>QPKB01000004.1:12584717-13184717 GCA_003546025.1 Camphora micrantha | reverse complement strand
AAAAAGCCCTAAAATCAACATAGAAAGTTAAATATTAGTTGATGTTAATTAAGTTCTTATTTTGTTACAAATAGTATAACTGTTGAGTGACGACCATGGCCACATGATTCCGTTTGTCCCATAATTAAGAGGCTAAATTGATAAGTGAGGTGTCTTTTGTTTGACTGAGTGATGTTTATTCTAACAAGTTTTAGCCCACCATTTGACAATCTAATGATATCCTGGAATAGATCATTGGAAAGCTGTTAAGAAGGTCATAAGCTTTTTATAGAGGACTAAACGCTATGCTCACGTACATATGAAATATCTGATAACCATCAAGTGATCAATTATCCAAATTCAAGTTTGTAGGATACTCTGATGCCAGGAAGTTTACTTCTTTCTATGTGAGGTTGGTATGATTTTGTTTAGATGAGTTTCATGGAATGCTTTAGAGTCACTTCATCTAAAATCTTGTTAAAGGATTCTATACCAAAGGGCTCTATGCCGTACAGTTTTCTCCTCAGAGTACAATTAAAGTATGGATGATTCGAGTAATATTTGGTTTGGAGTCATCTTTTATATATAGTTCATATTAACACCAAAGATGCTTGAAGATCCATAACCAAATGTTTGATGCCCTAGTTAAAGAACAGATGATGATGGGCATGGATTTACAAAACTCCTTATTTATTTCCTTCCAAGGAGTATCGATATTCTGAAAGGTAACAATAAAATTGCAATTAAACAACCTATCCGTAGAGTTTAAAATGCTAGAAGGACTTGGTAAAATAATATATTTGATCTTTGGTGGATCTATGTTTGCTCACTGACAAGAAATAAAGCTCAGGGATTATAAAGTACTTGTTGGAATTTTGTGGATAGTGTCTAAGTGAAATCCAAGAAAGTCCTTTTTTTAAGTAAAATCTTTTCTCAAAGTCAATTATTTTTCAAAATAAAAACCTAAAGGATGTAGCTGTTTGAACCAAGTGGGAGAGTGTGGGATGTAGTTGTTTGAGCCAAGTGGGTCTCACACTACAACATGCATATTGCTCACTTGATCCACGATTAGTATTAAAGGCCTTATTAAGCCAAAAGGTTTGCAATCCTAGGTTATATTTCGGTTTATAATCCTCTTCCTTCCTTCTTAACTAAAAGAACTAAAAAAAAGGCTGCCCCCGCAACACACGCAAAAAGTGCACCCACCTTCGTATATCATCTTCAATAAAAACAGTTCAATCCCCTTTGCCTTTTTAATATATATTTTTGTTACCGATTAAAAAATAACAAAAAAATAAAAATAAAAATGAAAACAGTCCTGATATCTCTACTAAGAAAACCAAAGCCCTAGTTTGGTTAACTACCTCCAATTCCTTGCCAAACCCAACCCCCCCCCCCCCCCCACCCTCCCCGAAGTTAGGAATGGCAATGGGTCGGGCTTAAATGGGGACATGTCCCAACAAGCTGGTAGTGGATTTCTAGGGTTTAGGGGGATGTGGATTGGTGGGTTTGGATATATAGCTTCATTCACCCGGAGCATTGGTGCAAAGCATGTGAGAGGATGTCGTGTGCTCTTCTCCCTTTGATCTCATTTGTTTTAGATTTTAGTACCGAACCCAACAAGACCCATAAGAAGGTGAGTCGGGTTTGGGTTTACTCCAACCAGTACCAAACCCTACCAGAAACTGCCCAAATCCCTTTCCTCATCTTGCTAGAATGAAAGTAGGAAAAACAAGAGGAGATGAGAAGACATAGTGATATTCTGTGACCCTCCCTTTGGGTGCCATTGTCTAAAGAAAACTTCTGAGAATTCTTATTGGGGTTATCATGAATTCACCAAATGTTGTCCCACTTGGTTTTACAAATATTCGAGTACAATTTATCATTTTGAAAACCGGTACATGATATTTCATGGGACTGATTTTATAAGTTCTTACTATTTAAACAGAGAACTCAAGATTTTAGAAGGACAAACAGCTCTTGCTGTTAGGAATTCCAAGTCAAAACTAAGAGATGAGAAGAAGAATGTCCAAATGACTTTAGAAGGAGTGGAGAAGTATATGTACTTTTATTGTCCGTTCATGGCCAGGGCTGGGCTAAGTCATATCCAGGTCCAGACCGACCATATAAACACTGGCCCGGGCTTGACACTGGCAGTAAAAGTTAGGCCCTAGCCCACCCATTTAATCAAACAGGCCGGGCTGAAGCGAGCTTTATTCTGATTTTGTGGGCATTTAAGCAATTGTTTGGACAAATTAGATTAAATTACATGCATTCCCTACATGGGCCCGGCTTGACTCTCTATCACTTAATCCAGGACCTGCTCAATTATTAAACGGAGCCAATTGCTAATCCAAGCCCGGCCCAAAGCAGGCTGGCCCGGGCCATGAATACCCTCTGTTTTTGGTGTGTTTAATATACAGAATATAAGACTTTGGGTTACATGGACCCTGGTATAAACCATGCCCAAAAGTCTCCCAATGTAATAGTCTTGATTCTTCTTTGAAAAGCGTGCAAAAGACGAAGATGTTACTGAATACACCAAATAGTCCGCAATGTTAAAAGAAAGCCAAATGCCGGTTGGTAGGATCTTCAAACATGAGTATGCATATCTGAAGCATGATAACATCATCCAGGGCTTGGATATTCTACAAAAGAATGTAAAGTAAATTGAAGTGAATTTAAAAACGAAAAAAGTCACAGTAGCGACAAAGACAAGGAGAGTGGTCATATTAAAAAATAATTTTTTTTTAAAATCTATTCTTCTTTTTTTTTAAAAAAAGAAAAGCCAAAAAGTTATTCTTTGATCAAATTTTAAAAACCACTTACTCTTAAAAAAAAAAAGGCCAAAAAGTAATTCCCTGATCCCACTAAATGACAAAAGGCCTCTTCTTTTTATTTTTTTAAAAAAACAGTAAAAACAATTTCCTTCTCATACCACAAAATTACAAAAAGTCAAGAAAGTAAAATTTAAAATTTTATACTTTTTGTTATGAACCCACTTTTTTTCTTGTCTTCTAAGTAACTCTTCACTTCACTTCAATTCAATACAAGTGACTTGCCCAAACGGGTTTTTTTTTTTTTTTTTTTTTTTTTTTAATCGAAGGGCCTACAAATACAAACTTTCCCTCTGATAAAATATTATCACCTACATTTACCTTATAAGAATGGAACCTCAGAATTTTAGGTAGTCCCTCTACAGATCCCTACCCTTGTTGACCCTTCACACTTTCTTTTGGCCTTCTGATTAATGTCCCTTCCCTAGGAAAAAGTAAGCTCTGTTGAATGTGCCTCAAAAGGAAACTAAAAAATAAAAAACAAAAAGCTGCAAATTGTAGAAATTTAATAATGAAACCACCCCCAATAAGCTTGGATTCAATTGATTCTGCGCATCTGCTGCATTCAAATTTCTACAACTTAAAAAAAATAGTGCCATATTTACAGTAAGCCAGAAGAAGAAACATTCAACTTCCTGCAGACAGCTCAGTGAACTTCGAAGCAGATTTGAGAGACTAATTGAGAGGCTCAGCAGCTTTTTCCTATTTGACAGGCACAGAGACTGCTGCCACGCAACTGGAAGCACAAAACACAAATGTGCAGCTCCAATACCAAATAGCATCAAAATATAGAGCATTTGAGTCTCTACAGATCCGATGGACTCTCCACACGCTTGATTTCGGAGTGGTTATGACTTGTGCCTTTTATAATGTCCTGGCCATCCATCAAGGTAGATCTGATCTCTCCAGTTTCAGTGGCATCGAGATCGGATGCAAACTGGTCCTCCTGAATAGGCTCCATTCGTTGGTTTTCAGCTGCTCTTGATGCATAGCCATGGCCAGTGTATAAACAATCGTATGAATGAGAGTTGAGAGAATTTGGGCCGTAAGTAGATCTGACAGCTGCACTGAACATCGGCGGCATTGCACGTTTTCTTTCGGGAGAATCTCTAAGTGAAATCCGACAAACAGGGCATGTTGAGTGCTGCTGTAGCCATCTGTCTATGCAATTTACATGGAATGCATGCCCACAGTAAGGAAGAATTCGCAGTGTGTCTTTATCTTGGTATTCCGCAAGGCAGACGGTGCACCTGCCAAAGAAGTTAAAGATTTTCATCATCATCATCAGAGCCTTATCCCATCAATTTGTAAAAGAGTACTACTAAGATTCTTTCATAGATTCTCATGAATGAAATGCGTAGTTATTCTCTTGAAAAGTTGGTCTCATTTTCTTCAGTATGAAAATAATGTTGCCAACTCTCTTGCAAAGATCACAAGACTTCTCAAGGAAGTAACTCGTGACAGTATATATGTTTTTCCTTATTTTACTATTGTTAGTCTCCTGTGGCATGTTTCATCATAGCACCTTCTCTTGAAATGAAGCTCCTCTTGTTTATTGAGTTAAAAAACACAAAAACATAAAAACTGATGAATAATAAAGATTTTTAACTGCAAGTACTTTCAAATTAGACTTCATACAACTATGAATTTACAACTAATTCCAATAACGTAAGCACATGTATCAAACAGGATGATGAAAGTTCCGTAAGTGGATGCTATGTTACCTTCATAATGTGTATGTACCAGTGGCAACAACCAGGGGTGGAATCAGGAGATTTTCCTCTTTTTTAGAAGAAAAAGAAAGAAAGAGGAGAAGGAAAGGAGGAAGAGGTGGGTTGGCGGGTGGTGAAAATTTCCCTCCGAAGTATGGGGGCTTTTCAAAAGTTCAGGAAGGGCCATGGCTACCCCCTGCTCCCCTTGTTTCCCCCTATGGCAACAACCCTCATCACCTACATATTTATGTGCTAGGAGACACGTGTGCAAGGAAGAAGTTTTTCTACCTCTAGAAACATGCATTATTTTGCATTAGTTATGATTTGCTAGAAGTTTGAAATAAGTACAATCATATATAACAAAGCTGCTTAACAGAGATTTCCAGTGATTAAATCACATGATTGGCCATGTCAGACAAGATGCTGAGAAATTTTATATAATATCAGATTATATAATCCCATGTACTTAAATAATCAACTAGAAGTTATCAGACGCCTATCATTGAAATGAGGTGATTTGTCAAAATACACAACTGCCGGCCATCGCCCATCGTGACAATAAATAAGTCGCAGCTTGCACAGGGTCATTGACCACCCATGAGGACACATCTTAACCTGTGGGCTATGTGCATAGTCGCAGGGTAAAAGGTGCACGCAGGGACACAACAAGACTACATGCTTTAGATGTCACCTGATAGGGCACAGGGCTTTTGATGTATTATGCTTGTGCAACAACCAAGAGTAACGGTGCACAGAGCAGATGAACCAGAAGAGACAACTGATGATTCAAATGAGAATGATCCACAAAAAAGGGGGATGAAGATCTGGGTGGATGACAGATGAAGAAATGAACTTTATGGCACAAAACATGAAATGACATATAATAAGGTATTTATGGCACTTGGCAGCACCTACTCTTGCAGCTGATCTGGGTGGATGACAGACGAAGATATGAAATTTAGGGCACAAAACACGAAATGACATATAAGAAGGTATTTATGGCACTTGGCAGCACCTACTCTTGCAGCTGATCGCACGTCACACCAAATGGCTTCTTCCCCCAACTACATTCACTAATCATCTTACCAAAAACAATAGATAACTTGATATACAAAAAGCAGCTGATAAACAGAAACTGCATGTTTCATGATTCATCTCCATTCACATCCATAGGTACAAGTACAACATCAGAGTTTGGAGTGATATAACACAACATAGTGATCCACGATTCCACTTACTTCTTGAAAAGCCATTCATATATGATCAAAACTTTATGGTCGTGGTTGAACTACAGAGCCATTTCCCACCTTAAAAGTCCTTTCTAGTCAATACTTAGCTCTTCCATTGAGCGTAGGTTGTTTGTTATTTGCTTTATTCCTCTCTAAGTCATCTGCTTGCAGGCCATGGCCTATGTGTTAGGTTGTTTCATTGGAGAGTTCTATTTTTTTTTACAATTTTGTGCATAGATTGGAAGGGCAAATGGATGAATATCCTTTCATAAAATCCCTGACAATTCCTAATCATTTTCAATAATGAAGCACAGTTGGAAGGAGGGGCGGAATGCTCAGCCTTATTGTCCTGCATTTGTTTTAATCTTAAGCCTCTTACATCCAATAACAATTGCAGTCTAATTCTTACATTTAGAAACAAATAATTGCAACTCATTAGAACCCTAACATAACACGAAATAAAATAAAAACCATTGGGACTATGTTTATATCCAACTTCACTGCAAAATTAGCTTGTGCAAATTTTCACTTGAAGTGAATAAAGAGGGGCACCCATGTTGAATGTGTTTGTTGGCAGGTCTTCAACTCATGGGTTGCATTAACTCTCGCTGAAAGTCTATAACAATAATAGAGGTGCTGTCTGATTGAGGGCAACCTTTCGACTTCACGACGAACTACTAATAACTTCAAGGTACAGGCTGATTCACCGGAAGATTTTTATTCTCCTTATAGTTCTCATCTGCATGATGTCAATGATAGATACCCAAGCCTTTCACAATGAATACGTGACTTATGTTTAGGGGTGAAAATGATCTGAGCTTGGCCAAACTTGAGTTAGAGCATGATTGAGGAGCCAAGCTCGAGGTTGACTTTTTTTACTTTACCAAGCTTGAGCTCTGGTCTTATAGGTTTTTTTCGCTTTGGTTGGTGGGGTATAATGCTCTTATACCTTGTATTTCTGGTTTTATTTCTTGTGTGCCTTGCTTTTTCTTCTTAATAAAGTTTCTGCTACCGATAAAAAAAAAAAGGAGGACAGGTTCAAGCTTATGCTTATGCTGGGGATCAGCTTGTTTTCCTTGAATGTATGTTTTGTGTATATAAATGAGCTGAACTATGATTGAACTTAGCCTTGGACTGGAATAGTGCTAAACAAACTGTATTGAGCTCAAGCCAATGTTGATAGATTCAAACTCAAGTTGAGTCGAGCTGCAAAGGCCCTAGCTCGAGCTCAGCTCATGAGTTAATTATGCTGGGCGGCCTAGAGCCTGAGCCCAACTGAGATAGGCTCACGAGCTGGCTCAACTTGTTGACAGCCATACATGTGTTCAAGCCTTCAAACAAATGCAATACGTAGCCATTAGAGTTTATCTTCTTTATGATCTTGAAAAGTTACTGCTCATGTAAATTCTTAAATTTCTCCACTAGAATGCGTTTGGACATAGACACACCACTACCAGGTCATCTTCATCAAAATTGACAGACATTTGATGCGCAGTCTGCATTTTCCTTTTGAGTCCCATATCTTTAAGTATTCAACCAACTGTAGGACATAGCCATTAAAGCTTACCTTCTTTTTCTATCCTGAAAGGTCATTTCTCTAATGCAAATTCTTAACTTCCCTATATGAAATTGTTAGGACATACTCTCACCACAAATAGGTCACCTACATTGAATTCTACATGTTCCTTTCCAATCTAGAAATGTTGTTAATGTCATAGTGCCTTGACAATTGCTTATAACTCCATGTCAATGTAGAACATAAGCATCTGATCTCTCTCAACTTCTATTTGAAATATGCTACCAGATGTTCATCTTGGTTAAGGATACCACCTATCCCAATGTTGTCTGCCTCACAAGCAACCTCAGAAACCTTGTCCAAGTATGACAAATGAAGCACAGAAGTCTCAATCATTTTTACTTTGATTGAGTTAGAGCTTTTTTATGGCTGCCTTTATCCATGTCACCGGTCCATGGAAGCTTCGAACCTCATGAATGTTAATGGGAAGTGATCAATCAACAATTGCCTTTACTTTCTCTGAATTTACTCGAAAACCACAGGAAGAAACTTTGAGACCTAGGAATTCAATGGTGTAGCTGATCGAGTAAACTTTTTTAAGTTGAAGAAGAACTTCTAGGGGTACTCTGTCTTTTAGACATATATAAATCAAATTTAGAAATGTAAGTTCTGCATATGTAAAATTTACGTATGTTGAACATATTACAACTTTTGTTTCCAAACACCATTTTCATGTGCAACTCATTTTACCACATTTTGTTTGACTAGATGTGTAAATGTATAAGAATTAATTAATATAGAGGAAGAGGAGGAGAGGATCTATCTCAGT
Organism: Camphora micrantha; assembly: GCA_003546025.1. Classification (NCBI taxonomy): domain Eukaryota; kingdom Viridiplantae; phylum Streptophyta; class Magnoliopsida; order Laurales; family Lauraceae; genus Camphora; species Camphora micrantha. The sequence continues at coordinate 13,176,615 of QPKB01000004.1, read as the reverse complement.
TTTTGTATGATTTAGTGGGCTCAGGACCCCATAAACTTTCCTGCAAAGGAAATAGTGGATCTCAAACATAGTGAACCGTTCGAAAATAAGAAAGCAGAAAGTGAGATTAAGCTTTTTTGTGTGTTTTTCAAATGTATCTCAAAATTCACGAGGATCTAAGACTTGAGACTTCACTCCTAGGGTTTATCATTTCTATGCGAATACTGAGCGGTACAGATCACGAAACAGAGGCCCATAAGAGTGTAGAAAAATCAGAAGGTGCGATTAAGTTGCTTTTGTGTTTTTCACATCACAGAAGCTGAGGGTATAAGATATGAAACTTCATGCCTCGGGGTTATCACTTCTTTAGAATATTGAACAGTTTGGATCAGGAATTATGGGGCCTCACATGAGTGCTGAAAAATAAAAAAAAATTGGATTAGGTTGTTTTTGAGCTTTTCACATATTTCTCAAAATCTATGAGGATGTAAGATATGAAGCTTTACTTCTAAAGGTTTTTAGTTCTATGAAAATGTTGAATGGTTTGGATCACAAAATGGGTGCCACAAGAGTGCAAAAGGAAACAAAAAAAAAGGGATAGACTCTGTTTTTTTTTTTTAACCAGAAACGGGGATTAGATAAAAGCTAAGAGAAAACAAGTTTGCTAGATTTACTAGCTCAAAAATGACATATGATGCACGGATGCTTCAAAACGGGTAACATATCGTGTCATATCGTGTCCGATACTTCACTTTTTATGTGTAAAATCCATGTCCCCGCCATATCCATGGCGTGTCCCTGGCATACCCATGCTGTATCTGGGCATCATTGAAAATGACAGACCCAGACAGAAATACACGACAAGAAACTTCCAACATGCCATCAAAACATTAGACATTAAGCATAAATAGCCAAAAACATGAGATAGGCTGTTTATGCTTTTAAGATGCATAAAAAAAAGATGGTAGGATTTGAACCCCAAACTAATTTGATGAAAGTATAAAAAAAAAAAATGCTAACTTGGCACCTTTTCTGATATTTTTAAATAAAATCACATTGTTTACCTATGTAAATGATTTTACCAAAGTGAGGTGTGAAAAACTTTCCATGAAAATGAACCCTTTTACACACCAATTTTTTACATGAGTGATTCTTTATGTATGTAAATCCCATGAGACAAAACCATACATGTATAATTTTTCCACATAAGTAATGACTGAGGTAAAATGTTGCAGACAAACGACCCGTTAGTAAAGAATCCTCACTGCTTGGAATAGATCTGGGTGGCAATTCCCGGCTTGCGTCGCCAACCCAACCCAAACCTAGTCAATAATTCAGGTTTATAACCAGATTAATAAATAGGTTGGGTTCAAGTTGAGTTGAATCTTGATAGTTGAAGTGCAGCTTAAATTAAACCCAGCCCAAATCAACTAATTGAAACATGACCCACCAACACAACCCTTATCCAACCTATTTATTAAGGGTTTGGTCGACCCTTTCAATTCCTGATCATGTTAAATTGGTCAAGTTGAGCCAATAAATGCTACCTATAGTGCTCAACTTAACCCAATGTTATCACCATCTTTAGATGTTCTAAGTCCATTTCATTATCACAGTTGTAGATCATATTATCAAATGTCTACTCTTTGGTTGGTGTATTGACGATAAAAAGAACACAACACTCGCCAAACATGCATTCATATCTTTATACAAACCCCTTTCAATATGTTAATGATGAATTATGACCAGAAACGATATCATCATACAATCAAGAAACTGAATCATGATGAACAGTTGTTTTCCCAATAAGGGACCAACAATCTTTTACCAAAACAAAATAAAAATACACCTTAACTAGTCCATAAACAAGAAAACATGTGCAATGCAACATCGAAGGGGAAAAGATAATATGTTCTAACAAATCCAAAGCATATGGGATCACATAAGATGACCCAAAAAAAAAAAAAAAAAAAAGAAGATTTGTGTCCTCAGTGATCAAGAAATGAACGAAAAATGAGAACAACATACAAGAAGCTTCGGAAGTAAAAAACTTACTGGGCATCATCACCAGAGGAGAAAAACTCATCGCTGAACTTCTTTTTAGGAAAGGTTTCTACTACAACAGTCTCCAGCCCGTGAAGTCCACGTTCTAGCTGTTTCACGGAAACAATGAGCAATGATTCAGAATCTTCCAATTTCCAAAATTAAAATGTTGCACAAAAGAAACAAGGAATACAATGCACCAAAAGTCCAGAGTATAATGTGTTAGATCGGACCAATAACATGCTCATAAAGAAAGAATTGATCAAACAATGTCTATGTATAGATAAAAGGATGACCTATAGCATAAGGCCATAATAGAAGCACACTGTACACCACAACTTCTGCGTGAAGCTCTTAATAGGAAAGAGAAAAGCAAGCAAGAGAATGATTAATGAGTAAGCCATTGAACCGTTAAGGGATATGTCAACTGCAAACACAAGTAAAAGCAATTACTAAATATCCTTATATTCTAAGATTTTTAGGAACAAAACAAAAGAACAAAGAAGACCCACTTATTGATTTGTAAATGTGGATAAAATATGTGCAACCCATTTCATTGAAAGAAGAACACAAGATTTCAATTTTTTTTCTTTTTTTTTTTTCTTTTTCTTTTATAATGTGACTCAAAACCGAAACCTCAATTGCAACAATCATGTGATACCATAATTAAAAGAAATTATCCAACAGGAAGAAGAATAACCCAATAAAGAAAATTGAAACTAAACGGATCCAACCACAAAAGTACACTAAAACGTATAACAACAAATCAACTGGCAATAAGAAAAAGGGATGGAATAAGAACAGGGACAGCTTCAAACCCAATTCACTCCCAGAAAAAAACCATAACATCTAGGGTACAGTACAGACTAGTTAAACAAAATATATTATATATATATATAAAGAAAGGAAACTTGAATATTTTGGTGGCCTCCACTAAAAACATTTCAATAAGAATAGCAGCATATTAAAGTTCAAAAAAAAAAAAAGGGAAAAAAAAAAAAAAACCTCCCTAAGCTATGGTCATATTGAAGATCAATAGCAAAGGATCACCAACTAAGTCAACTTGATCCAAAACCTTGAGAACAAATTTTTAATATATATATATATATATATAAAAAAAAAAAAAACAGGTGGATGGGATAAGCTATGTTGTTGATGATGAAACAATAAAGAAAGAATCTTTCTAAGCTAAGATTCGAATCCAAAGAGTCACTCCAACCTAATCAAATATTTCAATACCCAAATTACAAACCATGAAATGATACCAATAGCAGTAATTTTACTGATCTTACCATAACAAGATGAAAAAAATTAACAGGGCCTTAACAAAAGAGCAAAGAATTATACTAATGATCAGTATAATCACTTTCGATCTTAGCCTTATCAAATCAAACTGTAGTTGATTTCGCAAAGAAGCATATGCTAATACAAGTCTCAAATCATGCCAAAAAAATTACACAGCAGCATCAAATTTGAACTAAATAAAAATAAAAACTAAATTTCAAGACTGAAAAATTAAAAAAAAAAAAAAAAAATCATACCAAGCTGAGATCCGAACGCACGGCAATCGGGAAGGAGCGGCGGGCGGCGGTCAATTGAATCCGGGCGCAAACGAGCCGAGTGCACACGAATACAATGAACATAGTGCTCACCGCGAATCCTATCACCGTCATCACAAGATTAATGCCGGAAGCAATCATGATTCCTTCCCAAAAAAAAATGGCCGCCCCACCCCCCTTCACATTCCCTCTCTTCTCTTCCCTAGATCTCAACTTCTTCTCTGCAACTCCCTCATAATAATCTTCCCAAAATACCCCTGTAGAACAAAACTCTAGATCTTCAAAAACCAATAATGATAACTACTCTCTGCTGTCCCAAAAACTTCCCAAGATTTATTTCTCTCTTCCAAGATCTTCACTAAATCCTAGAACTACGTCGAGGGTGCAGGTTTTTTTTTACGATCTCGACAAAATTAACACCTTCCAATTCGACTGAGATCTTCTTCCTGTGTTTCAGACAGTATCTGGAAAATGTCATGGTTTCGTAGTTTTGGGAAAGAAAGGGTATGGTAGATAGGTGTATGTGTAGGGGTGGTTTTAGATTCGAGGGTAATTTGGGAAGAAGAAGAATAAGAAGAATTAAGGGAAGGGAAGAAAAGGGAGGGAGAGAGGTGGGGTTGGGAAAGATGGGAGCTTTCTTTGAATGTGAATGTGAAGCCAATGGCAGACTGTAGAGGGAGAGTGACATTCACATGACCATGTATCATGTATGTATATTGTATATTTCATTTGGATTTGGGCCTTTTGTGGGGAAGTTTAGTACCATGCTTTGCTTATTTTGTAAATAGATTTTTAGTGGAGTGGGGTTGGATTCTCGATCCTGATTGGAAGAAACTTTGTTTGGACCAATTTAACTAAGGGTGACACGTGAATTTGTTAAGTTTAAAATATGGTGTTTTTAAAAGCAGCTCCCTTTTATAAGTACAAGAACTTATTGAGTTTAAAAATCCGTATTAGCTTTATAAGCCAGTTCCATCTTCTAAGTTTAAAAGAATGTGTCACCTCAATTGGTCCAAATAAGTTCCCCTGGTCCGGAATCGCGGGGTTGATATAAAATTGATTCTCATTTTGGGATGTGCGGTGATGAGCCATACACGTGGCTAAAGTCAACAAGATCTGAAACACTCGTCTATTAAAATGGCTGGCCAATTGACTTGTATCGATGGTGGCCTTACGAGCACGAATCGCGGTTTAAATCTTGTTTGCTGCCCCATTCCCATCCTTATCCAATAATCCACGGTTGGATGAGATTCCTATTCTGACTACTGGTCCGTGTTCTTTCATAAAATTTTTTTCTCTATTTTTATTTATTTATTTATTTTGTCCGAAGAGAAATTAAGCACTAAATGAGTGAAGAAAAAACTCCACGTCTTGCGACCCACTTTGACTCATCTTTGATCAGTGAAGCCTTTTTACATGTTTCTCATCTCATGATCTGACACCAAATCCAATTTTTCACTCATTAAGATGTTACTAACCATTAGATTGAACCTAAAAAAAAAAAAAGCTATGGTTAAAACGCTATTAAACTATTAAGGCTGGTAAATCAAGTATTAGGATGATACAAGGGGACTGATTTTTTGGCCGGCTCATATCGATAAATTAAGCTTTCCATCTACCCTACCTCCAATTGATAGGATGCTCTAGATAAGCCTTGTGAACTGAACTACACATTACTAATATGGCCTCTGCTCGTAGGAGAAGGTTTTTCATTCATTTTTAAGGTAAATTTTATGGTGGGGTCAACTATTATTAGGAACAAATTTGAGGACATCTCGTATGCGATTTGAACCCGACTGTGATTTCAGCCCCAGCAACTCCTAGGCTCTGGATTAAATATAAAAGGATGTTTGTAATGTTCTCAACTAAGGAAAATTAAGTTCATTAGATGTTTTAGCTGCTAATTGAATATTGTGAAGTGGATGGGCAAGATAGAAACCTCTAATAATTCTTCCTCCATTTCCGTTTTTCCTTTTTTTTTTTTCCCTATATGATGATTAGATCAAGATGGCACATTCTTATTTTCTTTTTGCTTAACAATGTGACGCACAAAGACCTCACAGGCGAATTTTAGAAGGGTTTTGTTCTCTTATGAACACGTTTTAGAATACAACATAGAGAAGCATTTTGCAAAGATTTCGATAAAGGAGAAAGGCCAATTAGCCGGAAAAAAAAAAAAAAAAAAGAACAGATTGTCCCTATCTGCTGTTGCGTGGTGGGTGTCACATGGGGGATCAGGAGGTTTCCACGTCTAACATCTCAATCTATTATATATACGTCCACACATAATTCTTCTTTTGTCAAGCTCTAATATTTTTCTATGGTTTGTGACAACTAAATTTCTTATGATATTTGTCTATCTTTATCTAATAATGTCTCTCTTACGCCTCTCTTTTGTATTAATATGCAATTGTCTCTGATCTTGACATGTAATTTTCTATCCTTAGTTCCATCTTGATTTTCTCATCTCTTTTATGTAGCTTGTGAGGAGCCCACATCTTCAAATACATTTTTTCCATTTTTTTTTTCTTTTGTAAGTTTGAAAGAACATCACTTCTCAAAAGGACAAAGACACTCATCTACTTCGTCTTTTTCCTAAAAATTTTCCCTACATGATACTTTTTATTTGTATGATAACATCCCCAATATTACTTAATGATATCATATATGATGTCTAGGCTTATGAAATCATCTACTTAGAAGGAGATTTTCGAAGATGACCATTCATCATGGGGGCCATCTATTTCACTGGTAATAATTTTTTGTGATCATTTGTTGTTGGAAGAAATGATTCATATAATAATAATTCCTCCATATCATTGAAGAGAAGATTTCCATTTCATCAAAACTCTAGAAAAAGTTGGACTTGAACAAAGGGTTCATACAATATCAAACATCTGATCATTCCACCGGACATGAAAATGACATATGTGGGTAATGAAGAGTCGTAAAGCCAATCATATAGGCAATGAGGGAAATGCGTGATATGATATACTTGGAGAGCATTATAGATATTGACACGCACACACATACACCCACCATACGTGTTATGGCTGAACATGGGTCAGGTTTGGGTCAATTCTATGGTGCACATGAACTTGTACTTAGACTCCAATAGGGGTATACATACCCACACCCACAAACCCTAACTACCAGTGGTAGTGGACCGTGTTGGGTTCGATTGATACTGTGGTTAGGATGGATAAACTCAACCCTAACTGTTTATTAAATGGGTTGAGAATTTCAACCTTAATCCAACCTAGGAGTCAAAAGACTCAATATGAGCTTCTAATTAATTAATAAGTACAGTTTGCCTAAGTTGGTAAGTCATAATGCAATTAGTTGGTTTGAATTGGACTTGATCGATCAATTAGTGAGAATGGACTCAACCCATACAAAACCCAAACCAACCCCTATATCAATTAAGTGAAAAATGACAACAGAGGCAGAAAATAACTAGCTAGGATCCGCCCAGACCCTGAATTATTTTGTTGTTCGGGTTGGGTTGGTGAGTCAGGTAGTAAATTGCCACACCAAGTCCACACCAGTTTTTTAGCTTACTTTAAATACTAGACCTAGTACCAGCTCCAGATCCAAAATCATACTGTGTTATAAAATTAGTTAGTTTTGTACTTCAAAGAATAATTCTATGCCATATTTTATTATGTTTGCATTAAATATTTAGTTAAGATTCTATCAATTAAAAAAATTAATGAAAAATATAGATGCATTAATTGCCTATTCGAGGTGGGTATGAGTCCTATGTATTTGGACTGGAAACTGAAATTTATTCGGGTCCACTGGAGACTTGGATTTTTAATGGATCTGAAACTTATTCCCAAATTCCATTTTCTTTTGGGTCGCATCCACCAGGTTCAGTGATCTCATTTTCATCCCCAACATGTGTGATGCATGTCTCAATCTAGGCCATCCAATATGTGGGGTCACACTATATATGAGATGTGGCCCAAAAATCACATTGATCAGACAATCCTAAAAAATAGTATTGGGTTGTTGGATATGTACTGTTGTTGACCATTTTATGTTTCAGCATTTATCAGATGGCCACTAATCTAATAGTTAAGGTTGTTTAATTAGCTTAGTCAATGGGGTGCCTTCTAGAAAATGTAAGATGTTTTTTTTGGTAGAAAATGTAAGATAATGTACAAGTTGGCTGTGTAAAGGGTTGCTGCATTGATTGATGTTCGGCAATTTACTAAATGATGATGGTACAACTACTGCCATTCTTGTGCCTAAAGTATCAATTAAATTAAGAGCATCTGTTGCTTATTAAAAATGGTTAACTCAATAACCAAAGGATTGGAATGATATCATAGTAGCTTATATTTTATATAAATGTATGTTTTATTTAGTGGACCCTTCACCAACATGAAATTAGCAGTGTCTCCAATATTGGCGTTATTTTGAAAATCTCATGATAGAAACATGAATTGTTTGGTCATACCTTCTGATTTATATTTTTCTCCTTTTTAATTTTTCACCTTCTCTTTGTTTCTAAAACGAGGTCAATAATGGGTTAAGTTTTCTCATCAAGCCACAAATAAATAGGATGGTTTGGTCTCAACCTGTCCAATAAAGAAATGGGTCAAGTTCGGATTTGGTGCTAAACTGGACCCAATTGGACCCATTGCCACCACCCCTGCCATTTGAGTAGTTGCGATCGTCTAGTGCAAGTCCCACTTGTCCCAATGTGGATGGTTTTCTTTCATCATCATCATCATCATCATTATCGTGTTAAAACCCAAGGTGGGATATTGTGACCCCATTCTAGTTCAGGGGGCTATAGACAGACCAGCATATGCATGTTCAGTGACGGTTTCCTATGCATTGAATTAGTTGGTGAAGGAGAAAACATCTTCTGTTTTTTTTAATATTTAAAACCATAATTTAGCTCACTGTTTAGGCACATTTCACTGTAGACACCACATTCATGTCACCTTTGAGCATCTCAAGATATTATTGCATTAGTTTGACCATCAAATTGATACAAATAAGCATTTCACTGTAAACCATAATTGATACAAAGTTTGACTGTCTCTAGTTAGCAGTTTCTAGGCCAGTGGGGCCCCAAACGGGAAGACTTAAACCCAAGACATTTGAATTAAAAAGACCTATCTCATAACTCTAGAGCATAGATCAAGAATCCAATGTTTTGATTAATGATTTTCACAGATGCGAATTTGCAATTGAAGATCCTTTTTGTAGAGATTCTTCTTTTTTTTTTTTTACCAACCATGTGACTTTTTTGGTCTCTTTCCCCTCAATTCATTTCCCTTTTTCTGGTAACTCAATTCCAAGAGCTGTAATAATGTGCTTGATCGATTGGTATTAAATTCCTGGGGATTCTAGTCATTGCCTTAGTATCAAAGGGGCTAAAATTGAATTGAAGAAGATTAGGCAAAGATCAACAAATAGCCATAAAAGATTCCCTCCTCATTAGAAAATGATTATTTATCCTTCAACCTAGTTAATCAAATATTAGAAAAGTGAGTCAAATCTTTGGAAAACGAGGATACAATCTAATAGCAGGTAACCTTTACCGACGATGAAAGTTTTAATGTAATTGCCTCACAAAAGAATCTATTGAGCATAAGAACATACAATTCGATATACATACGTATACATACATACATACATATATATATATATATATATATATATATCCTATATATGTAATAGCTATGGGTTTGGATGAGCTCTACAAATTTGAGAATTTTAAAGTTATCAAAATTCCTCATTCATTGACATGGTGACGCGCCCCCTCAAGCTGAGAGGCATCTACATTATGTTAAACTTAGACTTAAGATGATGAAATTAAGCCCATTGAAGGGAGTCATTTGATGATTATATCATATATTAATTTGATCACCAATTGGTAGTAAGGCGAACATACATACGCCTCAGGACAATCTTTTCTTTGATGAAGTAAAATTCTACTTCAATATATTTTTGTGCAGGGCACAGGGGCGGAACCGGGGGGTGGTGGGGCATGAATTCCAAAAGAGCCCTTTTAACTTTTCATAATTTTAGTAGTTTTTTATATATGTCCCCTCCAAGATGTTCAGAAAAGCCCCTGTATAACTTAAAAACTACAATTTTTTTTTTTTTTATGTATCCCTCCCAACACAGTATATTTATTCAGCTCTACTCTCGCTACTCTTTTTCTCATGTGCACGTTATTGACTGATGATAGGATCTATACATATGGCAGTTCCGATAATATGTATAGGTGTACTGGCCAATACCACCCTAATGGAGACTGTTCTCCTCTGATTGAGTCCATCTTGTTGGGCCCACTTACATGCATGTTTATAGTATGAGAAAGGCAGATAGAAAGGTCTGCTTATAGGAATGGGAAGCCAAAAAATCAGCTCCATCAAACTGTCATAGCCCTTGATTTAATGGTTTCCCAACCATAGGTATTTTGAGATTCAATCTAACCAGTTCAATGAGTGTAAAACCAAACCTTTTCTTGAGATGCTAAATCTTGGGACAACAAGATTATTAAAGGGCTGTAGTGACCAAAGATGGGTCCAAGTGAGTTCACAGGAGAACATTTTCCCACACTAACATCCTGCATTGATCGGAAGAAAAGCTATACATATCCAAGTGGCTGAAAAGATATATGGTTTCAAAATTAGTGCACTAATTCCGCCACTAAAATCTCTCAATGGTCTCTTTTTTTTTTTTTTTTTTTGGAAGAAGGTCAAAAAATTCTCGACGGTCTCAACTTTTTAATGACAAAATTTGACAAGACTTGTGAAAAATAATTGACAGTGGATCTCAAAAATCTTCAATACAGGCAATGATGATCTTTAAACAAACATCTTGACAAAAAGGGATGCCTTTAAAAAAGACCAAGATACTGGATTTAAAAGATCACACTATTGATGACATCAATTCTTCAGGCTTTAGTTTGGAGGAATTCAAATATTAAGATTTCAAGGGGTTGGTAGGAGTCAGGGGGTTGGTAGGATTCTTACAGCTTTTACCTTTTCTTTTCTTGATGCAAGTCTTGCCCTCTGTTACTGCCTGTAGCCTTCCCCATCTAACATGGTTGCAGGGATTGCAATGGCTTGGGTGAAGTCTGGTTTATGGGTATCATGTACAAGCTTAACTCAAACTTAACTCATTCATTAATTAGGTCGAAAATGTCATCCTAAGTTAAAAATGTCAGCCAAATACCTGCAGTTAACAGGTCAGGCCAGCTTCAGTGTCAGATTCATGGCTACTCCCAAATTAAATGCCTTTAAGCTGCTCTGTCCCTCTCACTCTCTCAACATGTCCCCATAAAAAGGTTCTTCAAGTTGAATTGGCGAATTATAGTGATTTTTCACATTTGAGTCAGGTTGGTGAGTTAAATAATAGCCACAGACGCAATCCGAACCCCACCCATTCATTTGGTCAATCTGAACCCAATCCAAAATCTGTAGGGTCAAACCTAACAATGAATTATAGTGTTGGATGAGGAATTGCCACCCCCAGACAAGTACATCTTTGTCATGAGCTTATATTTGAGGCAATCACCATGGTTGAAACTTGAAGCTGCATAAAATCTGACTAACTTTTTTTTTTTTTTTTCTTAATTCATAACAACTCTGAAATGTAGATCAGGTAACGAATTCCATGCCACACTGGGGACGACTGACATGTACTGGGCGAACATAACATGATTGTTTATACTTTGGACCCAGGAGAAGTGCGGTAACCACTAGGTTCACAAATATCACAAAAATGTTTTAAAGAATATCTTGATAAAGGAAGTACTTCAATGAGATAAAACAAAGTTGGGCTTACCTAAGTAGGGCCTCTTGAGAAGACAGAGAACACTGGGGAAGAAGAATTTTTATTATTAAGGAGAATATAATTCTTGGATGACAAATGAGAGAGGACAACCACTTTTACACTTGAGGCTATTAGAATAAATGACTAAGTTATGCACGACCGTGTGTCTCCAATCTAACAGATAAAGAATGTTTTAGAATTCCGTCTTTATTTTTAAAACTTTATCTTCATTTCTACAACTCTATCGAAAAAGGAGGACGTACAACTATGTCTTCTCAAAGGCCATGTTGGATTCTCCGAGGACAAAAATCCCCTTTGCAACATTGGATGTTAAATAGCATGGACTGTGGAAAAGTTGAACTCACAAAGCTGATTGAAATATATTAAATCGATTGTTAATGATATGACGACAACAATGAATATATGTGGTCCACATCTAGGGTCATATTTTGAAGGCCATCCAAAGTGGGACTGCTAGATTAGCACTGTGGATGATCGATCAAAGAAGAAGCAAGCCATCACAACAATCATTTGAATGAGTTCATGTCCAATTAGTTCCTTTCCCCTCTAAACTAACATGTGATTCTCTTATTCGGGAGCACTTAACCCAGATGATATATGGTCGCCCCACATAAGTGGAGATCCTCATGATGAAAGCCTTAATATTAGTCAGATATATCCTGTCAGTTGTTGCAGCCTTCGGGGGGCTTTTCACAGAGACTGCTGTAAAGGAGTAAAGAGCTATGGAGAAGGCTTTTCCTTTCAATCATCCTGTCTTCATCGTTATCTATTTCATCTTTGTCCTTTTTTGTTTTATGCCTTCATCTTTATCCTATATCTTTGTGTACTTTGGTCCTGCAGCACCCACCACCATATCAATTCACAATAATCAATTGCAGCTCCAAATCCGACGGTGTCGATCTTTGTCCCTGTCTGCTTCTGTTTTGGAACATTGGATTCTGTTGGTGCACTGGTCGTGCAGTCATTCCAGTTTATGAGTCAGATTAGTGGATAGGGTTAGGACAAGTAATCAATAGCATTAGTGCTCTTTGTATGCCTTTAAATTTAGTATTTTATAGGGGCACAAAACATATTGAACTCCATTATCATTTTATTGGAGAAATGGTGGCGTCAGAGGACCTTCTTAGTGGCTTTGTCTCTTCAACCAATCAACCCACTGATGTTTTAGTAAAAAGCATTACCAATTACCCGAAGACAATTTTGCAGTATTGTAGGGCATGTATCTTTACTAGAATTTAATGAATTCTTTTGTGGGGATTTTCTGAATTCTAATACATAGTGAAGTTCCTGGATGCTCTCTTAAACTTGAGCAATAAGAAATTCCATCAAAAGGCAAATGAGCTAGAATTTCTGAATTTCAAAGGCCATTTGAGACTTTTCATATGACCAGAATTCTAAAATGCATGTAACGAAATATAGAATTTGCAAATGCCAAGGGATAAGATGTTCCATCATGTCCAAAAATCCCAACATATTAAAATCATGTTAGAAATTCTAATAAAGAAACATACCCTTAGTTTCAAGCTTGGAGTGATATCACCTCCCTCAAACTTGAAGGGGAGTGATAGGGAAGGACTCAACTTGGATAGAGGACTCGAGGCCCAAGCCCATGAAGAGCCAATGTTGGTTCATGTTCAATTAATTCAAGCTATCAAGGATTCCAAGTGATCCCTATGACATTTCAAAAATAATCAAGCACGTCTAAGAGTACTTTTCTTAAATTATAGGAATGATGAAATAAAGTAAGAATGGTTCAGTGGTGTTGGCACCTCGTATCACATACATGCTCATGAATCAATCCCCAAGTTTTCGGTTGGTAGCATCATTCCTGACTAGTATGCCAAAACACAAAAGAAATAATAAGAAAAAAAAACGCAAAATAGGAGTTGGGTCGTCCAATTGGGTGTATGAATACTCTTATATGTGCTTTTTAGATACCCCAATACTCTTTAGAAGATAATAAAAAATGTCCATTGAATTTTCACTTAAATCTTTCTTCACTATGTTCCTTTGTCATACTTGGACTACAGTTACACGGCTTCTTGTACATGTTTCGTGCCATTCTTGTGGCTGGAAGTCATTCTACTAATTATACTCAACAATTATGGATGTTTAAAGAAAAAAAACCTCTTCCAGATGAAGAATCTTAGTAATCTCAGCTATATATTTTATTAGGGTTGCTCATGGCCAGGACAGTGGTTTCCCGGGCTTGGATGTATAATCTAGGACTGTTTAATATTTGGGTTGGGCTTGAATTAAGTCATAGAAAGCCAAAACCCAGCCCAACCCAAATAAGGAGTTCTAGGTTGTAATTTGGTGATTAACTTGTCCAAGCTAAAAAAGCCTGAACAAGTGATAAAAAGCCCAGCCCGGTATGGCCCAATTAACTAAGTGGGTAGGCTTGGGCCTGACACTTACAGCCCGTGTCAGGCCTGGGCATGGATATGCCTCAGCCTGCTTTGTCCAAGCCAATAGGTTGTCTTTGCAGTTCGCATAGTGGGATGGTTTGTGACTTGTCTGCTGCATCTTCGTATGGTAGAAATTCAATGCATCATTCATTATCTTCTTAGCGCACCTGATTGCAGAATATTATTATTCTTTTTCCATTGCTTGATCTCCCATTTTATCCTCTTATGCTTATACTACTAGTTGGATATTCAAATACTCGATGATGATCCATGACAGGATGCAGTATGTTTTCAGGAGATTCCCTGATTTCTCTCAGGAAAGGTAAGAAACAAGATAATTAGAGTGCTAAAATCACGTACAAGATGGAGCATAGAGCTATGTTATCAGCAATCTTTGATATTGGCTACTTAATGAAGTTTGATTCCCCCAATTTGTACCAACTCCTGTCCATGTTGATATTACCACTAGCATAATACAGGGTGCGCCCAGTCCAATTTACCATGAGCACACGAAGTCGCTGTCTTTATCAAAATTACGGGATGTCATGCTTCCACACTTGTCTTAGAACCTATAAGTTGTATATACATATATATATATATATATATATATATATATGGCCAGCTCTCCTAAGCTGAAGCTTAGAATAAGGTGGGGCCCACCTGAAGACCCACATGGGGATGGGGGTTAGGGGGATTTCAAGGACTCCCTAAGACTCTCCTTCCTATAAAAAATCAGCACCAACCGTGGTTTCTATCATTTACATCTAGATACCAAAATCTTGAGTAACAAATTAATATTGTCTAACAAATCAACACCAAGGCCATGACTCATAGACATCATAAAATCTTGAGTAACAAATTAGTGTTGTCTAACAAATCAACACCACTTTCAAGGGGAGTGTGAAATGGTGTCATGCAATGCCCTGCCATGGGGGAGCTTCTGTTCATCTTACACATCGTTTTAGCATATTGTATCATGGATTTTCATTTTAGATCAGATTTCAACCATGATCATGATAATAATCATCTATAAATCCTTATCCCATCAAACTGGGTTGACTAAAAGAGTTGTATTCAAAACTTGTCACTTAAAATCACTCAAGGACACGAAACCTACCTGCATGTTATAAGCAAGAACGTAAGTTCTCTCTCTCTCTCTCTATCTCTCTCTCCATTTTTTTTTTCATCTTGACCCAATTCAATGTAACATTCAGAGTTACTCCACAAAATGATGTCATTAATTTCTCATCGCTTCATCCAAGGTCTTCAATACCTTCCCTCTTCTCCTAGCACTAGGCCTGTCAATGGGACGAGATGAAAAGGGTAAAAAGCCCAGCCCGGCCCATCCCAAGCCCTAAAATATAGGGCTTTTAAAAGAAATTTGAGCTCAGTGGGCTGGATTTGGACAATACAATTCTGTTCATTTCTTTTTTAAATTACTCGACCCACATAGGAAAAATAGGATACTTATTCTCATTCATTTTATTAATTTTTTGATTTTCTACTTTCACCGTCCAAAAAAAAAAAAAAAGAAGAAGTTTTTAACTGATCCTACATTACCTTAAACTTGACTCATATATGATATTCATTCATTTCTTGACCCATATAGCCTATAAGATACTCATTCATTTCTATTGATTTTCTAATTTCTACTGTCACCGGCCAAAAAAAAAAAAAAAGTTTTTAACTCTGCTATGTTGCTTGTTGTATTGTATTGCCGGTCCCAAGCCCGAAAAAAAGGGAGGAGGGTTTAAAGTCCGGTTCACACCGGGTGTCTGGTGACAACAGGAATAATTAGAGAATGTTTTGCTTCTGTTTAGGATCGGGTTAAGCCCGAGCCCATCCTTATCTCAGCCCGGGCCCATACGGGACGGGATTTGGTGTAGGCCCGTTCAATTTAGGGTTGGGATTGGACAACACCTAGCAGGCCTGTCCTATTTTCGGGACGGAATTGGACAACCTAAGCCCAGGCCCGGCCCGGCCCATTGACAGGCCTACCTAGCACCTTTCAGTACTTGCAAGTAGCAACCCCTTTAATTTGTCTTAGAGAGCCATTTTTGGTCTCTGGTTAATGCATACTGACACTCAGAAACAATATTCTCTGTTTTTTTTTTATTCCTTTAAATACTGTGTATCTACAGATTTCTTCTACCAATACTGTAGTTGCCTCTAATTCCAATCATTTCTTGTAACTCCACACATCCTTCTCAGAATGCGTATTCATGAATTTTAGCTTTGATGATGCCAAAAAGTGTTTTCGGGCACCACCGGTCAAGTAGTGAGTAATTAATATGAAAATTGAAGAAGAGAGAGAGTTTATAGTGGTTCGGTCAATATGACCTACGTCCACTTGCAAAGGTTGTCGGTAGTTTTACTTCTCCAATATGTAAAGGTTACAGACTAGGAGAATACAGAAAGATGTGCAAAATACTGATAGAAATTGTTTGCCCCTCAGTGCTGGTGAGGCTTTGTGATTTATAGTCTTCCCCTAACAGATGGGGACGACTCTTCAGCAACGGACGCTCCATTTTGGCTGAGTCTTCGAACCGTCCTTAACAGACGAGGCAGGTAGGATCTCTTCCGCAGTACTTGGTAAAAGCGGGTTAAGGAAACGATGCGCTGACTTCGTCATTTTGTGGATCTGGACCCGGCCCTTAATGGGTAGATTTAGACCTGTGCTCATCACGGACTTGGGTCACTTAGACCTGACCCGCCATCGTGGACCGAGCCACTTGGGCCTAACCTGTCATTGTGGACTGAGTCATTTGGGCCTGGCCCATCAAGCTTCTTCATGGTTCTTAATTCTTCAGCATTTAGATCTATACAATATACCACTCGATGATCTCATCACATACCATTATGTTGTCTCCAATTAGCCTATGCTATTATGATTTTACTAGCAACATCATACTCAAACCCTCTGTTCTTAGGGGTAAAAGATTTAGATTCAGGTATAAATGATTGTTGCGTCCGTGATTAGGAGATGTAATAAGCAAAATACAGTGAATATATTTGAAGATTCCTCATATCAAGGACATGCAGTTCCTTCAAAAATCTTGTTTTGTATATATTATCCTTGTGTACTATTTTCTGTTATGGAGGAAAATGTTTATTTCAGGCGGATAATAATTCCAAGTTTGTACACTGATAACTTGGGTTTTCTTTGTGGCTCTCACATCTCAATGCTTCTTACATCACAGTATAAAACCTCACGGTGAACAAAAATACTCTACTCTTACCCCAGCAGGTTCTTCTTTCTTGGCTCTCGGGATCATCACTTGACCTTGATCTTTCCTCGAGGGAATACCCAGGCGGACTGAGGTCTCAGACTTTTTCCAAGACTCGCTCTTCTATGAAAATATATTGAGAATAGGGAACAATTGAGAGGTACTTATTCTCCCACTTGAAGTGATTGAACAACCTGATGAGCCAATTGGCAGGCCGATTCGAGTGAGGAAACAACTAGCATATCTAGACGATTATTGCAGTTTATTTGAAATCGTGTGAGATCTGGATCCAAACTCATACTTCCAAGCGATCAAAGCGCAGGACGCACAATATTAGTTAAAGGCTATAAGAGAGGAGATATAATCAATTGAAAAGAACAGTGTATGACAATTGATTGATCTTTCAAAAGATCGGAAATCCATTCGATGTAAATGGATTTTTAGAAAGAAATTAAAGTTGGATGAATCCTTGGATAAATATAAAGCACGACTGATTCACACAAGCGGAAATAATAGATTACGAGGTGACATTTTCTTTGGTCGTAAAATTCCAATCCATATGAACCTTAGCAGCATTGGTAGCATGTCGTGACCTTGAATTGCACCAGATGGATGTGAAAACCGCATTCTTGAACGACAAATTAGAAAAAGAAACTTATATGAATCAGCCCGAGGAATTGTGGTGCAAGGTCATGAGGACAAAGTGTACAAATTTAATAGGGCATTGTATGGATTAAAACAGGCCTCGAGATAATGGTATAGAACATTTCACCAAGCCATAGGTGAAATAGGATTTTTCTCCAATAATGCAAACATATGTTTTTATATTAAACGTAGTGGGACTAGTTACTTATATTTGTCATTATATGTTGATAACATTTTGATCACCAGCGATAAATTGGAAGCCGTAAATGAATCAAATTGTTGTGATCTAGGGCCTACGAGAAGAGATCAAGCATGTACAAGAGAACACAGAGATTTACGTGGTTCGGCTTTTGGCCTACGTCCACGGGGAAGACGAGAGAATTCACTATGCAATTAAGAGAGGTGTACATCCTAGAGACTCTTACTCTCTCTTTATAATATTAGCCGCAAAACTCTGTTACATCCAAATACTACTTCTTAATCACAATAGACCTATAACAGGCCTACTTCTAATCGCAATACAAGTTGGCAATCCAGGGGCCTGGTTAACCAAGATTAATTAACTTCTATTGAGCCATACAAATTAACAAAAATAATGGTTAAAGTCAAGATTCGAGATAAAAGACATGGGTGAGGCAGAGTATGTCCTTGGCATTGAAATAACCCGTGATCGTCCGAATAGGCTATTGACTTTATTAAAGGGGTCCTATTTGGAAACTGTGTTGAAACGGTTTGATATGGATATGTATAAATCAATTGACACTCTTATCCGCAAGAGCATAAAATTCTCAAGCGACCAGGGACCCACAAACAAGCAAGATAAGGAAGTAATGAGAATGAAACCTTATACTCAAATTGTGGGTAGCATCATGTATGCGATGCTATGTAGTAGACTAGACCTTGCATTCTCCGTGGGTTTTGTAAGCAGATTCCTAAGTAACCCATGATTACAGCATTGGTATGGGGTTAAGAGGATTATACGATGGATCGAAGGAACAATGAATCTTCACCTATGTTATCAAGGTGAAGTCTTGGAACTGCGAATCTTTGCCTATGTTATCAAGGTGAAGTCCTGGAACTACGCGGCTATTCAGATGCATAATGGGTCGGTGATTTAGACTGGAGAAAGTTAACAACCTGTTATGTATTTACCCTCGGAGGAGGTGCAGTTTCTTCGGGTAGCAAAGTGAAGATAAGTAGATAACACTGGATTGAGGACCTCTTGCAAACTTTGGCTCTTTGTAAAAAAAGGAGGACCTCCTGCTGATTGGAGATAAGGGCTTTCTTAAAAGAAAAGATAAGGATTAATATTAATGACCGAATGGATTTTTTCAACTTGAGCAGAGTGGAGATAAGTAGATAACATTGGATTGAATGAATTTTCACATGATCATTGTCCATAAAGAGACCTTCCAATCTATCCCATCCCCTAGCCCTACAGCTGGACTGCATATACACAATATGCAATCTTTGCTGGTAATGAAAATCTTTCCCATCATAAATGTATCGGAAACTTTGGCTCTTTGTCGAAAGAGGAGGATCTCCTGCTGATTGCAGATAAAGGGCTTTCTTAAAAGAAAAGATAAGGATTAATATTAATGACCGTATGGATTTTTATAACTTGAGCAGAGTGGAGATTAGTAGATAACATTGGATTCAATGAATTTTTGCATAATCATTGTCCATAAAGAGACCTTCCTATCCATCTCATCCCCTAGCCCTACTACTGGATTGCATATACTCAAAAATGTATCGGAAACTTTGGCTCTTTGTCAAAAAAGGAGGATCTCCTGCTGATTGCAAATAAGGGCTTTCTTAAAAGAAAAGATAAGGATTAATATTAATGACCGTATGGATTTTTTCAACTTGAGCAGAGTGGAGATAAGTAGATAACATTGGATTCAATGAATTTTCGCGTGATCGTTGTCCATAAAGAGACCTTCCTATCCATCCCATCCCCTAGCCCTACAGCTGGACTGCATATACACAATATGCAATCTTTGCTGGTAATGAAAATCTTTCCCATCATAAATGTATCGGAAACTTTGGCTCTTTGTCGAAAAAGGAGGATCTCCTGCTGATTGCAGGTAAGGGCTTTCTTAAAAGAAAAGATAAGGATTAATATTAATGACTGTATGGATTGTTTCAACTTGAGCAGAGTGGAGATAAGTAGATAACATTGGATTGAATGAATTTTCACATGATCATTAACCATAAAGAGACCTTTTTATCCATCACATCCCCTAGCCCTACAGCTGGATTGCATATACACAATATGCAATCTTTGCTGGTAATGAAAATCTTTCCCATCATAAATGTATGGGATACTTTGGCTCTTTGTAAAAAAAGGAGGACCTCCTTATGATGATTGGAGATAAGGGCTTTCTTAAAAGAAAAGATAAGGATTAATATTAATGACCGTATGGATTTCTTTAACTTGAGCAGAAACATTGGATTGAATAAATTTTCACATGATCATTATCCATAAAGAGACTTTCCTATCCATCCCATCCCCTAGCCCTACAGATGGACTACATGGACACAATATGCAATCTTTACTAGTAATGGAAATCTTTTCCATCATAAATGTACGGGAAACTTTGGCTCTTTGTCAAAAAAGGAGGATCTCCTGCTGATTGCAAATAAGGGCTTTCTTAAAAAAATAGATAAGGATTAATATTAATGACTTTATGGTTTTTTCCTACTTGAGCAGAGTAGATATAAGTAGATAAATTGGAGTGAATGAGTTCAATTGTATAGAAAACTAAAATAGAAGGAAGAAATTAGCTGACGACTTTGATAAGAACATATTTATGAAGACCTTGTTTCTTGCCAGAAAAAAAAAACGAACGAGATAGGTACTACAATTTCTTCTCATTGTCATTATTTGTGTGACAATGCTATATATATGAAAGGGACTCAAAACCTCCCATGTTGCGTATTGGATTGCTGATCAATGGGGACTAAGCAAAAGAAAAACCTCATGCCGGCCCTGCAAAGATTCAATAGGCGAAGTGCCATTGCATTGTTTCTTGTGGCTTTTATGTTATTTTCTCCTCAATGTAACTCTCTCTCCCTCTCTTATACATACATAGACACATGGATGGGGTTTATCGTCTCATCAATTGTTTAAAATCCAACAAAAGTGGGTATATATTGCCTTTTTTCTTTTAATAACGAAGGGTGTCCCAGCCCTTTGGACTGTATTAATTCCTGTGGGCCCAAGGGGAGCCGGGTAAATCTCATGTGGTAGTGCAGTTTCGAATCTTCAACCTCCAGAAGCAAACTGTGGTCCTAGGCCAATTGAACTTTTCCTCAGGATTTAGTATATATTGTCAAGGCCCCAACATATTTTATTGGGGGAGAATTTTCTCATCTGAGAGGACTGCATGTAGTCCTATTTTGAGGGCTCTACTTAGGCCAACATTGATCCGTGTGGATCCTTCCTACTTAGGCCACCATTGATTAGTTTCTCTCATCCCCTCTGATCTGCCACCATGCCTAGAGTTGCGAACGGGGGTATTCCATTATCTGAATTTCCAAATGGAAAACCTTGTATGTTCTGATCGGAGAATCAAGATTCATGATAATTACATTGCATATTAAAAAATATATAGGTTTTAAGGAAGAAAATACCTTGAGTTCTATTTATATTAGTGGGCCTACTTAGCTTTAAACATATATCATTTAATAGTCTCACTTGTATATTTTAAAAAATATAATGATATTTTATCCAATTAAAATAATGCACTCTACATCTTTCTTTGGATCCAAATATGGAGCCAAATCCGTTTCTTCTAAGTTGTTATGGGATTCAGGTACAACATATAATCTATATTTTGGTTCCGGAACCGGATCTAAGATAAATGGATTTGGGTTTGGATCTAGCTGCTGTGACCCCTTATTCATTATGCTCATTAAAGATTTACTCACCACTGGATTCAATCTAAGACCCTATTTGTTTGCATTAAAGTACTTACGAATTGAATACATAGGGTGGTAAAAAAAAAGGTTCTTTTGATTTCATTTTCTTAAAAGGAATTTTTATTTGACGTTTATTTTTTGAAAATTCGCCTTCAATCTTTATTTTTAACCACACTATGTATTATAATGCAAATATACCAGGCCTAAAATACATATGGTTAAAAGACCATCAAACTTTAACGGCGTTAAATCAAGGGCCAGGATAACCTGCGAAGTTGATTTCTTGCATGCCGATCTTTCCAACTATTTTATCCCCAGTGATAGAATGCATCCAAATGGGCCCCACAGGCTGGACCTCATGACCGATAGTATGCAGTTTACTTGTAGATGAAATCTTTAATTTATTGGGACCCTTAAATATTTGGGTAATGAATTTCTTTATTGTACTCTTTTTGCAGCTTCAACAGCAAATCCTTCTGAGATTCCTTGCATTGGATTATGCTCTCAATTTCCAAACTGTGACTCCGCGTGCATAGAAAAAGGTTTCCTTGTAGGGAGTTGTTATGATCATCCTCCTCCTGGCAATCAACCTCCTCCTCCTCCGCCGCCTCCTCCTGTGTGCTGTTGCAAACCAATACCCATATAGCTCATTTTGGTGGTGCCATTTCCACCTGTTAAGCTGTGAAAGGCGGATTGGTAATACGTGCAAAATGCATCCCTGAAGGAACAATAAACAATGTAATTCAGTGGATCATAGTAATAAAGCAAATGCATTTGTGATTGAAGGCTGCTTGTTAGTGAACGAAGACTACCTGATTGTTTGATTATGCTGGTCCCATCACACATTTGATTTGGATTGATCTAAAAAACATCAAAGTTAATGTGATACTAATTTCACCATTGCAACTGGGGGGATCCACAGAGCGCACCTGTTAGGGCCTCCAGGGTATGTAATTATAATATTAGCGAGTGATCACACAAGGTTAACCTTCTCCATAAGGTTAAGTGCCTCAATCTAAATCTAGCACATGAGGCTGCCTTTCAAATATCTAAACTGTTTGCTTGATATTATAAATAACCCAATTATGTCCTACTGTACAATATTTGCTTTCATTAGAGTGAAATTCTCCATTAAATGGAGAGTGAAAATGGACAAAGAAAAGACAAAAAAAATTAAAAATTGTTGTGATCTAGGGCCTACGAAGAGATCAAGCACGCATAAAAAGAACACAGAGATTTACGTGGTTCGGCTTTTGGCCTACGTCTACGGAAAGACGGGAGAAATTACTATGCAATCAGAAGAGGTTGTACATCCTAGAGACCCTTAGTCTCTATTTATAATATCAGCCCCAAAACCCTGTTATACCCAAACACTACTTCTTAATCATAGTAAACCTATAACAAGCCTACTTCTAATCACAGTAGAACATGGACACTGCATGGACCTGGTTTACCAGATTTATTAGCTTCTATTGAGCCATACAAACTAACAAATCTCCACCTTGGCGAACATTGAAGCTGATCCTCATGCACAAAACACGTCTCACCGTCTCCACCTGCCCCTGAGGGCACTCAGGTACTGAGCACACCAATCAAGTCCAAGCAATGCTTGAACTTGAATTTAATCAATTCCTTCATGAATGCATCAAATCGCTTGTACCATTGTCCAGAAGCTTGCTTCGACCCGTACAATGATTTTTTCAAACTGCATACATGATCAGGAATCTTTGTTTGCACTCTACCTGCACAGGAAGCTCCTTCGTCTTCCTCGTAGAACCGCTTGCATCCAATGGCCTGATCTTCCTCATCAAGAGACTCTATCTCTTCAGTCATAATTACTGCATGTTGACTACTTTTCAGCCCTTCCATTTATTCAAGAGACTTATTCGTCAATGCATATGCAACCATATCATCATGGCCACTGTCTGATGTCGACGCGTACGTCGTCATATCCTCGAAACCGTATCTAACCGGCGGTTTTCTTTCTTTCTGCGGTCTACCTGTCTGCGGCATCTGCTGCTCCGTCAGCTGCATCTGCTGCACAGTCTGACTATCCCCTATATCCTGGGAGGAGCCGAATGCACTCTCCTTCCTCACTAGGATGTCTGACTCCACCTGAACGGTGTCACTGCTGCTACCTACTTTTGTCTCCTCCACCTGCTTTCTCGCTTTGAGTAAAGCATCTTCATGAAATGTAACATCCCTGCTGATGATAATTCTAGGTGAATCTTGACCGGTACACCACAACCTGTATCCTTTCACCCCAAAAGCAGATCCCACTAAGATGCACTTTACAGCCCTTGGTTCTAACTTATTGGTCTTCACGTGAGCATAAGCTGGACAACCGAATATCCTCAAGTTAGAATAATCAGCTGGATTACCTGACCACATTTCTTCCGATGTTTTGCAACCAATCTTTGTATGTGGAGACCTATTTATCAAGTAGCCTGCAGCACTTACTGCCTCAGCCCAAAAGTCCTTGGACAATCCTGCAGTAAATAACATACAACGAGCTCTTTCCAAGATCGTTCTGTTCATCCTCTTTGCAACTCCATTGTGCTCTGGAGTTTCTGTAGTGGTGTAATGCCGAACTATGCCATGATCTTTGCAATAGTTCTCAAACTCTGTCGTTCTGTACTCCTTGCCATTACCCGTCCTCAACTTCTTCACCTTCATGCCAGTCTGTTTCTCAACCATCTCCTTCCATCGCTTGAATGTAACAAAGGTCTGATCATTTGTCTTCAGAGTATAAACCCAGACTTTCCTTAAATAATCATCAATACAAGTCAGCATAAACCGGGACCCGCCCTTGGAGTAAACTTAGAAGGTCCCCATACTTCTGAATGAACATAATCAAGGATACCTTCCGTGCGATGAATATCTGTCTTGAAACTGACCTTTCGATGCTTTCCGAAGATGCATCTCTCACAGAAATCCAACTTGCCTGTCTTCGTGCCACATAGCAAATTTCGATTGCTCAGTATTGTCAATCCCTTCTCACTCATGTGACCCAGGCGCAAGTGCCATAAGCGCGTTGAGACAGATTCATGGTCATCTGAGGAAGACACTGCAGCTCCACCTATAACAGTATTTCCAGACAAAACATATAAGTTTCCAACTCTATTGCCTCTCATAAGAACCAGAGCACCCTTCACAACCTTCAAAACTCCACCTTCAGCTGAGAACTTACAACCGTCGGAGTCCAAGGCACCAAGAAAAACAAGGTTCTTTTCCAGATCAGGAACATGCCGAACCCCTGCCAACGTTCTGACGATTCCATCATGCATCTTGATTTTCACTGTTCCAATTCCAACCGTCTTACATGCAACATTGTTGCCCAACAAAACACTATCACTGTCGATTTCTCTATAAGTGGTAAACCAGTCCCTATTGGGACTCATGTGGTAGGAACAACCCGAATCAAGAATCCATTCATCCTGACGACGAATTCCATTTTCAATCACAGAAAGTGCATTATCGGAAACATAATCTGATCTTCCATCTGCGATACTGACTGAATCATCCGATGACGAATCTTCAATTATTTCTTTCCCTTTCTTTTGCCTTTCGGGACAATTTTTTCTGATGTGCCCTTTCTTATGGCAATAATAACATTCAATGTTTTTCCTGTTGGATCTATTTTTGCCCTTACTACTGGAGTCTTTTGTTCTTCCTCGTACTACCAAACCCTCACCCGAACCATCATTGTCAACCGCAACCTTTTTCTTCAACTCCCTGGAGTTCAAGGCTGCCTCTACATCCTCTTTTGTCAGAGTATCTCTACCATACATCATGGTATCAACAAAATGCTCATATGAGGGTGGTAACGAGCACAACAACATGATAGCTTGGTCCTCATCATCAATTTCAACATTGATATTTTCCAGATCCATGATAGCTTTTGTGAAAGAATCAAGGTGAGTTGAAATAGACATACCTTCCTGCATTTGTAAGGTGAACAATCGCTTCTTCATGTACAAGCGATTCGTGAGAGACTTCGTGATGTACAAGTTCTCCAACTTCTGCCATATGCCAGCAACAGTTCTTTCTTGAGCAACTTTTCGCAGTACACCATCGCTTAAAAACAGCAGAATCTGACTGTACGGCCTTTTCCAACAACTCATCCTTCTCTTCATCTGACAATTTTTCAGGCAAAGCATTCTTTCCTTTCAAAGCTTTATGCAGCCCATTCTGAACCAGCAAAGCATACATCTTTAGACGCCAAAGACCGAAATCGTTGTCTCCATTGAATTTCTCAATTTCAAACTTCATAGTCATTCCGCGAATCTTTCACAGTATCTGTGTAGATCTGATCACCACGAGCACGCTGGAAGAAACGGATCTGAAATCCGACTCCGGATGGCTAAGATATCGCAGAAACAAGTTTCTGCACTACAATCAGTCAATCTCCTTTGTTGACAGGTAAACAGCCAATCTTCTTCCACAACGGCGTAGATCTGATCGTAACAAGTCCATAGGTTCAAACGGATCTCCAATCAGACTCCGGATCGTCAACATATCGCGAAAACAAATTTCAGCCTTTGATCTGGTCAAACCTGCCTTTGACCGTATTAATCTGCTGACGTCAGTGCTGAGGTCAGCGCCTTTTTTCTGCAGGCTTTGCTTTTGGGCTTCTCTGCTAGACGGGTCAGATCTGACCTGGACTTGACCCAACCTGGATTGGCCTGGCTACGGGGCCTTTGAAACGAGTCAGGTCCAACCTGACCTGGATCAACCCGAACCTCCTACAAGCCCAAGCCCACCTCCTCTTCTTCTTCAACGTTCTATTTCAGCAACCAGAAACAAAACTTCTGCACTTCTTCTTTTCTTCCTCGGCCTCGGCACAGCGCGACAGCAATGGGGACGACCTTCCTTCTCCGGCGACACGCAGCGGCGGCGACGATTCCTGCGAAAGTTTCACGGCGATGTGGGGCCCAGCCAAAAATAGAAAAAAAACCCCCAAAAAACGCTGTTCTCGGCTCCGGTTTCTGCACGGCGATGAGAGCAGCAGTGCTGCTCTTCTTCTCTGGCCGGTTTTTCTCTTCTCTGCGACGGCAGACCTATGCTCCGGTGACGATCTGGTCCTGTAAATCGATCCAGAACCAGGAACGATCCCTTTCCTCTTCTCTGCAATCTGTGTGGCCCACCGAGATCAGACGATCTCCCTTTGCACGATCCGGAAAACGCTATCTCAATCCTGAGATCTAATCTATCGATCACGCAGCCACAACTCTAGCCCTCTAAGATCCGATCCGTCGAATCTCCTCCGATCACGCGAAATCGCTCTGATACCAGTTTGTTGTGATCTAGGGCCTACGAAGAGATCAAGCACGCATAAGAAGAATACAGAGATTTACGTGATTCGACTTTTGGCCTACGTCCACGGGAAGAAGGGAGAAATTACTATGCAATCAGAAGAGGTTGTACATCCTAGAGACCCTTAGTCTCTATTTATAATATCAGTCCCAAAACCCTGTTACACCCAAACACTACTTCTTAATCATAGTAAACCTATAACAAGCCTACTTCTAATCACAGTAGAACATGGACACTGCATGGACCTGGTTTACCAGATTTATTAGCTTCTATTGAGCCATACAAACTAACAAAAATCTTAGTCATTTATTGTAAGCTTAGTTCGTCTAGGACCACGGTTTGCACCTGGAGGTTGTAGATTCAAAACTGCACTACCACATTGAGGCTATAGGAGAATTTACCCAGCTCCCCTTTGGGCCCATAGGGATTAGTCAAGTCCAAAGAGTTGGGAAGCATATGATAGAAAAAATAATAAAATAATAAAATTGTATAGGGTAGAAGTATACATAGGTCTTGGCATTCATTTGTGATCAAGCAAAGTTTGGAATCAATCAGAAGCTCTCACTTCTCTATTCTGTGTGTGAGTGAGCAAGCCTTATAGTGATTCTTGGTCCAAGGGCTATACCCAAACTCTGGAGAAGGCTGACTCGATATATGGGACGAACAGCATTGGCTTTATTTGAGCAGTTTCATCCATACATTCTGCTACAAAGATCTGTAAAAATCCATGACATTCTGAATGGGCGATGAGAATAAGTTTGTTTTGGGAGTGGCAATTGGGCTTTGTTCCTTTGTCTTTCTTATCGTCTTGTTGGCTCTTCTTGCAAAGTGTGGATGAAATTGGGTTGATTTCTGAAAGAAAAAACCGTTAAATTGGAGTTGGGTCTCTAGGAATAGCCTGAAATTGAAGTTAGCAAAATAGATGCAGGGAAACAACCAATCAAAAGAAGAGAGAACACTGCTGATTTGAGCGTTATTATTTTGGATCTTAGGAGTGAGCTAAGTCTGTTTTTCTTTTGTTCTGCATTTAATGGTTGGATGCATACTAACTGAAACTTACGGTGTGGATGGGCATATGATGAATACTAATTGAAACTGTACTGTGGGGATGAATGGGATTGAAGATGTTTCTTTAATAATAAAAAATTACTTTCAGGCCATGCCCCAGCCGGGCCGAGGTCTGCCCTTACCTCACCCTCATCTATGCAGGGCAGGCCTAGGCCGGGCTAAAGCTGTAAACTATTAACTTGGATTTTTCTTACTGGCTCTTCCATCTCAATTCTTCACATGCAGGTGTTGAAGAAACTAAAATCACTACCCCTTCAACAAACAGCGCTGAATATTGATTCAGTGGTTAATATCATCAATCTACATGACTTTAAAGCCTGAGACTCCTCAGATTCTTTCCACTGAGGCGCAAAAAATGAAGGAGCCCAAGGCATAAACTTCAGGCACAAATGGGGAAACCATGAAAAGGCTGAAATTAACCCTCAAATATATGGTTGAAAGGAATGCAACTAAGGTCTCATTTAATGGAAAAAGAAAATGCCAAATATTGGATGATTTGGGTTTTCCAGTTATTTTCAGGACTTGTTCTATCTATGATGAATGTCATCAGACCTTTGATGTTACACGTACTTCTTCAAGGCCCAAGGATACTATGCTTATCCTAGCATTGAGGATCATATAATTCCCCAACAATGCAAGTTTCAGCATCGGGTGTTACAATGTGTATTACTGTCTTATTCATCCTTAATACAGGAAATTTGTTAAGAAATTTACGGCGAAGTCTTGGTCTTGGTGCTGCATCTTAGCAAGGTTACCTCGGACTTGAGATGCCTTCAAGGTATAATTCTTGGGGCAGGAAATGAAAACAGAGGCTAGAGAATTTGATCCCAATTCTTTTTTGGGTTGGTTCTAATTTCTAAAAGCATCCTGTTTCGTACAATGCAGGTGCATTTGTATACCTGATATTATTGTTAAAAAACTGATTGTGAAGGTCTTTGATAAATTATTAATTTTCTATACTATACTTCTTTTTTTTTTTTTTTTATGTTCTTTGTGTCAGGATTACCTTCTAACTCTGATAGGCACCACTTGCTGCTTGTAACCCTGCGGCCCTGCCTTTAACTTATGCTTCTACTCCTGCTTGCAAACCAATTACGCATTGACATGCTAGAGGATGGTCACCTCCCCATTCCTACAATCTATTCCTTTTTTCTTCCTACTCAAGCTGCTAAGGTTTTCATGTAAAACATTCCTTTTCCAGGATTTACTGGAAACTGAGATTTTGAACTATAGTTGCATATATCTCGTATGTTTCGGAATTATTTCATGACTTCCATAATATAGATGCAGTGAGAAATATGAGAAATTACCAAATCTAAAAATAAGCATTGTGGAATTGTTATGATAATTTCTTGGAAAAGCTTTCCCCTTCCATTTTAATTTGTAATCCTATCCATAGCTTCTTTCAGTGTAGTTTTTGGTGCTTTCTGCAAGATTTACTTTTATCTGAAAATATCTTGAGAATTTCTAATTCTGAGGCAAGCTTGATAGGTACCTGTAGTCTCTTGAAGTTGGTAATGGCAAAATGCCTCATCTCTGGTAATCTTATGGAGTTCCTCATTGCTTAGTCCATGAAATGGATCTTATTAAAATAAGTTTTGGAGTAACTATATATATCAGCTTACAAGTAAGTTCTCTCATTCCTATGGGTTGGTCCTGATAAAGAAATAATATTTTGGAAACCTATAATGTTTCAGGCCGCACAACCACTGAATACCTTTCCTTTTGATAGAATTCTTTCATTTTATTCATGTATCATATCCTTCCTTTCAGTCCTTTATAATACATGTTTTGCTCTTACATGAAGTGTCGTAAGACCTACTATTCATTGGTAATCCCAGGTCACTGAACATGACAACTTCATCTTCAAAGCCTCTGATAACCACAGGCCATCTGCATCTATTGGTTCACAAGGGAAAAAAAAAAAGGCAGAGAGTCCCTCCCTTTCTTTCCCTCGCATTTCCTTCTCTTCCTTCACTAAATTTGAACAGTTCCTTTTCCTTTACAATTATTGTTATTTTCTTGCATTTCAAGGGATGTGTAATTTGCTGTCTGCATGAACTAGATGGAGTGATGTTCAAGACTACCACAAAGATAAGGCTGGTAGATGTGTCATCGCATCAAGCATCGTATCTTTGGATAATATTGCACTGGTATCTTAAACAGGGGTCCATTCCAATTGACAAGTCCTTTTCATCCGTTATCGAAAGTAACATAATCTATTCTCATTCCATGTAGATAGCCCATTCTTGATCTACCAATAACAGAGAAATTTGATTTTATGTCACACGCGGAGTGCCCCGACTTCCCATCATGCCTTACAGACCAACCTCTTAAGGAACGCAAAACCGCAGAAGAAGAATTTCTTCTCTATTTTTATGATTTGCTGTTGAAAAATCAACAATGACTGAGATAGCGGCTTGCAAGTAGGCGAATGCTTTACAACATAGAGCATACGTTAAAAGT
The DNA here is from genome assembly GCA_003546025.1 of Camphora micrantha. Lineage (NCBI taxonomy): Eukaryota > Viridiplantae > Streptophyta > Magnoliopsida > Laurales > Lauraceae > Camphora > Camphora micrantha. The sequence goes on along the minus strand of QPKB01000004.1, from coordinate 13,146,153 downwards.
GTCTGCAAGGACCTGTTTGTTTGTGTAGAATGAATAAGAATTTATGGTCAAATTAGCTCCGCTAAAAGATTATTAAAGAGGTAAGAGATTATGGATATGATATAGCAATGTTGATGGAAGCTCAACTTTTTTAGGATTTGAATTACTAGTGTGTTGACTGAGTGTTCATTTTCCATCTTCCTTTGATTTATCTTCCATTAAAGGGAAGGTTATTTGAAAGTCATATTTTTGGAGACTCACCTTGGATTCTTTATTTTTAACCACTCAATGAAGTATAGTCCTAGAATTTCTAGGAATTCAATTACACGAAACAAGTAGAGCCCCTGAATGGCTTTGTTTATCAAATGTTCCATGTAACCGTGTTCTCCCCTGTTTTAAATTTTAACTGTGTCAAATTAACTAGTCATTACAGCATGAAAAGTTGGTTTATCTGGGATATTTTGGTCATTTATGTGAGTTACATTATGGATTGTTCCATTGATTGGTGATGGTTGGCGAATATGATGGTATAGTTTAAAAAAATGTCATCTGTTCTTTATAAAATATTATATGTGAAAGTTCTTCAATGTCTATCTTCAGCACTTGCCAGCAATTCTTTACATTCGTACGTGATAAATTATGATAAGTGGTTAAGATTAAAGTGAAGTCACTCATTTTGGTGGGCCCAACTTGCAGATTTTCGGGTTCCAAAACCAGCCATCGACTGCACTTTTGGTGGACCACATGTTCTATGTACTGTGAAGGTTTAACAAAACTAATGAAAAAGAAAGAAAGAAAGAAAGAAACGCAGCTGTGTTAAGTAAATGGAAGTGGTTTGGGTCTCTTCAGTGATGATGATTGATGAACCACTTGTTGTATGAACTGGAAAGAATCTCTTTGTGGAATATGAAGACGGCATCATGGACCAATGATGAATCAAATTGCACCTATTTGGATGATTACATTCATGTATTGTAGGGCTTTCCAAATAAATGGTTAGAAGTCTCAATCCTTTTTCAGGGTCCCTTCGATCACATGGTGTGATAGTCAATTTTCATCCAATTGGGTTGAACTTACACGCACCTAAATTCATGATCCCATCATCCCCTGCCTAATGAAGTGGCTCCTACCCACTGGAATTTAGAGTATTTTCAACTCCATGGTGGGACCCAACAGATCAACTGATTGAGTTTTGCATAGATGTGCTTATTTTGTCCGGGAGCTAGAGTAGAGTGTGAGTGCACATTTTCACCTTCCTACTCTTGATACTGGCCATTCAAAATGGATAGAGTTTGGGATTCTAATGTATGGTCACCAAGAGTTTCTTCATTTTGACAAATCAACCCATTGCAAAAAGCTTATCCCCTGATAGAAATTCTTTTTAACTTTAGTAGTAATGCCACCTTGTGACAGAAAGCAAAACTTAAATTAGGGTTACACGGATCATTGAATTATTCGCAAATAGTGGTTCGTGGGTCGCTGTTTGGTCCATGTCATTAATGATCCTGCTTTGCTACAATCAGGATGAGATAAGTCATGCTTATCGATCACTCCAATGGATATGATAATTCCTTTTAAGTTTACTTGAAAGGTTAGCTTTTAGATCTAAGATATCAAGCCGCTAAATACGATGGGATCAGGTTCCAATCCTGATTGAAATAACTGTGAGTTTTAGATTAAGAAAATATGAGTCACATTTTGCATGGATCAAGATTTCAACCCATTAACCAACTGAATCTGTTTGGCCTTTTGGCAGTATTTACACTATACACCACCTGTTTAGCCATCAGATTAAGTATCAAGCATGAGCCCAGTTCAATGAGTCGGCCCATCGCTTAACTAAATCTGGTTTGCTAATGGGCCCAATTTTCAGTGGTCGGTGTGAGTTGTTGATTTGGTTGGTGTTGTTCTTCTCATGTTTATCTTCTAATTTAATGATACAAAATTTTTTTTTTTCCTACCAAAACAACAAAAGGCTTGGGCCCAGCCTACAGGCTTAAAAGGAGCCCAAATCCAGCTTAAAATGAGCTGGGCTTGGATGAAGCAACCGAAGATCATATTATCAAGTCAGTTTTGTTAAGTTCCCGTTGGAGCAAAATAACCTGATGGGGAGAACGGCTCCTTACCTAAGTGGAAAGGAGCTTTAGTTCATACCTGGCTGCATGCGTTCAAACCCTAGGTACGTCACCTCTTCACACTTGTGCGGGCTCATTTCCCACTTTTGTGGGTTGCCTTTCCGTATGTGCGGGCTCTCTCTTGGAGGAACCTGCCTTCCCCATGCATCGATTTGCCTTGCACCAAATCTCGCTTGGCCCTTCTTTTTCTTTTTTTTCCTAATCATGTCTTTTACCCCTGATAAATCTGATGCTTGGCCTAACTTCAACTAAAGATAAATCTAGCCCAGCACCAACAGAGTGGAGACCTTGATTTGAGCAGTTTAGATCTAAAAAAAAAGGGTTTTCGATGTGTATAAAAATCCAAAGGTTAGCTTAGTACAAGATTTCATTTTAGGTACAATCTGGTTGTACCTATGCAAGGAATGGGTGAACATGCGAGGCCCACTTGAAAGGATGACAATTATAGATGGGTACAGTTTCAAAAGGTATCCCTATATATAACCCACCTATATACCAAAGAATGAAAATCATCTCATCAAAGGGGCACGGTTTTAGAGACTTCTAAATTGTCCGACTCCTAACCACTGGATGCCGACTTCGACTAAGATTTGTATAATAAGCCTATAATTTTGCATGAGTGTCAAATTTGGGCTTGTGCCAATTCAAGGAGAAGATAGTTAGGCGTCCAAGCAGGAAATAGAAATTTTGTAGGTTGAGGTCCAACAAATGGACTTATAGGCCTGTAAAAAGATTCCATTATAAAAAAGAGGCATTTCTTTTGGAATTGTTGCTTTCAGAATAAAAACATATAAAAATCAGAAGTAAGAGGGGGAGTAAAATACTAAAAGAAGAGAGTATTGTACGCAAGTGAATATTATCTGACAAATTTCTCCAACATTCATGGCATAATAACATACATTGAGCTTTTATTGCTCGTAAGAGGGGAAACTTTTTTTTTTTTCTTGTTCTAAGTTTCACTATAAAAATGAAACGTGAAATGATGTGTAAAGGAGGCCAATTTTATATAAAAATTTCTCATCTCTTTAGCTAAAGAGGCGCCAGTACAATTTCTGCCTGGTGCAAGTCGTGATGGTATCAAACACCACCATCGCCTTTATTATTATTATTATTATTATTATTATTTTGCAACTCTCATAGCTCAATTCTTAATCCAAACCATTCAAGTTTTGTACTGGTACATTAAAATCAAAACATTTTGTCTCATGTCTTAAATTTTCATAGATTTTAGATATATAAAACCTTACCAATTGTAATATTAACAATTCAATATTTACTCATGCAAAAATGGGGCTTCCTAACAAACATGGTACTAGACTGCTGCAGTATTTGTTTGTGGATTTATTAGGTTCCGATCTTTTGAGGTCACGCCTAATGCTACCATATAAATCCATTCGAGGGACCTACCTTTGAAATCCAAACCACTGAGCATCATTGTGCAACCTCCCCATGCATTGATTGGCCTTGGGCCAAGTTTCGCTCCAATCATAGTTGGCCCTTCTTTGAGATATTGGATCATCCACGTGACATAATTTGCTCCCCTTCTTTTTTCTTCCTAATCATGTCTTTTACACCTGATAAATCTGATGTTTGGCTTAACTTCAATTGAAGATAAGCTTGGCCCAGCACTAATAGAGCGGAGTCCTTGATTTTGAGCGGTTTAGATCTATAAAAATTGGGTTTTCCATATGATAAGATGTAGATATAATTGTCCGAAATCAATACTACAAAATTTTTATGTATAAAAATCCAAGGGTTAGCTTAGTACAAGATTTCATTTTAGGAACAATCTGATTGTACCTATGCAAGGAATGGGAGAAACTGCGCGGTCCACTTGAAAGGATGATAATTATAGAGGGGTACAGTTTTAAAAGGTCTCCCTATATATAACCCACATATATACCAAAGAATGAAAATCATCTCATCAAATGGGCATGGTTTTAGAGACTTCTAAATTGTCCGACTCCTAACCACCGGATCCCGACTTCAGCTAAGATTTGTATAATAACCCTATAATTTTGCATGAGTGTCAAATTTGGGCTTGTGCCAATTCAAAGAGAAGATAGTTAGGCATCCAAGTAGGGAATAGAGATTTTGTAGGTTGAGGTCCAACAAATGGACTTCCAGGCCTCTAAAAAGATTCCATTATAAAAAAGAGGCATTTCTTTTGCAATCGTCGCTTTCAGAATAATAACATATAAAAAAAGAAGTAAGAGGGGAGTAAAATACTAAAAGAGGAGAGTACTGTACGCAGGTGAATAATATTTGAGAAATATCTCCAACATTCATAGCATAATAACATACGTTGAGCTTTTATTGCTCGTAATAGGGGAAACACTTTTTTTCTTGTTCTAAGTTGCCCTCTAAAAATGAGATCTAAAATGATTTGTAAATGAGGCCAATTTTATTTAAAAATTTCTCATCTCTTTAGCTAAAGAGGCGCCAGTACAATTTCTGCCTGGTGTAAGTCATGATGGTATTAAACACCATCATCACCATCATCACTTTTATTATTATTATTTCACAACTCTCATAGCTCCAATTCTTAACCCAAACCATTCAAGTCTGTTACTGGTACATTAAAATCAAAACATTTAGTCTCATGTCTTAAATCTTCATATAAAAACTTACCAATTGTAATATTAACTGCTCAATGTTTACTTTGCAAAAATGAGGCTTCCTAACAAACATGGTACTATGTGTTTTACATCTGTGAATTTTATATATGTTAAATTTACCTATGTAAATTTTACGTATGTAAATTTCATTTTCATATCCTATGTATAAAAAAAATAACATGTATACTTCTGTGTTAATCTTACCATTACTTATGTATAAGACTCACTTATTTGTACTTTTGTTTACGCAGTTTTTTCCATATGTACACACATGTAGGATTATGTTTAAAAGGGCTCATTTACATGTCAAAGTCTCCACACCTCTCACTAAGCCTGTCAATCCAAAGCTCATCATTTGAATTAATTACTTCTTATATATTCCAATTCCTTCCAAACAAACAAGCTTATTATTTGAATCAATTATTTCTATGTATTCCAATTCCATGAAAACAAAGAAGGCCTATTCTATCATTGAGTTCGTGTTTATTCCAATTTCATGCAAACAACATGCCCATCTGACAATAAATTTCTATTTATTCCAATTCCAACAAATAAAAAGGCCCATATGAATCTATTGCTATCTATGTACAAACAGGCTCATCTTAATCAATTACTTACGTAGTCCAACTCAATGCAAATAAACAGCCCTATTTAAATTAATTACTTTCATGCGAACAAACAAGTCAATACGTCAATGAGTTTTCTATGTATTCCAGTTCTATAGAAATAGATAAGCCTATACATCAATGAATCTCTATGTATTCCAATTCCATCCAAAGGAACAAACTCATAATTCCAAGCAAACAAATAGACCCATTTGATAATAAAATCATATGTATTTCAATTCCATACAAATAAAATAACCTATTTGACAAAGAATTCTCATGCATCTAATTCCAAACAAATGAGCACATTTGAATTCATCGCTTCTAGTTACAAGCCAAGCAACGAGTCTGATTGATAATGCCCCTCTAAATGCATAGATAAAATGGGGGAGAAAAATCAATTCTTCCAACCCTGGTCCTTGAGGGTAGAATAAGGGCCTAACTAGTGTAGACCCATCGAAGGCTTTGGCCTGGTATAGGTCCAGTCCACATATGTGAAAATTAGGTAAGGTAGACCCTGGCCTAGCCTTTTGATAGCCTTACCTCCCACCATTTGAACGTCATTTAAGACCCACTAAATTGTACAAAATGTTAAATAGATCCTCCCTTCTTCTTTCTGCTCTCATATATTAATTTGTCAATTTTTATAGGATTACATACATCCTAGGTAAAAGAATAAAATGAATCGCTGGTGAAAATGATGCTTGCTAACAACCATTTTTAGTATGTTTAACATATACATTTTTGGATATTGCCCCATGTGTAGAAGATAAATGACCCTTTTTTCTAACCCAGTCAAGGGGCTTAGAACCCCTTTAGAAGATGGCCTATCACTTAATCCAAGTTTGGCCCATATGTTAAATGGGCCAAAAATCTAGACCCAATCTTGGCCCAAAGCAGTTTAGGCCTAGGCTGGCCTGACCCTTGAACGCCCCTAGATAGCCTTCATAATGCAGGAAGGAAGCTAGGGGTCGAACCCAGGATAAAAGGATGAGAAACAGGGAACCAACCAACTAGGCTCCACCTTGTTATCCGAAAATTATCCCTTTGTGCCCATAACCACATTTTAAAACCGTGTCACTAATCCACAGTAGGACCTTCTTATCTCTCCTAAGTGCTTGGAATTCAAAAACTAAAACCGAATATATAATTAGATATTTATATTAGACCCACACTGTTTCAAAGAGAAGATACAAAAGCCAACTCAGAAGATAAAAAAGCCAAAGGAAAAAGGTTTCTGGGGCCCACTGTTCATATTCAGATCTTAATATCAGCCCAAAAGTTTTAAAAAAGAAGATAAAACAAACCACTTTAAACCCAAAAGGTCTTCACTTTCCTCATTTGCCCGAGTATTGGTGGCTCTCACGTCAAAGCTGGCCTTCATCTATATATATATATATAGTATCCCCAGAGGAGAAAGTATCTTAACAGGGCTTCGTTTTTTTCCCAATTGCTCATAAGTGGGGAGTAAGAGCTATTAACTATATTATCTAATACATGATACTAGCTAGTATCTGGAGTGTGGTGGATCACAGACACTCATGCACAAATTCACTGTGCACGCGCCATGCATGCACCCATCTGAAATCCCCACTGATTTGAGCACCCTATCACTTTCATCCCACCCATCGATTAGATGATAGAAAAATGAGCAATTATCAATCAATTCTACAAATTAATTCAATGGCAGAATTATCACTACATTCATCAGACAGCTAAGACTGTCCAATCATTCTCGGTTCTTTGAGATGCGTGATTTGAATGGTCTGGATCTGTTGATTAGTGTTATCAACCAGCATAACAATGACCTAGTGATAAGATTGATGTTCGTGATTCATGAGTACACTTGGATTAATGATCTAAATGGTTTTTCCTTTTTGTTTAACTCGCCAAGGTTGGTAGGGCCCTATAAAGATCTGACTGACACGGGAGGAAACCCCAGCACACGCCGGGGAGAAAACCACCTAGACATGAGGGGAAAGGACCAAGGAATTAAACACTGGACAGTTGGGTGCGAATGAGACTCCCAACCAACCACAGGGTAATTATTCATCTATTCCCAATGATGAATGATAGATTTGTTTAATATCAACTTTGTGCTCTCCTCTATATCTTCAATTCATTTTTCTCAATACACGACTGCTGTTGGTTCTCGCTCTAAACCTTCGGATTAAGTAATAGAAAGGGTCTGATTAGGACGCCAAAAATATCTATGATCATATGTGCATGGATCCGGATGCAAATTGAAATTTCTAGCCACGCTCATCAGTGTCTCAGCATCAACCAGATACCCATTAACATCCCTACCCTTTCAAAAATGGTGGAAGGCGAATGGTGGGAGTACCCCTGATGGGTCCTTGCAAGGACAGCTACGTCTAGATCATCCAATCGAAGTTATTCTCATATGGTGGGACTCTTATGTTTTTCTGCCCACTTGGTGGACAGTCCTGATGAATCCATTGGTCCAAGTTCATCCAATAGTAGAAAAGGGGGAAGAAGTAGTGATTATCTTTGAAAAGAAAGCAGCCTGATATCTCTACAGTAACTTGAGATTGTTTTGTAAATCAGTGGCTATTGTGCTTAATAGTCTTACTTTTAACGGAATATCAAAAAGGGAAAAAGCAATCCAACCCAAACACACCCAAGCATCCACACAAAACTGTCTAACACCCATGCATTCCTGGCAAGGCCCAGTTCAACAACAACTGGTTTGCAACTTCCAAACTACCCACAAACTGAAACTGACTCCCAACTGTCAAAACCATCTCACCCCAGAACACTGGCCCCATACATATAAATACTCCCCTCATCCAAACTTCAAACTCACCTTCCCGCCATCCCCCACTCTACACTCATGCAATACTCTCAGTCCACCAGAAAACCCAATTCTGGCGGGAGCAGCGGTGGCAGCGGCACCGCTGCTGACCGCCCGGTTCCCGGTCGCCACCCAGTCTACCGAGGTGTTCGCCGCCGGAGCGGCGGGAAATGGGTGTCGGAGATCCGCGAGCCCAAGAAGCCCAATCGCATCTGGCTCGGCTCATTCCAAACGCCTGAGATGGCGGCAGTCGCCTATGATGTGGCCGCTCTCGCGCTCAAGGGCAGCGACGCCGAGCTAAACTTCCCTGGCTGCGCTCACGCACTGCCAATCCCGGCATCCTCTTCCCCACGAGACATTCAAGCGGCAGCGGCCGCCGCCGCCGCTTCTCTGCCATTGCTGGGAATCCCCCAACCTGAAAGCTATACTGCAGTGAGGGAGGAGCCAGCGCCTGTTTCAAATGTTGAGTTTGTAGATGAGGATGTTATCTTTGACATGCCTAATCTTCTTATGAACATGGCTGAAGGGATGTTGCTTAGCCCGCCTCGCCTCGATGAAGCGGAAGACGATGACCCAGATCAAGAGACCACTTGCCACAATCTGTGGAGTTATCCTTAAGCCACTCACTAATATAACATAAACTATAATAAACTAGAGAGCTTCCTCAGTGATGAAGCTTAGTTGCATAAGAGCCATAAGATAAGACATGAATAGTGAATGCCCTTTGGAAGTTGAGTAGTCTGTCTCTCGTTACCTTGTACAGGAGTGTGGGCTGGCTTGCTTGTTTGTACAGGGCTTCCTGTTTCCATTTCAGCATCATTGCACCCTGTGTCTGATAGTCAAAGCTTGAGACTCTTGAGATTTCCTTATCGTATATATATATATGTATAGGTGAATTTGGTCTCTAAGTGAATACTCATTTGAGGAGATAACTTGCATTCAAGGCAAACTTAAGTCATTGCACCACAGACCAAACAAACGCCAGAAGACTCATTTGGGTTTTCCATTCCTATTTCAAAGAAAACTGCACTCTCATATGATAACAATGCCTCGCTCGCTGATGAAACTCTCACATCCTTCATAATTCAACTGGTAAAGGAGCACATCTGACCCACCCTCTTTCCACACATTAATCTCCAGCAGTTTACACATTCAACTGTCGAGAAGATCATATCTCTCTCTCTCTCCATAAGTTAATGCAACAGAGACCCACTTGTCAGGATCCTACAAGATGAGAACGGAAGAACACTGAACTGGGTCATCAACAGAATAATGAATACCAACGATCAGTGCAGTTTTTCTCCTTTTTTCCAAGGGAAACTAAGAAGGGTTAGTATTTAAAAATCCAAATAAATAGCCACAGATCACAAAAGGGGCTTTGCATCCATTTGTTTATGTGAATTTCACCTATCCAAAACCTTTCCTCTCTTTTGGTTTCATCTGGCACTGGCAGTGAATGAACCAAGAACAATAACCATTTCAATTTGTCCTTTCTAAACTAAAATTGTTGCCAACAACTTCCTGATTTTGTTGATGCCGTCTTATTGTAAAATTCCAAACAGAAATGGAACCAGTGACCACTTCATAATAAAATCATCTAAAAGTAAAGACTTCCGAATGAAAGAAGAAAGATGGGCTTGAATCGCACTGATGAATCAATCGGTTACAGGCCAATCATGGGTTGATCTGCGATTGAGAGAGAAAGCAAACTTAGTGTCTGTTCATTTCAGTTTCATCCAGATATCAAGACAAGAAATGAGCTATAGAACACCAAAAAAGGAAAAAAAAAAAAAAAAAGGAAGACATCAAAACTAACGAAGTAAATTGAAACTATTGGGTGAAGAGGAACAAACAGCATCGATGAGTCTTTATCCTGCCACCAAGGCTCCAATTCAGACATTTAGTTCAGTTCTCATGCAGCCCAAAATAAGATGGGGGAGAAAACCTCATTTTCAAGTTTGGTGAAGAATAACACTTTATAGTTGGAGGTTAGTCAATTGTTGGAATTATGATGATCCCTGAATATGGACGGTTGTGGTTTCTTTCCTTCACCATGTTTTAAGTATACAATTTTCTGTGTTTTTTTTTTCCTTTGGGTGAAATTAGTGTGCTTCGATGGAGCACCGTAGATGTTACACACACCCATATACGTGGTGTGGTGTACATTTGGTTTCTGCATGGTTTAGTAAATGCCATCCAAACGGTGGGTCCCATCGTTGATGAGGGCATGGCCCAATGAAACAAATCGAACGGTCGAGAAAAAAGGATTGAGATAGCTTAATTACACAGGCACACGTAAGATCTGAGACAGGTTCTGATGTATTTGTGGGGTTACAAGTCCTTCCCCACTTGGTAAAGGGAAGAGACCTTTTTAACTAAACTAGCAAGGGATGTGGCTTACAGTATATTAAAATGGAGAAAAAGAATTCATTAGCCAAAGCCATTATATTTGGAAAAAGACTATGATGATGAAACAATGTTCCTATACATTCAATGCATATCTGTTTAAAGCAAAATATAAGCATTATCTTTTATTTACAATTGTGTTACTAATGCTTCCAGAGGTATCTTTACCAACTACAAGTTGGTATGGCTCAATATATCAAATATGGGCTGATATGACTAGTTATACTTTTGAGTTGATATCCCGTTTGAAAGAGTGGAACTCCACAGCGGACACCGGTCCTCATCTATGAAAACTGGAATTGATCAAAACAAATGCCCACCCATGTTATGTTATGTTATGAGATGTCGACATATTTTACTCCAATAAGAGTTAGTTCCGTTGGAAGATTGATCGTACTATTACTAATGTAATATATTAAAATATAAATATACGGTTAATGAAAATATAGGACAGTGTTAATCATATTAAATAGTAATCATTAATTCAATCTCACAATAGAACCAACTTTTATGTAAGTTAAAATGGATGCTTTTAAATAAAATGGAGGGCATTCATTTTGAATAGTTCTAGTTATCAAAAGGTATGTCTCAAGCACCGCCAATATCAGTGGTCCCTCTAATTATAGGGAGTGGTCTTTCCCTTCATGTAAAATAATGAAGACTTATGTGAGCCCCTCCCCCCAACCCGAGCAAATTTTATGGTTCTCACCGATATAATCACACCCATTCGAATGCGAGAAGGCTCGCAGAAGAAAAATCACCACCATATATATATATATATAATTGTATCTAATTAATTTTTTTGACACATTGCATTTTTATGGAGAATTGGAAATGCCTGAACAAAATCATTCTAAAGACATTCCTGTTTCCTGATCAGATTTTCTCCATATGCAAATAACTGACTGACTTTCATTTAACAAATACCCTACCATCGAATGTAGGGAATTCAAGTCTTAGTGCCCATATCGTATTTCACCATGCTACAAAGATTCAGCTCTTATATTTTGACCAATGGGGCTCTGATCTATAATTAGTGGGCCCGAGTAGATGGACGGTTGGCAGTTGCAGAATTTTGTGACCATGATACCAGATTGTGTTGTGTCGCGTGAGACTGTATTAATCAATATAAAAACATGGTTATTGGGACAAAGGATCTTTTCCAACAAAGGGACCAACCCACCATTACTGTGCTGACTTGTTTTTCCAACGGTCAGGACAACATGACATCATCATCGACCTAGTGGAGACGAATGGCTCGAGAAAAATAATCAGGTCCAACTGGCTCCACTAAACTGTACATGAAGAAATTGAATTGGGGCCACTTCAGCCACTTGGATGTATGTAACAAAATGATTGGTAGAAAGAACATTCTATGGATCATGTATGCCCATAATCTCAACTTAATTTGATGACCACAACCATTGAACTGTGACTAAGCATAATGAACGGTTGGATCAACTGATTTTAGCTGTCTATTTTGAAGGCCCAGGGGAGATGGTTGTGATCCTCAAAATTCGGATAAACTAAGGCCACAGTTAATCAACACCATTCACCACAGATGTAATTACTAATTAGTGGCTGAAGTGGCCCAAAAACATCCTTTGTGCTATAGGTGTGGTACACCAGGCCCGTTACAAGATGATGGAATTCCATGGTGGAGATTGAAAGCCCCTGTAATAATAAATTATAATGTAACTAATTATTTCATTTCACACCCGTGGCCCACCTGATGTATGTCACTGTGATGGTGCCGACAGCACAAAACGTAGCAGCACCTGATTTGCTGACTATGGTTTTTGGGTCGTGGGAATGTCTAGTCAAGATGGGACGTTGTGCGGAACGAAACTTTCGTTTTAAGATAAGAAAAGTTGTGGTGGGAATTGGCGTTTCTTCAAATCTGTGTCTTCCACATGGCCTGCAACTTGCAAGTGCAACCAAAGCAGCAGCCTTTTAACTGGTATATATAATAAGGTAAAGCTTTGGAATTTTATGGTTGGGTTAATGTTAATAAGAGGAGGACTACCATAAAAAAAAGCCATTGCCAAGTAAATGATTATTCTGAAGCAGGAATAACAATAACACCAAATCTCATGATCAACCCAAAAACTCTTTCCTGCATTCACTGGTGTTAATAAACAGGCACCTTTAATTTAAGTTTTAAGCTGAAGCTAAATTCACTTTGATCCTATCTAGTTATCAATGATCAATTAATCATTGGATTGAGTATCAATAAAAAAAAAAATATTTTAAGGTCTTAAAATCAAGAGTTGAGATCTACACAATAAAAGTGATATTCGGTCACCTCCTGGGGCTTTTTTGTTTGCCTAAAATATATAGAAATTTAATAGATAGGAATTCATGTTATAAATGGCTAGAAATCAAGACCACAAGTATATATATATATATAAATCATCATCAAAGAACCTCCCTAGTATTAGAAATTTATGGGAAATGAAGACCGGTAAATTAATACCTATAAATATCAAGGTCTAAATTTAGAGATGTTAAATGGGGCATGCAACGGGCCGTGCTGGTACGGTTGGAAGGGGGGACGGCCCAACACTGTCGTGCTGTGCTTGAGTTGTGCCGTGCCTATCGTGTCATGGGTTTCGTGTGGTTTTTATCTTTTGAACTTATAAAACAATGGTCTAACGCTAAAAAAATCAAAAAGATACATACAAAGAAGAGTATAGCACACAAATTTAAGTGATTCAGTGAAATTCATCCTACTCCATTAAGAAAAGAACCATTTCGATCTATTCTATTTGAAAATATTTAAATAGGATTACCTTCGGAATCTTTACAGTTTTTTTTTTTTTGTTAATAAATAATAATAATAAAAGACTATTTTTTATATTTACACTAACAATATCAAATATCCCATGTTATGCCGTGTCTATGGCAGGTCGAGCCCAATCGTGCCTGGCCCAGTGACGCAACATGGCCCGAGCCCTGGGCCTTGCCACAACACGTTGACTGCCGTGTTGGGCTGTGTCGAGCCATGCTAGCCCGGTCCATTTGACACCTTTAGGTATAATCTACATGCCCACGTATATTCTTCACCCCTCTCACATCACATCATTCACACCTCACCTCCTAACTAACCTGTGGGTGAAGGTCATGAATCGGTCTATGTTCAAATTTCTATATAATCTAATGCAAACAAACAAGCCGTTGGTCCACATCATACTCTTCTTTCAGTGTACTCTTTTAGACATTCTAACAAGACTCGTCTTTTTCATGATGGAATTGAAAAACCCAGTTCTAATTGAATTTATCTTGATTTTGAAGATGATCTTAATACAGAAAAAATAATAATAATCGACTTTGATTTGTGGGACCAGCATTACTTCAACTTATGATAAGGTAAGCTTCAGCTTAGGAGAGCTGGCCCCATATATATATTATATATATTAAAGCAAACGGGGAGGTGTGCTGTGGAGGGTGCCACGTTAGCATTGAAGGAGTTCTCCTTTTAAATAAATATACATAAAAAACTTAGAGTGATTTAAGGAGCCATGTCATCACATTCCACTATTTTTTCTCCAAAAGTGTTTATCCATATCTTCTATCTCCTAAAGTTTCTCATCAATATCCCCTAAAATTAAAGTTAATCTTTCAAAAATAACACAAAAGACATTTCTAAGGGGGCCCACTATGTAGATCTTATGATCCAAAAATAACAATCTCTTTCACTTACGTGTTACCTCACAAAAGTTTTAGAGAATTTAATAAATCTAACCCATGCACCATCTTAGTGGGACCACCTCGTAGAACTTATCAACCTGTCTCGGATGTTAAATGGACTTGAGCCTTTGTTGAAATGAGGCCTTCAAAGAGTTGTCATATATTTTCAATACTTTTTTATCGTGTGGTTTGGGCTGGGATGATCCTATGTGCACCCGGACTCAAACCTTAGTCTGACCCCGACCTTTAAAGGGCAGTCTCAACCCACCAATATTTTTTAAGTAGGCAGGCTCGAACTTATTATCTAGGACCTGATATGCACCTGAATTCAGGCCATTCAATCCCTATTGATAGTATAAATGGGCCAGTCCAAAAACTAGCCTATTGAAATTCCTACAACAGGCCATTAATTTAATGAAATTCTAAATTATAAAACTTATTGCCCATGAGGTTAATTTTGATGCTTCAATATTCATGTAAAATCTAGAGCCTCAACATTGATGAAAGCAATTAAATTGGCCTCTCTATCATTATCTTGCACCAGGTATAGATCTCATGTGAGGGACCTTTTTTCCTTCGATCATTTATTTTATATATTAAATAAATATAGGACATTGATGTAGAATAAAAAGATTCTACACGTCTCTCTCTCTCTCTCTCTCTCTCTCTCTCTTAAGTGTTTGGTTGGATGTGGATTTGATTTGCCTTTTCAAACAGGTGTGTTTTAATAGTAAGTAGGCTCAAAACGAGTGAGTAGTTTTTTGGGCCATTAGTGTGGAACTCATCTTAGTCACACTCACACTCCACACGATATACCTAACAGACTAAGCCCCAGCTGTGTATTGATAGGAAATGGATGCATTTCTTTTTTCTTTTCTCATTTTTTTTTTCTTCTTTGAATGGTATCATTTTTTTTCTTTCTGCTTTCATCCAAAGTTTTCTCTTTTTTAGTAGGGACTTTCAACCCATGCATTTTTTCAATTTACAAAGATTTTATAGGTGCGGTATTACAAGATTCTCATTATTATTTTTTACAATAATTTCTTCCTTTTACCATTAAATCTCAAGATCTTTTTCCACTTTATTTTCTTCTAAAAAATCTTAAAAATAATAATTGTGGATTCTTCTTTCATAGTTTTAATTATTATAATAATTTACTATATCTTTGTTTCAGCCCGGGCTTAGCATGTGCGTTTGTCGCTAGTGTATGTATATATATATATATATATATGAGAAATTCTCAAAAACTCTCTTATCTCAAAAGGGGAGCTATTAGCTAATGATTTAATAGAATCTATAAAATATCCACAGTTTTAGGAGAATATTTAGGAGAGAGAGAGAGAATAGATAAGTGTACAGTTGATGACACGTGTCACACTTTCATTGGCTAAAAGACAGCGTTTTTTTATTTTAATGAAAAACGTTCGGGGAGTTTTGTCGCTTAACCCATATGTGTGTGTGTGTGTGTGTGTGTATATAGCATATTCAATACAATTTTATATGTAACGGTTGTGTCAATTAAGCAAATTATATACAATTTCAATCGTGCCTTGAATTTTGTATTTTTTTTCAGTTTTTCTTCTAATTTTATAGAAAATGGTTTTTTCACAAAATATCTATATAATATAATATACACTTATTTGTATACATAAATAATCCACATACGGTTTGTTCTCATTCAGAAATTCAAACATTATTCTCTATATTCTGGAATATATATATATATATATATATTTATATGTATGTATGTGAAGTGCTGAGGGATGTATTTGTACAAAAATTCGTTCATTAACCAACTATGGGCTGTAATGGCCTGCGGGGACCTTCTGGTTCTGGGTCATGCACTTCACCGGATAGGTCGTGGCTACTTTTTCGTCCACACGACAAGCGTGGAACTGGTTCTTAGCCCATCAGATAGGTCGGGACTCGGGCTGGGAGTGCTGGGGATTGAATCAGGAACGTCGATTGTGCTCTGGATTGAGCTTGTTCTAGGGCCCAGGCCCATTCATAGCTTTAACAATCTGAGCCTGGGCCTACCTATTTATGCATCCACCCATTCGACATTTTTTTTAAGGCACCAATGCCTGATATCTCTCATTCTGAACAGGCTCAAAATTAGGTACCCCGCCTCTCTAGAGGAACTCTGATGTTCATTAACCAATTGAGCAGCAGCACGGGACACCGGGTCAACTTTTTAAAGGAGATTGAATTAACAGTTTTCTCAAACGAGTTGTATCTGAGTCCACCACCTAGAACAACTTATGGCAATAGGGGGCTGAGCATGGACCTTTTCAAATCAATCCTGTTAATTAGTCTTGGCCTGGAACCCAAGGGCCACAAGTAAACAGGCCAGTCTTGGGCTGATCCGTGCTGAAGCCTGCACTGCATTTCGCTGCTCTGTTTGTGGCATCATGAGGTTGATGGGAGGGAGGGCGTAAAGACATATTCGCTGGCCCTCAAACCACCGAATTAGTGGCTGATCAGGGGCAATTAGTTACTCCCAACTTAGTCCACGAATCCTCACTTAAACCGTTGTGTCTCTCAACTACTGGAACAACATATGTTATATATACATTGGAGCTTGATTGATTTGATCACTTCCTTTTCTCCAAAAGTTCCTCTACAAATTACAACACTATATATATTGCCACAATCAAAGCTCTAATATGATGGGTGACACTGCTACACGCCTAGTGTTACTCTACCAACATGAAAACAAACACCTACCCATTCCACAAGACAAACAATAATATGGGATAACTTGTTGATCAGGCGGTGTCGCTTACGTTTGAGATAGAGATATGAGATGCAAGACACTTAATTTCCGTGCGCAGAATCTTCATTACTGTTGAGGAGGATTTTCAATCAGGACAGGGAAACCCACCATTTGAATCATGGGAAGCGAAAATCCGCACCACAAGTGCTGTGCAAGAGACCCATGAAAAAAAAAAAAAGAGGTGTAAAATCAGGAGGAAGTACAATTTTCAAGTGGCTACTTCCTTTGGATAAATTTAACAAATATATTTCCTACAAAGGCTTGACTGTTCAAAGTATTGGTGTAAATGGGCGGTTTGGACCGGTTTAAATAAGAAACCAAAACTAAACCGAACCCATCAGTTTTCTACTTTCTCATATCGAACTGAACGGAACCACCCATGTGCTCAAACTGAACCGGTTCAATTCGGTTCGGTTATGGTTTTTTTTTTATTTATTTTTTTTTCACAAAAAAATTGCAGTTCAAATATGGTCCATCAAATGAATGATGAGAAGGAGTAATGAACAAATAATATATCTCATAATTCGTTTCAACTAAAGAAGCATACATCAAACAATGGATGAAATCTTACCACCAATCATTCGGTTGTGAGATTGAATTGCCCAGGCTAAGTTCGACCAACTTTTCCGGCCAATGAGCTGAAGCATTTCAAATCTTCTGGTAAAATACACTAATAAAATGGTTCGGAACGTACCTTTTTCTCTGCACAAAACCAATGAATACAACACAAAAAGAATTAGCGGTTTTTTTTTTTTGCCAGCAACATGGGTTCGAGTGGAATGCAGCCCCAATTTTAAACTAATTGAGATGAGCCTCTTCATAGTTCGCTTTCTCTTAGGTCAGACCAAATCCCTTGACAATGCTAAAAACCAAAAAAATGCACACTTCTTGTAGAACTTTCATCAAACATGTAACATGCAAGTAGAATATACAAACGCTTCCCCTAAGGCTAAAATAGTCAAAACTCAATACTCAAGTTAGTACATATGGTCGGTTCGGTTTAGGCGGTTAACCGTGGGTTCAAACTAATAACCGACCGACGTAAGGTGGTTTCAATAATTTTCAAACCGTTGACCAAACCGATCTACATAAAACCGATCTGAACCATCCGGTTCGGTTCGATTTTGCTGTGATATTGGATTTTTTGTGCAGCCCTAGTTCAAAGCATGTGGGTAGTCAACATGGGAATCGAGTCAAGAAAAAAAAATCATTTATATTTCTAGTAACATGAAGAGTAATTATAGGAAACGTTGTGAAGATAGTGAATGAACATTGAAAATATAATTGTAAGATAATTTTTACTTTCTCATGACAATCAAATACTAAATGAATAAGAAATAACAATCATCCTAAGGGTTTCTAGAAATAAATGGAAGCAAAAGAATAAAGAGAACGTGAAAAATGAAGGATCTCGGGAAAAAACAAACTTTTTGTTTCTTTGTTTTTTTGTTTGTTTTTTTGTTTTGGTTGCCTAGTGCTCAGGAGATGTAGAAGAAAGTTACCACTTTAGGGACCACGAAAGTTAGCACTTAGGTGCTATCCACAGTCACACCCTGTGATTCTCCTTTTGGGGAAAACATTTGTTTTAACTTATATGGAAACTTTCCGTGAATCTTTACCAAAGTTCTATGGAGCACGCAGGAAGATTATTTACATGTAGAGCCCGCATGGACTTGATCCGCATGGCATCTCTTTATATTGAAGACGCTCGAAAAGTCTTGGGCAAAAAAATTTAGAACGTAATTCAACATTTTATTATCCACCATATTGTTGAAGCTGTATGAAATAATTGATTTCTTAGATGATTATTCTGATTTTTATAAAATAAAGTTCTTTTTATTATGACTCTTTTAGATGTAAAAAGTGGAACACATTTTTTTTTCATTTGTGAATTATGTCTTGAGAAGAAATTAGTCTAACATTCTCGATACAACCTTTTGTGGTACAGTTCGAGGATGGAGGATTCTTGAAGAAGGGGTGAGTTTGAGATATCTATATTTATATTATGTGAAAACGAACTATTACTTACGGCAAATCATAACTCTATTGTAGTAATCAACATTCAACTGTATTAGGACAAAATATAGACTCCATCGACGGGCAATCGGCTTGGATCATCAATCCATTTATTTTGGATATTAAAATCTAGTTGTTTCTTCTTGGTTAGTTTATTTTTTGTTTCTAGAACTTTAAATGAGGCCGCACATATTTTGGCCAAGCATTACTCTAGGCTTGGTAAGAGTTTTAGTAAGGATGATGATATTCCAAACTAGATTAGGCCTTGGTTGCCCCTGCACTGCACTAATTGCTTGTTTGGTTTTGGTTTGGTTTCCCTGTTGCCTGCACTGATTGTTTGTTTGGTTTTGGTTGATTGTTTGCTTCATTTTTGTTTGTTTTAATGAATTTATTGTTTACAAATTAAGAAAAAAGGACAATTCATAACTCACCTATGAAGGTGAATTGCATGTATCAAAATTCCTAAAGTGGGTCTTTGTTATAGTTCCAAAATGTGGCCCACATTATAACTCCTATAAATGTGGGTCCAAGTTCTAATTCCAAAAGAAATGACCCATTTTGTAATTTCTAAAATAAGGCCACATGTACAACAATTCCTAAAAGTGGATCCATATTGTGCTTCCTAAATGTGGGCTCATAATATTATTTGTATAAAGGTGGGCTCAAGTTCACAATAACAAAGGTGGGCCCATGTTTTAATTCCTATAGTGGCAGGTCACATGTATCACAATTCATACATAGGTATAATTCAAGTAAGGTATTTAGCTAGCAAATCAGAAATAATTAGACCCAACTAATTATTGTCCGATCTTTTTAATGATCTTCAATGAAATTGATCTCATATGTCTTCTTCTTCTTTTCTAGAACTAATCATCCATTGATGCCATCCCTTCCTCTCTTTTAACTTCACCTTACTAGTAGAAAAGATGGTGTACGTCCCAATCATCGTCATTAATATCATCGAAGCCTTATCTCAACTACGTTAAACCAATTACATAAATTTGGTTTTTCCATTCTAATTTATCACGAGCCAAATCCTTGGATAGGGTGTCTCAACCCAATTGGAAATAGATTTAAATAGTGAATTTAAGTAAAAAAAATTGTCCGGTAGGGAGTTACAGTTGATGAATGAGGGAATATGTGCATGAAGATGGGTTCCTATATGTATAAAAGGATGGCCCTGGTGAACCCCACAATAGTGAGCTCGTTCATTTAGTAGGGTTTCAAATGGAACAGTTCCGGGTTGAAATCATACCGGACCCGAATCCGAACCAATTTCTAATAACGGTTCAAGTCCCGGATTCGGTTTTGACTTGAAACCTATTTTGTTGGTTTCAAACCCAGTTCCAATAACGAAATCTTAGTTCGCTTATAAGATTGGAATCTAGTTCCATTCATTTTTTTTTTCCTTAAAACAAGCAAGCATTCTTAGTCCATCAAGCATATCAAAGACTCATGTGTCGGGTCCCAAGTCTACAAGTCGGAACCTATATGGACTCGGACCCATTTATCAATCGGAATCTAATTTTTGGTTCTGCACCCAAACCCGTTTATGAATCGGAATCTAAAGTGGGTTTTGGACCTGCTTTTTTGTTAGTTGAAACTTCTGGGCCGGTAATCAGAGAATCAAATACCCATTAACAACCCTAACTAAGAGTGATATTTCTTATAAGATCACTTTCACATACACACACCATTGAGTTTAAATGAGTGATCTTTCGGTTACTGATGAAGAAGAGTAATTCATTAGGCAGGTTAAGCTTCATGAAAGAACATTATAGCAGAGATTGTTAATTAAAAGTAAATATGCAATATTAAGAAGACTAAAAGTCAAGATTATTTGGGAAAAGAAAACCTACAGGCAGAGAGGATGAAAACATGCATGAAGAATGATCAAGATCACATCCGTGACTCTATTTTTATAAACCAAACCCAAATACCACCTAAACCAGCTAAAAATTTGAACTCTAGCCCACGAAGAGGGCCATGTACGACTACCATGGGTCCCAAAAAAAAAAAAAAAAAAATAGACCCCACTAGGATTCTGTACAACCCTCCCTTTCACATGAAAAAAAGAAAAGAAAAGAAAAGAAAAGAAAAGAGTTTGGAATGGTTTTGGAAAACTGATGGAAGAGGCACATAGCTGGGGCAGAACTTCTTTGAAAAGGTACATAGTGAGGTAAAACGATACCATTACGTCTTTTCAAAGGAGTGTATGTTCTAAGGAAATAACCATCCATCCAATATTAATCACTCCTCACTCCAAAGGGAGAGGTCCATGTGACAACAGCCCACTTCATCCCAATTGAACTCATTTTGCATAGTTGGCGGCGGAATGAGCAATCCTTCGGCCATGTTGGCGAGCAGACCTGGCATGTTAAACAACTCCTCGTCATCGAGAAATGCATGATGCTCATTCTCATGCTCAGGCTCAGAAATCCCGTTGCTACTTGTAAATTTAGACATATCAATAATTGATGAAGAGGATTTTATAGTACGAAAGACATCAGCCACCTTTGCAGCTGCCCTTTGTATGTCCTTGGGCGAGGATGATTTGGCCTGTGGCAAGAGCTTGGCCGAATTAGGAAAGTTGAGTGTGGCCGCTCTTCCCCTCAGGGCAATAGCGGCCACATCATGCGCCCGAGCTGCCATCTCGGGGCATGAGAAGGTGCCGAGCCATATTCGTGACTTCTTGTATGGCTCGCGCACCTCACACACCCACTTCCCTCCGTTCCTCTGCCTGACCCCTCGATAAATGGGATGTCGCGTCTCCCTGAACTTCTTCCGGCCAGCACAGCGCTTGGGCTGGATCAGTGATTGCACGTGCGAGGAAGTAGAATCATTGGACGACACGTGTGAGGGAGATTGGTTGTTGGATGAGGAAGATAATGGAGAGTACTGTTGACCCAAGTCCATGAGAGGAAGTGACTAGGAGACAGACAGAGAGAGAGAGAGAGAGAGAGAGAGAGAGAGAGTCTAGCAGGTAAGGGACATGAGAGATAATGCCGTCCTTTTATAAAGGAGGAGTGAGGTGGTGATGAGGACCGTTGTACTAGAAACGCGAATAATACAATGAAGTATGAGATGAGGAACGTGCACAAACACGAGAGAAACACGCAGGTAGGTTCCGCACAAGAAAGATACAGCTTGTGGATAAGAGCCGGACACATATATAGCTCGTGGATGAGAGCTAGACACAAAAATCCAAGGGACCCATCAAAGGTGAAAAACGATTCTGCTCTTCCTTGTCGACTCGTAGTTCATCAAGTCCAGGTCCAACAGGTTGGTTTCATGCACTAAAACAACCCCCCAAAAAACGCCAAAGCATGGGCTTGAGAGTGATTTCAATGGTCGGGAAGATTGTGAAATTAGTGTTGAAAGCGAAGTTCCTTTTGACATTCATACAGGCTTTAAGTTTAAAGATTTCAGAGTTGGAAAACTGTAAAATTTGGACGGATGCCAATTCAAAAGGCGGTGGTTGCATTGATTAAAGGGATGATCACAAGTACTAAAGAAAAAAAAAATAAAAATGGAAGAGACAGTTGCTCACAGAACATGCTCATTAAAGGGTGCGGAGTTGAGATTTTCCATGTGAAAAAATTTACATTGATAAGATGATCCTAATCATTCAATCTTCTACAATTAAATCCATGGCACACTACTATGATCGAAATTTATCCATGGTTCACAACTATAATTGAAATCTATGATCTATGGTCCAACTTCAGCAGTGAAATATAATGAGAGTGATAGAAGCAAATGACCCCACATGCCCGTTGACCAGTCAGACCAGTCTACCCATGTCAGACCCATTTAACAAAGGGTTGCAATTTTCATACAGATCAGCTGATCATACATGAATATGATGCGCGGTTCGAGTTCAAAGTGAATTTGGCCGATAGCGCCTCCCTGGTCTCTGCTAAGAAGAAAAAAGACTGAAAGATCAATCATCAATGGCTTCTCTTTACGCATGTTCTGCTTCATATTCTGAAAGTTTGGTTCTTGTTTGAGAGCTGGACGAATGTTCATTGATGCCATGTTGTGACAAGTGTGGCTACGCCCTGTCGGTCGGGGGTCGGGAACTTTTCGACATTTGTTGCTAAAATTTCGGCCTGCCTTCTAGAAGAACTATCTTGTGGTTAAAACTTCGGCCTGCATACGCTGGAAGCACTCTCCTAGCCTTAGTCATCCCTCCTATGAAAAAAACTATATATATATATATATATATATAATATAAAAACAACTTAAACATGAGTGGTTTAATAGAAATATAAATGGGTAGTTGCATTAGTAGTTATATAACCGTCGGTTACAAAATTGAAGCCAAAACCTCATCACTTAATATATTATAATGGATTATTTTTGCCCCATGTGATTTGCAGCCCAGTTAGGGGTGGGGGCCGATGAAATTTCAGGATGCCACACCTCTTGAGCTTGTTTGTTTACAAACTTAAGAGTCAAATTAAGAGAAAAAGAGAAATGAGAGAATTGAGAGAAAAAATGACAAAAAGTGGAGAAGTAATTTTTTTGTCATTTTTTTGCTTTTATGCTTAACTCTCTCCTCTTTTTTTTCTCTTAAATTGAGTCATAATTTTATTTCATTTCAGCCCCGTGCAAACAAACGTGCCCTTGGGGACTCTACTGATGCATGCTTCCATAGGCGAGCACGCACAAGAAAATTCCCAACCAACTACCTATAAATCTAGCTCTTTCGGGACTTGTTTTGCCTATAACTACATTTCCATGTAATTGAATACATAAAAATTTATAGTCAGAACATGGTAGGATTATTAAGGAGCTCTAGGGTGAGGATATGGAATATGGATGGGCTTTGACTTAGAGAAATTTCAAGTTAAAGGAGTGGCACTTAACAATGGGGCTCATTGTTTAAAATCCTTGCCATTCAAAGTAAATACCCTTCTATTGTATGGGATATCCTCCAAGTTTATTTAATAGCGATTAACTCAACCACATGATGTTAATTGGGGGGGAAATGTCCGGCCAAAACAGAAAACACATACCCAAGTCAGAAAAATATTAAAGCTCAATAGAAGCCTTGAATTATTTGATCAGGTTCAAGTTAGCTTGGCAGGTAAAATTGGATTAGAAATTGCCATTCATAATTGATCACTCTCTAAAACATTTTATAATGAGACATTTTCACAGTAGTAAAAATTGACGAATCAAAAGGATTAAAGTTTTTCACCGTGGAGGAAGTGTATGGTCCTTTAAAATCAATTTTGTTTCATGTGACGTTATCATGATATCGAGCAAAAACCCAAATTCAAACATTTTCTCAACACTTTCTTGAGACAGATCTTGAACAATGTTAGCTTGTGACAGATTACTAGTACCTGGCTAAAGCATGAAATCTAACCAGTTGAATGGCATGCAATACTTAATGAAAAGTCCTCGACATTCAGGACACGTCACTTTTTGTGTTGCATGTGCTCCATTGTATCTGTTTTGTTTGCGTTCGATCCTCCCAGTGTGCGGTTTGTTTTAGCATTGTGGCGTGTCTTGCATGATACATGCCACGGGCCACCCAAATGGGATCTGTTCATACAAGGTTTTTCCCTAAGCAAGTTCAAGTATGAAGGATTTTTGCGGCTGAGCGAATTCTATGATATGTGGATTTTTTATTTCACAGGAAAGTATAATCCTATTCTTCATACCCTTGTTATAGAGAAAATTGAAGTTCTCATAATGAATAAAAAAAAAAAAAAATCAATCCATTTTTCTCTACCCCTTAACGAAAGTTTGTCACACCAACAGCAATGGAATAGTGAAATGCACGGAAGATCAAAATATTTTTTCTCTGTGAGGAATTTTGAGTGTTGGCAAATTCATTGGGTGATGGATAAAACTGGGACTTCTATTTTCAATGTAATTTATAGATGGATTGCCCAAGTTGAGGACTGAAGAAGAAAGATTGTCTCGGAAAAGAAAATTGTGTAGGCACTAGAGCGGACCCACCTGTACTCGAGCGGATATTTTCCAGAGAGCTTGGACGCTCGAGCGGACTCGTATGCGTTCGAGTGGAAAATGTCTGTGCACGATCACTCGTTTCAGCGCACGAGCATGTCTAACGACCTGAGACCAGATTGAGCATTCGATCGAGCGCATGTATGGCCGATCAAGCACATGTATGGCCATTGGAGCGTATGCTTCGCAGAAAATTCATTTTCTTCAGGAATTTTTTCTAAATTGGACATCCAATCCAATCATTTCCAAACTCAAAGGGCTTTGCATACACGAATCCCAACTTATTTATAGCCTCTCTCTCTTTCCCTCTCAAACCTAGGACACTTTTGTCCTATTCTATACCCTATATGACTATGAGAGATTCATCATCTTCTCCAAAGCAATTATTTTGTAGTGTTGAAGATTGACGCTTTGGAGCTTCGTTCATTTACTCACTTGCAATAGAAACATGTTGAAGTCTCGTTCAAGGTGATTGTGCAAGCACAGTAAATGCATACGGTGAGGCGTCGGCAAATCAAGCAGTCCTAAAATTGAGTTGCAACTGTGAATGATACTGTAAGTTTTATAACTTTTATATTGCATAGTGCTTGGTTGTTTGTTGGCCTAAACGGTAAGGCCCGTGGTTTTTTCTCGAGTAGCTAGGATTCTCCACCTAAAAATCTCGTCTCCTCCTCTTGTGGTTGATTGCTTTTTATTAAGACTTAGTTTAATTAACCCTAGGTTAATTAATAACTGGAGTTGAAATCTAAAAGAGATACTGATTAGGGACCTTAAATGCCTGTATTAAGGCTTAAACTTGCAGCTTTCATCCTCTTTATTATAGACTTCTCTCTTCACATAAACACACCATTGCATAATAGGACACTCACTCTGATTTTTGCTTATTACAATTTCCTTTAGTTCTTGCAATACCTAATTTCCTATGATAGAGAAGATTTTGAACCGTGGAAGAGGTAGGTTCCTCTCTTGAAGGAAAATAAAAAAAGTGGAACACCAATTCCTCTCCACGCTATGCACAAGTATACCCTTATTTGGGAGAATACTGATGGGTCAGACCCAAATGACTCAGTCCACAAACGACGGATCAGGCCCAAACCATGATGACGGGTCAAGTCCAAGAGATTCAGTTCACGATGTTGGGTCAGGTCTGAATGACCCGGGTCCGTGTCGAGCCCAGGTCCAGATCCACTCGTCATGGGTAGGTCCGGGTCCGAATCCATGAAGTACGAAGTCAGAGCGTCGTTACCTCTAACCTGCTTTTACCAAGTCTTGCGGAGGAGATCTTATCTGCCTCGTCACTTGAGGGCGGTTTGGAGACTCCGCCAAAAGGTAGCGTCCGCTGCTGAAGAGTCTCCCCATCTGTTAGGGGACGACTATAAAACACAGAACCCCTCTAGCACTGACGGGCAAGCTATTGGCAACCAACCTTTATCATCATCTTCCTGTATTCTCTGCAATCGCTACACATTTGAGAAATAAAATCTTCACCTTAAAGTGGACGTAGGTCACACTGACCGAACCACTATAAACCCTCTCTCTCTTTTTCTCTCTCTATATTAATATTAATTATTCTATACTTGACCGGTGGTGCCCGAAATCCATTTTTGGCATCATCAGTTTGGCGCCATCTGTGGGAATCGTCAAAATCCCCGCTTCATAACACTTCATTTTCGAAAGCTATGGTGACCACCACCAGATCGACGAGGCGACAAGAAAACAATTCCAGGCGAGAGGAAGAGGACAATCCTCCACCAAATAATCCTCCTCCAAATACTACCGCTCCAGATCCCACTCCTC
Source organism: Camphora micrantha (assembly GCA_003546025.1). Lineage (NCBI taxonomy): Eukaryota > Viridiplantae > Streptophyta > Magnoliopsida > Laurales > Lauraceae > Camphora > Camphora micrantha. The sequence goes on along the minus strand of QPKB01000004.1, from coordinate 13,119,331 downwards.
AACAGATGTTGGCAACAATGCAGCAGTTGGTAGCCCAAAACCAGCAGATCCTGCAGCTCATGCTCGCGGGGCAGGGAGGAGCAACGCAAGGAGGGCCTCGCCAGGGAGCTCCTCGCAGGGAAGCGCCTCGCCCGGGTGACCATCAGCATGGCGCCCATGGCCTGGGCGCCCATCACCATGGCGCCCAAGGCCTGGGCGCCCATCCACAGGGCCCTGGCCTGGGCGCCCATCCACAGGGCCCTGGCTTGGGCGCCCATCCACCGGGCACCGGCGCCCAAGGAGCTCCTCGTAACCCCCCTCTCGGAGTGCTGTTGGTCGATCCTCAAGGTCGCGCCCATCACAGAGTCCCTCTACCCCAAGGTGGAGCTCATGTTGGAGGACCCCCACCTCCTGGTGGAGCGAATCATGGCGGTCTTCCACCTCCTCCCTCTGTTTCTAATGGGGAGGAACCTCATTTCCAAGAGGAGGAAAATGAAAATCAAAGCATAGAAGTGGGGAGTCACTTCTACGATCGGTCCAGAGAAGCCCCCAATCACTGGGAAGAAAAAATCAAAGAAATGCAGAATCAACTGGGCGATGTCTTCAACGCCATGAAAGCACAGGCGCCAGAAACAGTAGATTACCTAGTAGGGCGAACGGATACACCGTTCAAGCCCGACGTGGTGAACTACCCGCTCCCCCGGAAGTTCAAGATGCCATCCATGGAGACCTTTGATGGAAGGAAGGATCCATTGGACCACCTTGAGACATACAAAACCAAAATGCAATTGCATAATGTTCCGGACGAGATAATGTGCAGGGCGTTCCCCACTACGTTGAAGGGTTCTGCTCGGCAATGGTTTGCCAACCTCGCGCCATCCTCCATCTCCACCTTTGCAGAGCTAAGCAAATCGTTCATCTCACACTTTATTGGAGGACGCCGCCACCAGAAGCCCGCGACACACCTGCTTAGCATAAAGCATGATAGAAATGAGAGCCTCAGGAGCTACCTCACTCGTTTTAACGAGGAGGTACTTCAGGTCGAAGAGCCTGACGACAAGGTGTCAATGACAGCCTTTCTAGGAGGCCTTCGCTCATCGAGCTTCCTCTTCTCGGTAATGAAACGTCCGCCAAAGAATATGCCAGAGCTACTAGCAAAGGTTCAGAAGTATATGAATGCTGAAGACATAACTAGAGCCAGGCGGGGAGAGTCCTCCAGAACAAGGGATAAGAGAAAGGAGGAGCGAGACAGAGATGAAAAGGAGGACATTAGCGACAAGCGAGGCAGGACAGAGAGAGTACCTGTTAGAGACCGACTCGGTCCTGCTCCGCACAGAGACAGACAAGTATTCACTCCTCTCAACACCACTATTGGACACATCTTGTTCCAAATACAAGATGACCCTGCCGTAAAATGGCCTGGGAAGATGAAGTCCCCTCCAAATCGCAGGAACCTGACTAAATACTGTCGCTTTCATCGCGACCATGGCCATGACACCGACGACTGCTTTGAACTTAAGAAGCAGATTGAAGATCTCATTCAGCATGGTTACCTACGCCAATATGTTGCTGGAAGAGGGCAAGCCCCACCACCGCCACCACCTCGAAATATCGAAGACCCGCAGTCGATTGGGGAAATCCGAACTATCTCAGGAGGACTAGCAGAGTCACTCTCCGCCCTGAAGGCTCATGCCAGAAAGGCAAGACATCCTGATGAAGTACACCTGTCTAAGGCACCCAGGCATGAAGCTAACGAAATCATATCCTTCTCGGATAAAGATTTGGAAGGGATCCAACACCCCCATGACGACCCTCTGGTGCTCTCTATGACTGTCGCCAATTTCAAGGTGCGAAGAATCTTGGTGGATAGTGGAAGCTCTGCAGATATCATATTTATAGAAGCTTATGACAAGCTGAAGCTGTGCCGGGAGAGACTGCAGCCTGTCAAATCCCCCCTCATCGGGTTTTCAGGTGAGAAGGTATATCCCCTAGGAGCAATCACGCTACCAGTCACTGCCGGGGCAGCACCCCAAAATTCCACTACAATGGTTAACTTTCTGGTGATAGACTGCCCATCAGCCTATAATATCATTTTAGGGCGACCAGCTCTTAATGCTTTCGGAGCCATCCTCTCCACCTATTATCTCATCCTCCGCTTTCCAACCCCGAATGGAATCGGGGAACTAAGAGGGGACCAGGTAGCAGCAAGGGAATGCTACGTCTCCTCGATGAGGGTCAAGAAGACGCAGGAAGCGTTGCAAATTGAAATTTTGGATCCGAAAGGATGACTCACCCCTCTTGTATTAATTGAAAAACATCAGAACAAAAGAGTATACATTGGCTCTTCTCTTTCAGAAGCTAAACCTACCTCTCTGCACTGTTTTTAAACGTGTAATCTACCTCTAGCTTAGCGGCTCTCTCGCGGGTCGCCAAAAAGCTTGGCCTACCTCTGTACTGTTCTCAAACAGGCAGCCTATCTCCAGCTTAGCGGCCGAAAAGCACAGTTTCAAAAGGATCTTGAAACTCAGGTCATCTGCAACCCGAGGGACTACATTAAATTAGCGTACCCAACTGTCTTGGCCGCTCAAATGAGTCTACCTATCATCCACAGGGCAATTAGACCCTCTTTAGCTCGCCCAAAGTGGCGCCTCTCGATGCCCGCACGCCAAGGCCAGCCTCCTCCATAACGCCCAAAGTTCCTAAGGTAGCCCCAGCTCGTCCAGGTCACTTCCAGGTCGCCCTTGCAGTCCCTGCTGCTATCTCCTTAGGCCTGGAGCCAGGGGCGCCCAGCTCGGTCAATGCTGGGGCGTCCAGCTCGGTCAATGCTGTCTCTCCACGTCCAGCTCGGCCGCTGCCTTCTCCACGCTGAGCGCCTCGGGCGCCCAGTTCGGCTGCTGCCTCTCCCTGGCGCCTAGCTCGGCTGATGCTACCTCACCCCTAGCGCCCGGCGCTGCTCCCCTAGCCTGGCGCCCAAGCTAGGCCCGCCGCTGATGGCCTCCAATGCCAGGGCGCCCATGCCCAATGCCAAGGGCGCCCAGGCATGGGCGCCCACGCCCAATGCCAAGTCTGGGCGCCCACTGCCAAGGGCGCCCAGGCATGGGCGCCCATGCCCAATGCCAAGGGCGCCCAGGCATGGGCGCCCACGCCCAATGCCAAGTCTGGGCGCCCACGCCCAATGCCAAGCCTGGGCGCCCACTGCCGCGGCGCCCGCCGCCTCTGCTGCCTCCTGCGGACCACCTTGAATTCTATCACCTGCTGCAACCCGGAATCTGAGAGCAAGATATGTCCAAAGCTAGGAGGACTCTTCCGGATTAAAAATAAAAAAAAAGGACAAATACAGAAGGCAAACAAAAATCAAATCTGATCCTTACAAAAAAAAAAGCTCGACCACCGCCGGGGGACACCCCTGGACCCCCTCTGCGAAGAGCATATTATTTCGAAGTGGCAGCATGTTTTTGTGAGTTGTATGAGATACTAACTTGCAGGTGATAATGTCCTCTCCATAGCCAGGACTCCTCTAAAAAAAAAAAAAAAACTTGATATTTCAAAATGTCTTGCTTTCAAAACTTCCTTTGGCGCGAGACATTGAGGGGCAAATGATGGGTCAGACCCAAATAACTCAGTCCACAAACGACGGATCAGGCCCAAACCATGATGACGGGTCAAGTCCAAGAGATTCAGTTCACGATGTTGGGTCAGGTCTGAATGACCCGGGTCCGTGTCGAGCCCAGGTCCAGATCCACTCGTCATGGGTAGGTCCGGGTCCGAATCCATGAAGTACGAAGTCAGAGCGTCGTTACCTCTAACCTGCTTTTACCAAGTCTTGCGGAGGAGATCTTATCTGCCTCGTCACTTGAGGGCGGTTTGGAGACTCCGCCAAAAGGTAGCGTCCGCTGCTGAAGAGTCTCCCCATTTGTTAGGGGACGACTATAAAACACAGAACCCCTCTAGCACTGAGGGGCAAGCTATTGGCAACCAACCTTTATCATCATCTTCCTGTATTCTCTGCAATCGCTACACATTTGAGAAATAAAATCTTCACCTTAAAGTGGACGTAGGTCACACTGACCGAACCACTATAAACCCTCTCTCTCTTTTTCTCTCTCTATATTAATATTAATTATTCTATACTTGACCGGTGGTGCCCGAAATCCATTTTTGGCATCATCAAATACAATATCCATAATTTATTTGGTGATAACTAGAGATACCTAGCTAGGAATTCTATAAACAACTTCTAAATGTGACCTCACAGGCAGTGGGATAATTGACTGTCTTAGTTTTTTAAGTAAAAAGGAGATTCATAAAACACCCAAAAAGAACTACATAACAAGCTAGAGACCCGGGCAACCAAACCGGGAACTTAATAGTCCACATCATCAACATTGACCAAACTTAATTATGATATGGGCAGCTCCATCCATGCCTCCAGAAACAATTAATTAAAGCTAATACTATCGAAATATGAAACAATCTTTCCACAACGTCCAAAATGGAATGAACGCGCAGATAGTCCAGCCCTCGATTTTATTTTATTTTTTGGTACTCTAGCCAATAGCGCTGGCCCAAGAAAAGCCCGCTCGCATAAGAAGGCAATCCGCTCACCAGGGGTATTCAAGTGCATCTATTCCTTATCAAATGTGGTAAGGGATATCCCTTTTAGAAAAATTTTAAATATAAAAAGAGATCTTTTCAAAAAGTACAAAAGCTATATATATATATATATATAATATATATATATATATATATATATATACACACACATGGAAAGAAAGCATGCATATGGAAGAAGAGGAGGCATAACGATGGTTCCGGCCCCCAATGTTGATAGCATTGATCACCTCGGGAGCATCCAAGAAAAAACCTTGATTTTTAAGAAAAAAAATAAATAAGCAACTCGTCCTCTTCTAGTCTTAATTAACACAGGGATTATACCCCACACGTTGCAACACCTGCACCAATAACAGCACCATAACAAAACAAAAAGAAGAGGAAAAGAACAAGATTTCCTCCACCTTTTCCATGACCTAGAAACATAAGTCATAGCCACCCCAATGCACAGCATCTGTCACCAACGGGATCTTTTAAATTCGACATCATGTTTCTCGCATTCTTAGTATATAATGTTTTTAGGCTGTCAACTTGAACCTTTGAAAAGTATACCCATTTCTGGCTCTCCAAATTACCCGCACGTCCTGATTGCAATTAAAGGAGCTTGTATTATAGGACAACAGCCCAAAATTAATGCGAGCTGCACCTAACTATACTCTACCAAAGTTGCTATGGGACCAGAGCATGACACTTTAATAGCTACAAATTCCAATGAGAAGATAGACGGATTGGATTCTAAATTAGTACCCCACATAAGTCTAAAAATATAGATCTAATGTTATGTAGGCATGATGAGTTAAGATGTGAAATTTGACCCTCTTAGCATTTGCTTTTTTTTTTTTTTTGAGACTTATTAAGAGAATGAGTAATTTCTAAGAAAAATTTAAAGGCCCACGGAAATAAAAAAGAATTGGAACTTGAAAATAGGTCCAAAATAATGTTCTTAGGGTAACTTTAGCACACACCTAAGAATAATTGTGTCGTGCATAACATTTTACTAGGCCTTGAGCTGCATAAATTCAAGCATACAAATGAAAATTAAAAAATAAAAAATTTGTGACTTGAAGATAGGCCCCAAAAATGTCCGTGTCACTTCCCTAACATGTGCTTGTGAATAATGTAGTGTGTAACAACTTGTTAGGGTTGGACATGCGAAAATTTAACTGTAAACGGACGAAAAATTAGACATATTTTCACATCATAACCTATGGCAAAACAATCAGTGTTATAATTGGAAACAACTAAACTTCAACCCCACAAAGTGTGCAAACAAATGAGCCCTTGGGAGCCATCCTTTTTATTCTCGTGTGAAAAGAGGTCGGTTAGCTTGGGCGATTAAGCTAATCTGAGAATTATATAACCCAAGATCAACTCCACTGGGTTTCATAAAATCAAACAGAGACTAGTAGCCGAAAAGATTTCTACGGATGGCGACAAGTTGCACATGAAAAGGTTGACTACGTCGTATGCGGGGTCCACCGTGATGCACTTGTCACCGTCCTTCTCGTTCGAGCTCTTTTAATGGCCTTTTATTCACAAATTGCACATATCTTGGCATGCCAGGTGTCATGCAGACCAGAGGCCACGCACTCGAAAAAACATTGTGCGGCAAGCCATGTGTCGTGGCTATTTTCATTCACGTGGTTGGATCAATCAAAATGTGCTTCACGTGGTTGCAAGCTTACTTGACCATGACCGTATGCTTGGTGGACCCCACTACGGTGCTGGCAAAATCCCACCCACAAGTTCTGGTCCTAACTAGTGTGGAAAATGGGCCACGCCTCAGCTTCTCCATGTTCGGTCTATTTCGAATATGTCTGCGTGAGAAGAAGAATTTCGATAAAAGGAATATTGTTCAAATTTTTCGTGCAACCCTAGGTCTTTTAATTTGGTGCAATGGATTTTCCTAGAAAAAAGTAAGACAAGTTTTGATTAGGGGTGCTGATGGGCCGGTCCGGACTTGGATATATAATGAGGGCCCAATTAATGACTGGGCCGGGCTTAGACTAAGTGATAGAAAGACCATAGCCTGGCCGGCCCGGCTTTTGTACGAAATGGATGTGATTTAATTTAATTAGCACTCTAATTCCCACAAAAGTGATAAAAAGCCTAGTTCGGCTTGGACCTAACTGTTTATGGCCCATGTCGGGCTTGGACAAGTGTTTCTAAAGTGGGCCAGGTCTGGATTTGCCTTAGCCCGGCCCAAGACCACTCCTAGTTTTGATTGTTTTTCTGAATTCTTCTCTAATGCAAAAAAAGGAATCAACGTAAAGTGAAATCTTAAATAGTGAGCCCGAGTCAAGGTGTAGATCCTGCTCTTTATAGATGATACGGCCTGTGTTAGATATATTTTGCCGAATAGGACCATCTAATGGGTTTGAGGCAGAATTGACCTAGGCCCACAATTTATTCTTTCCTTCTAATTTCTCTACTAAACCTTAGCCCAAGACCCTCTTTCTGAATTAAACATGGGGTTGGGTTTGGATTCCTTTCATAGACCTGCATTAAACTGGGCTACGAAATTTAGTAATATAATACACAATAAATAAAATATTGCAGCTAGAGATGTCAAATTGGTCGGGCTGAGCCTGCCCATGGCCCATTCAGGTCTGGATTTAGTGCCGGCACGGCCCGTTTGATATGCCTAATTACACTCATACTCCACGTTCTTGCATTGAGTTGAAATCTTGGATGCGATTAAGGAGATGAAGTGTCGGACTAGATGGTAATAGTTTTATCATCTAGATTTTGAGCATTTTTCTCTTAAAAAATGCATCGATAGTAGATGAGTTACTATGGTCAACACTCCTAGAAAAAGTTAAATATAAAAATTCTAAGAATTTTATCATTCTTTCCTCATTTGTTATTCTTTCCTTCCTTTCCTTTTCTTTCCTTATCATTCTTTCCTCATTTGTTATTCTTTCCTTCCTTTCCTTTTCTTTCCTTCTTTTCATTTGCTTCTTCATTCTATTTTTTTCCAAAATCAGTTATGATTTTGTTTCCTTCTTTTAAGGAACAAAGTTATGTTAACTATATTCCTAATAGATGGAGGGGCGATTCATTTACATTAGGGTGGCCAAAGAATTTATTTTTAGAGAATCTCAAACCTTTTGGGGGTGGGGGACCATGGCCCTAGCCAGCCCCCCGTAATTCCGCCCTTGTATGAACCTAGCCGCAAAAATGCCACAAGACTGATGGAATGAGTCAAATCCAGTCTTATAACTATTTAGGACCGTAACAAACCACCACACTTTCGCAACCAATGTCCTCGCGTCGACAACTCCCATTCTCGTGGCAGGTATCCCTTTTCCCCTCTTAGGACGGTTCACACTTTGCCCCAGGTAGCCCTCTTCGTGACGGCTTTCATCTTAGAGTTAGGTAGTCAATTTCGTAAGTTTTTTTAGACAATTCTCACTCTACTCCAAGTAGCTTTTTCCGTGACTCGAACCTGAGACGTGAAGGTCGGCTCTGATACCACTTATTTAGGGGCCAAGTGACACCGATGCCATTTGTTGAGAGAGAAGGAGGAGAGATAACATGAACAACAGCAGAAATACGAACTTGTACTGTTGTGTTCTTGTGTTCTATCAAATCCTATTACATGCACTAATATAAATAGGAAAACATAACATATCTTATTATGCAAGAAATCTACCCACGATTGGAAACTCTATCCTAAAACAAACAAAGAATATCCCTAACAATATTCTATTGTAGATAGCGCCACTGGCCCAACTCCCCCGGCAATGTGCTGAGTCAACGATCACTTCAACATGATGTATATCTATTTGAAGTTTGTACTGTTATTTGGGTTTCAGATTCTTTGTTTAGGCCAGGCTTGGGATTGTTAATCAGTACTGGATACGAGTTCTGCTAAGGATTACACCCCTACAAGTGAGGAAGAAGTTAGATATGTTTTTTATAGAGAAGTAGTCCCATGTTGATTGCTGATTAGATGTGGCTTTTCCATTCCTGGCATTTTTTTTTATTACTCTAGTGTCGGTTGCTGGAACCCAAGAGAGCTCATAGAAGTGGGAAGAGGAAGTCGAAACCATGGAAAGGGGAGCCTACGCAAATGGGAAGAATAGCCTACACGCGTGGGAAGAGAAGCCCACGCATGTGAAAACAGTATTGTAGGTCCATGGACTGTAGGTGATGAGAATTGATCTCATTCAAAGAGATGTGAGATCATATTTCTTGCTTATATTTGCGATGATAATCGCCATTGGGTCCCATGCTACCATATGCACATGCACAATGAAGGAAAGGAGATTAATCACTGAAGTGAATATTCATAATCCTAAAATCGACTCTTAGAATTTATGACTTGGATCAAATGAAAGTGAGCCCCATTTGTCTAGGTTTGGTTTAAGCATGTCTACGCTGATGAAGAAACGGGGAACGGGCCTCCTTGAATTTATTAGATGTGTTTGTTTGTGATTGCTTTTTTTTTTTTTTCATGCTTCTCTTGATGAACAAAGATTAAAAAGAGACATTGAAATATGTGAAGCGGTTGACTACTACAGCATGTCAAACGGCCCGCACCTTGAAATATGTGAAGCAGTTTACTATAGCTAGGGATGTCAAACAGGCTGGGTCATGTATGTTTTGCGCTAGTCCGTTCCGTGCCTCCATGCCCACCGTACCTCTTATTTTAGTTGGGTCATTAATGTATCTTTATTTTCGTTTCAATTTCAACTTTATACTTGAACTTAAAAATTAGATAAAACACACTGAGAATAGAATGACATATCTATTTAAGTGATTCTGTCAAATTCGACATACACTACTAACAAGAGAACCATTTGGATCTTTCCTACTTGAAGGTTTTTTAATATACCTTTAAAAACCTTTCCAATCTTTCTAGATAATAAAATATAAAAAAAATAAAAAACTTTTATATTTACAAATTACAATCAAGAAAAAGTAAAGAATTAGACTTGTAGTTCACAAATGTATTTGACTGGATTATAATCTTCAATTTCTTTCAACTCTTGCTTTCTCTTGTCAGCAAAATATCAGTCCCGTAGGTAGACACAACACTCTACTATTTATTCAGTTAGATTCGTTCTTCTTTCATCAACCACACGTCCACTTAAATTAAAAGCATCTTATGATGCTACAGAAGACATTGAAATAGATAGTAGATCACGAGCCATGGAGGATAATGCCGGAAACATGTTCTCATGATGTTTCCACAAAGCGAAAACATCAAAACTAAATGCTTCTTGCATCTGTAATATACTGAAGTCAAAATACAATGATAGCTCCGTCACTGTATTACTTGATTTCAAGGCTCTGCCCAGTCTACTATAAAACAAATCCCACCCAACTCCACCCGGTTGCCAGACTTGTTGACGGGCCATAGTAACACATGTTGTACCCATTTGTTCACAATAAAATTGAAAAAGTGTTTCAAATTTTCTCTTTATATTTGAAAAAGTATCCAAATCTTGGTGGTCCATATTATTATTTAGTTCTTCACTAAAAAAAAACTGTACACCAGTTAATTTTAACTTAAGATCTAATGCAGCAGCAAAACAAAATGTCATTAAAGTATATTTTCAATATTTATTAAAATTTTCTTCCATTCTTTTAATAGCGTCTTTAAGTAAATCTTGATCTCTAAACTTTTAAATTATAAAGAAATTTTCAAAAGATAATTTAAAGCTCCATTAGATGTGGGATAATACACCCAAGAGAAAAATAATGTTACAGTATAAAAAAAACTTGTAATAAATTTCTTATGTGGGCACACAACTCCCAATGTTCCTCATTCATAAAAAATTCTTGTGTATTACAAGCATAATATTCATTCAAAACTGTTCTTCTATCAATTTCCTTATTTAACAAATCATGCATATAATTCCATCTATGTTCAACATCATTGGATAGTTTTATAGCTGATACATCATGCCTCGCATATATTTCGAAATATAACTACCTTCTTTGTGCGGAGTAGAAAACATATTTAGCAATTTTTTCTAATTTTTTTGTTACAATAAAAATATGCTTTAATGCAACTCTTGCAATGAGATTTAAGATGTAATATACACAACTTTTTTGGAAAATAAAACCCTCTTTCAAAGATGCAAGTGGCATCTCCAATTTCATTAGTTCAATAGCCACTATATTATTTGTTGCATTATCTAAAGTTATAGCTATAACTTTATTCTTAATATTATATTCATCTAATTTTTCCAAAATAAAGGCACTTATTCTATTGCCACTATGTGGCTATTCATTTTTTGCAAAACTAATTATTCATTTATTAATAACCTATTTTGTATCTAGGTTATGGGCAGTAATATAAAGATAACTATCATCTCCTCTAGATAACCATAAATTTGTAATTATAATGATTTTACCAAGAATATTTGTAAAAGTAATTTTTAATATTTTCCTTCTCGCAAAGCCTAATAGCTTCAGCCCCAGAACCCTCTACTTGGGTCTACCCCTGCTTGGACTTTACCTACTCCGTCCTCTTCCGATTCAACAAAATCATTTTCTCCCTTTAAATTAATGGAAGAAGATTAATGTGTGCCATTGACCAGGCGGGGCCGGGCCATTGGCCGTTGACTCTCGTGTTGGGCCGTGTCGTTGCATGCTGGCCTGGCCCGTTTGACATCTTTAACTACAACCTTTTCTGTTCAATTTTGGGTGATACTAGATTCCGTGTGGAAGATACTCCATCTTTTTATGATTTAAACTTAGTTTTATTTCTTTTACATTTAAAATGATGTCTCTTCTTAATAACGATAATAATAATGAAAACAATTATTATAAAAACAATATGCATCATCATCACCATTATAATAATAATGCATCTGAGAGTCTTTTTAAAAGAAAACAAAGATTTATGGATATTTAGATACTAAGATTAATTTATTATAGTTCCTATTAATGTCTTAATTAAAAGACAAGATAACAACTAATTTAACTTAATACATTATGGTTCTTTCTTTTCTACTTTAGAATTACATTGAAAATCAAAATACATAAAAATAAATTTGTAAGTTAAATCTTGATTCGCAGTTGATGACAAGAATAATAAATAGTATACCTAGAAGAAAAAAGATCAATTTTTAACCAATCACTTTGCTATTATGTTTTACTTCAATTTCCTCTACTTTTGAATTTATTTTTTTTCTTCTTTTGACTAAATTTTGATTTTATTAAAATAATAATGTATCTGAGAATTTATGAAAATTTGAAGAATATAAGGATTATATATATATATATTTGGAAATATACATCAATTGACTTTGGCTTCCTGGTTTGGCTCTAAATTAGGAAGTTTATCCCATTCTTGGTTTGGCTCTAAATCAAGAATGTTTAGGTACTATGTGTCCATAGTCTACCCCCATTCCTGGATTGGTTTGGGTGTATAGTGTACGTACCCAAATGGTAAGAAGAATCAGGTATGGTTTGGTTTGGGTCCATAGTGCACCAAGGACTCGCCCAATTGAACCCGACAACCGTATCCGTGTCTGAATTTAAGTTAGAGACCAAATCGTACCCACACCAGTACTTGTACCTGAATCAATGGCATGCGAATGCGACAGTTGCAAATCCAGCCCGAATATGTACATGTATTTTTACTGTACATATGAAATACAAATATACAATATATGCACGTCGCAGGGGTGTTTGGGTCTTACAAAATGAAATCCGTGGACTCTGACCCGGACTATAGTTGGTACAAAAAAATAAAGATGAAGATTTAAATTTTTCAATGAAATTGCATTATCCTCCAATGATACACTTAAATGAACAAAGTATATTATATCACTATTTTGTGAAAGTCGTTTAAGGATTTTATGGAAAAAAAAAAAAACCTTTGATGGATTGCGTATGAAAAAGACCCTAATAGATATATGTGGACAGTAGTGATCACTTGGGCTAACTTTGTATTTTTTTTTTTTTTATTGTATTAGACGAGTGTCAATATCGATGCTCCTTTGTTTAACGATTTCAGGGGTGTTATCAAGGGACCGTCGTGTGTTTTTACGTATAAACATCGATATCAACTCAGGTTAAAAGGCAAAACACACACACACAAAAAGTGGTTGCAAGGCCTTCACTGTATATGGATCTGTTAGGGCCTTTTTCGTACATCATCCATCAACGGTTTTTTTTTTTTTTTTTTTTTCCCGTGAAATTCTTAAAGTGTTTGATGCAACTTCAAGGAGAGAAGGTTTTTATAAAATTGTTCTTTATATGACTAGCTTAAAAATATTTTAATAAAGATACTACATTCCTTTCAAGAACTTCATCCCCTCCCCTTTATTTCTTGCTTTTTCTTCCAAAAGTCCACCTATATTCTCAAGTAATCACAAAAAAGCCCATGGGTTTCTCATTTTTTTTCTAAAGCATATCTTCACTTATATGCATGTTAATGACCCCAAAAGATTCACATTTCTCGTTTGGGCAAAATGTTCGAAAATATGGCTCCTTGGTCCTCAGCCTTGGCAAGCTGTGAATGATTGTTATGGTGATGAACAACGACAAATCGGCCAAACAAACGTACCCCCAATCCTTTGACAACTGTAGAAAAAGTATGGCTCTAATGGAGCCCCCAATCCTTTGACAAATGCATGAGAACAAGATTAGGAAGACACCGAACGTGACAGAAGTTGCAAAATTGCAAATTGCAATGAATCTGGAACCTGAGTGCTGTGAATCTGGGGTAAGGGAAGAAAAGATGAAGATCCATTTCTAACAAATAATGTACCCTTTAATGGAAAATGAGAGATGAGAGATGAGAAATGAATATATGCAAACCTATAACACTCGCTAGTAAATAAATTCTAAGGGATTTGATATATCAATTCCCCTTAAACCCTGCATCCTCAATTTCATGACTTAAAATCTAATAATATCACCAAAGTCGTTTGACTTTAGTATATTTTTTTAATTTTTTTTAATTTTATGTCCTGAATCCCTTGATAAAATTGGAGTTTAAAAACACATGATATCATGAGATCCAAATGTTAAAAGTTGAAAAGCCCGTACATTAAAAAGTTCAGACAATCTTCTTATCTAGACCTGGATGCTGGATCCCATGATATCATAGATTTTTAAACTTTCATGATATCATGGGATTCAGGACAGAAAAGTTTAAAAAAGAATTGTAGAACAGAGTCAAACGACTTTGGCAACACTGATAGGTTTCTAGTCATGAAATTGAGAGAAGATGATTTAAGGCTAATTAATATGTCAAATCCCCTAAATTCTATAAAGAAAGGCTACCATCTACATCTCCACTTTGTATCATTTAGGCTACCATCTGTATCTCCACTTTGCATTATTTACCCCACCTCTTTAATAATCTTCTATTGCAATTTGAGAGTCGTTCTACCAAAAATACAGAGGAATTAGAAACATACATGCCATTAGAGAAATAGAGGCTTATATACAAGGATTCTTACAAAAAAACGGCTCTTGTTTTTACAAAAAGCTATTGTTTTGAGAGTTGCTACCTACACACTGCAAGCAGCTCTTCATGCACTACATTAAAAAAAAAATGAAATAAAAAATTCCTAAAGTACCCATATCCCTCTCCTTCCTTCTCTCTCCTTGTTCCCTTGCTCTGGCCACCTCCGCCCAACCCCGCCGCTGCCGATTCCTCTCCCTCTCCCTCTATATATCTCTCTCGCCTGTGAAGTGATTCAAGAGCTGGAGAGCTTGTTCTACATTTCCTTGGATGCATAGCTGGGAGATACGGGTGTTGAGATTTGTGGGGTCAAGGATGGGACCAGTGTTGAGAGTTGATGAGGTCTGTTGGGGTTTTTTAGGGAAATATGGGGTTTTGGGGAGTTGGGAGAGAAGTTGAGGGAGATGGGTCTTCTGGGCTTCCAAGAGAGACAGAGATGAACGTATGTTACAAGAGGATTTAGAGGGGTTTTAGTAGACATCGCCATTTCGTGAGGGGACAGACAAGGGCATAGTTAAGGTTTAAGGGTTTCGGACAACTTGTCTTGTTGGGGGGTTTTTGCTTTTTTCCATTTCCCTAAAAAAAAAAAAAAGGAGCTCTGATTTTTTTTTTGATGTAACGGGACACATCTTGGACGCGATATTTATCCAAATTCTGAAGAGATTGTTGACACCAAAAATGTCACTATGTCCCTTCAACACCAAATGTTACATGGAGCCACATCCTGCCATAAATAGGAAGGCGCCACTTCAAGCACCAGATCTTGTCAGAATCAAACAAAAACTGCAAGATCCTTCAAAGCAGTCAAAAGAAGGGTACACATGAAGTTTCGGGCCATTTCGACATCATTTGGCCTAACTTCACTCCTCCGACAGCCATGCAGGAGCTCCCGGCAGCGACAGTGCCGAAGACTTCAAAACTTCCATCAGAGCCTACGGATGGTCTCAAAATACCTCCAAAAGGCCCCCTGCCGAATTTCAAGTCAAACGGACAACGTTTGACCCTTCATCAACTCTCAGGAAGCAAAAACAGGCCTACCGGCGGCGGAGCACCCCGGAATCATGGCATCCAAATTGGAGCTAATGGATCATCTCAAAATGACTCCAATAGGTCCCCTGTCAAGTTTTAGGTCAAACGGACATCGTTTGGCCTAGTTTCAAAGCTCGGCATTTTCCTCGAGGTGAAATCAAGGCGAGCGTTTGCGGGACCCCAAAAGGCTTCAAAACTCAAACCAAAGCCCATGGTTGGTCTTACTTACCACTCAGGAGGCTCCCTGTCAAATTTCAGGTCAATCGGACATCGGTTGACCAAAAGTCAAAGCTCGGCATTTCTCTCATGGCGAAATTAAGGCAAGCATTTGCGGAACCCCGAACGGCTTCGAAACTCAAACCAAAGCCTATGGTTGGTCCTATCTACTGCTCAAGAAGCCCCACGTCGAATTTCAGGTCATTCCGACATCGTTTGGCCTAGTTTCAATGCTTGACAAAACATCGGCAAAACCGAACAACAAAGTCTTCGGCTTTCCAGAAAAATAGGAAACTTTGTGCTCCGATTTGCATGGCTTCTCGTCGGGTTTTTTTCAAGAGAATCAGGCCAATAAATGAGGGGAAATGTCAGCAAAAATACAGAAGAAAAAAGAATGAAAAAAGATCGAAAAACGGCGAAGAAACGGCAACCGGACGGCGACCAAAAAACGGGCCCAAGGCCCATGGTCGCCGGCGACCTTGGCCCATGGTCGCCGGCGACCATGGAAATTCCGGCGACCCAAAATTTCGCCGGAAGACCCTTTTTCGGGTCCTTTTCGCGTTTCGAGTTGATTGGCCCCTGTGATTTTTCCAAAATCTGATTTTTCGTGCATGAAATCCGTCGATTTTCGTCAAACATCACGGATTCGCCGCCGAAGTCATTGGATGATCATTAGATGCCTCAAAATCGCCAACCGGCCGACAAAGAAAGCACACTTTCTGCCCGCCCGATCGTGAAATCGACAGGACAGATGCTGCTGGCACTTTGACATCAATCAATATCTGAAATTGCATCGCCATCCGACATCAAACAACATGTGGATCCACCGGCGATCATCGCAAGAAAAATTCCAAAAGACGCGGCACGGCCCGCGACTCTTCGAGCGACTTGGCGACCAATTAATGAGGTTAAATGACCCGTTTTATGACAAGTTAATGCGGTCATTAACTCATTATTTTGGACGGCCCAATCAAAAGCAAGCAAATGGGAGTTACAAGTCAGAGGATTTATGGCATTAAAGCTATGAAACTCCTCCCATGATGGGGATTAAAAGCGATTAAAGGCTCATTATTCTCCATCGGCCAATCAAATTCAAAGAAAAAGGAGTTACAAAACAAGTAATTTAAAAACTTGTAACTCCTCCCATTATGAGCATTAATACATTCAATGCTCATAAACCCTCCTAAATGGCTACCAAAGGCCTATAAATAGGAGGGCATTCCAAAGAAAAAAAAAAAGGTGCTATCCGGATCTAGCTCTCGCTCTCCCCCCGAAGAAGACAAAAAATCCAGAAGCCCTGCAACCCTGCTACAAAGACCACCAAAAGGTGATTGAAGCACCCTTGGGGGGCCACCCCCCCAAGGACCTCCCTTCTTCTACCAACATGGCTAAAACGTGGCTTTTCAGCCCGTTTACTTAGCTTTTTATCTGATATAAGACCTTCTCTTGGTCTTTGTCCTTTAAAAATCTGAGGTTAGAAAGCCGAGCCAAGAATCCAAGCATCGTGTTCTCATTTGCATGGACGATGGAGGAGCCCATACATGACTCGCGACCGTCGATCTGAACGTGTCCCCACAATCGAATGAGAAGTCAGATTCCTTTTCTTGATTTCTATTGTATTTTATTTTTCTTTTAGAGACAAAAATCACAATTCTTGTCTTTCATAATGGATGAGACTTGTAAATCGCCTTTTACGGCAAAATCGCCTTTCACGGCAACAAATGAAATCGCCTCTCACGGCATTCAAAAAAACCCTTTGTCTCTTTTTTTAAAATATGTGTGCAATGGAAAACTAGAAAAAGTTTCATTTCCCCTTTCTACTTGCGAAGGTGGATCTTCGGATCACCATTCCTAAATTCCAAGTAGAAAAGTGAAATTAGCATACCCGTACAAAAAAAAGAAAGATGTTGAAACCCTTTACCTTTTTCTTCTCCTCCCCTCCGCCGCACCCCGAAAGACCCGGGGCGGAGGCAGCGGGAGAGAGGGAAGGAATCGGGTCCATCAGAGATAATTATACACTCGTTTTTACTGCTCTCTCTGGATGAAAATCTCCGGTTTTTTTTTTTTTTTTTTTTTTTTTTTTTTTTTTTTTTTTTTACGTACTACTTCAAGACCTCAATGTCTCGTTCCCTCCACCATGAAGGATAGGAAAGTGGGAGCAGGACTACCAAGAGAGAGGGAAGGAGAGGGAGATGGGTTTACAACAGGGTCGAGCGGAGGTGGCCGGAGCAGGGAAATGGGTCGGCGACTGGGTTAGGCGGAGGTGGCTGGAGCAAGGAGAGGGAGAGAGAAGGAAGGAGAGGGATAGGGGTAGTGTCACGACCCGAGCCCGAGATCCAATTAGTCCGGACAAACCCCAGGTTACGCTGTTCCATACTTACTTTCGTGAACTCCGAATTAATCGAAGTTAAAACAGAATCCACAAGGGATAACCATATATCAATACCTGTCCAATGTACGTTTTTGCGTAATATATACACATATATTGACAACCTATTAAAACTGAACAAGTCTTTTACAATAAAAGTAAAGTTCAATATATGCATTTTCTAATTAAGTTAACCACTGCATATTCAAATACAATGCAGAGTCATCTATTTACATCTCAAAATGTTAAACAAAAGTATTTCCAAACATTCCATAACTAATAACAAAAGTTTATTTTAAATTTCTCAAAACAGTTTTCAAAATGCTCTAGTTCATTCGCCTTCTGATCTATGTCTACTCAATCAAACCTCCTGTAGGAATCGGATTGGCCTCTTCCTCAGGCGGCATGGCTTTTGCAAGACCGGCACGGGAAATTGGGCCTGCGATGTCATTAATAACACCGTGAACACGACTACTCAACAATGTATACACTATGATAGTACATGCTATTTATCATAACAATTCTGTTTAATTTAACAATTCTATGATCAACTCATCAATTCTAGATAATTCTAATCAATACAACAACTTGTGCAATAGGAATCAAATAATGACAGTACTAGTTTGGCAACTACAATAGTATCAAGACATTTCAATTCTTCCAAAATGAAGCAATCATTCATGTTCATTCATTTATATTTATTCATTTCATTGATTTACAAAGAGTACTCATTATTAAGTAGCTTATCAAATGATGACTTTTCAGTCCATAATGTGTGGGATCTACCAGTGTCTTGATCAGAGATCACTGACATCACTACGGAGATCTGGAACACCCCAATCTATCTACTGCAATAGGATTGTTCATTAATTATTCATTTCATTTCAGCTCAATAACGAGCTTAGGTAATTCCTATGTAGTGCCAAACTCAGGAATCCATTCACTAAACTCTATTCAACTTACTTCCTATATTCAAGTCATTCACAATTCAAAACCATACATTTAGGTGTGACTTTCGGTTATCTAGTGCACGTGTTATTTTCGATGAACATCACTTTAGATAAATGTGCAATAGAGTCCCCTTCATTATCACCGATGAAGTTCAATTACAGCAATTGAGTAATTAACACCCTATTAGATTGTAGTTAAACCCATTAACATTCTTTTCTTTTCTTTTCTATAAATTTTAATAATCCTTAGATTATGTTATAATTAGTCCTAAGACTAATTTATGAATCATTTACGTACGTGGAAAGAGTATTCGGTTCAAATAGAACCAATTTCAACCCGGTCCGATCGATCGGCCTGAATTCATAACCCAGTTAGGACTGTCCGATCGATCGGCCTGAAAACATGTCCTAGGTAGGACCTGTCCGATCGATCAGTCTATCTGTCCAATCGATCGGACCTGGGATGAGTCCCAGCTACAAATCAACTCCGAAGCTAATTCTTTCTTCCTCTTTCTCTACTTTCAATTCATTTCAAACTTGCAAATCAAATAGAACCTCCTATTCCCACCTCATTCACCATTCACATACATTAATTCCTCCTCCATTCAATCATTCACAAAGATCCAAATCAATTCAATAATTAGGGTTAAACCCACAATTCTATAAGATCAATCAATCTCATATAAACTAGCATGTAATCACAAGGAGATCGCTTATACTTGCCTCTTGAAGTCAATTAGCAAGAAACCCTTCTTCACTTAGCTTGACTTGAAATTAAAATCCCCAATTCAAACCTCAATTCCATGAAAACATGAAAAACATATATCTATAAGCTATTTATGCTAGCTACTACTCCAAACTACTCAATAGAACTTGGAAATTCTAAAACAAGATCAAGTACTTACTTGTAGTTCAACTAGAGAAAGCTTGTTCTCTTTCTCCAACTTCAAACACTCCAAAAATGGAAGATAACTTGAGGAAAAATGTAAAGATGAAGCCACACTCCTCAAAACCACAACCAAAGCCTCAATCTTTATGCTTGGTGGAGAGAAAGCGGAGGAAGAAGAAGAAAACCTAGAGCTCTCCTTCACTTGGGTTGAAAAAGAGTTGAATGAACTCTATAGAGTACATCTTATCTTTATAAGGGAATTATTGCATTTAAGCCCTATTCTCTTCTCTCATTTACATTTCAAATCAACTGAAGACTCTTTTGATCCGTTTCTCGACAAATGTAATTAAGTCTTTTACGAAAGTTATCGTACTCTCCAAGATACACGCGTTGGTATCAAAAGTGACTGTATTCGATAAAACACGCGATAATTCATATTTAGAAAAAAGTCCTTGCTTCTCCTTGTTTGAGTCTAAACTCCATTCAATTCATTCAATTTCCTTCATTATCATTTCATTAAACCTAAATCATTCATTTTAAGTTAATTCAATTTCATTTGTTCATAAATCATCATTAACTTAATTAAGCATAATTAATTAGTTTAATTTTTAATTACTTAGAGTTCATCTTGATTAACTCGAGACAGGGTCTAACAAGTAGTTTAGGAAATTTTTTATTTTATTTTGAAAAACATAAAAATGCAGGGAGTGGAGAGCTATTTGCAATAAGTAGGTCGCAGCATTCATTGCTTTTAAGGAGAAATGACAGAAAACCCCTTAGCGGAGAAAAACAACATCTCACCACCGAGTCACCGACACCAACTTAATTTCTTCATTTGTCTCCAATAACGAACCTCCTTCTCTTTCTCCCGTAGACCGACCCGAATCATTTCTCCTCTCCCTATCATCGCCCTCAGCAAGGGATGACTCTCCTCTCCTCCTCTATCTCTCTTTGTTTTTTTGGTCGGTGCAATCTCTCTCTCTCTCTCTCTCTCTCTCTCTCTCTCTCAGGTAGTCTTTTATTATCCTCTCCTTAGAAGATGATGGGACTTGTGGGCGTTCAAATGTCTCTCACTTGAAGACCGAACCCATTATATACATGAGTCCTATAATTTAAACACAACAGTAATACCAGTCTTAAATCATGGGATATTCATGGTCTAGCTTGACACAATGTGAGCCCATCATTTCTAATATTAATTAATTAAAGAGACACATGGTAGATTGAATGCTCACGTACAGAATCTCACTCCATTTTCTCTTCTCTTGAGATACTGAAATTAAGATGCAGTTATAATCTCTGATACTACAACTTGATCAGAATCAAATTCAGAGAGCAAATGTCAGGTGCTTGGTTTGTATAGTGACCCTCAAGTCGAAAAATCTCCTTTTTTCCATTCTTTGATGTACATGTGAATGCCCACGACTCATATATCTTCCAAGGAGAGAAGTATACAAGAAAAGGGGGGAGAGAGAGAGTGGGATTGAGAATTGAGATACATATGTATTATAACATTGGAATTCATGTACTCCAATGAATACTATTTTCAAATTAAGTATA
The DNA here is from genome assembly GCA_003546025.1 of Camphora micrantha. NCBI lineage: Eukaryota > Viridiplantae > Streptophyta > Magnoliopsida > Laurales > Lauraceae > Camphora > Camphora micrantha. Next base: position 13,098,293 of record QPKB01000004.1, on the reverse strand, counting down.
TATATATATTAACATTATTTCTATAAAAATAAAAAATAAAAAAACGAGGAATAATTAAAAAAAATCCCCCATCATCTTATTAGCTAGTCCACACTCCACAGAGACAAGTCGACGTGGCTCTCTCTACAGTCATCGTAGTCTTCTTCCTGCAAAGGTGGAGAAATGAGCAAACCCTCTGCCATGTCAGCAATCAGCCCCGGCATATTAAACAGTTCGTCTTCATCGACGTAATCACCACCAACCGACCTCCAAACTCCCGAACTAATACTACTACTACACTGCGCTCCCGACAAGTCATCACACGAGGACGACGACGACGACTTCTTCTTCCTCACAGGACGAAACACATTCGTCACGGAAGCTGCAGCAGCTCGTATGTCTTCTGCTGAAGAAGACTTGGCACGTGGCAACAGCCACTCCGAGTCAGGAAAGTTGAGCGGCGCTGACGAGCCACGGAGAGCCAGCGCCGCCACATCGTAGGCCCTGGCGGCCATCTCCGGCGACGGGAACGTCCCGAGCCAAATCCTCGACTTCTTGTTTGGCTCGCGGACTTCGCATACCCACTTGTTGTTGTTCCTCCTCCGCACGCAGCGGTACACGGGATGGCGTGTCTCGCGGAACTTCTTGCGGCCGGCCTTTCGCTTGCAGGGGGAGGATTGCACGTGCGTGCGGGAGAGTGAGAGAGAGTTGGATTGCACGTGTGAGGGACAGGGATTGAGGTCGTTGGATGAGGAAGATAGGTCCAAGTCCATGAACAAGAGAAGTGAAGAGAAGAGTTGATAAAAATTATTACAAGTAGATAGAGAACGGGGTTTTTATAGGGGGTCGAGCAGTGGGTGTGGGTCAGAAGGCCAAGTCAGATTTGCTTTTTCAGTGCATATGTTGCTGGAACCGGGTGCACCAAACACGAGAAGTACCCGGTTTGGATTTTGCGCATGTGAACAATTAGGAATTTTTCAGGTTGAAATGCTTCATGTGGGGCTCGACTCTTATTGCGGCTTACTAACTTAGATGACGGCCGCTTCTAGAGGTGAGGTGAGAAGGGAGTGGGGTACTTAGATGTGGTAACCAGTTAGGTGAAGCAATTCAAGTGAGTCAGGTCTACCGGGGTTGGATTGAGATTTAAGGTGTCTGTGGGTTTGGGTTCAACTTGTATCCAACCTCTTTATTAAGTGGGTAAAGAATGATGAATTGCCGGAAATTCTGCCTCTCATTCAATTGTTGTTTCAGATCAAGATCAATCTCTAGACATGCTTTTTTCCGATAATGTTAGGTGCTCTCACGAGTGCCAACTCCTTGGTTTGGGTGCCAACTCATTGAAGAAATAAAAAGAAAAAAATTTATAAAAAAAAAAAAAAAAGAAGAAGAAGAGGTTGACTTGCTCGAGAGAGAATCTAGGGAACCTTCCCAAATAGAGCTCACTTAAAAGTTTCACATGGATGTCAATGGATCAATCCCTAGATCAAGAAATTGAAGTATCACACTTGAATCAGTGTCCTGACATGGGGAAAGAAAAATACTAATGAGTGTTAATCTAATCTAATGGTGCGCCACCTTTTATTCAACTTAAGTCCTACAAGGGAATTCGAGAAAAAAATGTGTATGTTGCCAATGGTTTTTTTAATAGGAGAGTTTATTTACTACTCTCCAGGATTTTGATGAGGGGGAAACTTTTCAGTGCATTTTCGCCCTGATAAGACTTTGCTTTCTACATATTTTTATTTGAGAGAGAGAAAGAGAGAGGGATTATATATGTATATATATTCCTGCCTTGATCTAATGTAAAAAAAAAAAATTTACAATCATCTCTATTAAAAAAAATAAAGATAAATCAGCTCTTTTCCTTTGCCTTTTCCTTCTCCATAACACAAGAAAAACCGGTGTCCCAACATAGCAAGAAATAATAATTAGTGTCAATTTAATGGTACACCATCTTTTATTTAACTAAAATCCTACTAGGGGATTCAAGAAAAAAACTGTATATATTACTAATGATTTAGATTTTTAATAGGAGATTTCACTTCCTACTCCCCAAAAAGTTTGATAAGTGGGAGGCTTTTATGGAGCTTTTGTGCACCAAGAAGACTTCCCTCTCTACCCATATCTTATTAGAGAGAGAGTGAGAGAGAGAGAAAGAAAAGAAAAAGTTGAAATCTTCTTTATTTAAGGAAATCAGCCCATGTTTTCTTCTTTTCCCTTTTCCTTTTCCATCCACCAGCGTCACGTGTGACGTGTCTCTCGTTGCACAAACGGCGCACTGGTTGAAACACTCAGACAAACACCTTCCGATTAGAATGAGAAAGAGCCAAAGAGGACCACTCCTTCTTCTTAGGTTCCCATACCCATGACAGGAAGGAAACCTAAGTACTTTTCTTCCTATGCAGGCCCCAACTCCCAAGCGTGGGGTCATAGGCTTTTCCGAAGGCGTGTAAAGACCACATATTGACTCCCAACCGTGGGGTCATAGGCTTTTCCCAAGGCGCGTAAAGACCACATATTATCTGGATATATGCTGACTATTTCAGGTATCTTCACATCTCAGGTCATAAAACATGCAGTCAACTAATTCACATGCTGGCACTGGATTGCGCTAACTCTAACATGAAGGGACCATGCACCTCAATGCATCATCATCATCATGAGTTGGCACCTGTCCCCACTTCTCAACTACTTTTTAAGGTACAACTAACCATGAAATCCCTAACTCATCCAAATTGAATATAGCACTTTTAGATTAATATTATAATTAATTGTCAATTAATAAAAAGTTATTGAAATTATTCAATGAATTTCCGATTCTTTGGAAAAAAAAAAAAAAGTTTTACAATATACAAGAAAATTATACCATTATGTAAATTATCAATGTTAAAATTTCATCACTTTCAAAACATGAGTTTCACATAAAGCGGCAAACCAAAGTCACTGACCAGGTGTTACAAATACATTCAAGACTCAAATAATAGAAATTTAATAACTGCAAATAAAAAATTAATTAAAAAATAGATATATTAATATGGAAATGAGCACCAAACACTATATATACCTTTTATAGAAGAAGATCCAACAGTCACCGTTTACATAACATGGCATAATTCAAAAAAAAAAAAAAAAAAAAAACACATGTAGCCTGAAGTACCCTTTTTTAAAAGACCCTGCAGGCAAAATGCAATTGTTATATACCAACTTACAATAGAGGAATACAATGACAAATTCACAATTTTCAATCCTAAACCCAACCAATTACCAAATTAAGAAAACCCAAAATCTCAATTAAAAAACCAAAGCTAATTTCTGTAATATCTCGATCCTACCTTAATCGTATTTAGTGTCTAATTTATATTAATTAGATGCATGATGTAGGTTTTAAATTTATCTGGGCTTGATTACGTAGATTAGAATGGGGTCTGACCATTGACTATATAGCATGATGACTGTTGGGTATTTTGGGTTTATTGGGTCCTGTGTGTGTGTTTTCTATTTTTTCAAGGATTTTGGATGCATCTCATTGTCTATGAGTCAATTTTCAAATTCTATATTTTGACCCAACTCATTTGACTCATTTAGACCCATTTAGAAGCCAAAAGCCTTAGATTATAAATCTTCATTATAGTTTTGGACTTTCCTTCAAAAACTAGAACTTCATGGTGCAAAAGACTAGCTAAAACTCTAAACCCTATCTCTTTCATTTCATTCCATCTCCATTAGCAAGAGGCAACCAAGGTTCCATTTCCTACCCATTCTTCATCATTTTTCTTGCTACCAAATACCAAATAGAGAAGTTTGATAGTGTGCTCCTTCATCTTCCTCAAGCAAGAACCCATTTTCTATAAATTTTATCTTCTTCATGCCCTCCATTGTTCTTCTTCTTCCATTCCACTCCATAGGTAAGCAAAACTTTCCCAAATCACTCCTTATTGTTCAAAGCAATAATTAGAGGTTTTTAGTAGTGAATACTTGTTGATTTTGTAATTCTTTCGTCAATTTTCACCATTGTAGGAGCTTGGTTAACCAAGCTCCTACGTTGAGGTTCATTTTGGGGCTTAGATGTTGGTATTGAGTAGGTATAGATTGAATTTCTATAAATTTGTATTGCAAGCTCCTAAGGCAAGTAAACATTTATAAAATGTGTATGTTTTTCTCTATTTATGATTCTTGTAATGGATCTCATGTTAGATTACCCAATTTCAGCTCATGTTCTCCATTATTCTAATTTGATTTAAATTTATAAATGGGTGTATTAATAACTTGATATTTAGTTTGGGTTTATTTTGATTGGGAATGTGTTTTTTATGGTTTGGAGTGGGTATTAGAGACTCCTTTTGTGCATATGAAATGGGTTTGGAAGGTTGTGAGAGGTTGGAGAAGGAGCCCACTCCAAAGATAGAGTTTCAGGCATAAAATTCATGGTTTATGCCAAATTTCATGTCAGAAATTCAGCCAAGAATTTGGTCAACCGAATTTGGGTAGATTCTTCACCGAATTTACAGATTTTCGAAAGGCCATAACTTTTGATGCGTATATCCGATTTTGGAGTTCTACATATTGTTTGAAAACTCTTAGAATGTAGAATTCATTGGTTTATATAATTTTATGATCAGAGGTTAAGAAAGTTAGGAGATATTTAAACCAATGAACTTAGCCTATAACTCATGCTACCCACATCGTACCTAGGTGAACCTAGTATGGTTATGTTGGAATCAACTTACTAAGATTCTTAGGTGGTTATGGACCTAGTTTTGGACCTTAGTATCAGATCATTAAACCTTAATTTAAGCCTAATGGATTTCTAATGTTAGAGGGTGTTGTTTGAGCCCTCGTACACTCTCATGGAAACTCATTCTTGGTCTTCTTTTACCCCAAATCAAAGTTGTTATCTTAAGGTATTTGGCGTCCCAAATTATGTCACGCCAAAAGTTCTTTTGTAGCCCAATGATGTCGGAAACCTTAAGCCTACACATTGTTTGACGGTGAAGCCCACGAGTATTCAAAAACTTTAGGATTGGCTTGTCATGCATCCTTAATTCCGTATATAATCCTTACGCATGCATTTCATTTCTGTTTTTAGTGCCCTTGCATGATATGTACATGCTATCTCGTGTCTATTTGCTTAGCTCATGTGCCTTTGTTTATTTTACATCATACGTTTCCTTATGCATTATGTAACTATGTATGTTCATATGATATGTCATGTTACGCACTTATGATTATCGTCATGTACTTGTTCATGTTTACATTTATATATGTTTATGCTCATGCTATGTCACACCATTATATTTTATGTATACTCTATCTCTTGAGTCAGCACCACTTAACTTCGACCTTAGCCCGATTGGATCCGGCTAGGTACGGGTTTAATTAATTTTCATGGACCTCTGCAGATTGTATTTCTATGGGGGGTTGACCGATACCTCAGGTCCACGATGGAGTATCCGGGCCCTATGCCTTCTAGTGGTACCTCATCTTTATGTTATGTTATGTTATGTCATGCTCTCATGTAACTATGATTACATATTTATGTTGGAGAATATAGCTCATATGGTTTTGCCATCTAGTTATGTTATGTATGTATATGCACTTCTCATCTTCGATTCCTTACGTATCATACTTACTCACGCATCATATATGCCTATATTTCCTTACTTGACTTCATATGATCTATCTTGCCAATCTTACTCATTTGATATGCATGTTATATTTTATTCTTGTTTACCTTGCTTAGTGTAGTATAATTGTGCTATACTTAGGGTTACAGGTGATGTCACAACCCGAGCCCGAGATCAGAGTAATTAGGACTTAACCCCGGATCGCGAAGTCAATCATGCTTACTCCCGTAAACCCCAAATTAACCGAAGTTAATACGAAGTCCACAAGGGATCTATCATATATACCTGTCAAATGTACATTTTTGCAGAACATATATATATTGACGATTCCGGAACATATACAAGTACTTTACATCAACAGTAAAGTTCAATATACACATTTCATTTCTTATCAAGTCAACCACTGCATATTCAAATACAATGCAGGTGACATCTATATACTATTCAAAATAAATATACAAAAGTGTTTATCAAAAATATCTCCAAAACATTCTTTACTTTAGCACTCCAATTTAAGTCTATTCGATTAAACCTTTTGGGGGTATCGAATGGGCATCCTGCGCTAGCGGTTCGGCCTCTGCTTGACCGGCACGGGCAACTGGGCCTGTAATATCATCAGCAACACTGTGAACACGACGGTTCAACAATGTACAAACAGTTGTATGATAGTACATATTATTTCTATCAATTTACTAATTTAATAATTCTAGACAATTCTATATCAATATCTAATATAATAAATACAGTATTAACAATAACTATATTGGCAACTACAATAGCATTAGTTTCACTTCAATTCAGTTTCTTCCCAAAGGAAGTAATTCACATTCATTTATTTCATTAATTCTCATTCAATTCATTAATCATGTTAAACATTTATTAATGGCTTATCAGTGGGACTCACTAGTCCAATGTGTGACTTATCAAATTGATGACTTTTCAGTCTATGACCTTTCAATCCAATAAGGGTGGGATTTCTCAGTGTCTGGACCAGAGATCACTGGTATCACCATGGAGCTCTGGAACGCCCCCAATTCCATCTACTGTAGTAGGATTTTTCATTAATTCATTGTTATCTTTCATAACTGTATAGTGTTCAGTGTTACACTTAGCAATCGTTCATTTTTCAATGTCACATTTAGTGATTATTGATTAATTCAATGTGGCCCATTAACGAGCTTCAGAAACCACTATGTAGTGCCAAACGCATAATTCACACTCAATTAACCATTCTATTCAATCCTATTCCAATTCTAAAAATAATTATCTAAACCAAACAATTGAGTGAAACGCTCGTTATCGATGCACGTGTTACTGTGGATGACATTACTTTAGTTAAATTGTGCATTCCGATAACCTTAGCTAACACTTATGAAGGTTTAGATATCATTAATACTAGCCTCAATAGTTAGGCTCTCAATTTAGAAATAATCAGAATTCAATCTGTAATTTTCCTCAGTGGCAGTTACCTTAGCGGTCACTTGGCGGTTAACTACATTCTGGAAGGCAGCTAGCCGAATTACATTCGGTCATCTTTCCAGAACCCTGTAATTCCTGATACACTCACAAATTTCGATTCGGTCAGCTCGGTTTGGTCAGCTCGGTTTTGGTCAGTTCAGTTTTGGTCAACTCGGTTTTCTGTGAAAAATTGCTTAACACAGGGCACCAGGCCACCTCTTCGGTCACCATCTCGGTCACAACTTTGGTCACCATCTTGGTCATCACCTCGATCATCACCTCTGTCACCACTTTGGTCACCATCTCGACTACCCGAATTCTCAAATTCGACTAGCCAAACTCACTCAGCTACCTCACGGTTAGCTTTCCAAAAACTTGTCTTCTGATGTAAATTTCTAACTCAATTTCGGTCAGCTCACAGTTACCTTTTAGCTAGCCGAAATTTCAATTTCGGTTAGCCAAAATTCAGTGGTCAGCTGGCGGTTTCCTTTCCAGAGACTGTCCAATTCATGGATTTCAGGCGGTTAGCCCTACGGCTAGCCGAATCACTCCATAAACGAATTTCCAGAGCTTCAATTTTATGAAGCTAATTTCCGGAAATTGAGTTCTTTGAACTCTAAACACTCTAAAAACATCATAAAACATAGAAATGTATATACTTGCCTCTATTTGAAGATTGATTGATGAAAACCTTTTGTCTAGCTTGGATTTGAGATGGAAACTTCTTAACTTGAATGTCTTTCTTCAAGAAAAGCTCAAGGAAGAAGATGAAGAAGATGGTGAAGATGAAATCTTCTTTAAAACCACTATAAAGCTTTACTCTTGAAGCTTGATGGAGAGGAAAATGGAAGAAAGAAGAAGAAAAAGGAGAAGAAGATGGTGCCTAGGGTTTGGTTATGCTGGAAATGAGATGAATGAACTCATTTAGCTTATATAAGCTTCCAAACTACATTTAAGCCCTCTACTTCCAATCACTTACAATTTAAGTCAACTGAAGGGTCATTTGATTCGATTTTCGTCGAACAACTTCAAGTCTTTTACAAAAGTTAACGTACTCGCCAAGGTACACGTGCCGGTATCAAGAGTTTACGTATTCAATAAAACACGTAAAAATTCGTATTTACGAAAAAGTCCTTAGTTTCCTTGTTTGAGTCTAAACTCCATTCAAATCACTCAGTCTCATTCATTATCATTTCATTAAGCCTGGATCATTCATTTTAGGCTAATTCAATTACATTTGGCCGCAAACCATCATTAGCTTAATTAAACATAGTTAATTAGCTTAATTTCCAATCAATTAGAGTTAATTTTGATTAACTCGGGACGGGGCCTAACAGGTGAGGACCACGTCGACGCCATTGCCTAGAAGATCATGGAGATTGAGGACGGACTCCTCGACAACCAGAAGAGTGGGCTCCGGAGGATGTACTTTAGACATCTATGCGTTGAGCGTACATGCGTCACCATCTTCCTTGACCATAGCATGGATTGCCATAGACTTATATTTGATTTAGACTTTTATTTGGGATTATAAACCTAATTAATTCTTGCTTCCGCTATACTTTAGCATTTCTTTCTTATTTTCTAACTTTGAAACTTAAACTCTTAACTATGCTCGTGAACTAGATTATGCTCTTTTATCATGATTACATATTTGATGGATGTTTGTATGTATGGATAGTTATGATTGAACCATACAGGTTAAGGAATTTTTTTTTATCTCACATGTGATATCCTATAGGAAAATCCCTTCATGGAATTCATGTTGGTTTGGATTTCCAGGCGGGCGTACGTCATACTTCGAGATGAGCTTAATCTCGGGCTCGTAACGTGACAATTTCTATTTTCTAAATCTAAAATCCCAAATCACCAAAAGGATTCCTTAATTCCTAGAGCAAATAAATGCATGTTGATTTGATGGACTGTCCACAAAATTTAGATTAGGAATCCTTAAACCGATTGAAATTCTGGAAAAAAATATATTATGAAAATAAAAAAAAAATACCTTAATCTCCGTAACTCATGAAAACACCTTCCTTATTAGTATGCCGACAATAGTATTTGCATGTTTTAAATGCTTGAAATTTGCTAACCAGCGACCATAGAGTGATGTGGACCAATCTCTTGAGCAGAGACCCAAGGTTTAGGAGAATGGAGATTTATGTAACTGCATCTACATCTTTCCATGGAAAAGGAAGGAGGGAGAGAGAGAGAGAGAGAGAGAGAGAAGGAGGGGAAGACGCAGGATGTAGAGGGAGGCTAGAGAGGATTTTACTGTGTATTGATTAGAGAGGGAAAGGAGAAAATGGTTGTGGATAATATGGCAAAGAAACATTGGCATGTAATTGAAAGCTTTCTGCATAGAATGTTTGAGAAAAAAGTGGGCATGGGTTGAAGGCTTGAGAGAGATTTAACTCATCCATTGCCTCTTCATTGTTTGACACATGTTTTGTTAATGGGTTTAAGTGAAACAAAAGGTGATAGGGAAAGGGAAGGAGATGCAATGAGGATGAGTGCTGATTCCATTTGCTCACGTGGCTCAAGGAGAAGCCAACTTTGTCTGAATTTTCATAGCCGTTACTTACCTTTCAAGAGAAAGAATGTTTGAGTTTTTCCTTCTTCCCCATGGCTGAATCTTTTATGAGTCCTCACGCTCTTAGCCGAGTATCCCGGAAAATGAAACATAAATTGTAATTGGCAGAATCCTTTTTGGCTTCTCTATAATTCATGGTAAAATCTCCTATCTATTTTATATATTATAGATATTATTTATTTTATATACTAATAGATAGAGGGCCGAGTCCAAGCCTGGCCCTCAAAGTTGCGGGCTTTTTAAAATTGGGCCCCTCTTCTAGCATCGAACTTTAGGACAAAAAGAAAAGCCCAAACTTTGTGAGCTTTTGAGGGCCAAGCTGGGCTCCCTCGTTAAAGGGCCGAATTAATAGCCCTAGTTTCAAATTGGACAGTTTTGGGTCAGAACCATGCTAGATACGGACCTAGACCCGTCTAAATAATGATTCTGGTTCGAGGATCGGTTCTGACTCGAAACCTATTTGTTGGTCCAAACCTGGTTATGATTGCACTACCTTGATTCGATTTTGGAACCAAATCCAACTAGAGCACACTATAATCTAGTTTCAAAATCGGTTCTGACATCTTTTTTTCTTAATTTCATTCAACTTATAACAATGCATCAGGTCTAATACCTTCAGGATTTACTATAAAAATGACTAATAAAAAATTGTTTTGGAGCCACAATCTGCAATATTAAAGACAAGCATGCTGGGTCTTAGGTTCACAAGTAGGAACCTATAAGGACATAGAACCGAACCATTTATCAATCAGAACCTAAATTGGGTTCTAGATCCAGACCCATTAATAAATCGGAACCTAAAACGTGTTTCAAACCCGATTTTTTACAGGTCTGAACCTCCGGATCATAAGTGAACTTTAACCCCCGTTTGCATCCCCAGACATACCTCATCATCATATTTATAGTCTTACCAAAGTTGGCGAAGGAAATAAATGGTCAAATCCAGGGTGTTCATTGCCAGGGCAAACTGCGTTGAGGCATATCTAATTCTAGCTTGACTTTAGAAGCACAGGCCGCAAGTGCATGTCCAGTCCAAGCCGGACACGGCCGTAAGTTCCTTTCTAAGCCCAGCCCTCCTTTCTAAGCAAGCACACTAAGGTCATTGGGTCAGGCGGGGCAGGGTTTTCCCCCGGACTATTCTGAGATTCGGGCTGTCCATCATTTAACAAAAATCCTGAACCAAATATTAAAAAGGCCCACATTTTAAACGGAGACCGGCCCAAATTGCATATATTATCCTTCAGGTAGTCCTGTCAATGGACTCACATCAACCAGGGTTCAGATCGGGTAATAAGCATTCCAGACACCCAAATATTAATTCCAGCCGGTCCTACCAATGATGACATGTGGGGCCCGTCTGTCGGACAAGGGCTCAAGGTTAATGCATGTCCAAGTTCACTAAAGCCCAAATAACAGCCCAAGCCCAGTAAATACCCAAGTCCAACAAAAGCCTATCACATAGTTGCAATTGGGTCACAGTCACCTGAACCTCAGAGCTGTCGAGTATGAATCGGGTCAATGGGATGCTCAGAGAATCAGTGTTTTGCAGTCCCTAACTCTTATCACACAAACCCTCGACAGGAAACAAATTGAAAAACAGAAAGGGCCCTTACAAGGATGAACATATATTTGGCATTGCTTTGGAACTGGGTAGTCTAGGATACACAAATCTCTCCCCTCATTTAAAGGACAACCTGCTCTACCCCATCAGTTACATGTTCTGCTACAAATTAACAAATTAGAAGAATCACAGAGGGAGAAATGCGCGCTCCCATAAGTCTCTCTCTCTCTCTCTCTCTCTCTCTCTCTCTCTCTCTAGGCTCTAGCAGTTAAGATCAGTTAAAAGCTCATCAACCAAAGACCTGAAGATGACATACTCGAACTTGATCACAATCTCTTGAACCTCCTTTGGATTCCTCAGCCACTCATTGCGCTCTCTCGTAAAATCCAACTCCACGGTCATGTCGATGGTATTGTATTCAACGTTCTTCCACCACTCGATCTTCTTACAGACTCTCTTCACCGGCACTTCCCTGTCTATAGTTCCCTCTTCTGTCTCTTCCTTGGCCAGATCCAATACTAAACTTTCCCCAGAAGACGGTGTCTGTCGATGAACATCTGGTCCATCTAATGGAATTAATACTTTCTTGATGAATTCCGTTGTGTTTTCATGCTCCAATGCCACCAGAGACTTAACTTGTCTTTCATTTTTTTCGATGCTACTCCTGTCCTTGTCATCTCCATCTTCTTCTTCGCAGTCTTCTTCGTCTTGGGCAATTCTTTTCTCCAATTCTAGGGGATCTAATGCTGCCAATCTCTCAAACCTTCTGAGTTTATTCAATAGCCGGTGCTTGACTCCTATAAAGAAACAGATTAGATGAAAGAGGAAATCAATAGACATCTAGCATGAGATGATAAATTGGATAAAAGATGATCTTGGCCATTGATTCAGTGAGTCCTACCAAGGATAGAGAAATATTGCAATTCCACTACCAACTGAATTGCTTCTCCATCGGAGATATGAAATGTGCAGGAGCTCGAGATTTATTGATGGGGTAATTGATTCTAGGTCCTACTTATCAGTTACTAAAGAAACTCTCACAATACTCTTCTGGGTTGAATATTATTTAATAGATGATTATGATAAGTTCCAAGATGGGAATATAATGTTTAACCTGAAATCAATTTGATAAGGGCACAATGAGTTTTAAAACAGAAACAAAGATAATATGACTGATCTTTCATCAAATGCTATTATCGTTGCAGATGAGCATGCTACTCCATATGCTAGCATACACTGCCAACCCAACTATTGACCATGCCCACACTACTATCACAGTGGAGCCTACTATTGGACTGATCATGTGATTCGCTCCCTAAAAACTGAATGGAATTTTTCAATGTCATGAATGCCATCAATCCAATAGCGGACCCTTAGTCCAATAGGTGTTCAGATTTATAAATATGGAAGCCATTTGTGCCCCACACAAATTTTGTGTAATTGAATTCCTGGGTATTCTAAGAATTGTATTTCTAGAAGTAGTTAAAGATAAAGAAACAACAGTAAATACTCAAAGAAATCTCCATCTAATAATCTATGTTGTAATGAAAAATGAGTCAAATGGGGATGCGAAATGAAGAACCAACCATCACCCTAACAATTCAAAATCCTACTAAAGTAAAGGTCTCATCTACATCTCCACCTTATATTTTTTACCCCATCTATTTAATAATCCTTTTTTTAGAGCCAATTTAACCTTGAATTCCTATATATTCAATCCATGCATTTAAGGCTTATTTGTTTGCACTAGAATACATCTTAATTAAATACATAGGAGTTCGTGGTCAAATGAATTTCAAGGAAGCAAAGGATTATTATTAAAGTAGGAAAGGTGTGAATTATATGAAGTGAATGGTGAAAGATAAAAGATATCAATGCAGATGGACCCATGATTTTCTTGAGACTTAAATTATTAGCATTGTTAGGGTGATGGATTTGCATTCATTTCCAATGATCCTTTGAGGTCATCCTGGTAAATATGTCAGCTGAGCCTCACTCATATTTCCAAAACCACATACATTTAATTAATTAAATCAAACGGTAGGCCCAACCTCACTTGGAGTAGAGTTTGACCCAGCCATGATCAATACGAGGGATTCTTGGGACCAGGCCTCAGAGGAGATCAGAAGCCAGATTAATAACAATCACCTGATCATGATGGGGACCAACATTACATAGGGTCCTGCTCCCCACCGACGCACAGCACATTGGATGCGTGGTTGTATATGTATTGCACATTGTACAAGGGTGCAGCCCTGCCCAGCCCAATGCGTTCTATGGTAAGTAAATGGTACACACATATATACATATATAGCATTCCATAAAAGGTCTGTACAAACAGGTAACAACAAGGAAACCCAAAGAAAGAGGAAGCGTGTACGTACTCTGTACAGTGGCCAGTGAGTGCTCAAACTCATGCAAGCAACCATCACCATCACCATCGTCGTCTTCTTCTTCCTCTCCTTCATCAACTTCTTCTTCTTCTTCAGTGAAAGGAGCGTCCAGGACAGAAACAGGGCTCAACTGCTCATTCTCTTCCTCTGCTTCGTAAAGGGACTTGTCATCAGCACCAGCAGTTGGTGGAAACAGCTGTTTTTCCACTTCCTCTACCTGCGTGACCACCCATATTTGAATATCCCATTTCCATTTCAATTCAAATATCAAACTTTAAAAACCATGCATCTCTCTCTCTCTCTCTCTCTCTCTCTGTGCACACAGACAGAGACATTGATGTTAAGTGGGTTCACGTGCCGGGCACGGACCAAAATCCGAATGCAGGATACCGGACCCAGTACCCGACACAGAGTCACAGACCCTGTAAATGCTTTTGGGCCCATCCTGATCATTTGACATTTTTGACACTACCAAGTCAACAACCAGAATTCAAATCCCATCTCAACCAAGTAAAATTATTGGTACCAAATGTAAGATTTTTCTAGAGTTCACAAATAGTACCTCTATTAATCTAAAATTCTAATAAACCAACCCGGCCCCTTGACGCTCATTGAAATTTCAATGTCTGGGTACTACTACTACTGGGGAGTTTATGATATCCAACGCATGATGTGACTTAGATTTTAATGTCCCTTTCGCATTATCACCTGACCATTTATATATCACAATGGGCATTGATTTAAGGAAATCTTCATCCTTCTAACACAAAAGACAGTAGATTTTCTCAACAATTTAACTAATACTCAAAGTGAGTAGCCAAATCTTTTTTAATTACTAGACATGATTATTTATATAAAATGAAATGAAACAGATGGTCGTTCTTTGTATTAGTCAGAAAAAACACAGGTTAGTAAAATATAAATCTCTCTCCCAAGTCCCAACTGATTAGGTTTAGCCAATCAGTTGACCTCTCTCAATAATAATCTGAACCGTTCCCCTAACGCTCCAAACCATGGTCAAAAAGAACGTGGCCCATTGGCCACCTGTGTATGTTTTTTTGTCCTCTTCCTTTCTTTGAAAGAACACACAGCAGATCAGCAGACAGCACAGACCACAGTGTGGCCCATTGGATAACAGCCCAGATTTGTCGCACGTGTGCCACTTGGAATAAAGACAAGGACGGGGTTCCTGCTTTCTCCTTTTTACCAATTCAAATGTTTTATATAGTGAAGAAAAACAGATCACAAGACGACAATCAGCTTTTGCAGGGAGAAACAGTGCACACGCTCGAGAAGCCCCCAGTACATGAGAGAGAGAGCCCACTCAGGCACTCACTCAGGTAGTACGTCAGGTTCACAACTTCAAAATCAAAGGACCCACCACGATTTCTTTCCAGGAGTGGTGAGGTCCATTGCTGATTTTGTGTGGGTCAGAAACCACACGGAAAGTGGAAAACAAGACAACAGGAATCTGGTTTTGCTTTCAAATCATCCGTCGGATGAATATCAAAAGTGTTGTGGGGACCATCTTTTGGACGGTGCGGGGGTGAATGATGTGGAGATGGTTCGTCTCTTGCGATGGCTGGTGCCTTTCCTACCAATGACAAGCACTTGCATAGTGTGGTCTATAAATTTTTCGGATGTGGTGTCGTGTCATGCATGCCATCCCCATCTCGTCCCATGTACACCAAATTTTATATTTTTTTGTGACTAAAACCACCCTGACTTGTTATGGGAATTACAGTTTAAATGCCCCTAGCTTTTCCAAGGAAAAAGAAGACAAACATGGAAAGAAACAGTTTTAAAAGGGTTTCCCGACAAAGACAACACATTACAATTACATTGCCTTCCAAAGAGAAGATGACATGTATACCCCAGAAAATACTATATACCAGGGAAAGAGTAGGAGTTCTAAACTACAACTTAAAGCTGTACTCCTAGCCAGTTGCATTATTCCTTTTAGGGTTAAATATCTAATATTGTTTACTAAAAGAAATTAGAATACAGGTGAACTGGTTTACCCATAATCAAAAGAGTTCATGCCAGAATACAGTTGTTTTACTAATTATAAATTACAAAATTCACTAGGAAACAGAGTTCAATGAAACTTAATTCCACAAATCCAAAACTAGGCCAAACTGGCAATGATATTTGACTAAAATAACCATTTCTCCAAGGGCAGAAAAAGGCAATTGCAATCCTTCATTTTTCTTCTCATAGAAATGCAATTTTGAAGAAGAAGCAATGGTAGGGAAAAAAAGAAGGGTTTCACAAGAATACAGGAAGAAAATATTTGCATTTTGACATGAACTGACAAAAAAACTCCTATAATGGAAGGGTATTCCGGTCATGTAAGTTTTAAGTTTGTGTTTTTGAATGAAAAAACCAGAAGGCATACCTCTGTTTTCCGGCGACCAGGACTCTCCGCCGGAGACCCGAAATCCGGCGTCCGGAAGCCGGATTCCGGGCATCCTTCGACACCTAGAAATCTAAAAGGGCTCGTGCAGAACCCCTTTTCACACGACCGGAATTCATCCACTCTTTCTCCTTCAACCTCCATATCTTCCAACTCCTCCGACCTGCTACTGCTACAGCAGGTCGAACTCTCCAAACCAACTGATTTCTCTTCCAAACCCATCCACCAATCGCTCCTTTCGGAAGAACACAACAAATCCAAATCTGGGGTACCCTCTTTCTCTGAATAGGCTTCTGTTTTCGGTGAATTTTCTGTCGTCTCTTCGAATTCATGCAACCGATAAAGCGAGTCCCATTTCAACATGTCTTTCAAAGATACCTGACTCTCTTTCCTGCAGATTTCTCGCTTCTGGGTCCTTTTCCGAAGGGCTATTCTTTTCAGAACTGAGTTAAAGAATCCAGAGCTGGGATTTTTCGCCGGCTTCGAAGAGGAAGTTGATTGCTTTCTGAATACGGAGAGCGGATTCCAGAAGCAGAGCTGCGGTTTTGGAAGGGACGTTGAGGAAGACAGTATTGGAATTGCGACATGAGGTTTTGGGGGGTGAATGAAAATCGAAGAGAGGGGATTTTGTTGGATTGGAATCGAAGAAGGGTAAAAGACAAGGATTCTTACATAAATTACTTGGAAAGGTGGGATTTTGGGAGATGGGTTTTCGTCTTTTGGGCTCTAACTGAGTTTGGGCTACTGGTCTTTTAACCTGGCAGCGTCTTTCATTGATATAGTTCTTAAGAACGAAAGGCTCTTGTTTCTCTTCCAGCAGCTCGTGGAGATGCTTTTCTGCCATTGCAATGCGAAGTAATGAATCAAAGGGAAAAAAGGAACGGAACGCAAGTACGGGTCCTTAAACTGATTCTGTAAATGTATCCATATTAAAGCTGAAGAGCATTTCAACTAAAGCCCGAGAAAGAGACAAGCAATTTAGAGGAAGTTGAAGATGCTTCAACTAAAGCAGTTCTTGGAGAAGAGACAGAGAGAAGACAAAATAGAGTCTTGGGCGTGCTCGAGAGAGAGAGAAAGAGGCTACTGGAATTGGAACTGGGTAGTTCTTAAAAGAAATTTAGAGGAGAGCCAGAACTCAGAAGAGAAAAACTCAAGTGGAATCTTGCAAGAATGAAATCTCGTATGGGTTTTCACTTCAACTTTCAAGGCAGGAATATTAATAAATAAATAAAAATAGAATGGCTCAAGAGGAAAAGGTGGGGACTTTTTATCTCCCTCTTCAGTGCTTTTCTAGTACTTGGCCAGCACATGAGATAAATAAATATTTCAACAAATTAAAAAGGACGCCTGATATCTGGTTAGTGGTGAGTGGTGACAGGTGATTATAATAAAAAGAGAAATCATCAATTCAAGAGAACCGTCCATCATTTGGCAACTCATGCAAAAGAGGAATCAAAAAGCAACTATTTTAGACTGGACCCAAACAATTTGAGATCACAGCCATCCTTTTGTATTGTCCAAAGGATGAAGTGAGATGACAGTTGAACAGAAACAGAGACAGCAGATGGGACCGAGGGTGCACCAGTTTAGGAAGCCTATTTAATGATTGATGATGAGGTGCATGGAATGGAATCCAATATAAGCTTTCCTCTCATGATAACAGACTCTTTATCCCTTTGCTAATCCATGGGCTATGGCCATCAAAACACTATAATTGAGTGGAAGCCATTTCAAAACTGGCAACTCAGTGGACCATTTTTCATTTCCAGATTATTGTGAAAAAACCTAGCATAATGCTTTCCAGCAGGATGATCCTTCTTCCTTCCTAAATAACATTACGTTATTCTACACAAATTTTGAAATAAATGGTATAATCTTGCATTTACGTGTCAAACAAAAACTAAAACTTGTTTTTTATAGATATATATATATAGCATCTCTCACCTTACTATGAAATATAAAGTGGAAGTCCTCACATCTATATCCAATGTCAACAACTTAAATATGAGGGCCCCCACATTTATCTCTTATAGTAAGATGAGACTCATAGGAGCATCTCCCATATATAAATATATTTTTTTTCTTTTAATATTAGGGCTCAAATTCACCACACTTGCCTTCTCATGGGAGGACTTTTGTGTAGGTGATCAATTGCTTGAACATAAGTTTTTCTTTTTAAGGATGAGTTGAGATATGCAATTTTGTCTATATTTATAACAGATTCGATAGTGTTTCATATAATTATATCAGGAATTAATTTAAGGATATAATGTGAAGTTTATAAGCAAATCAACCAAATTCTTAATCTCAACTAGAAAATACTATCATGTAATAAATGTTATTAAACATATTAACAATGAACTACTCATTGTGAATCTAAAATACTTTGACAACCTAAGCCTTACTATTGATTATATTATACATGAGTCTCTACCTTTTCTTCTTCTTTTTTTTTCAATCTATTTCTTAAATCACTTAGCAATAAAATTTCCACATTTTTGTGTCTTTCATGTAAGAAATTGGTTTGTATTTTGTAACATTTTTGAAATAATGTCCAAACAAAACCCAAAATTTAAAAATATCCTATTATCTTCTCGAGACAACAAATATAAAATAATGATATTTGACATTAGGTGGGGGGGTGTCTTTTGATTGTGTGGCAATTTGATTGGCCCCTTTCAAAGGTTGTGACATGTTGAAAGTTGCTAGATACAGCACTATCAGATCCATCTGTATGTTGACTGGGGATCCACCAAAACAGTCTCAATTGAGCATTTTTCCCATTTAAACAGAAGTGATGAAGCCAAGACTACTCAGAATGAGATAACTTCAACCATCTTATGATTACCTTAAATGAAATGTTAGAAAAACCAATCATAAATGTCTTGTCGAATTATAGTCCACATCCACCTAACCTTCTACTGGGGCCAAAGAAAGTAACTAGGCAACATACCGATTACCATGTTTCATTTGTAGAAAGAATAGCCCGGTAAGGAGTGTAAGTTATTATCCGAATTTCGGGTACGTCACCTTCTTTAATTCCGTACGTCACCTACTCGTTTGTGCAGGCTTTTTTGTCGCTTATGCGGGCTTCCTTCCTACTAAGTGGGCTACTTTCTAATGTATATGTGGGCTTTTTCTTGAGTTTCAGCTCCCTTCATTAGGGTACAAAAAAAAAAAAAAAAACTCTTTATATATATATATATATATATGGAGGCAACTTTCCTAAACTCAAATTTAGGATAAAATAAGCTCAAGTGTGTGGTATGCCCATTTGGGGATGGAGATGATGGAGATTTGAAGGACTCTCTAGGACCCTCCTCTCTGAAAAAAATTAGCTTCAACTGTGATTTCTGTCATCTTCATCTGGGCTCCAAAAGTTTAATGGTCAATAGTCCACTCGGATCTGTACACGATCGATCTAACGGTCCAGTAAATTCAGATTTGACTAAAAGTTGCGAGACATGTACAATTCAGTGGGGTCATGTGTTTGGTCCATTTGGATGGACTAATGGTGGGCCTTACAAGTTTAAGCTTTTGAAATTTTATCTTAAGCTTGAGCTTATGAAAGCCTTGCCTTTTATATATATATATATAGAGAGAGAGAGAGAGAGAGAGAAAACTACCCAAAAAAGGACTCTAGATGGCCACTAACCAAAAGAGGTAACCATAGTTTTTATACAACAGAACTGGTATTCCCGCCAGTATATTCCTTTTTCTCTTCCTCTTTTCAACAAGCAACAACGTCGTCACTTAATATAGAGAGTTAGCGACAACGTCGTTGCTAATTCGTCAAATCTACATATTCTCTGACATTCATTATTTGCGATTGCTGGTATTCTGTAACAAAATAAACCAAAACTCTATGTTACTGCTTTTGATACACATATAAATGAGTGTGGGTCACGGATATGGAAAAAGCAAGGGAGATGCTCAAGAGGCAGCTAAGAAAGAGTCCATCGACTGTTTAAAACTGCTGAAAGTAGAGCTCAAAGACAAGTCATTTTACGGTGGCAAGAGCTTAGGGTATGTGGATGTGATGCTTGTTTCATTCGTCTGCTGGTTCTATACATATGAGACTGATGGCAATTTCAATATAGAGAATGAGTGCCCTAAGTTAATTGCTTTGGTGAAGATATGCATGGAGAAAGGAAAGTGTCTCCAAGGTCCTTCTAGACCCTCATAAGGTCTATGACTTTGTTTGCGATTTGAATAAGAAGTATGGAGTAGAATTCTGGTAAATGGGGTTTATGGGGAAAAATGATGGGATTTTGAAGAATGCATCAATGGAAAAAATACATGCTCAAAAGGACCCTAGATTCAAAATCTCATTGATGCCTTCTTCCTCCCATAGTTTTCCCCTACAAAACTCATTGAGCCTCTCCCTTATTATTCCATATCCGTGACCCACACTCATATATCTGTATATAAAAAACAATAACATAGAGTTCTGATTCACCAACAATCACAAATGATGAAGGTCGGAGAAGATGCAGATTTGACGAATTAGCGACGACATCGTTGCTAACTCTCTATATTAAGCGTTAACGTCGTCACATATTTAAATATTTAATAAAGAAAAACGGAAGTGGCCACAGGGTACCACTTTCGTGCAATATTAACTCGTTGCCTGTTTTTCGGTTAGGGGCCATCTAGAGTCCTTTTTTTGATAGTTTCCTCATATTTATATACACATGATTACTCCTGCTCATAATACTTGTGAAACTTCCCTTTTGGGCATGTTTGGTTGCTGGGATTCTAAGAATTTCTATTTGGGAGATACATGAGAATTTAAAATGTTGTCCCTCCATTTGGATTCAGAAATGCCCAAGTAATTCTGAGCATTTAAAAAACTAAATGTCTGAAAATTTGGAAATTTCTGCAGGGTGAATAGGCAAATTCAAAAAGTTGTGTTCTTTAATACTCAAATATCAAATTGAGACATCCAAATGCCAAGGATACGGAACAACACTGACTTGCCGGCAGAAATTGCCAAGGAGGCAGATGCACATGAATAAAATAAGTAATGGGTTGTTTATGGCCAAGTTTAACTCGGACAAAGCTTGTTGAATCCGGCTCCATTCAGTTATTAGGCCTAATTTTTAGAGCCAAATAAAACTCCAAAAGCATATGAAGGTTGGGAAAAAAAAGAGGCTTGACCCTAGCCCATGTTCTGTAGAACACAACCCTAGTCCAATCTTAGGATCCATTTGATGATCTGGATTTCTAATTAGAATTCACCTTATTTGCGCCTTCTCAAGTTCCAATGGGGCCATCTATCCATAAATTCTTCCCCATTTGGTGGGGGAGGATTCATAAGCTACAATATCCAAGGGGACAAGCCAATATATAATTTCTATGGATTTTAGATATCTCAAGTTCCCATTAGAAATTCTGATTAAAGAAAGACCCTAAAGTAATTCATGAATTACATAGGATCAAAGGTAGTATGAAAATGAAGTCTTTCATTTTAAGAGGATTTGCCTCTACTTCTTTAAAGTTTGTAGGGGATAAAGAGGTGTGACAAATGCTCTTATTTTCCAAACCTCAACTAAGCTTTAGACAATTAGACAAATAGAGATTGGAAATAAAGATGCATGGATGGGCCAAGTTCCCTTACCTTAGGGGTCATCTGTCAATTTCACATGTGATAAAAAAGTTGCTTACATATATAAATGACTCCTATATGAAACATTTTCATATGCAATTGAGTCACATATGAACACTTTCAATTGGTTGTCATTTTTCACACCTCATCATATGTGAAACAGAGTGGATCCAACGATTCACCATTTTTCACAAAAAAAAATTCACAAAATTTCACAAATATTTTAAAATTTATAATGACTAAAGGCATCAGACTTAACCCCTAAGAAGCAAATGGCATTGTAAAGAATTTGGACAGTTCAGATTGTAAAAATGGGATCCACAGAATTCAGAATTTAAGATTTTCAATTTTAACTTTTTTATAAATATCTAAAAATCCGTGTGGAACTTAGATATGAAATTTGGTCTCATGGTTGTTGTGGTCATTTCAAAGAGGTTATATGGTTTAGATCATGACTGTGGGGCCCACATGCATATAAAAAGGCAAAAAACTGGACTAGGTTCCATGGACATGGAAAACAATGTATAAAAATAATATATTTATCCAACAATTTGTCTGTTTTTTTGCACATGTCTCACAATCCATGATGAGTTAAGATGTAGATTTTGATCCAATAGTCGTAAGTGGCCTTTTAAAGAGTTTTAACGGTTCGGATCATGAAAATAAGGTCCGCAAATTCGAGAAATGGCCATTTTTTATATCTTGAGATTTCTTATAAATATATCAAAATTGAAGACGAATCAATGGCTGAGAATTAGTAGTCCCTTGGCCGAAATTTATCCTGTGAAGTGTTTGGATGGTTCAGATTGGACTTTTGGAGCCCACAAAAGAGCAAAACAGCCGTCCAATATAGGACTGCTCAACTATATATTTGCAATTTTTTTGTTTCCTTTTCTCAGATTATGATATGATCAAGGGAGATTAAATAGAGGAATTCTTAGTTCTTGCAAGAACTTTGGGGGAGTGTAGGAGATTTTTTTTTTATTTTTTTCCGAATTCTTTCTATTAAACGAAACCTCTTTTCATTTGGTGTGAACTGAAAGGTATCAGTTGACATGCAAGGGAAGGAACTCACGGTAACAAACAAGAAGACATGCCGCTGAGACGTGGCGTGCGAGTGCCGTGTCGTATCGGTATAAGCATAGAGATAGGAGAGGGAAGGGGGAAACATAGGCAGGCACAAGAGCCGAAACGCTAACAAACAAGTCCGAGACACGCGTGCCGACACACAAGATACCGCATCTTGATTCGATCTTCAGTGGTCGCCTCGAATCCGAAAACTCTCTCTCTCTCTCTTACAAGGAGACTGCATATTGTTCGTATATGCAATTAGTGGGGCCCATTTAAAGAAATTCCTACCAGTAAAAGTTCATCTTATGGATAACTAAATGTTAGCCAAGAAATCAGCCCAAAACAATTATTTTATCCTTTTTAAGTTAGGAGGTCAGCTCTCCTAAACTCAAGCTTAGGATAAGGTAAGCTCAAGTGTATAGTGTGGCCCACCTGGGGACCCACATGGGGATGGGGGTGTGGGGGATGTCAAGGACTCCATAAGATCTTCCTCTTTGCAAAAAATCAGCCCCAATCGTGATTTCTATTATCTTCATATGGGCTCAAAAATTTAATGATCAATAGTTTATTCGGATCGATACATAGTCAATCCAGCGATTCAGTAAATTCGGATCTAACCAAAAGATGGTGGACATGTGCAAATTAGATGGGTCATGTGTTTGGTCCATTTGGATGGACCAAAGGTGAGCCCTACAAGCATGAACTTATAAGATTTTATCCTAAGCTTGAACTTAAGAGAACCTTGCTCTTTAAGTTAACTGTCTTTTAAGTTTTCTTTGAAAAGAAAAGAATGTCTCAGAATTTAATGGGATTTTAATTCCTTACAACCTTTAGAATATGAAATCATTCACGAGGATTTGTATAGCTAAGGATATTTGTGCACATTAATATATATATATATAAAGCTGAAAATTTTGGTTTAAATGCATAAATTTGAAAAATTAAGAATTTTCCTAATCCTATTTGAGAGGTTGGACATGAAAGTTTTTAGGTCCAATTCATTACTGATTTTTGAGTTTTTCATCATTTTGTGGAAAGTAAAAATCTTTTTAACCATGGTACACAATATCGTATAATCTAACCGCGGGTGAGAAGTTTCCCTATAGTCCCTTCATAAATAAAATAGACAAAAACACCATCCTTTTTCTCTGCACTTCCTTCCCCCAACAAAACCCATTCATAAACCTAACCCTAAAATCAACCAGATGTTTCTAAAAAAAAAACATTCATTTGTTACCTATTTTTACCAATGGTCCATTTCTTCTGGCCATTTACCCAACTGCTCGCATTCTGCTTGCTTTTCCAAACTGTCAAACGTGCAGGTAATGGGGCCCACTAAATGGATAGATATCGTGTAATCCATTTGCCACGTGCGTAGTATGAAAATTGACCAAGTAATTCTAGTCACAAGTCAGTCAACACTGAGACACTGCTGAATCGTTTTGTCGTACTGCTTCATTTATTTTATTTTTCTTTGCTTGAAAAAGATATGCATATTAAACATTAAAAAAAATAGGGGATGCGGATGTGGATGAGTTTCATTCATTTAACATTATAAAACTAAAGTCGTTCATTTCCGAAGGTCAGTAAAAATAATCTTTTCGGTGTCATTTAATCTGTTTCTTTTTTTTTTTTTTATAAAATCCTAAAAGAAGAAAAAAAAAAAAACAAAATATATTAACAACTAAAACTAAGAGGGAAAAAAAAGGAAAGCCTAAAACTATAAACTTATAAACAATCAGCTCACAGAGCTGCATCTGTATCATTCTCATTCTGCTCGTGGGGTGACTCAACTGCGACCATATATGCTGAAGAGAAGTTAGGAATTGAAGCAGTTGAAGCTTGTGATGTTTGTGCTACTAAAATTAATGTAACTTCTGCCATATGCTGTGAGACTTCTCTTGATGTTGTGATGCTTGTATATTTGATCTATAGGCTGCAATAATATGAATAGGCAACTGTGTATTAAACAGAGTGGCAGAAGGATAAAATAGGTGAGCTAAATGATGAGCCACGTGATTAGTAGAGAGCCTACAAGGATGATAATGCCACGATTTATATGGAGTGGTTGCAAACTTGATTTGTCGCCAAATATGCAAAAGATTGCAAGAAAGATTTCTCTCCTTATGCATACTTGTGGCTATTAGGATCCATTTATCATAAAAAAAAAACATCAATATGTGAACCATCACCAACTACCCTCAGAGACATGTTCCCAAAGACCATGTCTAATCTTTGATAGACTTCCAAAAGGAACTGTAGTGGACCTACAAGGATATCATCTGAATGTCTAATCTTTAATTAATTACTACTCTTTTCCCTTCCTACCATTGTGATTTGTGAATTGTGAGTGCGTGGGCGTATATGTAAAAATGCATGGTTATGGCCCATCGAATCCTTGGGAAATCGTACGTCTTACAACCATTGCCTTTAATTTAAATCGGTGCAGGTTATGTATCCCTAGTCCCTACGCTAGCCGTAACTTGCAGGAGCTGCACGTGCCTATACTGGTAAATGTAAAAGTGGCACGCGTGGGCCCAGTAGCTAAACGGACTTGTAGATCCGCTTGGGGTAATCGAGAATGATTTGAATCTATTTCCACTTTTATTCTTCTACTACTTTTGTTCTTTGCCGCAGGCTTTCATCGTGAGGATGTGTTTTTTAATAGAAAGAAAAACAAACCTGCTGCATGGACCGAATTTTGGGACCGATCCTTGGATCGGTCCCAAAGTTCGGTTCCAATATCAGGAGGACCGGTCCCAAAAGTTCGGTCCCAATATCACTCCTGATATGGGACCGAACTTTGGGACCGGTCCAAGGATCGGTCCCAAAAATTCGGTCCATGTAGACTTTTTCAAAGAAAAATTATCCTGATTTTTCATGTAGATTGATCTTCAATTATTTGTTTAAAGTTAACACTTCTTTTTTCAAAGAAGCCCCCTTCCATGCAATTAAAACCAATTGTAGCTAACTCATGGACTCTTTTGGTTAAAAGTTTCTTAATACAAAATTGAAGTTTGTTATCCTAAAACTATTAGACAACTCATGAATATTTAAATAATATAACTTTGGGATCAATAGTTAGCTCCCTTAATTTGATTATATTTACCACTTTTAGGGTATTTAAGACTTAAGGCATGTTGGCTTGCAAGAATTCATATGAGAATTCTTATCGGAGAGAGTTCTAAGAATTTCAAATGCTTAGCCTCTCCTCTAGCATTTCAAGTGCTATAATTTTAGGAATTCACAAGACTAAAAGTACATTTTCTTGTGATTTATAATTCTAAGTTATTGCAACAAACAAAGTATTTGAGATCCTCAGGCAACAAAATGCATGTCACATCATGCTAGAAATTCCTAACTAGCCTCATTCTTTGTCATAAATACGTTTAACTATACAAGCCCTTAGATGCTATAAAGTCTTTTTTCTATCGTAATGATCCGTACATGTATGATCACCATGCTTCATCTTCTTTTGAGGAGCAAACTCTCACTTTATTAGAATAACGTGCAAAAGTAATACATCCATTGAGCATAAATATAAACCCCAAAGCAGAAACAAATCAGAAGCCCTTGTTCAATGTTGGAATCTAAAAATAAAAATAAACTTTGTCTCCTCATTGTAGGCCATCAACTTGTAAAATTTGGGGAAGTTTATACAATACTCTTTTTAACTCTTTCATCAATTGTCAGAATAGTGGCGGAGCCACATATGACTGAGGAGGTGGGATTGAGTTGGAGCAATTGCCCATCCTCATCTTCCTCATTCCCTTAAATATATGAAAGAATATCTTAAATTGTGATGTCTATTTTGGTCTTATCTTCTTTGCGTTCTCAACTTTGTTTTTTTCTTCTATATATATATATATATATATATATATATATATATATTTATGGTTTTAATGGTTTGTTCTTCTTCTCTACCTATTTATTTCTCATGGAAGCCTAGATGCTAGATGCAATAAGTGATCACCCACATGCTTGACATGAGAGAAAGAGTGGAACCCACTATACGGCTTACTTAACAAAAATTCATGCAAGCTTAAATGGATTTCACAGTCTACTAATGAAATTCTCTCAAATTTTAATGAGCACAATCTTATGCAATATAAAATGCTATATTTAATGATATTAATGTCACCCGTGTATGCATTTACATAGACTTAATAATTAAAATGTAAAATGCATCCGAATGATGTGATAATCAAATCCACATTCTGACATTCAAGAAAATTATTTAATTTTATTCCATTTTTAATAATAATACTATTCTCATAGGTAAATTTGTTAAAATCATTTAATTCGCAATTCTCTAAGCCCATTACTGAATGTTTTTGGTTTGTGGAGAGCAATACAAGTTCATCATTTTTACCATTTTTGTAATAATTTAATAACTATTTTATGAGTTAAATTGGATTGCACATATGATGCATAATGTTAACTAATTAGTTTATATTAATTTTTAATATTTTTTTCGTCAGTATAAAGATTGATCTTTTAAATTATTTTTTAAATTCCTCCACCAAGCGCCCCCGCCCTAAAGAAAAAACCTTAGCTCCGCCGCTGAATAGAACTCAAAAACTCAACTCAACTCAGATAACCAGAGCAAGCTAACTGAATACTCATTTAGACCGGCTAAATCTATTCGACGGTATTGCATTGAATCAAGTCAACTTATCCTAACTCGTGAATCAGAATGAGCATATTAAATTATGCATTCAACTCATCGAACTTGTTGATGACCTACGGAGTCGGGACATGCATGCAACTAGTAAGGAGACCACATTGCACTGAAAAAGAGTGAAGCTAGATGTTAAAATTTGAAGCAATGCTCACCTCTGGTACTGTGGACCATTCATCCTTTCTTTTATTGAAATTAGGTCTTTCTTTTCTTGTGTAAGAAATTATTAGGTCTTTCTTTATGTGATCATTTGCACTACTGGGTCTTTACTCTTACCAAATCCCAACCATTTCACATGTCCGACCTTAATTACTTGTGGCTTGATAGCTATATATATGGGAAAGTCCTTGCTCATGTTCGTTTAAAAAAAAAAAAAGAGAGAAGCCTAATTATAGGCCCACAAGCCGCAAACCCTACATTTTCAGTGCTAAGGGACCACATATTTTTATTAATGGGAGAGCATGTGCCCTACTTTAAGAACCACAGGCTGGATCTGGGCGCCACTATTAATTACTCGCTTATACCAAAAGGGACTAGGCTTGTACAAGGTTTAACTCAACCCACCATAGACCATGCATAGCCATGCATTAAATTCTTAATATACCCACTAGCCAATGAGTCAAGATTCCCTGTTTCTCATAAACATGGAGATATCATTTCATTCAATCTACATTCGTCAATTGTGTAAAATCTCTTTCTTGATTTTTTTTTTTTTTTTTTTTTCATTATAGAGAGGGTGGATTAGCTGACATAAGACTTTACACAGTTGACAAATGTGGATTGGACACTGTTGATTAATGTGGATGGGATGAAACAGGATTTCCCTATTTTTACGAAACAAAGGGTCTGGACTCCTAGCCCATTAGTAAAATTTTTGCTATATTCAAGAATGATGATAACCTTATAGACACCCATATAACAGCCATCTATATGGGATCGTTTGTACATAAAATCCGGAGGTTTTTCTCTTTTGTTATTGGTAAATACTCACACAGCCATGCACACTCTTTAAGTCCCTCATCATTATTGCTATAGCTATGAACATATCCCTTAATTGTTTATGTAGGAAGGAGATGACTCAATTATGAGTGGATTGGTGTGGATTGGTAGAGGACTAACACCAGAACTTCGTTGAAAGAGAATACTAAAAGAGCCATTCCAGTGATGGAAGATTTTAAAGTTCAAAAGCATTGTCGAGGTTAGCATTTAAGAAATTCTATTAGAGCAGACTTAGCACTTGGAGGATTCTGCAATAACTTGGACACGAATATCTTCAAATTCTTGCTATCAAACAAACCCTTTAGAGCTTTATAATAAATTCCCTAACTTGATAGCTCCCAATAATTGCCAATGCATTTCTAAAAAAAAAATTGAAGTAATATTTGTGAAAAAAAAATAATGGTTTTGATGATCCTACAGTTTTATGAACCCTGCAATAACTTCCCAACAATGTTAGATCATGGAAAATATTGGGAGACACTCAAATATATGGGCAAACTTAATTTGTTTAAATTTGTTGATCCTAGGTTTTTTTTTTTTTTTTTTTTTTTCAAACTTAATTTGTTGTGGTACTGCTCATCATCCTAACCGAAAAGTCTACAACCTTGCCCTACTTACAACACATGCCTGGATGGAAAGTAAGTATATGATTTTGTTTTGGTAAATAAGTAAATGATGTCAGTAGAACTAATGGGGCATATAATAAAAAAATGTAACAGGATAGGATTGATGCCTGTCATTTTGTTTTAAAAAACATGGCATTTTTAGCCACGAATGAATCGAGATAATGTCAACTGTAGATGTGAGGAGAGAGATATATATTCAGCTTGTATGCAGAGCAAGCGGTTGTTTCTCTGCTAAATTGATGACGTTAGATTGGCACGTGGCTCATCTCATTGATTTATTGAAGAGATCGATATATTATATTTTATATATATATATATATATATATATAAAAGCACCAGCCTTTTCGCAAGAGTGTGACATATGGTGCATCCTCAATTTTTTTATTTTTCAAGGACGCTATGTGGGCATCTAAAAAAATGACACGTGACATCACAAATAAAAGTCTTAAATTTTTTTCCAACTTCCCTAAAATTCCTCTCATTCAATTTTAAACTTTCTAACATCATCTCTAATTCTACTACCTCCTAACGTCACCTCTTTCTAATCTATTTCATTTATTTCCCCTAAAATCTCTCTTTATGCCTCTTTAATAAATTTCAATTTACTTCCCATAGAATTTCTCTTTCTACACACGATTTCTCTTAATTAATCCCCAAAAATTCTCCCTCTACCTCTAAAATCTCTACCTTATCACATGATTTCTCTCCTTATACACACGTTACATTCAATGGGTCCCACAGATTACTAAAAACAAAAAAAAAAAAAAAACAAAAGAAGAAAGGTTATTTGGCTTTGATAGTGGGCCCTACGAATTGATGAGAAATATAGAGATCAAGTTAGTAATGACTTTTATGATAGGTGGATATGTATGTATTAAAATTTAATATAAATCAATTTGGGGGACCCTCATACCAGATCCAAATTATAAAGATCTAAGGCCCACTTATAGATCATAGTCAACTTCATCTTTATTTTTTTTTTTATTAATCTGTGGTGCCCACTGTCAAAGCCAATTTTTTTATTTTCTTTTTTTTTTTTAAAGTTTGAATAATATATGAGTCTCATTGTGAAAGCTAGATTTTCTTCCTTTCCAAACTAAAAATTAATGGGGCCACTTTCATAAGTTGTAATTACTACATTTTTCTCCTTATTTTCGTTTCAATATCGGTATTATTAATATATGGAGCCCATTATGGAAGCCAATGGATTTCAAAACCACATTTAATATTGACACTCAATTCATGCCTAAGCACAAATATAATCAAATCAAACTTCTAAAATATCTACTATTTACTTGATATTCCCCTAAAATATTACGAGTTTCCATCTTTATCAGAATTTTTTTGTTATCATAATTATATTAACTAAATTAACTAAATAAATCTAAGGGCCCTACTGCGAAAGCCGATTTTTCTCTTTCCCAACTCACAATTATAGGGGGCCACTTTCATAGTCTATATTTACTACTTTTATCCTTATTCTCCTTTTAATATTCGGTATGAGTAATTTGTGGGCCCATCACGGAAGCCGATTGGTTTCAAAATTCACATTTAGTTTTGAAAGCGACAATCAATTTTCAAATCAATATCCTAGAATATCTATTATTTACTTATTATTTCTCTAAAATCTTTCAGCTTTTTAAAATTTCAGAATATTTCAGGTCATTTTAAATACTTATAAATATTTTTAATTAATTAAAACTTTAATTATTTTTTTATCCCAAAGCAGGCCTGCTGCACTAGTATATTTTATACAAATTATCATACTGACAAATTTAAAATTCTAGTCGTTTTATTATATTAGATGGATTTTTACAGGAAAAAGCCTTTAAATTAAAAGAGAAATTGGCGGAAGCTTTGAAAAACTTCATAATGACTACAGAGGACTTCCATTACATTCCATGATATCATAAAATAGCCTAACATTTCATGATATGACAAAATAATCTAACATATAAATCTTTCAATTCTTTCTAAAAGAAAAAGGCCCCGATTTGATGATATTATGGAATGTCTCCTTTTTTTTTAAGAAATCTGCATATAGATAATTTCATAATATTACGAAATAGAAGTCCTCTACCGTCTTTATAAAGGGTTGGGTGCTCCATTCTATTTCTCAATTTTAAGAAAATTTATTTTGTAAATCTAAGAATTAAAATTTGAAAGTGAAGTGCAGGAAAACTATTTGTGTCAGCATCCTTGGAATGGTATTTGTTTTCTGTATAGATTGATCATTGATGTTGTTGTGAAACCATTCTCATGTGGGGCAAGATGGAGTGTCAGGAACGAAATGAATTGAAATGGTGGCCCCACTGCACACTCTAGCTTTTTGGGGTGTAAGTTTTCATGTGACCGTGAGACTTTGTATGTTATTGGAAAGCGTCAGAATAGAATAGATTTGACAGGTCCCAGGCCGGCCACTATTGTTTGACAAATGAGGAGAGATGGTGTTGTTACAAACATTGCTTCGATTGTAAAAATGATTGTTATTTTTAGATTATTTTTATTTTTATTACTGGCGGTGAAGAACACAGATTTATGGGGTGAAAAATGTCATTCTCAACCTCCTTGAAGTAGGATCACTACTAGAAGATGAGAAACGATAGACAGAGAGAGATGAACTCCATCGTCTAGTCCCTTCACGTGGACTATTCACTAAGATGATTTTGTCCTGTGCAATGGGCAGTGGGCAGTGGGCAGTGGTGTTGTTCCTCATGGGGATATTTAGGGGGTTCCAACCTGTGATAATTTCACAGGAGTAAACTTTCTCTATTTTACTAGTCTTGGACTAGCTAGTGATGTTTGACTTGTGGCATGACAATTGGTTGGGGGGACAAGCAAGCCACTCTCAGTTTGCTTTCCCCTTGCTGACCAAAGATTATCCTCCCTATTTATTAAGGGGACGATTGGCAACCATCCTCAGCGTCAGCGAGGACTCCTCTTCTGTTTTCTTTGATTCCATGAAAAATCCACGTTTGGCAGTGCAAATAAAACTACATCAAAGAATCCAAGCATCCATGCTCTCATGGATAACCCAGGTCAGACCTCCCCGCCTCTGAAAGACAAAATCTACAAATGCACTGAAAGGCGGAGCTACAATACATCGCACAGTAGTATAGGGCTGTCCGTTTTTTTTGAAATCTGACCTTTTCTAGGCCCCACAAGTAAGATCTGAACTGATGATTTTGTATAAAATGCCCAAAACGGCTGGGGCGTCAAATATCAACCGTTGATTGTTCACAGATTTTGAGATATTTATAACAAAATCCAGACCGTTGGATGATAATTTCTGAAATTCTATGGGGCCCATTTGTGAAATATGAACCATCCAATCTTTTCAGAATGCCTAAAACGGCTATGGGTTCAAATTTGGCAGCCTGATTCATCATGGATCATGAGATATTGGCCAAAAACAATCTGACCGTTGATTTCACATAATGCAAAAAACGGGGTGTAAACAGTGTGTCTTTTTTCAATTTTTTGGTTCCTGTGGGGCCCATAATCATGATCTA
Organism: Camphora micrantha; assembly: GCA_003546025.1. NCBI lineage: Eukaryota > Viridiplantae > Streptophyta > Magnoliopsida > Laurales > Lauraceae > Camphora > Camphora micrantha. The sequence continues at coordinate 13,065,772 of QPKB01000004.1, read as the reverse complement.
AACCGAGAGATATCTCTGGAAGGTCAAAAACGGTTAGTTGATCAAATTTCAACCATTGATCATGTCTAGATATCGAGATAATTACAAAAACGTCCTGAGTCTAAAATATTAATTTTTTATTTTTGTGGGGCACCTCTGCACGATCCGAACCATTCAAATACTCAAGATGGCCCAAATTGACTTTGAGTAAAAAGTTGAGGTCTTGATTCATCATAGATTTTGAGTTATATCCAAAAAGCTTACAACTATTGTATCATATATTCTATTAACAGTGGGAATCCTCTTTCAATGCTAAACTTGGAACTCTCTTTATAAATTCTATATAAGGATGACTTGATTCTATTGGAACAAAGGAATCATCAGAAGCATAAAATTCCCTTCCTACCATGAATGCTTACCAAACGTGCCCTAAATGGTGTTATGGACATCCAGTTATCTGTCCCTGAAGACATTAGGAACCGGCTGCTTCAACCTACTTTCAACCTTTGTCCAGACCCAGCTAGACCGGACGTCTTAGAATGGAACTCATCTGCTGATGGTCAACTCTCTCTTAAATTTGCTTGGAATTTCATTAGAACTTCAAAAAAAAAAAAAAAAAAAAGAAGAATATGGGCAAAGCTGATTTGGGACAGCCTCTCCCTTCCAAGGATCTCATGCTTAAAGCGTGGCGCTTGATGTACCAAAAAACCTCAACCCAAAGTCACCTGCAGCGCATGGGGTTTCCTCTGGCCTCTAGAGTCTAGATGCCGCATTTGCTGCCTAGGAGAGGAATCAGTTTCTCGTCTCTTTTCAAACTGCATGTTTGCATAGTCCCTTTTTGGCAATGGATTTTCTTCAGTAATGAGTTCAATAGGAATTTATATATTTGTTTGGACCTTCCACATATGAGCTTAATATTTTGGATTAGTGCAAAATATCTTATATCGTACTTATTTGGATTTCCACGAGGCAAATTATAAAACATCCTAAGGATCTTCTTCTTTTCTCTCTCAAGAAAATATCAAAACCTTTTCATTCGACATCTTCTCCCTTTTTTTTTATTCTTTTTTTTGGAAATTTAAGCAATTCCATATGTAAACAAGTACTAGGTCTTTCATGCCTTCTGGACAGTCTTCTTGTGTTCCTTTGGTCTTCTCCTCTATTTCTGTTCTGGGCCCTTGTGATTTTGTATTTTTTCAATGCAAATCGCCCTTAAGAAAAAAAAAATGTAAATTATGAAGAAGCTGACAAAATATGTCCTATAGTAACAGAAGGTAGCAACGTGTTATATTGCAGAACCTTTAATTTCCTTCACCAAGTTCAGTGAGACGGTCAAATGAAAAACCACAACACACCAAAACAAACGAACTTTCCTTCTGTTGTGGTCTCTTGCCCTCTCTACTATGCAAATATGATTGTGACCTTTTGTAATCACATGCCGATGGAAGCTGCTTTATTGAGGGAGGAGACCAAGCGACAAATAAGTTGCACTCAGAGCAGCCACTAGGGTCCAAAGAGATTGAAGGCCTCTGATGAGCATGGCTGCATCCCACCTGTGGCCATGCCAATCAGAGGTAAGAAAGGATTAAAAGATCTTAATAATCATAATTGTGTTTGAATTTTCAACATCACAAATTTCAATTAAAAATTCTGCTAGCAGGCTCTTAAGTTTAATGAGGTTTTAAAAGACTTTATTGTTTTTAGATTTCAATCCAGTGGCAAGGTTGAATGAGTGCCATCAAACTTCGACCTCTGGGTGTTTATGGAGTCGGTCTGTATATGCGACGGGATAACGACCATAAATAACTCTGCAGATTTTCGTATCTCAATGTCTTTCTTACTTTCTATATACACCCAAGGTTGCTAGCAAAGAAGACATGCAAATGCAATGCACATGAGCACTAGTACTAGTACTAGAATTTTAAAAAAAGGGACAATGGTTCTCTGTTTACCTTATCATCATGACTTCACCAGTCTCTGTGGTCTCACTCCAACAACTCTCGTGAGTCCCCCACATATCTGCTGCCAATAGTACTATTACTATAGTGCAGTCTGAAGTGAGGACCACCAAATGAAGCGCAATATAAGGCAGAAGTGCCGCATGCAGCACTTGAGGCCTGTTTACTTAGAAGCATTTCTTTCCACGTACAGAAGAAGAGTGCCTCCCCCTCTATCTGGCCCTCTCACCACGCGTCAGTTGGAAATTTTTGTTAGGTAAGAAAATCAGTTGTTAGGAATGTAAAAATGAGCTTTCTTGATCAGTGGTGTAGATTATAAAACTCTAAATCCCCAAGTTATGAAATTTGTATTTTTGTTCAAGAATAAGAATTTGCAGATTATAAACCCTTCTTAAATCCTTGTTCAATGTTGAGAAATGACAATCTCACAAAAAAAAAAAGAAGAATAAAAGAATAAAACTTTGAAAAATGGACCTTTATTTAGGCTATTCCAGCCATTTTATGTTAGGAATTCTGGTGCTTTATAAAATATTTTAGTCAAAGAACAACTTTGAGAATTAGGAGGAACATGGTCTTAAATTTGCTAGTAAAGATTCCAATTATTACTAGGGTCAACGTCATTGTTGTTAGTGTTGGGCGAATGCCTTGTTTTCCACGTTAGTCAGACTTGTCTTCTGGGTAAGCCAGGATCCAGATTTAGGGTTCTTGGTTTTTGTACCATGTTTTCTTTGCTCTTAATAAAACAAAAGTTATAACCACAATGTAACTTGTAAAATCTAATCTAAAGAAAAAGGGAAAAGATAAAAAATAATTATCTAGAAAAAAAATTACTAAAATATTAAAGTAAAACACATTATAACAGCATTCCATTTTTTTTTTTTTTTTTAATCTCTTTACATCTTTCATCCAAATATGGTGAAGTAAAAACACATTATAGCAGCATTCCAATTTTTTTTAACGTACCTTTTACTGCTCCTGACCATGGATCCGGACTCGACGTGCATATTGTACGGCCAAACTAAGGTTTGGCTGACAGCACTTGCATGTTGCTCCAAGACAAAGTGTATGGGAAGAAAACTTCCAGATGTTTAGTATTCTTTTCTTTTCTAAAAGGCACCCTATGTTCTTCTGGTCTAGCTAAGATTAAAAGAAAGGACGTGCTTTGTCCCCTATGCACTAAAAACAACCCATTTACTATGCTGCCTCTAGCAGAAAACAAGTGTCTCAAGGCTCTCATTAAACTTCAACCATCTTGTTTTAGCTCATGTCTCATCCATTGTCTGGTTCTAGCTAGGTCTTGCCTCTCTTGAGACTTCAACATCAGACAGTAAAGCAGAAAGTTGATGATATTGACCACTTTTATGGACCTAGAAACGTGGAGCCCTCTTTCAAGGATATTAGTACAATTGTGAAGCAGTCCCAATTTTAGTTAATCAAGACTCTGTTCCAACTGGTTTAAGGCCGAACCAAGTCCATTTCTGTTAACAAGAATGCTAGGTAGCAAAAAAAGTGCCTGAAGAACTAATAAATTTCCTTTGGGGGCCACTATGTAGAAATAAATTTTAAGAGGGCTCATGTAAACAAATCATAAATTTCCCATAACAATTGAGGAGTTTTTATTTTCTTTTGGTAGTGCATGCCCCAAGACACAACAATGAAGTTCCATTGGTTACAATAACAATAGTTAATATAAGATGCGTGGTGCATGACCATCTCTCTTTCACCATGTGAAAGTAGGTTGAGTAGATTAATTATTTGTAAAAGATTAAAAATGTTGTTAGCTATCCAATTAGAGCAAACGATTTTAGACTGTTCCTTTTGATTAGATGGTTAGAAATGTTTCAAAAAACTTGACCATTAAACAGGCTTTGACAATAGATCTGCCCAGATTGACAAGCTTAACAAAGTTGCCCAAGCTTGACCAATCATAATGATCGGCCTGAAAGCATATGGAACAGCCCTTCATTAAGAGGTTTGTGCGCACAATGAGCCAAGGTGGTCCAACCTGCCATATATTGAATCCACACATATCAGCCCAACGAGCCCATGTGTCAGCACATGGACTTACCCTTTAGTTAAACTGTGGGCCTCTGTAGCCAACTGTTTGGTGTTTAGGTAACCCAAGTCCCCCAAAGTCCACCCATCCTATGTAGCTTTGGAGCCCAAATATAAAAATCAGGCAGAGGCCCAGCCCACAGACTTAAAATTCAAAACCATATTAAGCCGAAGAGAGCTGGGCAGGGCATAAGCTTGACCAACCCTGAGGCTGTCAATAGGCCATAGTAGAGCCATGCTCAATATATCGAGGGGCGAATCCATTTACATTTGAGTCGTCTAGCTAAGCTCAGGTTCAGGTCTAACATGGACCATGAAGATCAAATATGAGCCTACCCATTTGTGAATAGCAGGCCAAAATCCACCATGTTAAAGCCCATTAGGACTTGGATCTGGGCACTAGGACTGGTCTTGTATTCATTAAAGAAAATAAAAATCTGCAAAATAACAATAATTCTCTTTTTGGATGATATATGTATGTATGTAATATGATCACTCTCTTTAGTAAATATATGGTTTTAATGATAATAAATTTAAACATATGAAGGACAATTTTCTCCTGGCCTATTGGATTCATTCGGTGTAACCCCCTATTCCCAAATCTGGCCCGTTACGGGTTTTGGACCCCAATCATATATCTGTGTCTGGCCTCTCAAACCCAAATTAATACCCCGGCCCAAGAAATGGGGCTGGATATGGGCCAGACCTCGGCTGGATTAAGGCCAATTGGTGGGCTACACCTTTTACCAGGGTACGTACACTTTCTCATTTACATGAATTGAAACTGTTCATTTAAGTGGAGCCCAATAATTGACAGTGGTTCATGGAAATAATTATATCGATTTGAGATCCTTCTTTGTTGTAATGAGTGTGGGTCAGGAGGAAGAAACAAGAAAGAACAAGGATTATAGGATACATTAGTGCTAAGCTAACCCAATTCACAAATATCTCCAATATTATAAAAGCATGCTAATGATTTTATCATAATGTTATGATATCCTTAAAAAAAAATACTAAACTTGAAAAGATTGCATATCACAAAATGTTGTAAGGTCACAACCCTAAACCGAGCAGACTCATAGCAGTACCATGAGTTCCTAGGCCCAACTTAGAGATTAGCCCAAAGCCACATCTACTTTCCCTACTCTTTATTATTATTTAGAGCACATAGATTTGCAGAAAGTAACAAATGCCTTCCACAAAGCTTTAGCTGAAAGAATAATAATCATCCAAACCATTAATTTCAAAGTTACCGACTTTGAATAAATTTACAGGTGGGTCAGGTTGAGTCATTATCAGCTACAGTTTGAAAGCTCAGAAACTAAATTCAACTCGAGAGTGTCCTGTCACCAACCCTAGTAACTTGGGCAAGTTCGGTCAAATACTCAGTACTCAACCATAATTGCCTTTTTAAACTCACCCAACTCAGTGACCCACCGAGTTAAGATGTGTCAAAAAGAATTTCAAAAGCCTGCTGGCCTGATCTGATGTATTGCCGGCTCCCCCAACTCATAGCCAGCCCCTACTTTAACTTTATTTCAGACTTCTGAGACTGCATCCATTTGCAATGGAATGCAATTAGAGAACATTGAATCAAGCGTAGATTGCCAAGTGCTATAATTTGTTTGCAAATGACAGCAGTAATCTAGCATCCATACATTAGATCTTGTCTGAGATATGTTTGCACTTCCTCATTATGTGGGCCCCCCCCACTATTGCTGCCCAAGTCCTAATCCAAATGCCACCATGAGCGGCGTGGCCTTCCCATTGTAATGTCCATTGGATTAAAAGAAGAAAAAGGTAAAGTTAAAAAAGATAGGGCCACTGACACAGATTAGGCTTATAATATATAATAAGTTCTTGGATTTACCTTTTCTTTCTTTGAATACACTTTACAGAGAAGAACAGTTCACCTATGATTAGCTACATTCTCAATTGAGTAGAAGTAATTAATTAAGGCATGGAATCCACATGTAAGGAAGAAAACTAAAGGGAAAGGGTCCCCAACGGCCAACCCCATCCTCTATAAGATTCCTTCCCTTTTCTTTTCATTAGAACTGGATTCTCTGTACCACTCATTGAAGCACCCAAAGGAGATAAGGTTTGTTGAGGCTCACCTAATCATGAAAAAGAGATGCCATGGTGTCATTCTAGACAGCACCTCCCACTCCTCTGATTTGTGGTTGAGGCCAATTCTTTTTTATTTTAAAATCCAAACCTTTCAATTAAACATTATCTCCATGAATTGATAGGCTTCAAAATATCACTTTGATTAAACAGTTGAGGATGTATGAACTACATTAAAAATGGGGGGTGCACCATAGACCAAGGAGCCCCCTCCCCCCCCAAATTGCCTAGAATTCTATCTCTACGTTTTTCTTCTTATAAGAGTCAGACTTCTTTTCTCATGCTCAGGGTCTTTTATTGATCTCAGATACAAAAAAGCTAAAAAAAAAAAAAAACATAGTCAACCTACCCGTTTTTACCCAATAGGCCTGTATTGATGTCTTTGTTGCTAGAGTGAGCTACAATGAGCCCGTCTGAGTCCGAATAAGGCTTTTCGATGTCCACTCTGTTTGGTTATCAGGCCAAACAATAAAGAGCGAATCTCACTCATAAACATGAAGTTAGGCTCAACATATGGGGCCGGGGTGGACCCGCTAGCCGATCCATTATGCAAACACCCACCGGCCCAACCACTGACTGATTAATACTTGGGCCAAATACTAGTGCTGGTTCCAGCACCTTGGTGTAATGCTCAGCCAAAAGAGGGCTTTGATTCATGATTGGCTCAGGCCTTGCATCTCCATCGGAAATAAACATGACAGGCGAGTAGAGAGAGAGAGAGAGAGAGAGTCAGACTCGTTCGACTTGCCTGACTCAGGGATGTGTACTTTAATAACTGAATCAGTGTGAATCAGAACAAGTATTTAAGCCATGGCAGTGACTAACACTGCCAACTAAATTTAGTTACTGAGACCCTGTTTGGATGCAGTTGCCATACGCGGCTTATCTATCAATCTAATTACTTGTTACTCTGTTTTCATGTAATTTGTTATGGCAATGAAGTAACCAACAGCAAATTATTGGAAACTCAGGTTATTCAAATGCATGAACCCTCATTTATATGCATGAATTGATATACCTGGACTCCATTTATGAGGAACCAAATGACCCTCATGGATAGTGCCTAGCAACAAGCCTTGGCCGGGGTTGATCTTACTCTGGTGATATGGCCTAATTCTTATTTGCTGATCCGAAAAATAAACTGTTTCATCCTAATGAAGACTCTGAATGTTTAAGTAACATTTTGTCTAGGATTGAAACTTAGGCCTATTTTACATTTTAATGGGCTGAATCTTGGCCCATTTCTGGCCTATTGGCTGGAATAGAAGCTGAATCCTAGACCCAAAACAACTGGTTTAGCTATGCCTGTCTATTCCATCCATTTGGAGTTCCTTTAACTGTCTATTCCATCCATTCGGAGTAGCTTTATCTCAATGGTCCTTTATTTCCTTTACTCATCAAAATTGAATGGTGATTGACAAGTCTGAACATACAATCAGACCTCTAAACTTGGGGCCGGATCAAGAAATATGAGATAGTTCAGTGGTAAAGACATCACACTCTCTCTCACCTTTTTTTTATTTTTTTTTTGACCCGGTTAAGGGAGTTGGGACTTAATACATGAAAAGGCAGCTCACTCAAGTGGAAAAGAAGCCTGCACAAGCGGGAAGAATGCCCACACAAATAGGAAATGAGCCTGCACAAGCAGAAAGATGTGATGTACCCGGAATTCAAACTCCGGACAACCAGATAAGAACTTATTGATGATCCTCACCTTAGTGGCAATGATTGGCCCTAGTACTAGTTGAGCACAGACACAGAAGTATAGATGTAGGGATACATTCTGCCGGAGAACTTGACGGATGATCCATGGGATGATAGATTAATTCCTCCCATGTATTAGCACAAAAACATGGGACTGGATAACAGACATTTGGGGTATACTCCTTATCCTCTGTAAACTGGCTCATATGAGATTTCAATAGGCAAAGGTAAGGTGGGCCCCGAGGGGTTTCACCCATCTGACCGATATCTACCATAAAAAAAAATATTAGGTAGACTTCTAGTGGTTTATAAAGCGTCGATTATATTATTGTCAAGAGATTCAACGGTGGAATTAAGGTGGATCGGATGAAACTTTACCCACTGCAAGGCCCATATCTTGAATGATGAATCCTAGTAATCGGCTCTAGTGGTAAATATGGGCTGCAACTTTAATCACCTTCTACCAACAAAATCTCTTACACACCCACCCACACATCAGCCTGTGGGCCCCATGGTGGATATAATCTTGTAGAGGAACACATTCGGTGGTCCAGACTATTAATTTAATTGAGTAAAAGAAAAGCCAGAATAAAGCATCTTTGCCCTGCAGTATTTTAAACTTTCATCTCTTGAATGGGGACCATTCTTACCAAACCAGAAAAAAAAAAAAAAAAAAAAAAAAAGGAGGAATGTAGACCATTGTTGTATTTCTAAATTGGTTTATTTGAGAAACTAGGCCTGGGTCTGATTGGATTTGGAGTTGGACCATTTCCAAATTATTGCTAAATACACCCCACCTAAATGCCTACCAATCACTTTGCCAAATAAATAAATAAATAAATAAAACAAAATCAAGTAAATGAAAACCATTGGATAAGTAGACAACACAGTTTTTCTTTTTCTCTTTTTTTTTGGTACCCTAACCAAGGGGGCTGGGACCCACGAGAGAGCCCGCATACACACGAATCCGTTCAAGCTGTTGTTGAACCATGTGGGGAGGTTGGCCAACAGTATGGCAAATTCACTAAGCAAAGGATTGATATAAAAATTCCATTGGCAGCCTATTTTATGTGATTTCGTCATTGTGTAGGTATAAAGTTCTTATACCTTTATATCTTGGTTTTTGTTTTCCTATGTAGTGTCTTTTCTCTCTCTTGTCATTAATATAATTTTCAATTACATTAAAAAAAATTGTATTTGTGTGTTTAAGCAACAACAAGCTAGTGGGAGAAATAACATGTTTGTGACCATTCACACCAAGAAGGGGAAGTGATTCCTCTTGAAGAATCCCATGTAAACTAAAACAGAACTATTTTCTCTATATCTCAAGAGAAGAATCCTAAGTAGAATGTCTAAATGGAGCTTGAACAAACCATTTAGTCTTACAGGTGGGTCCATCTCTTTTTCTTTAGTAAAGCACAGATTTTATGGCAGTGGAGTGGTGATTTTAGAATCTTCATCATTGCAATCTCCACTTTCATAGCAAATTTCTCCTGCTTATCTTGACTACCACTTTGAATGCTCCTACCTTTTAGCTATAGCCAATAATAGTTAGTTGTTCATGGGATTGGGCTGGGCTGAAACTTCTTTAAGCCCATGTGTTTAGATAAGCATTCATCCAGCCCATGGATCCAAAATCTTGGGCTAGGCCCAATCTACTTGCAACACCATTTGCAATAAATATGTCCATCAAAATAGTTTGGTCGGCTGTTGATTAAAGGCCCAGCTCCAGCTAGATTACTCGCCGCGCCAGAAAAGCTTAACTGTGGATTAGACCATGCCAATGGGTTCAAGTTTTGGTACCACAGACTTCAAAGGGTGAGAAGAACATATACATATTACCAACACAGCAGATGGCTTATTGGCATGTTATAACAAAGAAAGTTTCAACATGTACACACCCATTTCTATGCCATTTGCATCACTGATACAAATCAGATGTCATGCCAATTGTTTCATTGATTTCTTGAATAATCAAACTGACCGATATTTATAACTATAGCATAGAATAAAAGACAAGGCCAAATCCAAGCCAAAATATAGACCATTCCTAGTTGGTCAACCCCATGTGCAGCTCTCTTCAATTCCCACAGTTACAAACTTAACTCACAGTTACATCTCCAGCTTCTACAAATTTTCCTATGTAAACAGGCACCATCATGACATTCACCAACTTGCCTTGTAAATAAAGATTCCATGTCCCTGCTTCTTGACAACAAACACATCATTTTTGTTTTTGGTTTTCAATGTTGTAACAGAATCTACATACAACTATGTAGATTTTTGTCGCCATCATCCCAACGTAAGTATTTGAGTAGCTTAGATTGGGGCATGTACTTTGTCATGATTTTCAACATTGACCTATATATTATCCGGTTTTCAATAAATTGACAGTGTCAGTTAATACCCAATTGATTCTTGTATTAACAAAATGTTGTTCATCGGCCAATTTGCATAGGGGGCTAGTACAGGCCGATCTAGATTATTGTTTTACTTCTTCAATTAAGAATAAAATCACATCGATCCAACTGAGACACCAATTTGTATTACTAGATCACATACGATCTAGACCCTTTAAGTATTGGGCCACTCATGAGGTGTTTGTTCGGCTATTCCTACTGAATTCATCATAGGATTTTTGACAAAATGGGCTCATGACAAACAGGCTAAAATTAATTAAATGATCAAATGTGATCTACAAGAGACCATAAAAATATCATCTTTCATAGAAAATGATTGTCCTCCCTTCATCGTATAAAATTAAATGCCAACAAGTTTTGATGCTCCCTTATAAATCTCAAACCTTGACCCTTCACTCTCCATCAAAGCCCTTTTCCTTGCAACTACAGGGGAGCATAGAGAGATTTTCCAGATGTGATGTGCCTGAACAATTTTTGTGATTTGAGTGAAATGGTTTACTTAGGATCCTTTTGGACCCTTGGAACTCGTTTGCCATGTAATTAAGTTACTTGAATATCTTAATTACCCAAAACCACATTTACTATAAATTGTAATAATAGGCGAAAAATAAATAAATAAATAAATAAATAAATGACTTGAAACTTAGGTTTTTCCAAACACATGAACTGTCATATATGTATAAACGGAGTTACCTGCACTATGTTTACAAGGGGCCACACAGGCCCTTAGGCTCTAATTTGCAAAGTTTGAGGATGAAAAAAAAAAAAAGAAAGAAAGAAAAAAAAGGAAATCAAGTACAAAAGAAGATAATGTTACACACCTGCTTGAAGAGTGACTCCTAAACCAGCATGGCCCCAAGCAATATTCCCAATTAAACAGAGGAATGAAGAACAATCATTTTAACAACCCCAAAGCCAAACACACAAAACAAAGGACTTCTTAAAATGAAAGCACACACTTCTAAGTACTTAAGAAACATTTGCACATGTTTTTAGTGTAGGGACTCTATGTTCTTGCTTAGCTCCTCCAGCTTCTTCATCCTCAGTCTCTCACTCTCACTTACCAGCTAACCATCAAGGAAACACCATAATAAGTAGAACAAAAGAATGAATGTATTGATTATAAATGAAGACAAAGAAGGAAACACTAGAAGAAGAAAAAAAATGGTTTTGTTTGGATGTGTTTGATGAAACTCACCTCCATTAGTTTGGTGATTAGTTGAGCTTTCTCTTTGTTCTTCTCATTGAAAGCCTCAAGGGCTTCTCTATATTCCTTCTCCTGTAAGCAAAATTACAAGATTATGGTCTAGGTGATTTTCTTTTCATTTGCAATAGAAACTATGAAAAAATGGGAAATGACTTGTCTAGGGAAGCATCAATGAGTATCTAGACAACTCAGCCTGCTGTTATAGGACTCGAGCCAACAGCCAAACATGGTCCAGTATTTAGGAGACCGATTCATCTTAAATACAGTACTGTTCATCACTTGGGTGGGCAGTGTTGACAATATTATTCTTGAGGTTGTGCTTGTATAACAAGAGGATTTTACTCTCTGTGCATTTTAATATCCGAAAAGAGAGGAATTCTGTATTCCTACCTCTTTCATAGGAAGTCAAAAAACTCTCCTATTGTGGAAAATCAATTCATCTTGTTTCCTTTAAAAAAAAATCTATTGCAACAAAAGATGGAAGGATGGGCTGCACGAGAAATAAACAAAAAAACATCAATTTTCCTCACCATCACGGAATCCTTTCTTACACAAACATATCCCAAGGATCTGTTTGAGTCAAAGGGAAAAAGTGGTGAAAGCTAAACTGTGTTCAGAGTTCAAATTTTTATTGGGGTTTTCCTCCACTTGTGTTCTCATTCTGTTTTCTCTGCATATCCCGGAGATGGGCCGAGCCCAGCCTTTTAAACCCACAGACGCATAGGAGATAGTCAGCCTTCTTGTACAGTGCGTGCTTCTTTGAACCCACAAACACAAAGAGATAATCACAGCCCAGATGTTATTTCTCATACAGAGTCCATTCCAAAACAGAGCTAGGTTTAAACCAGACATGGTTCTGCCTATCACATTCGAACAAAATATTATTTGTACAGAAGTCCACCTAGATCGAGATGCATGACATTCATAGAGATAACGCTAAGGAAAATATCTCATTCAGGAAAAACTGAGCACCAACCATTATCCTACCCACTTTCTTTGACAATTAGAAGTATAATCTTTTCAAATCCATCATTTTTTGGATTTTCAGTCCAATAGTCAATAGTGTCAGATTGGGGAAAGTTCCCATTTGGAGGTTATTGGGCCACATGTGAGGGGAAGGTAGACACCTATCACAATGGATCATTTCTCTCTCTGACTATATAAATTTAAAACTTTGCCTTACAAATTAGAAAGAAGCCATCAAATGGTGGATTTCCATAGATTTTCATGAAAACCCTGAAACTGCATTTCTGTACTTTTAAAACAGATTTCAAAACTTGAAAATATGTGAGTTAGATTTTATAGGCAAGAGAAGAAATGAAAATAAACCCACAAAATGAGAATTCTCAGCAATTTGAAATCAGGACAAAAATGATTATTGTCAAAACAATGAGAGTAGATAACACTTTCTTGATAACAGTCTCTTGATGCAAGAAATGCTTAAAAAAACTGAAGTTTAAAATCAGATCACAAATTGTATAGATTGTGTATTTAAAAAAAAAAATACCTTCTTCTGACAATTATATCCAAGAGGCTTCAATTCACGGTTTGCTGTGTCGATCTTCTTTCGCACTGCTGCCACTTCCTTCCTCATGGGATCTGCCATCCCTTCCAATTCCTTCCAAAATTGTATTTTCCCAACAATATAGAAAGAGAAAATTCAAAACATAGTATGGTTATATGCTTAAAATGCATTTAATTAACACTAAGATCATGTATCATCACCCCCCCTTTGTATCATTTTCTCATGCCTAATAAGTATATGTTAACAATTTCATGACAAACCCTCCATTTTCTAATTCACCTACTGTCTCTTGAAAAATATTTGTTATAAACGAGATGCAAACACAAGTCTATAAGCTCATCAAAGAAAAGGGCCAAATTATTTTAGTTTTCTGAAGAGGCTGCAATTACATGATATAAGAAAATAGGTCCTTGCCTTAATTTACTGTTTTAACATTATTTTGTTAAAAAGTGATATTAATTATATTACATATCCTCCAAAAAGATGATGCAGAGATATAGAATAATGGGTTTCATAATTTTTTCTCTGAGATGCAAAAAAAAAAAAAAATGAAGGAAATTATGTAATTAGGAATCCTTTTTTAAAAATAATTTTTTTATGTAAACTACTTTTGCTAAAGGGGAAACAAAAAGGAAAAGTAAAAGAATGTGCTGCCATGTTTGATGGCTAATATTTTGCTGTAAAAGTATGAGAATTAAATTCAAAACTCTAAGAAAAACATGGAGACACCCCAACAGTAAGGGCATCTCATCTCACATAGCTGCCCAAGAATTGATCTCTGACAGGTGGGTTATCTCACGAGTACTACCGACCCAATTTACCAGAAAAATGAAAAAATAAAATCTAAAACTCTAAATGAAACAAGTAAATGAAAGAGTGGGTTAATTTTTCGTATTTTTCACTCTAATAAGAAAGGATTAACAAAGTTGAAGAGAGTTCTTTGTTTGTATGTCACTTGATGCGTTTAAATGTTTGATAATAAATATGATTAAGGGAAAAGGGATAGTGAACATACTTCTCGGATCTCAGCCAATCGCCTGGTTTCTTCCTGGACCCGGCCCATCTGGGCCTGCATCTTCTCTCTCACCTCCATCTTCTTCCTCTCAATCTCCTCCTCCTTCACCCGGAAGGCCACAAGGGCCGACTTCGACATCTCTTCATCTTCCTTCTCCTCTACAGGGCCCTCCCTGTGGCTGTTGCCTGTGGTGTTCTTCACTCTCAGCATCTGTTGCTGCTCCAACTCCTGCTTTTGCATTTGCTTCTGCATTTGCATTTCTTTCCCTCTCTCTTTCTCTATATATTTTTCAAGATCGAGACCCCCTTTTCTTCTTTTCCTTCTTTCTTCTTTTGAATTCTCTCACCTTCCCTTTACTTTTCTTTTGTTTGTAAAAGATGATGCTTTTCTCTTTCCTGTTGCATGTTTTATATACCATTCAAGTCTTTAAAGGTCTCATAGTCATAGCCAACTCCTTTTTCTTCTTCAAGGTAAAATGGCCAAATCACCCTCCAGTTCAATACTATCTAATGGTATATGTATCATAAAAATATGTGCACATCGGTATCTATCTACATGTATGTATCCATGTATACATTGATTTGGTTGGCAAAGAAGCAGAACGAACAAGCATTTATCAGCACAAAAGCTTGTCTTAGAAACTGGGATTTGTTAACAAAATTAGTTGTATATCATTATGAGAGATGTATTATGATAAACACCTGATGGATTTAATGATTGAGTGAGAACTAAAATTAACTTTTTTAAATGAAAGTTGTACAAAATAACAATTTGTTAGTGGGATTTTCTCCAACTTGGGTAAAGGAGCTTAGATGGGTCCCTTTCAGGTAGGCTAGTTATTTTCCTAAGTTGGTGTATTGGCCATTCATCTAACTACAGTGTATGTTTTTTTTTATTTGTTTTACCTCACCCACATTTGCCATTTGGTCCCAGAAAGATATCGTATGTGATCTAAAGCAAGTGATTTTGGATGGACAAGAGCAGACAGTGAAAAGGAAATGTTTGTCTATGGAGATAAAGCTCCTGATATTTGTGAGGTATTAAATGAATTACTATGAAGTCATTTCTTTACTTTTGTTGTATTTGCCAGTTGAGTAGGGATAAGGTTTTTGTTTCTTTTTTGTTGATGGGTCCGAGGAGTATTGGTAAATGTTCTCTTTCCTTGAAGAAGGGTGCTTATTGCGCAAGTCTTCCTGTGGAGTAGACAGTAAGGGCTCACCTACACACAGGAAAGTGAGCCGTGGGGACTAAGATAAGGTAGGAGGAAGGCAGCTAGATACCTTTAACTAATAAGAAATGCCCAGCTTTACTACTTTGGACATGAAAGAGCCCCCATCTTCCTCTTTTCTTTTCATTTTTATTTGCTTCGACTAGGCCGATACAAGAGATTTGGAGAATTCTTGGACTATTATAAGAGCCCGGATTGTGAGTTATATAAATCAAGTTTTTCATCAAACAGTCAATCAAATAGTGGGAAAAAAAAAAAAAAACTTGGATTGATGTAAGATTTGAGAATAACCCATATACACGAGGGTGTTTATTTTGAACCGCTCAGATTTCAATAGGTGAGTCCCACTATGGAGTTTCACTCCTTTAATTCGATATTTCTCTATGTTAAAGCCTAAGAGGATCCAGATTCCTAATATATATAATGTCCTTTGGATGAGGGGGATATATGGGACTCCAGCCTGCAAGAGGTGCATTCAATCATGAACGTTTTGTATGACATCATCAATGGTGGGGCCCATTAAAACGACAGCCTGGACCAATGAAACATGGGTTCCATGTCTACAGAATCAGGTAGGGTCAAGATCTTGTGCATTGCTGTTCTGTATTGGGATATTCATGGTACACTGGACAAAAGGGGCAGGATTGAATCAAGCTCCCCTGTCCCAATAATGAGTGAAGGGTCCTCCTCCACTTGGAAACCAGTTTGGTAGTTATGCTGTGGCCCATGCTTTTTGTGTTTTTGAGTCCTATATTTCCGAGTGAATGTGCAGTACTTGGCAACAACCAACAATAGATGGTTTAAAGACATGGTTTTGGGACCCTTGAGAAATGGCCAGGAAAGAAACTGCTCTATAATTATCAGTTTCGTTTTTATAAATTCTTCTTTTTTTATTTTGAACCTTCTTTATGAAGATTCTTGAAAATGAAACTTCAGAAAATCTTCAATCAAAAGTGTCAGTTTGGTACTCCTAAACAAATTAAGTGCTTTGGTAAAATGAGTTTCTGTCTGGGTCACTGCTACTTCAAGAGGAGGTAATGAGTGATGGCCATAGATTGATCATAGAAGGTGGATGGTGGACCTACCAGGTCCGATCAGTCTGGCCTTCCAAAAAATTTGAGGTTAACTTAAACCAGGTGATGAACTATCATGGCTATATTTTCAATCTACTTAACAACTACATTTCTAATCAAAATCTTCAATCTTAACTCTCTAGTGTATGTCACATATATATAGATGGAAGGAACCCATCAAAATTTCCCAATCTAAAAAGTCTGGGCTCTGGTTGAAACAATATCCTCAAAAGGTGGTGCTGACAACCTAAAATGGTATTCAGATGAAATTTTGAAATATTACATCTGAATCATCTCATAAAAACAAGACCAATTTATAAAGTACAATGAGAAAGATCAATAATCTTAATCCTGTCATAATAATATCAACTGAACCTAATTACATTATTGAGAGATTATTCTTTATCTAATCTAATCACAATCTCAGATAATAATAAAGATTATTGTCCCCTTAATATCTTACTTAGATTAAAGAAATATAATAAACATAATTAACAACCACAACCATTTTAATTAAGAGCCATATAATTCGAACCATGCTACAGTTTTGTGAGTAAATGAGTCATGCCCCAGAAATTTGACATATGGAAAAATCGTACCTATTACGCCTGCAGAAACTTCTTCCTTGAACTTTGATCATTTACCATTGAAAATGATTCAGTCATATAATTACCATCATGACAGGGAGGAATGGGCTATGGTTGTGTGAAACAGATCAACAGTTCCTTCCACTGAAAAAAGATGGGCCCTTTCTGGTTGGAGATCAAATGATAGATAAGCAAAACAAATACAGACAACACTTTTGAGGAATTATCCAATCTTAATGCAAAATTTACGTACAGACCAATTTAGCCTTGCCCACTTAAGTGGGGGACTGTCCAGAAAATAATTGGAGAGCACAGGTGAGACAGAATAGCTTTTTTGAGTCCTTTCCATGTTGTTCTTGCTATTTGTTCTGCTGTCTACTCCAAAGCAAGGATGTCAAGTGGGCTTAGTTCAATGAACGATCACTATTTATTAGAAGGCATCCCATGCCAAGAATACATAGTAAAGTAAAAGGGTGGGCTCAACCTTGGGTGTTAAAATGTAGGCCCACATATTCAAATTAGAAATACAGATACGATCTATATAAATAAATTTATCATAGGTGGGCCAATTGTGTTGATTTTGTAATTGGGAAAATACTCCATTTTCAAAAGTGACACACTCCCCCTTCTTCAAAATCCTTAGAATGGTCCCACCAGTCATGAAAATAAGCCCCTTTATGACAAATCCATGAGACTAAAGGTGCCATAGAAAATTCACTTGAGTCCCTCACTGCTAGCTCAACTTGTAAGGAACATCAAAGAAGTCTACGGGAGGCTTACCTACCATAACAAATTCAGCTCAGACTGCTAGCTCAACTGACAAGAGAGAGAGCAAAGGTTTCACTCCCATCATCTTAACCTCTTTGATCTGTGGCCCTCAAATTTAATTAAGTCAATTGCACAATTTTATTTTATTTCAATCCAACGGTCCAGTTCATTAAAATCAGTATAAAACCTATGAGATCTGTAGCATTTTGGGCTTAACCAAGATGCCTGTGCCAGATCAACCTGCGCTGCACTTGTATTCATAAATGACCGGGTGTTCCATAATAAGTAAAATGCACACCACCTTTTTTTTGGTTTTAGGTGCATTCAGCCCTCCCATGTTCATTACAATCACTCATTCAGGCCCGTAGCTCACGTGAGTAAAACTCAAATGAGTTGGCACTCAACCCACTTCGTAACTCATGACCAGTACTCATTATTAGATTGAACTTTTCAAAAGAAAAATGTAACTTAATAAACAATCAGACTTTAAATCAAGGGTTAGGATGATTTGGTTGAGTTCGTTTCTTAACCAAATTTATCAACAACAAGACCTTTTTAATTATCATCCTAAGTTGGTCACATTAGGACCTAGGAACTTATCATTACACCACATACATGCTTGAAAATAGTGGGACTGCTGTCTCAAGCCCATGGGGCCCACCTGCCCAATTCCAACCGATTCGCATCTGGCTCTCATCCAAGTTGTGTCATATATATATATATATATATATATATATATATATATATATATATATGGGAGCGCTACACAGCATTTAGACATTTTTTTTTAGGAGTACACGCCCCTCTTAGTTGGACCCACTAGGATGAATGATGATTATGAAAGTCCATTAAATGGAAAGATCTATGTGAAGCCTACTTATATGCAAAATATTGAGTCTATAAGATCTTCCTAACCTTTTGATTCATGGCCCTAAAATTTAATTGCTTAAAGACATCATTTTATCATGATTTCAATCCAACGGTGAGAAAAGATTGGATGCGTGTCAAACTTGGACTTATAACTATTCATGGGGGGTTAGTGTGTGTGAAAATACTAGATTGACTCAACATGGGCCCCATGACAAAAGATAAGAGGGGCAGAAAAAAAAAGACATTTAAAGTGGAACGTTTTTTAAAATTTCTCATATATATATAGACACACCCATGCTAAGAAATAGATGCACTTGAATATTTCTCATAAATATATATATATATATTTATATATATATATATAGGTATCCTAGCTTAAGGGGTCTGGGTCCCTAGTCCTTTGGTGAGGAGAGTAAATTTCTAATGAGGTAGGACACTCTCGGGTGAGGGAAAGTGACTGCCCAGGGCCTAGTAACAACAGACACGGCCGGGGTAGCAGGCTGTTCTTACCTTTTTGTCCTAATTGATTATGTAAAACTTTGTCTTTTGAGGGTACAAATTGGACGAGTTCAAAGCCCTCAAAATAATACCTACTGCAACTGGATAGGCAAACCTTCAAAAATACCTGTACCGCATTATTTCCTTACTTACAGGAGGAGGCCACAGGCCAACCGTTCCAAACTTACAGGCGGCAAGTCATCCTAGAGAGAGATTTTTTTTTTTCTCCAGAACCTAACCCTCCACACAAGCCCAAATATGACAAGCATCTGAATTTTATAGGTTCCCTCTTATCACCCCGGTTTACTTAACTACGAATTGGACAGCCTCAGGCCCTCAAAATAGTTCCTTCACTCATCAAGTTGGAACAGTGCGACTGCTGGCTGAAGCGATTCCTCACACACAGCTCCTATGTGGTGCTCACCTATCACCAATCCCACACCATTGCATCCATTACTGCCACTGAATGCTGTCGGCTATCCACTTTCGAATTCTTCAGAAAGGAAAATAAGCACTGGCAGCCCTCAAACCAGTTTTTACAATCATGGATCGGGCTTGGATTTGATCGCAAAAAGTTTCAGACGATTCAATTAAGAGCTTAAAAATATTAAAACCATGTGATCTTTAAACCACACACACCAATTGTCTAGCAAACAGATTTCAAGTCAATTGGACCATCCATTGTCAAATTAGAGCTGGCCATATATATCTCCTGAGGATGCTTATTCTTTCCTAGAATGTATTCTGAGCGATTCGTCTGCTAGATGAAAATGTCAAAATGGCAACTTTGTTTTGTAGTTCACAATATATATACAAAATCAAATTCATAGTAGTATGTTATATGCATAATAAAATAAAATGTATCGTGGACCATGGATTTATTCCTAGATACTCAGATACAACATAAGCACAGTTCAAGCGTAAGTCCTGTATTCAATATCATGGTCATATCTTATTAAAATTGTAGAAAATTAATAGGCAAGGAAAACCTTTACAGGATAGCAAGATTTTCAAAGAACCAGACACTTGATGCCGCCGACAATATGGTGAGAACCTGTCCGTCTTAACCAAATTAGCGTCAGGTTTGCAGGCTCTCTCCTGCATTCAGCAGTTGACCACTTGAATTTACAAGTCCTGCCATGGAAGCCGATGGGGGGATTACATAGAAAATCACTGTCTAAGAAGAGGCCAACCACAAATTAGCAGCAGTTATCCAACAAGAAAGGACACGACCTTACAAGTGGAAGAGCTTCTGTATCAGAATGCATAATTATCCATTTCGCTTTATTTCTGGATGATTTGAGAATCAGAAGTCCAAATGTAAGAAGTGTTATTTGGTGCACGCATGAATCCACCCACCAACCCACACTCCCCACTCGCACACACAAAAGTTCATCAGTGGCTACTGTAGCACCGTTGGTTTGGGATGAAAAAACTGTATCCCATCTAATGATGGTAGTGATCTCAGTACCATCTGAATGCAAAGCGAAATGGTAATGCATGTGTCAAAAAGCAGAATGGTTATGTGCTACGTGTGTGGGAAAGCAGTTATATATACGAGAAATTCTCAAAAACTCTCCTATCTCAAAAGGAGAGTTTCTACCTCAATGATTTGTTAGTATTTTAAGAGATCTACCTCTGTAGGAAAATGTATAGGAGAGAGAATAGGATATATGTATCATTGATGATGTGTTATACTTTCATTGGCTAAAAAAGGATTCTTTTTTTGTGACAAAACGCCCGGGGAGTCTTGTAGTGCGCGCGTGCATGTGTACATCATAGTGTAACCAGCTATGATCTTGAACAGAATTTATGGTTGTATTTTTGCTGCATGTTTTGGCGGCAGAAAAAAAAAAAAAAAAAAAAAAGAGGATATCACAGTAGATTTTAGGGATAGTATAGCTTTACAAGTATCCACACCAGTCAACATTCAATCTACCCGGTGACTAGCATTTATAATGGTTTCAGGAGAGAGAGTATCCCATTTTGCGGATTCCGATTATTAAGCCACCTGAATGAAGCAGAAGGATATCCATCCTTTCCGCCAAATGCCAATCTGCTTGGGTATAATTATAGCTTAATCACAGCATGGCTAAACTGAAGCAATTTCTTACATAGAAGCACGCGAATACCCTCCAGAGGTCCTGCCAGAATTAATTCATTCATCCATCAGAGCATATACCACAGCCGTTCTGCAAGGAGCATAGACAAGGAGAGATCGGGGTCGGTTGTTGTACGACCCTTCCTACACACACCAGCATAATAGGAATTAATATCACGTGATTGTGTAAAACTAGTTCAAATAGCAATGTGCCCAACAAGTGGATTTTCTTACAGTGGTGAAGTACTCAGCTGTGTGATCGAGTCTGTTGAAACCACCAAACAGTTTATCATCTGAATCCAAGACTACCTGGAAAGACAGAAGATTGAATTTCATATATCACCTTGTTGGTCCTTGTATAGAGAAGCAGCAACATCCAACTTACTGGGAACATGCAGACTGCAGTACCTTACACTGCAGTCATACGTGTCATAGTACTGCATCTCTACATAAAAACTACCATGGACATCCAACCTTACTGCATTTATACAGTACTATTTTCAATTTGATATGCTGTATGTAACAAAGGATTCTATAATTTCCTCAATAACAATTGTATATAAACCATGTGGTTCTTTGGAATGGAATACATGGTGATCTTACAAAATAAACGAGGGCTGCACTGCAGGAAAGTCAACTGGAACAATGTTCATTGCAATGAGAACCAAGGAAAAGAAGATGAAGAAAAGCATACCTTGTACTTTCCAGGCTTCAAACAGCCAATCCGGTAGTCTGAATAACTATTACACCAATGGAAATTAAAAACAAACACCAAGTCCCCCCGCTCGAAAACTATGATCCTGTCTCCTTCATCTTTCCGTGATATATATTGGTGCTCCGAAGTCATGAACTGCACCGGTGGAAGCAAAATGCAAAGGTAAAATTTTGTATTCAGTAATGGGATAGACATCAGACTACTGGTGAATGGATCTACATATATCAATAGCGTGAAGAAAAGAATGATTACCTTACACTTGAATAGAAGTGAATATAATTAAAAGAACAATGAAAAGATTGGGGGCTATTGATTATTGCACAAAACAGTATCCATTGACTTCTAGGTGGAAAATCGGAGTGTTTCAATAAGATCATCCATATCTAAAATGGTTGTGATAGTTTCTCTGAAAAAAAACCACCATTGTTTAAAATATTGGCCAATATGTGATGTATCAGCTGAAAGGTAAAGTGTATTGGCCTTGGGCGGTATGATATTTTGATGTGGACTCAATATCGGTCTGTATCCCTAGTATAGGCCAATAATATCGATCCCTATGGCCGTGAAATTGATTTTTTTCTCAGGGCCCTTGTCTAATTAAGAATTCTAGACAGTGCCCTTCTATGAAAGGGGCTGAAACTGAAGGTTATAGGTGAGGATACACAAGGGGCCATCAAATGGAATAATCCCCCATTTTATATAAAATAATTCCCTAACAATCACCCTAATGAACTAAATCTCCCATCAAATAATCTCCTCTTTCCTTTCGTTTTGTGAGTCAATTGCCAGCATCTTCTACTTTTAACTACTTTTTCTCTCATTCTCAAGATATTTTGTAATTTTTCTCCATTACATGTCTCTACCTTCTCTATTGTCTCTTTCATCACTTTTCTACGATGATTTCTTAGCATTAGTTTGGTATTCAAGCAAGTTGGGAATGCCAACTAAAACAGTCATCCTAACCTACATCAAGACATATAAAAGCATATTGGGATTACCATCTTAGGTTCGGCCATCATGACTTACTTTAGTAATTGTATCCTACAGATAAGATTTACATGCACTGCAGTCAGCAGTGCATGGCAAACTCTTTTACATTTCATTGATTTGACATTTCTGTAAATAAATTCAGTGCTCGTCTATTGCATCAGGAATCAAGACAAAGGGAGCTAAAGGAAAGCCTGGCTGATAATTAACAATCAAACAGTGAAAATTCATGTATATATGGGACCCTTTACTGAGAATTAGACTGGTAATTAGTGATACGTACACCACTGTCCTCCTCAAGATGCTGCATCGCCCGATCAAATTCTTGCATCCCTCGATATCTTAGATAATCTGCATCACCCTGAGATCACACAGTTAACAGCCATTAATTCTCTTAATTCCTAAATGGAAAGACCTAAAATTTATGTGAAGCAAATTATAAATACCAGTGTGAAAGAGAGATACACCTAGAGTTTTTGGCTAGATTCAATGTTCTTTACAAGTAATCAAGTGAGCATGATACAAATTCATAAAGTGGAGTTACCAGATCAAATCTACGCCTGCATTTGTCATAACTATATTTGTTGCCTGGAATTACTGCACCATTGGGAAGACGTTGATCGCCTCTTGGAAAGTCAATCCATTCTAAGAGAAAGAAAAGGAAAAATAAAATGTATTTAGATTATTTTCTGGTTCTTCAAAACTGAATATAATTCAATTCCATTGAACTAAAGAATGGCCAGGACATAAAAGAAATACGAAGTTGCTAAAAGTCACACTAACCTGGATGTCCAAATTCATTTCCCATGAAGTTAAGATACCCTTCTCCACCTAAACCCATTGTGATCAATCTGATCATTTTGTGTAGAGCTATTCCACGATCTACTACAGGAGTTGATGGACTATCCAAAGCCATGAACTCATACATATCCTGCACAAAAAAAAAAAAAAAAAAAAAAAAAACATGAGTACCAGAGGGTTGACACATGTCAAACATTACAACAATGGCATCTTTTTTCTCCACTGCATTATTATTATTGAATTCAAATGATTGAATCTTTTTATCCAAATAATGCCACTGATTTTCAGATGGAAAGATGAATAGCTACAAAACATGGTTATGTTTTTCCTTTTAGTAACTGGTCCCACTGGTTGCAGTGATGCAGACTAAGCAGCAGCCTATCATAGAGGCCCAAGCCTAGTAACAAGTCCATGATATCTATATCCAGACTTTTTATCTCCTGAGATATCTAGAATTTATATCTTACAGTCTCAACTCTAAATAAAAAGACAATTATCATGCAAACAAAGGTTTAAAACTCTCCAAATTAAAACAGCCAAAGAACCAAACAGCACAATGCTTGCAAACTAAGTGGAAAGCATATATTCTACGATAGGAATAACTTATAATGACCTTGTCCATCAGCCAGAATGCAATAGTTTTGTCACCGACTAGCGCTTGGTCATGAGACTCTGCATATGCAATACATTTCTCTCCCCACCGTCTATTTATAAGTGTGAAGATAATTTCTCCCATTTGCCAATACTCATCTTTCTTCCTGTACACGAAGAAAAATGTAGAAGGTAAGCAAATAAAGAAAATAAACAACTCGAGTTCTTTACTATGACTAGGGTAAAAGGACACTGTCATGTAAAAGATGTAAAAGAAAATATGAAAAAAAAAAAAAAAAAAAAGGTAAAGATGTGAACTGTGTGAGTTCATGACAAAATGCATCTGTTCAAATATGAATAGAAGAGGAGAGTGGAGAAGTAGATTTTGAAAAATGACTCCAAATAGCTATCGACTGGATTATAAAGATGAGGATATTCAAAGAGACAATTAGCAGTAGAACTTGAAGAGCGACTCCAAATAGCTAAGGACTGGATTATAAAGATGACAGGTTCCAAGAAACAATCTAAGCAAAATGTGCAACAATACTTACCATGTTGGATCCATTTGGAAGCATTAGGTAAGAGTAATCAAGCACATCATAATAGATAAATATCTGTAATAATAAATCTAAATCACAGAACATAATTATAAATTTGAGAAAGTTGCAATTGATTTTCTTATTTCCATGAAAATAAGAAATCAAATTCTCTTGCAGCAAGCAATCAAGAAATTAGAAGAGGCTCATCTCATGAAACTTAAATATCAATATTATAATTCAAAGAAGGTAAAATCTGAAACATTATAATTCAAAGAAACAAGAAAAAAGGCTCGTCTTATTAAAGTTTATATCAATATTATGCTAACAGAAGAGAAGGTAAAATCTGAAACATTATAATTCTGCATTAAACCATAACCGAAAACCCCAGATTGGAGATAGAAATTACAACCGGCAAAGTGATCATGTCTCCAAATCACTAACTGCCAACTCTCTTATAATTGAAAAAAGTGGTGTCATATGACTTTCCATTTTTAAAAAAAGCGTGTCGTGTGACTTCCACAGAACAAGTACAACTATAGGTGGGACATTCAGTAGCATCTTACTTGAGAATTTCAATCCATTTATCAGCAATGGCCATATGGAGACGATAATCAAAGCCTACACCACCATCTTGAACAGGTAGGCAGAATGTTGGCATTCCACTAACCTATAAATATATAAATGTTGAATCACGTTAGAAAAGGAAGACCAAATGAGGTGATAATAGCATGTAAATTTTGCTAGTTCAGATTCCATGGTCGGTCTCAAGAATTTTCAATATAGTAGTTGCTAAGTGGATGCCAACTACTGGCAACCAGCAAATAGAACAAAGCATTGCAAAATAGTTATTCAAAATCACTTCAAATGCCTCTTAACACTACATTGCATTGTGCCAGAACTTAAGTTATAATTATAGGCTTTGAACAGTGGAATAGCTTGGGATGGTCGTTAAGGAATTGTATTACATGTAAGGAGTACTTTGTCATAAACTCCTGCAGTTCACCATATTGATTACTCTCCCTCTCTTATAGGTAATGCATACTTTGTTGTAAAGCCCTGCAAGTTTACCTTATTGATTACTCTCTCCCTCTACATATGGTCCCGCTCTCCCGCAAATGGCATTGTGGGATCCACCGGGGCCACAACAATCATAGGGGAGTTGAGGGATCAAATCCAGGTGTGACCTACCTGTGTACAAAATCCAAGTCCATTAGATCATCTTAACCCCTCAATCCATGGTGCTTAAGCTAAACTGTCTTAGAAGGCATCATTTTTTATAGGATTGATGACACATTTGGATGGGTGTCAAACCTGAGGCTTTTGACATTGAGAAGGAAAGGGGCCGGGGGAGGTCGTGGGTCTATATTGATCAAAGGGGGTCCCACATCCCTAAAAACGGACATCTGCATGTTTGCTCCCATGGGAGCATTCCTGATATAGTGTGTGTGTGTGTATAGAGGAAGACTTTCACCTACGAGCAGACTGCATCATTTCCAAAAGACCAAACACGATTAGGGGCTCAAATTTCAGCCAAAGATCTGTCATGGATTTTGAGATATTTGCGAAAAAGTCCAAACCCTAAATTTTTTTTTTTTTTTTTAATTCCTATGGGCCCCATTTGCACAATCCAAACCCTGTAGGTTCTCTAGAGAGCCAAAAACAACCATGGGGGTGAAAGCTCAGGTCTCGATTTTTCATGATTTATGAGGAATTTGCAAAAAAAAAAAACTTACAACCATTGGATAACACAAAGTACAGATGGTAGGATTCCTCTTTGTTAGCCAAACTTGTTACTCTCCTAGTCTCCTTAGAAATCCTATTTGAAGATAGCTTGGTTCCAAGTGAATGATGGAATCCTCTACATGCCAGGCCCGTTTGGTAATTTTACCGTAAAGTAAAAGTTAAGTAAAGCCTTCATTTTCCAAACAAGAGGTCACATCAAAAACAGTTGAATTCAAATTTTCCTCCATCTTTAAAAAAAAAAAAATCAAAAAGCAATCACCTTTATCCACTAAAAGACAAAAACACTCAACTTTTCTATACAAAAAGTCAAAAAAATTCGATTCCAAACAACTAAAAACAAAATACCATCATAACCCACTTATATTTTATTCCCTCTTGATTTGATGCTTTACTTCACTTCATTTCACTTGATTTTAAAAGTAAGATTACCAAACGGGCAAGCATAAACCTC
Source organism: Camphora micrantha (assembly GCA_003546025.1). Classification (NCBI taxonomy): domain Eukaryota; kingdom Viridiplantae; phylum Streptophyta; class Magnoliopsida; order Laurales; family Lauraceae; genus Camphora; species Camphora micrantha. The sequence goes on along the minus strand of QPKB01000004.1, from coordinate 13,038,830 downwards.
CTATTTGCTAAAAATTCAGCAATATGATGCAGGGACGAGTGTCCAGATCTTCGAAGATCGTGACACACAAGGCCCTAAAAATTTTGGGAAAATTTGATCCACTAAATGGGTATTGAACTCTTGATCAACATTTTCAAGGGTCTCATCCATCGGATTCAGTCAAATCCGGAATTGGACAGTGAAAATAGGCCCAAAATAAACCAAAATAACTCCAATATTTTATAATAAAGGTGCTGACATTAAAAGGGATATTTATCATTATGCAAGATGCACAACATAGGTCTCAACAAATCCAAACTAAAAAAGGCTTTGGTCTAGAATCCAGATGGAGAAGATATATCTTACGTCTTCACCAATGGTAACTGCCTCCGGAAAGAGCCCATGAATAAGATCATTCACTAGCATTAAATACACTACTGCATCCACATCAGTCGCAAGACCAAAATATTCGCTGTAGTTCCCAGTGAATCCCACCTGCCACAAGAAGGAAGAACATGAGTGTCCAGCGGCATATATAATAAATTAGCAAATTATTTAACCAAGAGAAAGTAGAAACAAGGTGAAAAGAAAAAAAGAGTTCCAGTGTCAGCATCCATATTTCAGAATTCCTTTTTTTCCATTTCCAGAAGTCATCCATGCAACATATTAAATCTACAATTATACAGTGTATATATACACAGAGTCACATGAGAGAGAGCAATTACATAAGGTTGAACACACTATATGATCAAGGTTGAAGAGAGAGAGAAAGAGAGTGGGGCTATAGAGGAATACTCCCAATGCAAAATCTACAAAATAGGAGCAACTAAAAGACTAGTACTATCCACCCTTTGTTTTGCTAATTCATCTACCATCACATTGGCAGACTGCCCTACATGGCGAAAGACCACTTGAATGGAAGAAGACAAAACTCTAATATCGTTAAACAAAAAATGCATCCTCCCAAGGCCAAGAATACCTATATCCCTACGGGAAGCCCAAAACACTATTAGCCAAATCACTCTCCACAATAAGCCTATGATAGAAATCCCAAATACAAACTAAAGGCTTCTAAAATTAGGGGTGTACATGGATCTGATTGGTGCGGATTAGGCCAAATCCGTCACCAATCCGTTACCTACAGATTCATGGGTTTGGAATTCGTCACCAATCCATGGCTGTTAAAAACCAATCCGATCCGATTCGTGAAGGAACAGATCGGATCGGTTTAATCCGTTCAATCCATTGAATCTAATGTTAAAGAAAGAGATCTAACAATCCACAAAAAAATACAAATTACAAATATATTTAGACCCCTTTACTTATATTTAGATCCCTTAAGATTTTTTTATTTATATTTAATGTCAACGGATCGAATCGGATTGAATCCGCGGATTGAGGGTGAAATCCGTCACTGATCCGTTGCTAACGGATTACAAGATTTTCAATCCGTCACCAATCTGTTTACCTTCGGTTCGGCTAAAAATCCGCAGATCGGATCGCATCGATTTTACAGATCGGTGGATTTTTTGTGCACCCCTACTAAAATAGATATAACCTCTATTAGAATCTTTGATCCCCACTTGCTTAGAAAATAAGAACAAAACTTCCCCACCACTGTTACGAAGAAACCCTCCAAGCCCTGTTGGACCTGGACTTTCCTCTTGCTGCACCATCCACCTTAAACTCTAAGGGCACGTTTGTGTACATGTAATTTCCGTGGAAATTGGAAATTGCCGCATCAGCAAAATCCATGGGTTTCAAATACTTTGTAAAAGTTTTTCCGCAGAAGTCAAAATTTTAGGGCATGTTTGTGCAGCCCATTTCCATGGAAAGGGGGCAGTTTTCTACACAAAACCTACTTTTCTTGTGTTTGGTGCAGTATTTTTCCATGGAATCACTTTATTGCCAACTCAGCTTTTTCCTTCCTCACTATGGAAATGGACTTCCCATGGGGGGGGGGGGGGGGGGGGGGGGCGGTATGGAAGTCCATTTCCACAGAAAATTTACCCCCCTTTATTAACTCCATTTCCTCACTCATTTCTGATCTGAAAACCCTAGCCTCTTCTCTTCTCTTCAAGGAATAGAGCAAGCAACACGTCCATTGTCACCAACCTTCTACAGACTACAGGTGACACTTCTCTCTCTCTCTCTCCCTCCCTGCAACCACGCCCCAACCTCCCTGCAGCCATGCTCAAACCTCTCTGCGACCATCACTGCCCCTGCAGTCGTGCTCGAGCCTCCCTGTAGCCACTTTGACAACAGAATTTTCAAGCAGGATGCCTCATGTTGGAAACATACAGTGAGACCCCAAAGCCCAGACACAGCATGTGACGTACAAATCACAACACACCGAGTCTTTCCACTCACTTCCGGTATGAAGACGAGATTGACATAGATTCTCAAATGCCACAACCACACCAAACATTGTTTTGGATATGCCACAAAAATCCCACAACCGCATCAATAAACATTAGTATGAATTCATTGAGGAAAGGAAATCTGCACCAAACTTGAAAATATAATTTCTGCAGAACTCCTTTTCCATGGTATTCAATTACCATGGACTTTGTTGATGTGGCAAGTTCCTCATTCCACGGAAAGGCCTTCTACAAAAACGTGCCCCAAAATATAGGAAGAGTGGGAAGATGGAGGAGGAAAAAAAGAGTGTGTGTGGGTGTGTAGTTTGGTTGGTTAGAACATCATAAAGCTTAACATTGCAGACTCCTTTCTTATCAAAGCCCACTTCACCACTCGAAAAGATATGACAGAAAGGAAGTAGCATCTGCCATTGGATTGAACAAAAAGTTGACTAAATAACTAAACGTAATTTATTAAAATGTTTCTTCGTCCACACAGTGGTGTTCACTTTTCATTCTGGAATTTCCATTAGATTAAATTTCACCCCCTACAACTGTATGAAATTTCAGTCCAACTGGGGATATATCTCCAGTTGGACAGGACAAACACGATTTAGCTATGTTTTTCAAGTGTATCTCTGACTGACCAAAAACTCGGCGTATACCAATGAAAAAGATTTGCACTGATAGTTTCAATCCATCTTATGTGGACCCAACTGCATTAAAACTTTGGAGCATAGGTTTTAATCATGTTTTCTAAAAATTTACCTAATAATAGTGATTAGTGCAGCCAATCATGGACCCATGGTAAACATGGTGGTGCATCTTCCTTGGACCATCCTTTACCTCTTGGGAATTTCACAATATCCAACTCTTCGGTTGAAGCTGACTATTATACCTAGCTCCAACTACTTCAAAGATTATTTCGCAATGTTAGTTGCTTGGGGAAATGGGAATCCGTCAATGTCAGCCTACCTTATTGTAATGTGACAGGAAAAGCACCACTCAGATAGCACATAATGATGTTCATCATGAGTGAACAAGACATGTAATTTTATTCATCAACATATACAAGGAAGCACTATTCATCTTCACTTATTCTCTTCTGCTGAACAACTGGATGATTTCTTCATTGTCCCCTTTTTCCCTTCACACCTCTCATTTGTTGACTGATCTCTCGATGCTTTCCTTTTGCATCATGGGATTGTGAGAGGTTGTAAGAAAGAGGAGTGGCACAATCTTTTTTGTTCATCCAGACCACCATCCCACCTGTAGGATTACCATTTCGTATTTTCGTGTACATTAAAACCATTGTATTTGTTTGTTCTTACATGGTTTTTGTAATTGTCTTTTGTAATCCTAATCTAGGCGGATATACCAAACATACACATCAACAAAGGCTATAAAAACGGATGGCCAGTCATATTGACTGCATCCACGTTTACTTCTCAAAAATCCTTTCCTCTCTTATGTTTAACATTTTTAAATCTTCCCATGTACTATCCAAAATGCCGGCTTCTATAGCATGAAAATTCTCGAAAGCGACTCTATGGAAAGGGCAAAAAGAAAAGAGGACAGTGCACCTCGTAAATTGGTAAAGGTTGTCAAACAAAAGGAGGGGGGGTTAGAGAGAATTAGGGATATAAATTTAGCATTGTTGAGAACCTTGTCGTGCACACTTGGGGAATAAAGGGAAGCCTTGTGGAGAAGTTTTTGCAGAAAAATATGAGAAGGATTAAAAGGTGGGTGCCAGGTGGAGTTCATAGGTCCAAGGGATTAAAAATGCAGAACAGGTTTCAGAGGCAGGGGGTTTGGCCTGAGGTAGATTTGGCAAGGTTTTGAAAGGACGTATGGGAGGAAAATGTTTCTAAAGAGTCAATTGTCCACAAAGGAGTAATGCCATGCTTTCAGTCAATGGCTTTTCTTTTTTCTCCTTTTTTAATTTATATAGAAGGGGGAGGGAGGGGGTGCATTGTGTGGAGTATTCCTCTCAGAAGGAATATGTCCAAATCCAAGTTGATTGATTTTGAGTCGCTTCTTTCTTCACTGAATAGTATTTTTATATGTAAAAATTTTCTCCCCAAAAAAATCTGTTTTTCCTTTCCTTTTTATTAAAATTTGTATGTCACCCATTGCAATAAAAATGTCTCTTACAATCTGTAGATAATAAGAGACAATGTACTTAACGTACAAAATGAAAAATAATTTTTACAAGGTCCTTACCACAACTAAAATCAAATACATCATTGGCAAAAATGGCAATGGCATAAAATTAAAAAGAAACACAACCTCAGTCAACTATTTGACTGAGACGTACTTACCTGCAAACCATGATGAGTATACATCATAGAAGTCACACCATCAAATCGGAATCCATCAAACTTGTATTCATCCAACCACCATCTTGCATTTGAAAGAAGAAATCTAAGAACCTAGGAAAGAAAATGGGAAAGAATCAACCAATAACCACGATATAAAATTCTAGCAATATACATCAAAAACTGAAAAGTGATTTTTCAAACGCATGCAGCACTACATACCTCCCAATGTCCATAATTGAAAAGGCGAGAGTCCCACAACCAATGATGACCTCTTGAGCCAGAGTGGAAGTAGTGACTGTCTGTTCCATCAAACATATTCAAGCCATCCAGCACGTTGTTTGATGCATGACTGGATATGTTAAACAACTTAAAGTCACACTCAATAATATATCATTATGTACAAAAAAGTAGTAAAAATGAACTTCAAGTTACAGATTAGAGAATATGAAGAGCTGCATACTAGAAATGATAATGGGTTAGAAAAATGGATAATGTTCAACATTATACTGACAAACTGATGGAGGAGCAATTGATCACATGCTAGACCTAGCATAAATCAGGCCATTAGTTATTGAGACCAATTTGATCAATCTAATCGGAACTTGATTCATTCGCATTAAGGTCCAATTAATTGGAATGGGTCCAATCATAAATTGAACAGTCAAAGTGGGCCTCACAAGTTCAAACCATGCATTAAGGTCCAATTAATTGGAATGGGTCCAATCATAAATTGAACAGTCAAAGTGGGCCTCACAAGTTCAAACCATGCAAGTGGTACCTGACAACATGCGTTAAGTGTTATGAAATTCGGTTCAATTTGGCCGAAATTTCTAAATAATCTTGGTTCGTTTGCTCAACTGAAACGAATAGGACCCCTGAAATTATTCGTTCCAATTCGTCCGATTTAATCTGAATTTTATGATTTCGTCCAATTCCTGATTCGTCCAATTATTCCTCCCACATGTTGGTTGCCTTTAAAACAGAAAAAATGAAAACAAAAGGGGCTAAACATACTTTTTAAACTTAAAAGTTATAAAAAAAAAAAAAAAACTTTTTGGGCCTAGAGAAATTAGTGGGCTCCACTATTGAGCTGGCCATCTATTAAAATCTAAATAACTATATGGGTCCTTATTGCCCAAATCAGATTGAATTCCAATAAAAAATATTTTATTATGAATAAGCTAGCCAAGTTTCACTCTAATATAAAATAGCTCGCCAAATATAAAGTGACATATTGGCCGCCAAATATAAAGTGACAATTTGATACAATAAATTAAATGTATTACAAATTATTTTTTCATTTTAATATATATAATACTTTTTTCCGAAATATTTCCCCGAGATTTCCAAATCGGTCGAAACATTTCATTTAGAGGCCAAACCGAAACGGCGTCCAAACTGAATTTCATAACACTGCATGCATTACATTAAATTCAAATCCAAGAAGCCCCAAGGACAGCAGGATATCTCCATTTATCATCCAAGACGTCATCAAGACCCCCTTTCTCTAAGTTGAAATTTCTGCTAATTTTATTTATTTATTTGTTTGGAAAGGATAAGTGCATATATTTCCAAAAGAATTAAGTACAAAGTACAAAGAATTGAGAAGGGAAAGTTCCGAACCCTTGCAACTCCCCAGACAATCGGAAACAACAAGAGCAAGGAAGCTAACCCCAAGCAAAGGCTAAAAACAAAAGCCCACGGGCCCGGGCCAACCAAAAAGCCCATATCCGGGCCAGCCAAAAAGAAAGCACACATGCTGGGCCAGCCAATCACAGAGGCAATGCAACAGCTTTTTTTTTTTTTTTTTCCTTTTTTTTTTTTTGGTAACGCAACATGACTTGGAACCCACAACCTCAAGGTTGCAATGTAAGCAACTTCCACTGTTCCACAGGCTCTCTACATTAGCCACTTGTTACTTGCAAAAATTACTAATTTGCATGGTGAGGAGTCCAAACATTACCTGTGCACGATATCCATAAGAACAAGCAGACCCAGCTCATGTGCTCTGTCAATCAGAGACTTGAGTTCATCTGGAGTTCCAAAGCGGCTACTAGGTGCAAAGAAATTGGTGACATGGTACCTACAGAACAATTACAAAACATCACATAAAATAAAATATAATAGCAACAGCAGTCTAAAAGGAAATAAGGAAAAAAGAAAATCCATATCACAACAAATGATGTAAAAGGCACATGAATGGCACATCAATATTTTAAGTCAGCATAATCACTTATGTCTCTATCTGACAAAATATGCAGTTTATGTCCACAAATTACAGCGTAAGCAATTGGAAAGAAAAACTGAAAAGCATCAAAACATTTATGGCATTTCAAAAATGACAAAAAAGAATAATTCCAACATCAGCATAACTGAACTTTTACAAGCCTTAGTGCTTCAAATATATACATTTGCGCCCTCAAATGAAAAAAAGACTGTCATAATTTCCATTGTAAAGGTATTTTGGCAAAACTATATTTCCAACTATTTAATTATGCAGTTCTGTATAGTTTTTCCAAAATAACACTTGCATATTTTGTTTTTGTGTCAACACATGCAGAATTTTCGTATACAGAACTTTAACTGCATACATAAGAAATCACTAGCCCAATAACCCGTGCTCACTGCACTGCAAAATAAATCATCACATGTTAAAAAAAAAAAAAAAATACCTCTTTCCATAGGACAAGTTGGATAAAATAGAAATAGAGAAATTGGAGAAAAAAAGGTATAGTTACATAGGAACAACTAAAACATGAGTGGTTTGATGGAAAATGAGTGGAGGTTTTGCTTCAATTTTGACCGTCGGATAAAATAGAAATAGAAAAATTGGAGAAAAAAAGGTATAGTTACATAGGAACAACTGAAACATGAGTGGTTTGATGGAAAAATGAGTGGGTAGTTGCATGAGTAGTTATATAATTGTCAGTCAAAATTATAACCGACGGTCAAAATTGAACCAAAACCTCCTAAGCTTAATATATTATAATGGTTTTCACTACCGAAAAGGACAAAGTTTTTGCCATCTTCGCACTGAAGCAGCATGGCCAACTTTAAATGGAACCTAACAACGGTTTCTTCCAAAATGAGGCTTCACAACCCATATCTTAATAACTATATTTAGGGCAGAGTTATCTCATGGGCTATAGGACGCAAAGAGTATTGTAATGTCAGGGATGCTTTAAGAAGATGATGGATGAAGGAGGGCTGAAATGAACCTGGCTGATTCATTTCCTTTCATCTCTATAATTTTGATGCAGTCCCAATTCACAAATCGGACTCTACAAATAAATAAATCTGCATTAACCTGCAGCCAGAATTGATACAGAATAATCTCAATCCAAGGGTAAAACAATTCAAGCCACGAGAGAAGATGTACCCACAACTGTTATTATAGACAGGCCGAAATTCTGAAATCTGAACTGTCCTGGTTCAATCTGACACTTAATGGTTGTATGGATGTTGAGAAAACTCACAAGAAATCTCTAGAATCAATCAAATCTTCTTCCCAACTCATAATACACTTTTCTAAGATATTGAGATAATATTCTACCCTAACTATAATCCAAGAAGAAAAAGAAATTCAGAATATAGAAACTGCTGTGCCCAGAGACAATCAGAACTATATGGACGTTGTGCTTATGGAGCCCATAACCCCACCATGATTTTCTACACTCGTGGATGACGAAGTGGGTATAGATACTTCATGGGTATGGGCTTTGGCCCATTTATACAAGGCCTAAGAATGCCCGGCTTCTGGTTTGTTTTGATGGATCTTCTGCAATTATTCAAAAAGCCCTCTGCTTTACTCTGTTTTGTCAAAACAGCCCCCCGACATTTGATTTTACTTAATTTTTGAGACTTCTGAGGCCCAAACTTGATTAATTCTTGCTCCAACCTTGTGGGCCTTACTATGGTTCATAAGTTCATGAATGCTTCAACCATCGCAAAAATTTGATCCATATTCAATCTCCATCATTTTTCCCCATGTTGGAATGAAGTCGCCCTCGTGTTTGCATCTTCACCATCAATCACGTCAATGGCTGGATCATCTTCTTTGAATGGCATAAGATCCTCAATAGTAGATTGACTGTTTCATTCAAATCTTCACGACTAGTAGATTGACTCTATATTCTGCCCCATGTACTACACATTTCATCTCTGAAAGTGACAAAAAATCCTATTTTTGTGGCCACTCCCAGAAGGTCGGCCTCTTCAATTAAGTCAGATCATAATCAATTGTTACGGAGGAAGGAAGGAATATATGATGGATTTCTTTACTAATGGAGAATAAAAGCACAACCACAAGTTAAAAGGTTTTTCAAGGGCAACAGCCTCAGATAACATATATACTACTAACCATATTCAGAATAGGGGCACGATCATAGTCAATGTTAGCAGCTTACACATTGGAACTGCTAAGGATGTTTTTCATCTTTCTTTTTTTCTTCAACCCTTTATTGAGATATTTGTGACTAATATTTTGAAGGTATTTGGTATGAAATGGATGTGGCCTCAAACAGCGATGGCCTATCTTAATGGGGAAGGACCTTTACTAGGGAGTTGCTCTATGGTGGTTGTCCTAAGATCTATATGTTTAAAAGACACCATCATATTTTCCACAGCAAAAGGATCATTCAATGGGCAATGCCACTAAATTCAAGCAAGTGTGATCTCCAAAACTCAAGAAAATTCCTTGGCTGAATAGTCTGATCATAAGATTAGAACATGAGAAATTTTCTTGGTTGAATTATCTTGATCAGTATGATCAGCCATGATTTCCTTTATATAGAGATCAGTGATACAAGAAAGGAAAATACATTAATGAAAAGTTATGTAGCTAGTCTCTCATGATTGATACAATATGTCAATTTAATCTCATAGACCGATGATAAGATATTTGAAATCTACAATTATGGTATACCGCAAATCTACATGATTACATGGTACTCCAGCAGGTTATGCAACTCTGAGGGTTTAATGATGACATTCTTGTGGATCACCCACAGTTATTAATTTTGTTTCGTTTCTGCCGAAATTTTTCGTTTCGGTCAAGTGGCCAAAACGAAATTTCGGCCAAAACTTTTCAGTTTGAATTTCGGTCGATCTCGGCCGAAATTAGGGATTTCGGCCGAAATGTGACTTTTCGGCCGAAATGGAATTTTACATAATTAATTTTTTTTTTTTTTTTACTTTTTTTACACAGATATTTTGTATTTCTTATATTTTCACAAAATATAATTCCAAAAAAAATACTATAATGGATTAAATCTATATTTATTACTTTTTATATTTTTCTACTTATATATGTATATATATATTATGTTATATTTTCCCCAAAATGTAATTCCGAAAAGTTTCGCCGAAATCCCGAATCGGCCGAAACTTTTCATTTTGCAGGCCAGAACGAAATAAGGTCCGAAACGATATTAACAACTATGGGGTCACCTCTCTCAGATTTTGCAAGTGATGTTCACTCAAGATTTATGGCAGTGTTGGGCACAATGCTGTGTTGCCACTGTCGAAGGCCGAATTTTATAATGTTTTAATGTTGTGTGAAGCTTAGCCTTTTGCGGGCAGCACTGTTGTACACTAACTTGTTTTAGCAGAACTAAACCGCAATCATTTCAAGAAGAAATCAGGGCAAGATGGACCATATAGGCATATACCATCACAATTCTATCAACAAGTTAGATGTTTCAATATGAGGAGTTCACAAATAGAATTACTGACAATTAAACCCTATAGAAGAAGAAGAAAAAGAAGAAGAATACCCAAAGCTTGCATAATATGAATGTTCTTGAACAGCCATAAGCTGGACAGCATTGTATCCCAGTCTCTTAATGCGAGGGAGAACATCATCACGAAAGTTAACATATGTGTTGATCATCGGCTCCTGCGGTCAAAGGAAACTATTTAAGGATAATAGAAGACAAAAAGAAATTAAAAAAGAAACGAAGCAAAATGGAGAAAAATAAGTTTTCATGGGTGATATATTTTACTAAAATATTCAAATTACAAGTACTAAATATTTGTACTATGACTATGACTGCATCTAAAATGCAATGAAATTTTAAGAATCTGAGATCACAAAGCAGACAGGCAATCCACTCAGCACCTCCAACATCAAAGAGCTACTACATAAAGTAACTATTACAGTTAACCAGTTATTTGTTCTTATTTTTTTTTGGCGGATGGGTGGGTGGAGGTATATTTTACTAAAGACATTCAAATTACAAGTATTAAATAATTGTACGATGACTATGACTACATCTATTATGCATTGAAGTTTTAAGAATCTGAGATCACAAAGCAGACAGTCAATCCATTAAGCACATCCAACATCAAAGAGCTACTTTAACTAGTAGCTATTACACATTTAAGTAGTTAAGAAACTGATAGGGTGAGGTAACAATTAGAAATAGACCTAACAAGAATAACATAAGCTGAGGCCAGGTGTTTGACATAACAAGCATAAAATAGTAACACAAAAAAAAAAAATGTCTTTAAGATGTAATACACTCCGTAAAAAGTTTTTAGAAGAAGGCATTACATTTCTATTGGAAACCTCAGTCTTTTTATACCCTCTTATGCAGTCAGTTTGCTTTTTTGCAAAAACCATGTTCCAAAAGAAACAACATTGAAAGGAAAAAAATAACCCAACAACGGCTTATTCAGAATTAGAACCATCATAGTAAATTATTCAACTGAAATGATGAAACCCAGAGTTCGAAAATGGAAAGCTGTAGAACCTAGGACAGAGATAACAGAATAATAAATCATCACTTTGAGGCTTAACAAGGCAGGGTCACATACCGTACTACTCATTCCAACATGTGACTCATAAATCCGGAGAGTTTTGGGTCTTTTTGGCTGAGGATGTTTAAATACATACTTCTCCTGTAAACATAGAAATTAGAGCACCATAAAAGAAAATTGAATGATGATGACAAAAAGAAAAGGCATATGTAAAAGTAAAAAAAGGGGGCCGTAAACATAGAAATTAGAGCACCATAAAAGAAAATTGAATGATGATGATGAAAAGAAAAGGCATAAGTAAAAGAGAGAGAGAGAGAGAGAGAGAGAGAAGGGGGGGAAGGGGGGAAGGGAAGGGGTGTTCACATTAGACAAAATCTTGGAAGTGGTATTGGTAACGTACATAGTTGTCTAAGGTAAAAAAGTTTGCACATTGGAAGTGGTATTGGTAACGTACATAGTTGTCTAAGGTAAAAAAGTTTGCACATATTGTTAGTAGTATACATACCAATGAACTGGGGCATGTGATGGGACGGTCTTATCAGTTATCACCAATCAGGTTGAGCAAAAGATCAACCCCTCATGTAAGGACCTCAAAGTGACTACCTGTTCGCACAAGAGGATAGGCAATAGTGGGGACTGAGTGAGTCCCACTAAACCCTCTGCATTTAAGCCTATAGCCAGACCACATATAAGTCCATCAGTGTACAGCTAGCCCCCCATGCAGTGTCACAAATCCTATTCAAGGAAATTTACTATTTCAGGAAAATACTAGGATATTTGGGATATTACCTTTGTTTTACTTTCTTTTTTGAATAAATTTACTGTTATTAAAAAATATATTTGGGATATTACCACTGAGAATGTCATGAAAAAACAAAGTTAATTTTGGAAAACAATTAAAAATATATCATCATCAAAGGCTTGTCCCAACTATTTTGGGGTGGGCTATACGAATTTTGTTTCTCCATTTCAATTTATCATGGGCCAAATACTAGATAGGGTGCACTACATCATATTGAACCTAACCAATTTCATCTATGTCCTCTTCAGCCTACCCCTTTTCATTGGCAGGCCATCAACTTGTATAGAAAGACCATTCCTCACCGACGCCGTAGCTTGCCTACATTGGACATGTCTAAACCATCTCAAAGGAATCTCTCTTAATTTATAATCTATTGATGCTACACCTAAATGTTCCCAAATGCACTCATTTCTAATTCTCTCTTTCCTAGTTTTACCAATAATTTTTTTTTAGTTTTTAATAAAAATGAAAAATACAATTAGAAAATAAACAAATGGTGAATAAAAAAATAATATATATTATATAATAAGCATGCTTTGTAAGCATTTAGAATTAGAATAACAGTTGATAGTTAATCTCAAATGATTAAATCAATATTTATTTCTTAATTAGTTATTGGTCATTTCTTAATAGTAACTGAGTAAGAATAGAAAGTAACTTTCTAGGATAAAAGTTCTGATAGATTTATTTAAAACTTATTTGGAGATTTTATCTTAATTATTATAGTAATTATCTCAATTAACAGCATAAGTATAATATCATATCTCCACTTTAATTACAAAGAAAATCAATACCATATAAATAGGTATGGATGGGTGAAGTAAATGCAGTAAGAGCTATCATTAATTAATGGTCTCTTTTCTTGTTTTATGATGCAATCCTAGGGTTAGGATGCAAGTGCCAAGGCACAATTTGGTTCCCACAGGAACAATCACGTGAAAAAAACAACTCTCCCATGATAAACCCACGAGAGGGAATTTTATTAATCTCCAAAATCTCTAAGAAATAATTCTCTACAAAGCCATATAAATAGTAAAAGAAACTTAAACCCTAAGAAATCAATCCTAATCAAACTAGGAAACAAATAATAATCCTATCCAAATTAGAAACTATTCCTAAACACAACTTCTTAAATAAAAATTAGAAGCTACTAATAATTAAGAAAGAATTCCTAAACTTCCTTGGGTCCCACATGTGGATCATGAGTATATGGCAACCGTGTGCTACTGCATCAATTCCCCCCAGGTAGAAAAAGAGTTTGTCCTCGAACTCGGCTCTTCTTCTTGATGTTACTTTTGTAGATAGTGTGTACGTGAAGCGCATCCTTAGTGAGACAAGAACTGGACCCATGCTTTGGTGGTATCAGCTTCATAGGACGGAGTGTGACTTGCTTTTCACCTTGCATGAATGTGTAGGTGTTGTCGCGCATGCCATTAGTGTCATTCTTGTCATACATCCATAGACGACCCAACAAAATATCACAACTATCCATGGGTATCACATTACACCAAACTGTATCTGTATAATCGGCATCAATGAAAAAGGTAACTGGACATGCATATCGGACTTACACTTCATTACCTATCATTAACCATTTAGCAAAATAAGGACGATGATGCTTACGAACTTTCAACTGTAAGCGATCTACAAAAGCTTGGGATATGATATTCTGACAAGTGTCTCCATCAATGACGATTGTACATTCTTTACCATTGACAGTTCCTTTGGAATGGAAAATATTTTCTCGCAACCATTTCTTCTCAGTAGTCGATTTAGGTTCTTGAATGACCATGAGAGACTCAAGACCCTCCTCAGGGGGAATATCCACGATTTCCTCTGTGTCATTCTCTTGAGGGTCATCTGAAACATCTTTCACATCACTTTCAGTCTCAATGAGATGGATACGTTTTGGACATTCTGCTGCACGATGCCCTTCTTGTTTACAATTAAAGCATGTGAGCCTATTTTGACCTTCGGGCTTGTTAACAACTTTCTCCGACGATGTACTCGGTTTAGAACCTGCAATGGAGGAATTCTTCGGCATACCCCATTTAGCTGCATTAAGTTTTTGGGCTTGATGATTTGCAATTCCCTCAGCTTTGATAGCATGCTGAATAATCTCATCAACATTATCAAAATGCTTGAATACGAGGATATCTTGAATATCAAGTGTAAGCCCATTAAAGTATCTGTCAACTAAGACCTCGTCATCTTCATTCAAACCACAACGGGCTTGCATGGTCATAAACTCTTCAGAATACTCAACAACTGTCTTAGATCCTGGTTTCAAGTATTGAAAACGTGAATGCAGATCTCTGGAGTAATTGACAGGCAGGAATTTTTGCTTCAACAGATTTTTCATCTCGGCCCATGTGTCAATAGGGTCAATTTGTTGGTATCTCCTCTTCTTTTGCAACTCGGCCCACCATATCGCAGCATAATTGCGAAATCGAGTTGCCACCAATGTAATTTTATGACCATCCGTCATTGGTTTATGTGCAAAAATATTTTCAACACACACTAACCAATCTAAGAATTCATCAGGCTTCAATTTCTCATCATATTCTGGAATCACAAGTTTTATACCCAAATCACGATCAACATTTACTACATGTGGGTCTCGTTGATTCCGATTATGCCTTCCTATCATCTTGATGATCATCCTCACGCCGATTAGGTACTAAAGTAGTTAATCGGGTTTCAATCCTTGCAAGAGTAACTTGCATTTGAACCATCATTGCGGATAGTTGATTAACATTTGCTGATAATTCCGCAATTGTTCCTCTCAAATCTTCATTATTATGAGAGGAAGATTCCACTTTTACCTGCTTCTTGGGAGGCATTTTGTCGAAAGGAAATTTAAAATTTTTGACTGACCTGATGTGTAGATTTGCTCACCACGATCACGATGATGAAAACGGATCGAAAATCTGACGGTGGATGAGTCTGGTATCGCGAAAAGAAGAAACCTCAACCGTTGATCTGGTCAAGCTGTCGTTTGACTGCTTGTGGACCACGTCAATGGGTCGGATCGGATTTGAATTAGGCCCACTGACTCGGACCAAAAATTATGTACTTTTTTTTAAACTGCTGCTGGCCCTTGGGTCGGACTCAACCCAACTGGAGGCCCACTTGTGGAGACCCAACTGGAGGCACGTGGGTCGCTCCTCGGGTTCGATGCAACCATAGCGAAGAAATGATTTTATTTTTTTTATTTTTTTTTTTGCTTCTCTTGTTCTTCCTCAACTACATGAAGATGAAACGAAGGGTGGGGCGAGGCGATTTCCTCTGATGCTGGTTGGTGGTGCACGTCGTTCTCCTCTGGTGCTTGCCTACTAGTGTGATGGTGGCTGGTGACTGCTGGTTGGAGAAGATGGGAAGCAAAGGCTTGCAGACGGCTTGCGAGGGTGGAGCGGCGACGATGCTGGAGATGAAGAGGTGTTGCGCGATGGATGGCTGGCAGTGGAGTGGAGCAATGACGACGACAGTTCTAGGTACGCACTTCTTCCCTAATCTATTCTTCTTCTTCGTCTTCTCTGCTGCTTTTTTTTTTTGGTGGGATGGGAGGCGAGTCTGTGATGATGACGATCGGTTTGGGGATTATGGTGGAATGGATTGCCTCAGTCAATTAGGGTTTTGCAATTTAGGTTTCGGTTTGGGTGTCGAGAGTTGGGCTGGATTGAGGGATACAAGAAGATGAGGAAGATGAGGGTTTTGGTTTCAATGTGGCTAATGGCAGGGAATAGGGTTTCGTGGGATCAGGGATTTTGGATGGGGCAGGGACGATGATGGTGAACAGTAATGTTTGAGACGGTAAGGATGAGGATAGGGTAACACGCCGACCATCGAGGGATCGTTCGGCTCTGATACCAATTGATGCAATCCTAGGATTAGGATACAAGTGCCAGGGCACAATTAGGTTCCCACAGGAACAATCACATGAAAAAAACAACTCTCCCACGATAAACCCACGAGAGGGAATTTTATTTATCTCCAAAATCTCTGAGAAATAATTCTCTACAAAGCCATATAAATAGTAAAAGAAACTTAAACCCTAAGAAATTAATCCTAATCAAACTAGGAAACAAATAATAATCCTATCCAAATTAGAAACTACTCCTAAACACAACTTCTTAAATAAAAATTAGAAGCTACTAATAATTAAGAAAGAATTCCTAAACTTCCTTGGGTCCCACATGTGGATCATGAGTATATAGCAACCGTGTGCTACTGCATCACTTTACTTGAAATAAAATTGAAAATATATGTTTATCTTCAAATTAAGTGTCTAACAAGTATTACTAAATGGTAAATAAAACTGGGTGTATGACAACATCCTTCATTTACTCACTCAGTTTCTCTCCCTGGAATTATCAGGATATTTCACAATCTTATCACGACAATAAAAAAGAAGAAGCGAGAAATGATCCCACACTACTATCGGTGCCATACTGGTTGGCAGCGACCACCGGATATAACATGTGTAGAGCGCATTATTGCATAATCCAACCAGTTCATATCCATGCCCTATTATGCAAAGGTAATACTCAAGTGGACTACCATGTGAGGTGGGGAGCATATATTCTTTATGTATCATAACTGTACCAAAAGACTTTGACTTGATTCTTCTCTAGTCAACTGTAATAGGAGATTTGACTGGTTGTAATTAAGTGATTATGAAAGGGTGGATCATACCACAGTGGGAGATCACTCCATTGAGTCCAAAATTTAGTTAAGTTTCTTGTTTCAGTTTTGTTATGGTGTCAAAGGTAAAGCTCTTTTTTGCTTAGAACGAGCAAGAGAGATTGTATCTGTGGTGGGGTCTGTCCACTGATTGCATAATGGATACAGAAAGTATCCATTCAAATGTGTTTAAATATGCATGATCTGATGTCACTTGTCAGACCTCAAGGAATGTCATACACGATGTCTGATTTTTGGTTCATCGTTGATCGGCACTTGGATTGCATCTGGTGGGGCCCACTTAAAGGGACTTCATTTTTTCAGCAACTACAATAATCTTCAGTATTCTGGTGTAACCTTGCTACTCGACTGACCCTTAGCTCCCATGATCAAGAAATTGCTGTAGGGCCCACCTGTGATCATCTTGCATCAAGGCTTCTTAAAATCAGTTTGCCACCCTTCCCTAAAGGAGTGCAAGAGTTTTTAGCAAACCTAGAAGTGGAAATTAATCTGTTTGTCAGAACAGATCAGAAAAATTTTCTGACTAGTTCAGATGCTGGACTAATCAGTGGGGCCCATTCAGCTGATCAATGCATCACTGATTCATCTAAACAGGTTGAATATTGAAAGAGTTAGTCAAGTGTACATATCATACACTCGCTTTCCTTCTTTTTTCTTGCTATTTTTTATATTTCTTTAGTTTCTTCATATTCAATCGTCAAGGAAAGATTGTGTTAGTTGTGTGTACACATAAAAATGAAAGTTGGTGAGTGTTAATCTAGTGGGATTAGGTGAGAGGGCAGAAAGGTGAAAAATGACTAAGGTGGGCCCCACGAGGTGGTTCTAAACAAGGAACTGCTACCATTGAAGTTTTCCCACACGTGTGTGACCAAGTGAAAAAATGAGAATTACCAAAAAGAGAAATTGTCAAATATGCATGTGCAGATGTGCTTCACCAAAGGACTGGCATAATGTTTTTCTTAATTGTAAGAATTAGCATATTGAATAGAATTTAGGACCAAGCTTTTCTAATAGATATGGAATCAAGCTTCAGTGAGTTGTTTTGCCAATGCATTTTTTTATACAAGAAAATAGGTCGCGTAAGTAAAAACAAAAACAAAAAAAAAAAAAAAAAGAAGAAAAACCCACACTTAAAATTGTTCATGTGGTTAGGAAGTCCAATAATGAGATGGAGGTCCTGGCTTCGAACCATTTGGGGCCTTACCCGATACACAGTGCTAGTGGGTGGTGTTGTGTATCCGGGGTTTTACCAATGATCAACCTCAAGGGTGGTCGGCGGGTTCCTCGTCATAAAAAAAAAAAGAAAAAGAAAAAGGAAACAGGACTTGAAACATTTCAGAAATGTGCTTAAGACAACAGAAAGTGCCTTCTACACTAAAATAAATAAAATAGCTTCATGGCATCTTCTGAAGCTTATTTGTAGTACCCCAAAAAACACACCTCTTCTGGAGGATCATAGTATATGCCATTGTATGGAATTTCTCCTGGAGCTTGTACAGAAAACTTGATCCAAGCAGGAATTGAATCTTTGAAACCAGATGGGGTATCCATATGTATCTGTAATACATTGATCAAGATGAACAGTGTTAAGATAACCATAGCAACTATATGTATATATGAAGAGCTAAAAGAAAACTACAATTCATAGGACATATTTGATGAGCATAAGATGAAATGGGGAGCATCAGATATCTAAACTATAAGATCTTTTAGCAACAAACATTTAGATACACGTACATGTCATGTATACCTGTGTAAATAAATCCATTAACAATGGGTAAGGTGTACAGCAAGTATGCATAATTATGAGAGTAAGGACTCCAAAAAAGTAAATCCAGTATCATCATCATCAAAGCCTTGCCCAACTATGTTGGGGTCAGCAACATGAATTATATTTCTTCATTCTAGTGTATCCTGGGCCAAACCCACAGTAAAATAATGTAAGCTAAATAGCTAATTTCTCAGTTTGTTATTGAGAAGCCCAGAGCAAAGTAGGGTCAGACAAGAAGTGGAAAAGAAAAGAGGAAATTTGTGATAAATAAAAATAATATCTGAACAACACTATCATATCAAAACTAATATGCTTGATGCTATTAGTTAAGAGTAGGACTTATTAAATCAATAAACTTATGTAATTCAGGGAATTACAGGGTTTTGTAATTTTTGAAAGTTCGAGAAATTAATAAATGGGAGTGGTCACCCAACCCCAAGGGGTGTGACCATCTTCTCTTTCCCTCTCAATTCTCTCTGTTTACTTTTTCCCTCTTTTCTACTCTAGGGTTTTTCTTGACCTTCTTGGGCAAAACCCTAAATATCCTCACATCAAACAATCCAACTTTGTAGCAAAGCATCAAGCAAAGAAGTAGACTGATAATCAAAGAATATTATTGGAGGAGATTGAAGGAAGAACCACGAATTAAAGATGTATATGCGCTGCCAAAATTCAGATATAGGTGGCCTGGTTGCCAAGTGCATAGTAACAGTTCCATGTTCTGGTTTCTGTTTTCTGTGGAAAATAAAGCTTCTCCACTATATTCAGAGCACTGCCATTGGGAGAAAGGTGTCATGTGGCTTGGATTTCAAAAAGGAGCAGAATTAAAGTAGTTTGAGACAGCCGAACCTAGCAGTGTTGTTCGTCTGTTCTAGAGTGAGTGTGAACTTTGCTTTCTCCTTCATTCAAATTCAATCTCCTCTTCTTAATTGAGGGTTAAAGACAAATAACTGCAGTTTTGTGAAGATTTTGTGAGTTTGGGGATACCATGAGAGTAAGTGCCGTGATGTAGGACAGACCCATGGCCCCCAGGGGTAGACCAGCCAATGGCCCCAGCCCATCCATCTTGACCCGTCTTTGGGCACAGCCCATCCAGTTTACGTTTTATTTTATTTTAAATGTCTTTTATTTATTTCAGACGAGAGGTTTTAATCTCAGCAGTAGGATTGTTTAGATGGTTGAGATTAGTTCTAGGGATTTTTATTTCTCTATTGAAAGCATTGTAAAGCATCTTGGCTTCTTCAGACTTTGATGAATGAAAGAAAATTTTGATTATTCGCACTGTCTTTTCCCTTTTCCATGAAAGATATGGTGTGAGGCCTATTCAACTCAGGCATGAGATTTAAACTTATTCCCTGTCGTTGATCGCCATCCCTGCCCACCCACATCTTGATCCCCCGTCTGCATCAATTGTTATCAGAGCTGCGCCTTCATGGCTGAAGTAAGAAGTGTGTGGTAGTCTGAATGGTGTTTTCAGACCTAGCAATCCATTTTTTTCTTTTTCTTTCTTTCTTTTTTTTTCCTTCTTTTGTGAGTGATGTACAAAGAAAAAATTCTCTTCCTCATTTAGGTATTTGTGTAAATACCTAGTTGTGTTGAATTTGATTTGGAAAAAGATCTAACCCAGATGAAAACTTAGTGGTGCTAAGTTTGATCCGTTGATATCTGTTGGTGGTAATGTATTGTAGGGGAACGTTTTCAACAATCTGAGGAGATTTAAGTTCTGGGTTGAGATATGGAATCCAATGCAGAAGGAGAGAGTTCAATTTCTTCATCTCAACCACTGCCTAGTTTTGTGATCCAAGTACAAGGACCACACCTAGTCTTCTGAATGGCAATAACTATAAAGCCTGGGTTTATTATGCAAGAATGGCTATTGGAGGATCCAAAAGACTTGGCTACATTGATGGGAGTAAAGAAAGCCACCGAAAAAGGACCCACATTATTCAAACTGGAATTCTGAGAACATGTCAGTAAAGAATTGGATCCTAAAATCAATGGAAGAAAGTATTTCAGCCAATTTTAAATATTCTAACCCACCCAAGGAGCTTTTGGACTCTGTTATATATCATCATCATCATCGTCAACATCAAAGCCTTGTCCAACTATGTTGGAGTCGGCTACACGAATTCTATTTCCCCATTCCGATCTATCTTGAACCAAATCCTCAGATAAGTTACACTTATCTATCTATCTATTTATATGTACATAGATATGGAGAATATTCATGTGCATCCATCCCTCACCATAGGGCGAGACACTTACATAATTGGAAATATTCATGTGCAAAAGAGGAAAAGTCATATTTGGTCATATGTAGAAAAAGAATGTACATGTGCAAAGAGGGAAAGCCATGTAAGTGTCCCTCACCCTATGGTGAGGGATGGGTGCACATGAATGTCCCCCCATATATATACGTATATATATATATATATTGAGGCGGCTTATGCCCACAAGAGAAATAATAGTAAGATTTTGAAATTGAAAAAGGAAATTGCTGGATTTAAACAAGATGGCCTCTCCACTAGTAATTACTGTCCAAAATTTAGGGTCCTATGGCGTGAATTGAACTTGTACTTGAGTCGTGAACCTGTTGTGCAAGAAAATAAGTAAAACTTTTAGAAAATCAGCATATCTTTGAACTCCTGGGTTGTGTAGGCCCAGAAAATGAAACTGTTTATGCTCAAGTGATTATTCAACATCCCCTATCTCCAATTGGAATAGTATTTGTTCTTCAAGGGGAAGAGTGTCGAAGAAAAGTTATATTAGACAAAACACATCTAATCTATCTCCTGATAGATCAGCTCTTGCTAGTAACAATACAGGCAACATCAGCGGCAATACAGGGAATGGGGGTAGGGGTCGTGTCCAGGGGGTAACACAGTGAACTACGAAGTGTTCAGCTCTTTCATCAGATACTGCCATAGATTTAACAAGACAAGGAAGACACAAAACAATAACTCAATTAAATGCATGCAAATACATGGATATATTGCAATTCTTATTTTGAATCAATTTTCATACTATGTGAAGGAGAAGAAAGAATAAGTTTCATATACTTGAACTAATCAAAGAAAACTATCATAAATTGTATATAAAGAAACCATCAAGCATATGAAGTCGACCTTATTACACTTCTTAGTAATTGCAGGAAAGCAATTACCTTCACACGAGAACCATGGGGAATTGGAGGTGAACCATCTGCATTGTTTGGCAGAAAAATCTCCCATACACCAAACTCATTCTGTAGATAATAAATCATTCAATGTTTGTGAAAAATAAGAGAATCAAATGGTGCAAATCCTATATGAATAAGTAGCAAAAACTCAAAATTAAGTGGATCTCAGATAATGGCCAACAACAATTCTCCGTGAAGTGACGGCATCATTGAAATTACACATTGAATTTGCATGTGAACAATACAAGAAAAAAAAAAAGCATAGATACTGCCAATAATAATTTACTTCAAACATTTGCTACAAGCAGATTCACGCTCCTGTTAAAAATAAAATCATCACATGCAATATCTTTGGGGCATTATTGTAACTTTTGTTTTGCATTGGAGATGAATTAGGGCCTGATGCAGGCAAGTGGAACTAAATTGATTGGAAAAATCAAACCAACCGTATTCCTCAATCAACAGAAAAGGCAACATTGTAAAACAAGGAGAATAGAAGGGATTACATACCCAAAATACTTGATAATCCAGTGTAAACATTCAATCCAGAGGAGAATAAATCAACCCAAAAAGAATAATTTAAAGAAATAAACTTTATTCAACATATGAAGGGGACTAAGGTTGGGCATCCCGCATATTTTGCTTATGTATTGCACACAACACCTAAGTGCTAGGACATGGGTTCACAGAACCTAATGTGGATTGAGATGGAGCATATGAAGATCTTCTAGTGCACCAAGCATTGCGGTAGAAGGAGGCTCTTGATCGAGCATATGGGGTCCAGACACGTGTGACAGGTTCAGATTGTAGGGATACCAGAGATCACTGAAGACCATAGACAAAGATTGAAAGAAGGCTGAAAAAAGCAAGGAAACGGGGCATACACAAGTGACGCACAGGTCAGAATGAAGGGATTCACTTTTTCCGTGACAGTGCTTGAGGTACCAGAGGGCCAGATCGAAATTGATGGTAGATACTAAAGAGGCTATAGTCCGGACAAGCTTCAGCAGAATCTGCCTCAAGCATCTGCAGTCCTAAGAATAATCTTGGATCCTATGAAAATATTGAAAATAGAAATAAATGGCAATGAAGATGTATACAGAACTTGATTAATTCAGAACAAGCCCCAAAAGGACCAACAGAACTAAATCCTAGGATAAAAATTAATACACAAATGGTTAGAAAAATACAGTATAGCATGAGAAGATAGTAAAACAAAGTAGTTTTAAATGACATACCCTGGTCATGACATCTGCATTTGGATTCCAATTGTTAAAATCTCCTATGAGCGACGCCCACTGAAAGGGGAAAAAAGAAGGAACTTAATCATTATTTTCATAAAGAAATTTAAACTATGTAAGGTCTGGATCCCAAAAAACAAAATATGCATGGAAGTGGAAGTCAAATGGAATATCAAATAATGATTCTAATGTTCATAAATGTGACAAATTCACGATCACAGAAAAGAGTTTTGAATACTCTCGAGAATGTATTCAATTTGTCTATCTTTCTATGGAGATTGTCCATCAATATATAGGTATTTACATGCCTTTAATTAAGGCTCTAAGAAAGGAAAACTATCTAATTATATCAATCATTAACCTAAGTTAGGAAAACAACTAATTACAACAATTGCTATTCTAAGTTAGGAAAGCTACAGCTGTCTCAATATTGACCCAAATCAATTCCACGTGAGATATAGCATTTGACTACTGATGGGCTTTGGGCCTTGGGCCTGTTTAACACCCTCCCTCAAATTGATGCGGGAGAATCAACAAGCATCAATTTGTCAACTAAGAATTGATGGCGTGGTCGTGGAAGACCTTTGGTGAGAATATCAGCAATTTGAAGTTCAGTGGAGACATGCGGAAGGCTGATGACATCACGTTTAAACTCATCACGTATGAAGTGACAATCAACCTCGATGTGTTTAGTGCGTTCATGAAAAATCGGATTCTCAGTAATCCGAATTGCACTTGTATTATCAGCATAGAGGAAGGTAGCTCCATCTACGGGAAATCCAATATCTGAGAGCAGACCACGGAGCCAAAGAATTTCGGAGCACACAGCAGACATAGCCCGGTACTCAGCCTCGGTAGAAGATTTGGAAACTTTGTCATGTTTCTTGCATTTCCAGGAAATCAGACTATCACCCAAAAACATGCACCAGCCTGTCGTCGATCTGCGAGTATCCGGACAACCAGCCCAATCAGCATCTGAATAAGCTTTGAGAGATAGAGGATTGTTAGATGGGAAGAACAACCCACGAGTCGGTGTGCGAATAAGGTACCGAATGATGCGGCGAACAGCAGCCAGATGAAGGTGACGAGGAGCATTCATGAACTGACTCATCAGGTTGACCACATAAGAGATATCAGGACGAGTGATCGTGAGGTAGATCAAGCTGCCAACTAATTGGTGATAGGCGGTAGGATCGGAAAGAAGATCGCCCTCCTCACGACTGAGTTTGACATTCAGTTCGACCGGCGTATCTACAGGAGCGGAAGAGGTAAAGCCAGCCAAGTCAATAAGATCAACCGTGTATTTGTGCTGATTGAGAACTATACCTTTAGGCGATTGATGAACTTCAAGACCAAGGAAATAGTGTAAGGGGCCTAGATCCTTCATTTGAAATGTCTGATGAAGAGAAGCTTGGAGTGCCTGAATCATGTGTGCATTGGGACCAGTACTGACAATGTCATCCACGTAGACGAGTAACACAGTAATCCCGGATGGAGCATGATGTAAGAACATGGAAGGATCATACTGGCTAGGATGAAAATCCAAATGGAGAAGGGCATCTTGAAATTTCTCAAACCATGCACGAGGAGCTTGCTTCAGACCATAGAGAGAGCGGCGGAGCTTAGCATCCATACCCTTCCCAGAGGAGGACCTCGGAGGCAGACGCATATAAACATCTTCTTTGAGATCACCATGAAGAAACGCATTTTTTACATCCATTTGATAGAGAGGTTAGGACTGAGAGGCAGCAACAGCAAGAATGATGCGTATGGTGGTCATCTTGGCGACGGGAGCAAAGGTTTCAGCATAATCAATGCCATATTCCTGTCGATTTCCGAGAGCAACAAGGCGCGCCTTATACCGATCTAGAGTGCCATCTGATTTTAACTTGAGAGAAAAGATCCACTTGCAGCCAATAGGTTTGACACCCACAGGAGAGGGGACAATATCCCACGTATGATTTTTCTCTAAAGCAGCCAATTCATCTTGCATAGCCTTGTTCCAACATGTATCCTGCACAGCCTGAGAATAGGATTTGGGAATGGAAGAAGAAGACAAAGTGGCCATTAAGGAAGTATGGGAGAACCCATAGCGGTCGGGTGGGACCGAAATGC
This sequence comes from Camphora micrantha, assembly GCA_003546025.1. Taxonomy (NCBI): domain Eukaryota; kingdom Viridiplantae; phylum Streptophyta; class Magnoliopsida; order Laurales; family Lauraceae; genus Camphora; species Camphora micrantha. The sequence continues at coordinate 13,013,600 of QPKB01000004.1, read as the reverse complement.
GAGTGGAGCGACGCAATGAAGGAGGGCCAGATGGACCAAGTGCCTGAGGTGGACCGGATGCCGGAGGAAGATCAGGAGGGGGATCCCTGGGAGGCGCTTCTCTGTTCCATCTGTGATACACAAAGTTAGGATTAAAACGAACAACTGAGGTGTTGTCAGAAAAACCAGGTAAAGACACCAAAGAGGAGTCAGGAGGATCAATGTGCTTTTGAAAAAAATACTGTTCAAAGAAAACGGCATTCCTAGAGGTACGTAAACGACGAATGTGAGGATCATAACAAAGAAACCCCTTCTGGAAGGGTGCATAACCTAAAAACACACACTGAGCAGATTGTGCCGTTAGTTTTGTCCTCTCAGAGGGAGGCAAGTGCACGAAGCAAATGGAGCCAAAAACATGAAGATCATCATAGGATGGAGAGGTCTTGTACAATCGGTAATATGAGCTTTGATTTTCAATGGAGGTTGATGGCATACGATTGATAAGATGAGTTGCCGTAGCCAATGCCTCAATCCAAAAACGGGTAGGAACCGATGATTCAAGAAGAAGGGAACGAGTGACATCAAGGAGATGTCTATTTTTCCTTTCAGCGATTCCATTCTGCTGGGGAGTATAAGGACAAGATCTTTTAGAAATAATACCTTTGTTTTGCAAAAATCGTTGAAAATCTGAGGATACATATTCTCCGCCTGAATCAGATCGCAAGATTTTAATGCAGGTGAAAAATTGATTCTCAACATAAGCTAAAAAGATTTTAAAAACATTAAAAACATCAGATTTTGAATGCAAAAAGTAGACCCATGTGAACCGACTGAAATCATCAATAAAAGTCACAAAATATTTGTAGTGAGCGTGGGAAAGAGCTGGAGCAATTCCCCATACATCACTATGAACTAAATCAAAACACTGAGAGGTGTGAGAAGTGGAATGAGGAAACGGAAGAGTTTTGCTCTTTCCCATTTTACAAGTAGCACAATCAAAAGGCATACAAGAAGATAAACCAATAGATTTATTTAATAAACCAGAATTTAACATAAGGGACAAAGCCTTGGAATTAGGATGTCCGAGTCTATTATGCCACAACCGACAATTATCTCTAAGAGAAAAACAAAACACATTATTGTCGAATTGATTCCTAGAAAATTTAGAAAAATCCAGCGGAAATAAGCGTTCACACTTAGGTCCCTTCGCGATCTCCTTTCCGGACATCTGGTCCTGCACAACACAACCAGAAGAAGAAAAAGAGATGTTACAATTATTTTCAACAAGTTGCCCGACGGACAATAGGTTGGAAGTTAAATTAGGACAAAGGTAAACATTTCTCAATGGGATGGGACCAAGGATATCTCCGATAGCAGTAATAGGAACATGTCCGCCGTTAGCAGTTTGTATTTGGAGATGGCCATTGTAACTGGTCATATTGGAGAGAGGGGTGTGGGAATACGTCATATGATTAGACGCCCCGGAATCAAGGAACCAAGTAGAAGATGAAGGGGACTTACCTGAGAGACCAAAGGTAGAGAGGGCATTGATAATCATTTGTTGAACCAATTCAGGAGTGAGAGAGGATGAGGGCCCAGGCTGTGGAGGTGTTGATGTAGGAACAGGCATAACCGAGGAAGCCCTGTGGAGGTGTTGATGTAGGAACAGGCATAACCGAGGAAGCCACATAAGCATGTGGAGTCTGATACTGCGGAGCCGGAGACTGGGAAGTCTGATACTGTGTCGACGGACGTGGTGGACGGCGGCGACATTCAGAGATGATATGTCCCGACTTTTTACAGTAACTGCAGACTTTCTGTTTGCATTGAGATGCAAGATGCCCAAATTTCTGACAACTGTAGCATTGGGTTTTGCTCAAGTCTCGTAGCGGAGGTTGAGAAGCTTTATTAGCTGAAAACGCGACTGAATAGGTCTCAGTCTTTTGTTGAGCTATATGGGCCGAGGTTGCCAAGCGCTGTTCCTCGCGTAAGAGTTCATTCAAGCAGACAGCCAAGGAAGGTAGAGGTGTCCGATTCATCAGGGCAGAGCGGACACTGTCATATTCATTCCGTAATTTCATCAAAAATTGATCCCGCTGACTAGAGGCCTGAAGATCACGAATGACAATCAAAACGTTGGCAGCCAAACTTGCATACTTAATACTATCATATTCCGACCATAGGGTCCGGAATCCTGAATAGTAGTCTTGAATCGACAAGGTTCCTTGTGCATATTCAGCAATCGCACATTCAAGGTGAAATTGACGAGCAGAGTTATTTTGATGGTACACTTGCTGCAAATACTCCCACATGTCTTTAGAAGTGGGGTAGGGTTTGAGGTTCATTATCAGATGAGGCTCAACAGATCCTAGAATCCAGGTTTTGATTTTGGCATCTTTAGTATGCCAAGAGGAGATCTTCTTCTCATCCTCAGTGGATATAGGTTCAGAACCAGAAATATATCCCCATAATTCCTTAGCTTCAAGGTAGATTTGGAACTGAAAAGACCAAGTGGGGTAATTTTTTCCCGTGAACTTGATCAAGGTAACCTCAGATTTTTCCATCTCAACGTTGATATTGGCCAAAAGAACGGATCAAGACAGCAAACAGAGAAGAAAACAGCAGCAAACAGCAAACAAAGAAGAAAATAGCAGCAACCAGCAACAAAAAAGGAGGCAGCAGGTTAAAAACGGCCTTGATTTCAGGAGAAGATCAGCACGTGGGCCCCACCAATTGATCTCTAGACAGATCAACGACAGGGGATGGAAAGGTAGACAATTTTCGCAGCTATTGGAAGAGGTCTTATGCAAAACGGATCAAAATCCACAATTTTGAACGGCTAAGATGAAATCTGTTGGACAAAACTAAAATACCAAAAAAAATGGTATATGGCCTACCTCTGATGATCGAAAAATGCTGAAAAAATGTCCAAGAATTCCAAGATGAGTGGTCGACCAAGATGGGAGGTTCTGCTGATACTGCAGTGATGATCAGAGGTGGGCCCCTAATGAGTTGCTCCAAATTACTGACGAGAATGGTTCCCAGAACCAAAATCTGTTATCTAATTTCTCTGCTGAGGCAAACAAACATCCACAAGACTCTGATTCAACTGTCGATCAAGATAGAATGATGTCTGTGATGAACTTGGGCTGATCTGTGGTGGGCCACAAAGATCAAACTTCAAGATGTTCTTGAAAAACTATGTTAACATGCACGAATAATCAAGGACAGGATGCCAATGACTATTATCACCAAGATTCGAAGAAGACTAGAAGAGATTTAACCTCGCTCTGATACAATGACAAATTCACAATCACAGAAAAGAGTTTTGAATACTCTCGAGAATGTATTCAATTTGTCTATCTTTCTATGGAGATTGTCCATCAATATATAGGTATTTACATGCCTTTAATTAAGGCTCTAAGAAAGGAAAACTATCTAATTATATCAATCATTAACCTAAGTTAGGAAGACAACTAATTACAACAATTGCTATTCTAAGTTAGGAAAGCTACAACTGTCTCAATATTGACCCAAATCAATTCCACGTGAGATATAGCATTTGACTACTGATGGGCTTTGGGCCTTGGGCCTGTTTAACAAAATGAACATCAAATAATGCCATAAAGATGGTCAAGGAAAGAATAGTTTCGTAAAAATGAATTGCTCACAATTTATATTTAAGTGAACCAACAGCTATCACAGAATTTCCATGAGACTATCCATCAACTCTCTCAAAATGCCCAGACGGGCTAGTTAATTTGATAATGTAACCATCCATATGCTGGAAACAATCAAGTATTATGCCCAGTTAGTTATTTTCACTCATTAAATGCATAGTTTTCTTTCAATGATAAACAAGAACAATTGAGCACATAAGTGGACAAAGGTCAAGCAACAGTACAAAATAATTATCTCCACATGCTAGGGTCAAGGGATGACATCTTGCATTTATTGGGTTCAAATATTAATACAAGTAATAGTACAATATAATCATCTCCACACACTAGGTCAAAGGATGACATCTTACATTAATTGAATTCAAATATTCATACTCATTCAATGAAAGCAACATACAAAGAATCCATCCAAAGAAAATGGCATTATTAACAGAAGCGGATATCAAACTGGTTAATTAAAACAAACAAACAAAAAAGTATCAGAAAAGCGCAGAAATATTTGCTATTAAGTCATGAAAAAACTGACCTTTGCTCCAGGAACCCATTCTCTGTATGTTATACCTGTCGAACTGAAAAACCAATAGTGAGTAGAAATGAGGAAGTATGTGGGTAGGAATCTGAATAAACTAATAACTATATAATTCCAGGTAAAAACAAGAAAAGAATACAAAAAAATTGGATACAAGAACAATGGTGGTTATAGGAGAAAAAACAGTGATCATAGCCAAATAACAATGAACAACTAGCTGAGTCATAAATTTCCAGTACACTCAAACCCCAATCTGACAATATGAAGAGCTTTGCTTAGGATGTCAGTGTCCCCCAATAGAAGAGACTTCGGCCTTCATATAGGGTTTCAGTAGAATCAATCAACCACTATATGGTAGTTCATAGGACTACTAGAATTCTTCCCGGTCTCATTCCATATCAAAAGCACAAAAATACCAAGAAAAGATATAGCAAAGGACAAGTTGTATTGCAAAAGATATAGAGTGAACTATGACAGGTGAGCATCCTTGCCTAAGGCCTGATCTATCAATTCAACTCAAAACGTTTTCTATGTCACAGGCATGTTCATGGATAAATGAGTAAAGGTATCTTTTACCATAAATGCACTAGTGAACAATCTCTATTGAAAACAATGAGCCTGGGAATTTACGTAAAGTGCCCAATTAGAACACGAATGTAAGTCCACGGTTAAAATTCAACTTGAATTCATTATAACAAGTCCCTGGAAGCACCAAAAATCCATCCTCCACAACTCAAGACAACTTACACAACCTTGTGCTCAGTCCCATTTCATTAAAAAAAAAAAGTCTCACCTCATGCATCTCCACAACCAAACAATGCAAAGCTAATTCTAAGTCTACATGAATACAGTGTAAAACAAAAACAACAAAAAGAGAAAAAGAAGAGGAGTGGGGGAGGGGGAGGGCTCAGGTAGGCCAAGCAACATTAAATAGCAAATTATGTAATTTACTGAGTTCAATCTTCCTTTTTTATGTGAAAGATGTAGAAAGCAGAATGTAATAGTAAGCACAGTATTCAATGGAGGACATGACAAACACCAATGCTATTGCCCAATCTAAACGAATGATGACGTGAATCTTTACATGCTTTAACTAAATAAAAGAGACTAACTATTATACCTGTGTGTGAAGCCAAGCCTTTCATATCCACGAGAAAATGCGTCCAGACCACCTTCATGTTTATCAATCAGCGCCCGCAATTTTTTATATTGATTGTATCTGTATTCGAAAACACACAATAAGTTTCTACTGATCCTTGTGAAAACAGAAGAGGGCCAGCAGAAAGATAATAAATGTTTTTGAAAGACTTTTTCTAGAAAAATAATAATAAAGTTGTTGACAGAAACAGTGTCCTTGTCCCTCACATTAATTTAAAAACCCAAAAAACTTCTAATAGGATAGAACCTTGAAGTAGTACTAGAAATGTATCTAACACTTTAATTGGATAGAACCACAAAGTAGTATTAGAACTGTACATTTCATTAGCATTTATAAACTACTGACATACTCTCATGTGCTCGGTTACTATTTGGATACGATCATGAAATATAGCTTGCCAGTCCATCAGGTCAGTTACATGAAATAGTAGTATTAGAAGTCACGAATGGTGTTATTTACCTATTTGGCATTCTTTTGTCCCACTTAATCTGGAATAGACATGCTGAATTTGTTTTGAACATACAAACATACCAGATAATCCCAAGCATCTTAGTACTTTTAGGCTTTTTCTATTATTGTTGGTTGGATCAACTGAATTAGCTATCCAAGAATTGATTTTCCCTACATCAGACTTCTATTCTTAAATGGGATCTATTTTAGAAGGTACCTCTACTTCCATGGAATTATACTTACACAGTTTTTGCCCTTCTACTAAATTTTGCATAAAATGGGACCAATATCGATAGTTTTTTTTTTTTTTTTTTCCTTTGTAACCAATATCAATAGATTGACCAATCTAAAGTAATGGCTATAACCTGAGATCAATCAGATGCCATGGATCTGAGATGCTGACAGACCATGAAGAAAATATGATTAATCCAACAGAATATGCTTCCCACAAAAGAAATATAGAAAACTCCATCCAGGGCATCCAACTGAAGGCTAGAAAGCTACTACAAGCAATCCAAAATGGCCCTGTTTCTGTGTTCGGGAGATACAGGTGGATGGAAGACAAAAATTGTGACTCATTGACATACAAATCTTGATTATTAAAGCTATATCAAGAAAAAAAATTAATGGTTGTGATTAAAAGTTGTTTGCAGAAGTATCAAAGATAGAAATGAACCTACCTACCAAACTCCAAAAATCTAACAAAAAATGCAGGAAATGATCAGGATTGGGCAACACTGATAGTCTAATAAGGAGGGACCCAGCCAAAAACAGTCAGCATTTGCGTGTCCCACTAAAAGATCACCAATACTACTTCATGATTTGGAGTGTGGAACAATATAATGCTCAGGTTTTGATGCCACGTATCATACTGCATGTGAATCTGCCAAGAGGATGTTCCAGAAATAAACTCCGCAAGAGGACAACCCTGGATCTTGAATCCAGTCCCAAACGATAAAGAGAAGTCAGGTCCACCAGAAGATATCAGATCAGCATGGTAACAAAAGGTTTTTTCTGACTTTGATACTTCAAAAAAGAATGAAGCATAATCAGGGGTTATGTCCAGCAAGAAGATCTTTTCTTCTTCACAAGACAAGCTGCCCTCTTCAAAACAAATAAAAGTGATTTTCATGTCTCTGAATGGACCTTATCAAAAGTTGGGTTGGCGCAGCTCCGGACCTTCGATCGACTAGACCAACCTCTCAGATGAGGTTGATCGAATCCAACAAAGGGATTCCACGCGAAGCAGCACTCAAAACCTTACACTCTAGAAGAAAAACTCACGATTTTATTGATTGAAATAAGCATAATAAAACAATAGGTCTCTTTTCTATATATAGAGCATCAAGATACTGGAAATAGTAACATACCTACTCTTAATTAAATTAGAATTTTAGAAAACAATTCCTATTAAGCAACTAGTTGATATTACTAATTTAGATAGATAGGGATCTCTGATTAAATCAGGGATCATGTGGACCCCATTAGATGGTCCACCAGGGGGGCCTGCGGGGCCTAGTCTTCTATCGGGCTGCATCATGGGTCAAACCAAAATTTGGGCCCACCAACAGCAGAGTTTTGATCTACTTAAATCAGCCAACCAAAGGTAGCTCTGATAGCATGAAAGTTGACGAAGTATGTTATAGAAATTGTCTCCTGTGTACTATAATCAACAATGAATACTTCATATAGAATTTTGTGGTAGGACCGTTGGAGGATAAGCAAAAAAGAAAAGGAAAGCTATACATAAGGATTAATATACTGTGTTAACCTAATCTCCTAATATATCAGATATAATCTCCTAATATGGTACGCTGCAAGTCTACATAGGATAGAGTATCGATCAGCACAAAATAATACTCTGCATGACTACATAACCATAGCCATTAGCTTTGACTGTCCATATCCAAGAACAACAGATATCAGTGTCCAAGTTACAGAGTCAAGAAATCAAAGTAAAATAGAGGCAACCGATACACCAAAATAATGCAAAATACTTAGGTGGATGTATCATACCACCTTAGCTTCTCCCAAAACCAACTGCAGCATAAATGTTCATAATGAAGAATTGTCTTATGAATCCTAAAAGTTAAACATTAGATATGTGTGCACATTTAGGATGAGCTAGAACTTGAGAGGTTGATAATTTCATATCCCAAAACCTAAAAAAGAAAGGACAAAAATTATAATATAAGACAAAAATAATAATATAACTCATTAAATAGGGAGTGAGAAAAACACAAGACACCCCAGGGGAAGGGTGTCTCATCTCATACAGCTGCCCAAGGATCGATCCCTGGGCGGGTTGATTATCCCACATGAACGGATCCCTGGGCGGGTAGATTATCCCACATGAACGGTACCTCTGACCCAATCTAGAGAAAGATAGGGAGAATGGAGTTAAAGGTCTTACCGAAAATCAAGATGTGCACGAAAATCTTTCAGAATTGGGTCTATTTCATATATTTTTTGTCCGTCACCAGGTGGAGGGATGGATCTTCTTCTAACTTCAACATTGCCACCCTCTACAGCTTGTGCACCCTGGACCTCATTGTTATCACCCACTAGTTGTGAAGGAACAGGATTTTGTTTGACCTCAATCACAATATCATCTTCCATAGTATGACCAACTGCTTCTTCCAAAGCCTAAACAAAAGGATAAACAAAGTTCGTACATAAAGAGCATCATAACAAAATAAAGCATGCATAAATCACCATATATATAAATAGAACCAGAATATTTATGTATAATTGACGCAGCCAAATTAAATTGATTACTCGATTGATTGGGAACCCACGTCTTGAATCTTCAATCAACAATCAATCACACAATAAACAAGGAAATCTAGCATCTCAAAGTTGTTGCATAGATTCTTGATGAAACATACAGCAAATAAGGAAACATACAGCAAATAAGGGATAAAAGCCAGAATCCATATTCACTTTGTTGCTACACAAACCTGCTGACCACCAGAAGCAGCGTCAGGACTTGACACTAAATCAACAGAGGACGAAGAACCATCACTTTCTCCACCTGGAACAAGGACTTCATCGGATGCAGCAACTGTGGTGGATATAGAATCAGCATCATAAGAAGACTTTCCAGCAAAAGCCTTCCCTACAAAGCAGCATCAAATTAGTGCAATGGAAATTGAGCGGAAGAATATGCCACATTATTAGACACCAAAAAATATGCAATAATCATGAATCAGTGTGTCCCTCCCATGCTCGTGCCCTATCTGGGCATCATATCATAGTCCATCCCATTTACTTACCAGTCCTAGTACTTAGGTCCAAATCTTCGCCACATGCCTAAAATTAGGCTGATGTCCAGGCCTTTAGAAATAGAAGATGCACATGGTTTTGTGTGCGAGGCCATCCCGAGCAATCTGGTCAGGCCTTCATGCAACAATGGCCCATGTCCTGCCCATTTAGTTACCAACCCACCCATACAGGCTGGACTTGGGTCGAACCAAGGTTGGAATAGATACTGGCCTCCCAGCATGTCCAACATTAGGCATTCATCTATGGCTTCTTGACTCAAAATTTGATTGTCTCACTCGTAAGTGTGCTAGGAAAAATTTAAATATAGAAAAGGGAAAGTGATGCAATGTATGTATTTCACTGAGTATAGTGGACCGATTGTCGACCAAGAGGGATTCATAGTGGCCACAACATAATGAATGGCCTAAATCTCACATGTAAGGATGTAAATGGGTTGGGTTACGTTCAGGTCCACATTGTATCTGAGCCCGATTAGGTTTTTAAGGGCTTACTTAAATGAACTTCAAACAAAGATACAGAACAGGTCTATATATGTTGGGCCTAGACTCAACCTTACTCCAAACCAATAGCAGCACATGTATCTAGGCCCAACATTGAAACCCAATAGCAAAACCAACAGCTCCATGATCAAGGATCTAGCATGGTCAAATTGCAAGTCGCAGGCTAGGCTGCTTAGCCCACTTGGAGCGTAAGGTGCTAGATGCTTGTTGAGGTGCATCATGTGTGACCAACATACCTCAACATTAAGCTCACACCTATGATCCCTAGATGCAGCAGGGATGCGGTAGGACACGCACACGATATGGCAAGGACACAGATTTTACATATAAAAAGCGAAGTATCGAATTCGAGACAACATGATTCGTTGCCTTTTGAAGTATCATGGTATCATAGGCTCACAGGCCTTCTTAAGGTCACAAACTAGGTACCACACCTTGGAGTCTAAGGCGCTAAGTGCACATTAGGCGCAAGCCGAACTATAGGACGCGCGCGGGGGGTGGGGGGGCGGCATCAAACATATCTATCTAACTAAACCACATCTCTCTTACTTAAGAACCTCTCAATCAAAAAATTCACGCAAAAAGCACATGTCGTCTCAGACCCCAAAAGGTGTTACAAAGTCATCTCTTTAGGCAAGTCCTTGCTGCCAGTGTTGTTAAACTCTGAAAGGTGAAGCTGAAGCCCTCCACAATTACGATAAGCCAACTGTTGTGAAACAATAACAGAATTCAAACTTCTCGCATGATGAACTGGAGTCATGTTCATCCCGCGACTTCTGAAACCAGCCCTTGATCCTATTCTTGTTGACTCACACTAAGCACTTTCATGTTCAGACAAACTTTGCACATAATACTAAATATATATATATTCCATCCCGAGAAGCTTATAGAGCTAACATAAGATTCAAGAACAAATATTCGCATTCACTGTGGCCAAACTTATAGATCCGAGCCCACGTTTTATACAATCTAGCCACAAAAAAAAGAGACTTTATCCAAAAAATTGTTGACATCTATTCCTCATCACTTCACGCATTCCAAGTTGCAATTTTTCCGTCGCCTTGAAAATCCAGGGTTCAGTAATACCACCCAAAATTTATCTCAGGCATCAAACTAAAAACCCAAACATCTTATTCATACATAAATCTCAACCCCTTAGAAAGAAACACAAAAACGGCAACCTCACATATTAATCCAACCCACAATACACCTCAAAAAAATAAAATCAAAATTATACTCGACTGTTGATTTGGTAAGATTTTATGGACTGACTGGGAGGAATAAAAAGAAATTCTTTGCTCTAAACGAAAGACTATGAACGAAGTGATACCGTTAATGTAATTAAATCAATTGAGTGAGTAAATCCAACACATTTGCATTTAAAAAGTGAGTAAATCCAGGCACGACCCAAAAAAAGCAAAAAGAACACATCAAAAAGACGAAAAGAGAAAAAAAAAAAAAAGATTCCTTTTTTAGTAAAAAGAAAGAAAGAAAGCTTTTTGAAAGGCGAAAAGAAGATAGAAACGATAGGAGAAAAGGCTTACAAGAGATGGTAGTATCCTTTTTGAAGAGGGAGAGAGTGGAGTTCTTGCGGTCGGTGTTGATGCCGGAGCGATTTGAAGATCCGAGGGGTTGAACGACAGGGATCCTGATGCCTGCGAGCGTAAACGCCATGAACTATAACTAGAGCTAGGGCTTGAAGAAGAAGAAGATGGAAGATAGAATTAGAGAGAAAGAGATCACGGGAGGAATGCAGGGGTCCAGTATCGTAGAAAGAGAATTTCGGTTCAGAGGCAGAGATAGCAAGAACCGTGATGATAGACGAAGCAGTTTCAGAACTCGCGCTCTCTCTCTCTCTCACTACTACGTGTAACACTAGTATTGCGTGCTCCTCAGGACTAGTTAAGAATCTGCCCTCGCATTTCTTTCCTGCATAGAGTTTCTTATGGAATATTATAATTTTATATATATATATATATATATATATATAACCTGTATATTTTTAAAAGAAGAGATAATTGGCGAAAAGCCCTTCATAGTTGAAAGGCCTCTAGACCATCAACTTTCCCTCTAAAGCCTGTAGTCCATGTAGCTTGGATATATTTCGGCAAGAGGTCTCTAAATACGCTACCTCATGACAAGAGGTCTCCAAATATGCCACCTCATATATTTTCATGACTGATTTGCCCTTTTAACTTTTTATGCATGAAATCTTTCAACTGTTTAGGTATGAAATTTTAAATTTTAAACATTCAAATCTTCCATTATCCCTCGTTCGTTATCTCTCATTTTCTATTGTCCCATAAAACTCCATCGGAATAAGAAAATAGTCGATCATCGCCTGCCGCTGCACCATCTGTAGTTGTAGAGAAAACAGAGAAGATCTTTGTTGGTTTTCTCTGATTCGGGTTTGATTGCTTGGACTGATAGTTACCGGGGAAAAAGAAGAAGCACGAGGATCCGGACTTGCTGTTGTTAGGATCGTCCATCACTGGAAGCAGTGAAAGCAGAAAAACAAAGGTGATCCTGTCATCTCCTGGGAAGAAAAAACGAAGGGAGTTGGGATCTTGCTATCGTCATTGCAGAAGACGAACTAGAGAAATATGGTTTCTTTGGTTGAAGAAGAGAATAATCCACGATTCAATGTGCGCGCGTGATCGGAAAAATCATAGCAAAAGACAGGTAAAGATTTGGGTTGGTTTTCTTGTTTTCGACTGGACCCCACGTCGCACGCCGGAGAAGAAGATTCATGCCATCGCTGGAGCCACGTGTTTCCACTCCGCCTCCCTTCGCCAGTCTTGCTCCATCAGAGAAGGATAAGACAACGATGTCTTCCTTATTGCATAACTGAAAGGAACGAAGGAGAAGAAGAAGACAGGTCTTCTGGGCCTAAGTTCTATATAAGTTCCAAGTTTGAGTTTGGGCCAGGTCAGGTTGACTTGATCAACGCAAAAGCTCATAAGCAAAGGCTGCAGAAATTTATCTAAGTTTTTGTCAAGTTTATTTGAGTTTTTAACATATTTATATGAGTTTCTGTCAAATTTATCTAAATTTGAGTCATTTGAAATTTATTTACATTTTTTTAATTTTATTTGGATCTTTTTGAAATTTATTTTGTCTTTCGAAATTTATTCGCATTTTTTAAAATTTATTTGGATCTTTTGAGATTTGTTCGCGTCTTTTTAAATTTATATTCTTTATTTTGAAATTTATTATGTTTTTTTGAAATTATTGCATTTTTTTTTAAATTTTATTTTCGTCTTTTGAAATTTATGTGCGCCTTTTCAAATTTATTTGTATTTTTAAAAAGCTATTTGGATATTTTGAAATTTATTTGCGTATTTTCAAATTTATTTACATTTTTTGAAATTTATTTTGATCTTTTGAGTTTTTTTTGAGTCTTTTGAAATTTATTTATATTTTTTGAAATTTATTTGTATTTTTTGAGATTTATTTGTATCTTTTTAAATTTATTTGCGTTCTTTTGAGAATTTTTGCGTTTTTTGGAATTATTGCGTTTTTTTTAAGTTATTTTCGTTCTCATTAATGGGATTTCATTAATCATGATCAATTAAATGGTAGTTGACCATTATTAATGGCATATCCCACTAATTGTGGGATATGTTTTTGAAGAATGAATAAATTAAACATATCAGGTATGAGAATATGTTAGAGGACATTTGGCTGCATGACTTTTTTTTGTGGACTGTTTGCAACAAAGTCATATTTTGAGGGACCTCCGACAGAATGCCCCTTAAAAAAAATTCAAAATTGGATTTGAGACCTACTTAAGATGAAATATTTGAAAATGTCACGAGAGTTATCCTTATTGTAACTCTACAAAATTAAATGTTTCATTCATACATATTGTGAATGGATTCCACTTAGTCAAATACTATCAATAATCCACTTGGTTGGTACCTGATAGAAACCCAAGCCTCATGTTAAAAAAAGGGAGAGTTGTGGGGTTCATTGAAAGATGATTGATTTGTCATACTAACATGACATAATATATAATGATATTATAATATAAGTGCATTTTTATAATAAAAAAGATTGTATGCTTGATATGAAGCAGCGTATAGAAAAATATTCAAATTCAATCATTATGCAGTTAATTAAATGTCTAAGATCTGTTGCCCAATAAAGAATTTATAATTGTATCACAATAACATCGTACTGGATTTTAATTGAAATTAGTTGGTCATTGTTTTCAGCTTGTAGTAAATGCTTAGAACACAAGCTATACAAATCTCTCACAGACGAAAAGATGGATTTGTGATTGTTGAAATAGATCGTTAAGTATTGATATTTTCAATTTCACCTAAAATTAATATAACGTTGATATTTATTTATGTAATAGCTGTGACCAAATTGAGATGTAAATATAGGATGTGTTTGAATTTATATTTTTGACAAGAAAGAAAATTTAGAACCATCTCTATCTCTACTTTAAAATAAATTTATTTATTTACCTTTTACATGAAAAATGTGCACAACCAAATGACATAAAGTGAAGAAAATTAGTCCCTTCTCACACCTGCAAGGTAGCAACTGACCCCGCTGACAGTGAGTAGTACAGCTGCTTGCGTGAGCACCGTTTCATATGACAGTGACTTCAACGGAATTGCAGAAGAGCCAAGTACCGTACGGTGGGGCCGAGAGTGAAAAGAGTCTCTTTTCAATATCTTTTTCGTTGGAACTCGAGAGTGCAGAGACATCCCAGCATCAGCCACGTGGAATTCAGATGAGAATTGAATGGGCGAAGTTGATCCCAGCCTATTTTTTCTATGGAAGTTCCCAGACTACCCTTGGCCTTTTGGGCCAAACTAATTAAAAGAACGAGTCTTCACGCGGCACTTCACTTCACTCGAGTCGAGAAGGGCAAAAAATGATTAGTAAGCAGGAAATTTTTTCAATGCGGATATCTGATCAGAATATTCCACACCACTTGACACTCGTGCTGTGAGTTGTGAGTAAAACAACAGAAATGGACCCCCAATATTTGCAATCAAAATTCACCACCTGATGTTCATAAGACATATATATAGACATGTAGATGTAGGAGATGCTGTAGGAATAAGTTTTCAAGATAGAGAATATATGGGCTCAGCATTACTAGCTGTTTGGCAACCAGTAGCAGCTTCAGAATTGGTTTGACAGATGATTTATAATTTTTATTTACAATATAAGTTCCTATTATGTTTATTTAAAAAAGAAGAAGAGTAGGATGATTTTCTAGTGCGCTCGCTTGGGTGATCTGTAGTCCATTTGAATTGATGCCTTTTGGATGAGAGTGAGAGGGATATGCCTTTCGGTTGGTGTGGATGAGTGTTCTCGCATGGTGATGCATGCACACTTTTTTTTTTCCTAAAATGGTTAAGGGGTTACTAGTCTTGAGACAGTGAAGTTTGCGGGACAGTGAAGTTTGCGGGACCGTCCAAAAGCATGAAAATATGAATTTAAAGAGACTTTGGATTTCCTGTAAAACCGATTGCAAGGGAGGTGTGCAACACATCTTGCACATGGAGATGATTTAAACCATTCAACATGAATCCTATTTCCTCCCGCTGTTAAAAGATTGAACACACAATTGAAAACCTGATTTGGTTTTGACGTAGCAGTGCTATTGACATGGTGATAAAAACATTTTCGTCATGTGCTCAATTCGATGGTGGAGCCCACTCCTATTGAATTAAAATTTAAAAATACATCTTAAACAATTGTGATTATAATTATGCAGGCCACATGATAGAGTTCCAAATATGTGTTACACAATCCCCATGCTATATAGCTGCGACACAGGGGATCCAAATCCCAAATTCATTTTAGCAAAAGTCTAAATGGACAAAACTTTTGGGACCGGTCTTTGAACCGATCTCAAAGTTCTCATCCAATATTTGGATGAGGACTTTGGGATCGGTCCAAAGACCGGTCTCAAATTCTGTCCATGTAGCACAGCTCTTCATTTTAAAAGTCACATGGCCTGTTTGATATATATATATATATATATATAGAGAGAGAGAGAGAGAGAGATCTGGTAATAAGAATTTTAGGGTGTAAAGTTATATATATTCATGTGTGGCCAACTATCATGCAGAAGAAGAAAAAATGAAAACCATTTTATCAATAGGTATGGAAGGTTGAACACATAAAAATTTAATTCGTTTGAGACCAGGCATACAGGAACCTCACATAAGAACAATCCAGGAAGTCCACCCAGTAACCATTACAAGGAATCCTGATTTTAAATGTCATCACGCACAGACTAGCTTTATTTGGAGAAAAAAAAAACACCAATACAAACCATCAATGCTATATTTGATGTTTATCGTCAATACAATGGATACAAACTGTTCGTTCTTATATAGATATATATGCCCGTTGATTTCACAATTACTATCGATATATGAAGATATAAAAAAATAAACATACACTACATATAGCCGAGCCGGGCCGGGTACACTCATTTTTTTCATTTTTTTTGTTATTGAAGGGTTCTCAATCCTTTTGGCTGGACTAATCCCTCCATGCCTACAGAAAAGCCAGGCAAACACCCATGTGGCCCTTAGGTGATAGCACTAGTAGACTCAAGCTTAGATTCCTGAAGAAAGGGAGTCGATACCAAAATCTCTAATTCCGGAAGAGGGAGGACCATCTGGATACCCTCATATGTGGCTGAATTGACACCTCTTAACCCGGCAGACCCATGTAAAAGGAAATATGCAGAGAGATTGAAATGCACATGGCCCTGTGGCCAGTCATCAGTGCAGAGCTAACTATGCATTGGCCTTTCTCTATGTAAGAATATACTGTGTGCTGCACATAAGCGGCGTGGGCCTATTTTAGGAGGGTTAGTTCCTTGTCTGTTTAAATCACAACACCTAAATTATCTGGATGTACTGGAAAGAAATAATTGGTGAAAACCCTACCAGTGGAAAGCAATTATTGGTGTATAAAGGCCTCTGATGGCGTCCAAATCATCACCAGAACCTATTGTTTTTTTTTCCTAAGAAATGGTATGTGTTGGCTGCCAGCATGCATGGTGTAATTTCTGTAGTAAATGGTTTCCGAGGTAAAATAGTTTTTGCAAGTTTCAAGAACATATTCTGCAAATTCTCTTTCCCTAAGATGAATACTTTTGAGGTAGAGAAACATATTTTGTGGTCTTAACAAAAGGTAGTTTGAGGTAGAGAAACAATTTTTTTTTTTTTTTCCAGTCTTAACAAAAGGTAGGCACCCATTTCATTTATAAATGATTCACTGCACTAAACAGAAACTGAAACTGCAAAAACTGAAGTCTTAAAGTTCCCATTTTCCAATCTTAGGAAAATGAGATCACAGTGGAAATAAAATGCCAAAAACATTCTCGCATCCCTTCGGTTTGATGGATTCTTGCAAATATTTGTTTTGAATATCAAAGTGTTAATTAGTAGCTATTAGCAAAAGGACTTGTCACCCACCCTCTCCCAGTCATCATAATCATCAGCAAAGCCTTATCCTATCAATCTTGTCTTCCACTCCCATTCCTTTCATATTTGGAAAAAAAAAAATAATAATCAAGAATCCTTTGATCCTGATGCACCCATTTCATATGACTGGTTTGCAATGAAATAGTGTCTAAGAAGAAACACTCGTCCCTTAAGAAAAAAAAAGGCAACAATAATCCATCCAAGAAATCTTTGGAGCTTCTCTCACCATGAATATTAGGCCAGATCAGACTGATGGTCTAGATAACAGAAGTGCTGGCCTCCACTTATAGCGTTATCACCTGCACAGATGAGATTCAGTTTCAACTACCATAACTAATTAGACAGTCAGGACTGAGAATGTCCAATGAACATGATTACTAGCTACAGCCTACATCTCATCCACATTTGGACCAACAAATTTGGATGGTAATCTAGATTGACCATGTGTGGCTTTTCTTGGATATTATCAATGCGTTTCTCTTGAATAACGGGGTACCAGTTGCATAGAAAACAGAATTTCTTTACGCTTAAAGAAATTGGTATGAAGCCCTGTTTGCATCCTCGGAATTCGGTTGCCTTGTGCTCAATTTACCTATAAATCCAATTAACTGGAACTCAGCACAAGGGTTATCCAAATACAGGAACCCTCACACGCAACCTTAGTGAGTTTGAATATTTGAAATTTTATAGCCTCTCTCATTTAAATCAAATTATGCATTAGCATAGAAAAAATAGAAACCAACCATATGGTCAAGTGAAGAACCTGATTCATATTGGTGAATGACAGGAGCACAGGTAGAGTTGGAAGTTGACATCAAAGCAGAACCTTCTAACTTCTAACCATACAATCAGTGTATAAATTTACATATGAATAGAAAAGAATTTGTATTTATGACTCTTGCATGAGAGAGAATACATACATCTAGCTATTGGTGAACACAAAAATTACATATGAAAAGAAAATAATGGTTTTTCACTCAACAAATTTTACAAAGATCCTGATCCAAACACAGGAAAATGAACCACATCCCCGCAACAAAACACCATCCTCATTCATTAGTTACCTCCCAGCTTAAGCTCCACCAGAACTGGCCACCCCAGAAAACAACGGCAGAATAATGAGATGAGATGAAGAAATAATAGTTCCTGAAACCAATTCCTAACACTCGTATCTCTGACTTGGAGCTCCTCTTGGTTATCTGAAGCAGTTAAAACTATAGGTTTTATGATGATGTCGACCTTTCGTTCTTCTCTGATTTGGGCAAGTAATGCATAAAACTCCCTGGAGACATCTACCTCTTCGAACTTCTCAAAGTTCTGAGTATCTAACTCATCATTGACCTCTGGTATAAATGCAGATATAACCTGTCCCATTGAACACCTTCAAACCATGGGTGAGCCAGAAATAGGTAGAGGGAACAACCAAATAATTCATTTACTAAGCAGTTTTGTTTGAGATGGGAAAAATAATAATAAAGAACAGAATAGAACACACCACACAACACCTTTATTTCATCAGCGCCTTTCCCTCCAAGCCTCTTCTCAACATTGCATAAGAGTTTACTGATGAGATCTTTAGCTTCTGGAGATAACATTGCTTCTTCAGGAAATTTCAGATGACTTCTCCAATTCACAATCTGATTAAATGGAAAGAAAAGAATCAAATGCTGAATCTATAATGACATATAAGTTTCTCCATTCAGATGGAGTTCAGTAGAAAGGAAAGTCTTAGCCCAGCAGCAACTAAAGAAGACTTCACTTTTTAAACCTTCTTTTTATCAGTCGTCATGTATTTAATCCCAGAACACAGTCGTAGTGTTCCCCTACTTGAAGTGATTCCTTTACCATCACACCACGTCCGTGATAGGCTGTTTTTTTCGATCTTTCAAAAATCCAATTCTGGAGTCCCTGGTTGCTATGTATTGTGTGTGCATGTACAAGTCCAGGTCCTTTATTTAAAAAAAAAGGAAAAAGAAAAGGAAAGATCAATTCTGAACTAAATTGCTTTGAGTTGAATCTAGGCCCCTATAAAGTCTACTTAAGTCCCAGCAGGATTCATATAACCAAGAACAATATTCGAAAGTGAAAATTCTTTAAATGTGTAGCAGCCCAACAAAATAGTGTCTGAATCTGATATCAATTAGTTTCCGATTAGCAAATTAACACAACTCAGGAAAGGACAATCGTTGGCCACAGCCAGTTCCTCCATACTATGCAGCAGAAGATTAACAAAGAACATGAGAAAGTAGGGAGCCAGAGGAGACCTCCAGGAAAGAAACACGGACAAACAGTGATAGAATGAAGCTCAAATAAGAGTATTCAGGCATAAAAAAAATTTAATCTTTGGAAGAAGTGATTGGAAAAACGATTTTGTGTTTTTCTGGCACTTCAATTTTGTAATTGATAAATCTGTTTAGGCTTTTTTGCATTTCTCTTTAGCATTTATTGAAATTAACACATGCAGTTGATTTCTTTTGAGAAAAGTAACGATAAATTTTATAGACATGAAGAAAGCAAGTATGCATCATCAAAGCTAAACATTTTGAGCAATAGAAGTTTAAAATTTGTTGTACAACAAAGCGAAGGGAAGGATATTTAAAAGAGTTAATGGTAAAAAGGAAAAAAAACAAATCTACATCAAGGAGTACATACTGAGTTTCACACTAACCTTCCTACATGTCACCATAGGTTCATCAGAATAAAATGGGGGATAACCAACAAGCATTTCATACATGATAGCTCCAAGTGACCACCTAGAGAAGTAAAGAACCAAAAAATAGCTTTTCAGTATACGCTGACGTGAAAAGGACAATAAAAATTTATAACTTACCAATCGCAGTCCATTCCATAACCTTTCTTCAGCAAAACTTCTGGAGCAATATAGTCAGGAGTGCCAACAGTAGAATATGCTTAAAACATAAAATCCAAGAGCAATCCTTTTAGCAAAATATATTTATAAGGTGAGCTCGTACTCACCATAGGATTACATATATGGAAAAAATTCATATGCATCCCCTCACCATATTATGGTGAGGCACAGCTTAATGGGGCCCACTTGGGGCCAGGACTGGTGGGAATGGAGAGTGACATTTTGGATTGGCCCAGATATCAAGTTTGGGGTCAATCACATGCCACTAACCCCTTTATCCGTGGCCCACAAGTTTAACAACTTTATTTTAAAGAAAAACATTCTGACGCTCAATCCAACGGTTCAATCCATTCGAATCGGTGATGGCCTCATTCTGCACCAACAAATGTTTCTCCAGTAACATTTTCCTCATCAAACACCAAATGGTACCTCAACAAACACAACGACACTTATACATTGCACACTATAAATCTGTGCTGCATTGGTCCAATGGTAAAGATACCACTCTCTGGAGGTGGAGACAAGGGTTTGAACTTGTGGAAAGTCATTCTCTTGCTACCAGAGGAAGCCCCTGTGGCCGTGTTTTCCACTACTAGGGTAGTGCGCCAAACATATACATGCATGAGGTATGTGTGCGTATGTAGCTATTGAAATGTAAAGACTCTCATATAAGAACAGGAACAATACAATCCTTGATGTACAGATTGGCTAAGTCTCCTCTAGCATTGAGTATGAGAATATGAGAAGCCATTTTCCATCCAGCATATTGATCTGTAGTGCAACATGCTTGGATCAGCTGGACCATTTAAAATCTCATCTATCCAAGAGATCTTAACCATTTGATGAACAGCATCCAAACCGATGTCCAAGTGGAATTATAGAAATGGTCCAAATTGATATGAAAAAGGATGGATGTCCGATCACCAGAAAGAGGTGGCCATATGTATAAACTTAAGGCTTAAGGATGCAACATCACACCTCGCATCCTCATACATCAATACAAACAAAGTCTAAAATAGATTTTCTCATAACTAGGAAAAGAAAAGGAGAAAATTGTGAAACATAATTTAGGCCTTACAATGACTAACATGCCAACGTGCATGTACCACAACATGCATTTGAGAACGTACCACCCATATCACAATAAAAACTTTGTAACTCAATGCAACTTATTTAAGGACTTAGTGAAGAATTGATACATGATTTTGGATGATTGCAAAACTCATATCAGATGGTAATAGGAAACTAACCAGTGTCCGCCGGTTCTTTTGCACGCCAATGTTGTAGCTGCTCTTGTTGGGTGCACTTTGGTGCAGATGGGCATCCATCACTTTGTAGAACCTCATTATTGTTGTTTCCCGTTGTGATATCCTTCTCATTTAAACTAGGGAAGTTATTACAATCTAAAGGTTAAATCTGATAACCTCAAGTGACCATATCTATCCAATAACAGATTGTCGGGCTTGATATCTCTGCAAAATGCATGAGAAAGACATAAGGCAATGATGTAAAATAATATCAACAGTATGTAAAGATAGACATGCGACAATAATATCAACACAATCAAAATAGTAATTAAAGCCATGTTAAATTGCATACAATATGGAAGTGGCTTAAGGTGTCAAACTTGCTTGCCTCCCGAAATGCAGGTACAAGCACAATTTTACACTATCACAATGAACATTCAGTTCATTGTGTGCACTAAAAGTTGCACGCCATCGAGTTGCATATTGGCACGTTGATGATCCAGGCCATCACTCAGAAAATTCCACAAAAATCTATTAGCAATTTGTAAAATTATACTGATTGATGATCACAACCATTCAGATGTTGGCTCATTTTCATACAACCATACATTTCCCATTCAAAAGATGAAGGTGTTAAGGTTGTAAGATGAAAGTGATTATCGTTTAGACTAGGGAAGCCACTTCAATCTAATGGTGTGCATAGTCCAAACGTTGGCATCATCAATTGACCATTTCTACCCAATAGTCAATAACAGATTGCCAGGCTTGATATCTCTGCAAAATGCATGAGAAAGGAGCTAATCATTCTGATCCATTCAAAGTAGACCATGCTGTAAAACATGCACCAATTATATCAACACAATCAAGAATAGCCAAAAAAAAAAAAAAACAATGGGTTAAATTGCCAAACTCCCTTGTCTCTCAAATTTGAATGCATGAGGAAAACTTGAACCAACTCATGGTGATCGTTCAGTGATGTTTTCATTGTAAATTACAGGACACCAAGTTGCATTTTGACACTTAGAAAATCCGTGTCATTGATCAGGATTTTCCATTAATTGACTTTCGATCTGACAGAGAGTAAAAAACACACTGAATACTGATCCAAACCATCCAGATGTTGGCCATTTCCTTACAGCCATCCATTTCCTAATCCAAAATATGAAAATGTTAGGGCTGACATTGGCAAATGAAAGTGATTCTTTAAAGTCATAAGCTATTTAAGGTGAGACCTAAGGATGACTTTGGTTAATAACGGGAATTATTTGCCCAATACTTTGAACCATTAACAGTTGAGCTTTAGGACATTAATTAGATAATAGTCATCTAATTTATGAAATTTTCACTAGTTAACCTATACAAAATGGACAGGATCACAGGACCAAATGGACAATACTTACCAGTGACATAGATGCCCAATGGTCAAGAACTCACCCTATGAATATACATGAGGAATGACTAATATTGTCCAATAGTATCTCCCCATACAGCTCAGTTCTCATGATTCTAGGACATAAGATCAAAACCAACCCCAGGTAATTGACACTGGCCCAAAACCACTGAGAACATCGTGATGTTTGCTGTTGGATTGAAATAAGGTTCATCAACACAAGATTAAATGTGAAAAAATAAATTGACTGAGATCACTTCAATCCAAGGATGAATTGCTCTGAACGAAGTTCTTTTTCAGGCTAATGTGAACTCATTGTGGTTTTTTTTTCTTTGTTTTCAATGGCAAGGGGCATAATCTCCATGTGCGAGCGCTCGTGCATGGGCCTGTGCTTCAACGATGACGACAATAATGAAGGCACGTAAAATTTAGAACACAAAATATTAAATAAACAGAGCAATAGCCAAAGTGTGTGCATTTGGCAGAGTACTTCAGCAATTCAACATCTACAAACCTGTAAATGTAATTGTGTTTATGAATAGATTCAATAGCCAGAATCGTTTCCCCAACATAGAATCTGGAGTCATCCTCGGTCAAGACGTCCTTCCTCATAAGTAAAGTCATCACATCCCCACCCGGTAGAAATTCCATAATTAGGTATAGGAACTCTTCATCTTGGAAGGAGCAATAAAGTTTGACGATGCAATTGCTGTCAACCTCTGCAAGAAGATTCCTTTCAGCTTTAACATGCTCTACCTGAACCAACAATTTAAATCGAATTAATAAATACGGAACAAATTTCAAATAAGAACTTTTAGCATGTCTAATTACAATATACCTGGCCTCTACGAAGCATCTCTGATTTCTTCAACTTTTTCATTGCATACACAGTACCAGTTGTCTTCTCCCGACAAACTCTGACCTGAACTATATAAAATAAACTCATAAATAGCACATGGGAGATATTATAGTTAGAGATAACTTGCATTTCGAAACCATCAATTCAAAGGCTTCAAAGCTCAAGTGTCTATGCTGACACAACTCACAAGGCCCCGAAGATGAATCAAATCCAAGCTTCAGATTAGCAGAGTTTGATGCAACCATGAAATCATAACATTCTTGGAAATATCAAGGATAAAGTGGATTCTTCCTCCCTTTTTTGATTGGTAATGTGACTTGCGTCAAGGTTGTACTAGTAAGCACCTTCCACTGCGCCACAAGCTCAGTAGAGCTCTAGTCAAGGGTGCTTTGTCAAACCTTGTGGTAGATTTCATGTCAGCGTCTGCTATGCATCAAATATAGTTGTACTGGAAAGGAATAGAGAAGAAAAGGTCCAATCTTGTTAATTGGAAAGAAGTTTGTCAACTGAAAGGTCTAGGTCGATTAGAAATTACACCATTAAAGGAGATGAAACAGGTTTTGCTACGTAAGTAGCAGAAGAGAATCAGTGACGAAGAGATGAGTGGTCTACTCGAACACGTGAGAGGGATTCAGGCATTTGGAAGGCAATCACAAGTCCTGAGAAGCCTTTTGAAGAAACTAAAAGTTTAAAGGAATCTGGGCAGGGAATGCAATGAGGCTGTATTTCTGAACAAATTGTTAGGTGGACGATCAACCTCTAATACTTCTATCCCATCTTTCACAAGTTGCATCCAGGAAAGATGCAATGGTGTGCCATCATTTGGATAACAAAAACATTTAAAAGTTGATGTTTAGAAGAAACCTCTACGTGAGCAAAACAGTTGCACCTACTCCAAGGAATTTATATTCCTCAACAAAGGGTTATTAGAAAATTATGCGTGGGAATTTATTTTTACTTTCAAATGAGATTATGGGTGGGATATAGCAGATCAAATTTCTCAATTAGTGAACCCCCTTCCCCTCCCCCCTTTCCCTCTACTATGTGGCTAGACGGTAAATTCTTAAAAAATGGAATTGACCATTTATACAATAGGAGAACTATTACTTATGTATGTATCATGTGTTGGTGTGAAGAGGAAACTGAAAGTCATTTTTTATTTAATTTTTCATTTTCATGATGGCTATGGACTTTAATCCTCTCTTGGTTTGGATTGAGTTGGGGGCTACCGAATAAGAATCGACGAGGCATTATAACTCTTGGAAAATAGGTTTTAGATTTTTTTTTTTAAGAAAAAGGTAAGATTTTGTGGTATCTTACTAGTTCTTAATGTCATTTGGTTTCTACGAAAGGAGAGAGACAACGTCTTTCAAAAATAAATCTATAAGATGCACCCTCTTCCAAAATTGAATTATTCCATGATCTGTTGGCTTGAAATATTTTAGATCAATATTGGCAACCGCGTTGGCGGTTGGACAGAAGCTCATCAAATTTTCAATAGTGACAAGATGGTCCACCCCACCAACAGGATTTTAAAAAGGTTAAACTTAGATGCAATGCAATTGGTCACCAAGGAAGATCAGGTTTGGATGGCCTAATTCATGATGCCAACTGAAAAGCTTTTAGAAGCATTTTGGGACCAGGTTGAAATATGTAAGCTTTTCAGGGCCATTGGAGATAGGCTAAGGGACCATTGAATAAGGATCATCATTAATCCTATTCCTGTGTGGTGCTAATTGGATGATGAGGCATCAAATATAAGTTTTTACTACTCTGGTCCTTTCCTTGTGGAAGGGTATAGTTTGAATGTCATCGAATGGAAGTTTGTTCAGAGAGGCAACTGGCATCGCCAACTCTTTTCAAGAGTGTTGCTTGTTGGGACCTCTCACCAATCGCATGACATTTGCCTTTTAATGAATGTCACCTTACCTTTCTCCAAAAGGTAATATACATTTAATTCATGCTAAAACTCACAAACTTCACATTGATGCAATAATTTTTTTTTTCTGAACGGTGACCTCAAAATTGCAATGTTGGTCTTGTGATTATTATGTCGCGTAACCTACAGCACAATGACCAAATGCTATGTCTATAAAGCAAATGTACATAAACATGTGATATTTGGAGATGGCGACTCAACTACAGAGCTTTCGAAGAAACAGCTTTGAAATTTGAATGATCTATCACAGGTAAAACAAACATCATCAGATGTTACATTAAAACATACCTCGCCGAAAGCACCCTTTCCAATCATTGTCAATAGTTCAAAATCATCAACACCCATTTTATGCCTCTGAAGTCGCATGTATTCTGTTTCCTTTTTCTCTAAGAACTTTAAGAGATTGTTTTGGTCTTCTTCAGATACATCACCATCAGCCAGTTTTTTCTGCAGGATTGAGCGTCTGCTTGGAATAACAAAGAAGAAACACGAAACTCCACACTCAAAACAACATCCACTTTAAGATAGTTCTAAAAACAAGTAAATGGTCAACCCTGAACATGCAGGAAGCATCTCCAGCCCAGTATTAACATAAAGAGTAAGTCGCATGTATATACACTCTATTTATAATGTAAGTTAAATTATCAAACCAAAAAAAAGACCGCAAAAGTAATAACATTATGTTTAAGATGAAAGGGAAGCCAGGATCAGCACATCGGACTCGCTACTCCTCAAACCCTTCAAAGCAGGAGATTTTGTAAGTCATCTAAAGGGAATGAAGATCCTATGCACTTTGTAGAAAGATCCAAACAATTTTGTTTTTCTCTTTCTAAAGTAAGCAAAACTATGAAGTGTAAAATGGCACTTGTTGATATTTCGATAACAGAAACTGGAAAAAACAATTTAACAAATACAAACAAACGGAATCTACATCATATTTTATCCATCATTGAAGCCTTATCCATCTATATAGGGCCAAGGAAAAGAAACTCGAAAAGTATAAGAGCATTATACCCTACACAAAAGCAACCATGCCAAATCCCAAAAAATTACAATGAAGAAGACCCACTTTCATCCCTATCATGAGCATTGAGCTCCTTCCTTGACCAACCTATCAACCACCTCATTAGCTGATAAGAGAACTGCCAAAATTCAACCTTCAACGATAATGAAAATTGCTTGATTTTGTTAATAAAATAGTGAAGCTTCCAAGGACCCCTAACAACATCCAAAGCCCAAGTTACCACGTTAAATGAAACACTTTCAACTATCAGGTTCTCTTAGAAAGAAGGCACATACATCCTTAACACTTCTAAGGTAGCCAGAATCTTAGCTTGATAGCAATTTATAACTACAATAAACTTAGAGAAGCGATTCAAAGACTTTAGAAAAAGGGAGAAGAAGAAGAAGAGGAGAAAAACAAAAACCTTGAAGTGCAAAAAAACCAGATAGTGGCATCCCGAACTCAACTTTAATGGAAGCAACATTTTTATCCTAAAATGTTCTGTCCTCACGTTTTCCACCACTAGAGATAATGGACGCATTTTTAAGAGAATAGATCTGAGTGACCAAGGAGAAGTTGCAGGCTCCTGGACAATAATTTTGATGTTTACAGATCTTACAGAAGCAGGAACTTAGTAATTATCAATGGAAATTCCTTAAATGAACAAACGGTAACTTCCTATTAAATTCCTGAGAATGCAAAGAAAAGGACCTTCTATAGTGCACTATCAACTTCCTACTCATTTGCTATCAAAGGGTTTGTAGATCTCCACCTTAGATCCTTTACGCTAGGCCCCTTCGATATGAACAAACTTCCCAGTAACATGCTAGAAATTCAGTAGGAATTAGACAAGCAGGCCCCCCCCTAAGCACAATTAAATAAGCAAGAATGAACCCGTCCACCTTTAGTATAAACTTTACTGTATAAGGAGATTTTCTATATGTTGCAGGTTGTAGATAGACCTCATGATTTAGAAAATATCAAGCCTACCTTCAAACTACAGACTGTTCTATTATAGCCGCATCTGTCCAATGCAAATTATCATGTCTTTGCAATTTTGGTTTTTATTTCCTTACCAATGAAAGATCATGCAGCGTTAGGAATACAATAATAATTAGTGACAGAGGAACCTATTAACATATAATTGGAAGAATAAAATGGGTCCAGAAGCCATACAGCTCCTTGCGCTCCTGCAGGTTCTTCATCTGCTCTTTGTAGTGGTTCTCTATATATTGCTTCCCCGCCGCAACCCTCTGTTTGGTGGCATTTGAAGGCGCCTCATCGCTTCTTGGCAACGACTCCTTCGAATCCGACCCCCCCATCCTTCTTCTTTGACAATTGCCCCATTCTCTCTCGTGGTTGAATTACTTATGAAACCAACTCCTGGCAGAATCCATCCTCCACGATCAAAACACACCAACCAATTCAAAATATCCACTTCCACCTTAAACTCGTTCCCCTTTCCTCTCCAAACAATCCGAAAACAAATCCTCAATCTTCATGACAAACACAACGAAAACAGATTAAAAATCAAAACTTTCTCCTTTCCCAAAATCAGGATTCTCACTTCCAAGCTCTAATCAAAATCATTCCCGCCAAATCAATACCGAACCAAATCAAAATCCGATAAGATCCAGACCTCATCAAAACATCAATCTATGCCGTGAAGATACTCAATTACATCTACGAAACTTCTCGAAATAGCACCAATAACGGCAGAGAATCCAATGCAAACCTCAACCGTTTGAGATTCCAAAAAAACCTGCAGACGAAGTCTTCTAATCACGAACTTTTTAGTGAAATTACAACGTCTCTACGACCATAGAATGAAAATGATGGATACGAACCCTAAGAAAAGCGAAAAAAAGGGGGGCTTTCAACTGGGGGGCAAATGCAACTCGATTGGAGAGCAAATCAGACGCAGGAAACATCGATTTGAAGAGGAGTCCGAGAGGAATTCGGATGACCGCATTATTTTTTAGAGGGTGATCAATGCGAGATCTAAAAAAGGAAAGAAATGGAAAACGACCTGCCATTCTCTCTGTGTGCATTGCAGGAGAAGCGACGAGACGACATCTTTTTATGTGTCGTGGTCGAGAGGAAGTTAGGAACGGAGCAGACCGTCGAAAATCCCCCGCCAGCTGTGGAGTGATCAAGCGTGGGGCTCACATTTTGAAAATTTTAACTTTTTTAAAATAAAATAAATAAGGATTTCCTCTTTTGGGGTTGATCTTTGACATTGAATTGCTTGGGTTTCTGACAAGAGTTCCATTCTGGTGAGGCTGTACCAGCCAAAAAATTCGTGAGTGGTCCACTCATGGTCTTAGGTCAATATAGTTGCGGTCTAATTATCATGATTGATCTATTTATGATCCACTCAAGACCACCTGGCTAAAATCCCTCGAAATATCCTAACTCTTTTAACAAAAGTTTTTAGCCTCCAATATAGAAACAACCCACCCTAACGAGACCTAGTGAAAGGGAATTTAATATTTCAGCTATGAAAACGTATAATGGATAAATAGGTTTTAGGTCGCTGATAATGCTACCAATGTAGTTGGATAAGGCTTTGATAACGATGATGGTAAAATTGAGTACATAATATATATATATATATATATATATATATATAATGGATAACCTCAATTTTTGGGCAATTCTTTTTCAATATTGACGATTCAAATCTAGGCAGCAGATGATAATTTGGTAGGTGCATTGCAAACTTTTCCATCTCATAGTGGGTTGGAACCATAGGCATGCTTTGCTTTTCCGCAAGTGTGGACTTCCTTCCTTCTTCGTTCTTTATGTTGACTCCTTTTCCGCATCCAGGTGCTACAATGCACCTCAGCCCCTTTTGTTGGGGGTAAAAAATAAAGAATTAGAAAACAAAAAAACTCACACTAGTTTGGAAATGCACTGTTCTTTAATTTTAATTGATATTGTCAGGAGTCTAGATCACCTATCGCATTTGTTATACATTCACCGTGAGTGAATCAATAATACTACGCCACGTTAATAACAAATTTAGGTGATTCTCTTTTATCTGATTTAAATTTTTTTAACTTCAAAATCATGTAAAATTTGGGATTTCGTGGCGGAATATTATTGATCCACTCACAGTGAATATATAACTAATGCGATAGGTGATCCGGACTCTGATGTTAAAAAAACATTCTTTCTTTTAAAAAAAAGTAAAAAAAAATAAAAATAAATCCTACTTTCATACTCTCTATTGTTAAAAACCATTCCTACTTGTCTGGGTCCACCACTCTCAAACGAAAATTCTGGATCCGCTGGGTGTCAGTAAATTAGTTCAACATCGTGATTATTCATTGAAAATAATCAATAGAAAAACCCTAGAAAATAAGAAAAAAGGGATAATTCAACATTGACTTGAAGAGAATTCCAACTATTGCATGGATTTCATGTTTGGATGGGTGGTAAAAAGAATTGAGGTGCGCTAAAGCCTCCATTATATAGACAAGAAAAGACTTGGGGATATATCAAAAGTACACAAATTCAAAATTCATTCATTCTTTTAAAAAAAGTAAAAAAAAAAAAAACCCTCATTTTTCCACTAATTGACAAAAGAAATCCTCTTTTTATATAAAAAGTAAAAAAGATTTCCTATCAGGCTACTAAAAATAAAAGACCATCATAACCTCTTATATTGATTCACTATCTATCCAAACAAGCAGAGAACGGTGTAAAATCCTATAAAAAATGATTTTCTCGAGCATTGTAGGAAAAGTGGTGCTTACGATAAGACAACAACCTTTGATCTATGTCTGTGAGAGGAATTTATAAATGACCAAAAAAGTGAAGGACAGAAGAGAGAGAAAAAAAAAAAAACGGAAAAAAAAAAACTTTTAAAAAGTTGACCATTAAAACACTATTAGATATGCCCCGTTCAGTAGGAATGAATTATGGATCCTATGTAGCTGCAGCTTCTGAATTATGAAAATTTTATTCGACCTATCAATGGATTTATCTCCCTTGCGTGTTTAACTCACTACCCTGATTGAATTGATGGCGTGGAAGTGGAGCCCACCTATTGAAAATACAACAAGAGTGGCTTCCATTATATATAATATATTAAACTAGGAGGTTTTGACTTCAATTTTGACAAGAATTTCTGATTTCTACAAGGAGTTATAACTCTCCACTTTCAATATGTAGCCACTCATCTCCACTTTCAACATATAACCACTCACTTCCTCCACTTCATATAACTACCTCTTCTTCCCACTTTTCACTTTTCTACAAAAAATAAATAAATAATAATAATAATAATTATCATTTCTATCTTTATCATGATCACCAAATCATTGTCATGAGTATTTGATGATTGATTTTACATAATCTGAGATTTCTTAATAAATGAATAAATATACTTTTCAGCTATTGGTGAACATGTTCGTGCTAAGCATGGGTTGTTGTGCTAGTTATAATATATTAAGTTAGAAGGTTTTGAATCTGATTTTGACCGATAGTTAACCTTTTTTTATTTAAAATATTTTACATTCTCTTTATATAACTACCCACTCATATCCTTATTTCAACAAACCACCCCCTACTCTCCACTTTAACTCCACTTCGTTCTTTTTTAAGTCTCTTGCTCCACCCCATCTCTTCTATTCCCTTTCTGTCCATTTTTTTTATTATTCATTTATACAACTTACTTATTGGATTGAAAGAGGTACTCCACATAACCTTTTATATGTAAGAATTTTCAATTTATAATGCGACCGTGCTAAGCACGGGTAGTTGTGCTTGTTGTAATATCAAGCACATGATTTATGAGTCAAACATATATGGAAACTTTTATTTTTAGGGTAAGTTATTATTATTATTATTATCCAAACCTAGTCTGTCCAATGCGACCATGCTAAGCACGGGTAGTTGTGCTTGTTGTAATATTAAGCACATGATTTATGAGTCAAACATATATGGAGACTTTTATTTTTAGGGTAAGTTATTATTATTATTATTATCCAAACCTAGTTTGTCCAAAGACGAAGTAAGAACAATGCCACTTCAACAATGGGTTGGTGATACACTAAATTTTATCCAAGCAAAATGACATAACTAACATTCATAAATGGCCAAATTGTTCAAGCTCGTGGAACCCATCTAAATGCATGATAATCATTGAGATCGAAACAATTAGGTGGACTTGATCGTTATCAAGCAAGGAATTGAACCTACCTAATGCATGGCTTCCCCATCATCGAGAAACAGGGCTCCCACTCACAAATAAATGGGCGCACTTACTCCACATTGAATTTTGTTGAATAGTGGGCTCTATCCGAAGGGAGAATTAAAAAGTATTTATGTTACTTTTACTAATACTCTAAGATTTTAGTAGGAATGATCAACTAAGGAAATTTAATATGGTATTACAAACAAGGTTTATGAGTTCTAATTTCAAGAAAAATGACTCGGCAATTAAAAGAAAGTATGTGTCGCAAAAACCTTGCCGGCCGGGTCCCACCTGAGAGGAGTGGCAGGGGTATAGCTGATCTCACAAAGTTTGTAGCATTCACCCAACTAGCAAAAATAATAATAAAGAAATAAATAAAAATCATATAAAAAGGCTTAAACAGGAAAAAAATAATGTGATATGTGATCAATCTACTCACTGTTAAAAAGTGAAATCACACTAGGTCCAATAAAAGAAAAATACATCCTTTTGAAGTTATTATTATTATTATTATTTCTCTATTCAGCCAAGTGCCCTTCATTGAAGAGCCTCACGAATCATGTGGAATGGGAGCCACAGGGGATCCGGAAGTGGCTATCTTGACTTGACTTTATTTAACCTCAACACTTTACCATTCGCTTAAACCCTAAAAAACGTCTGCGGTGGCCATCCATCCTGATCCTTCCCAAGAACGTCGACCGGAGGCGACAGCTTCTCTCTCTTGATAGGTATATGCATGCACTTTGATGGGCAATGCAAAATCAATAGAAGATTACACCTACCCACCTTCGATTGAGATTTTAACCTGTGATTTCTTATGGTGTATTATTGGTTTTTGACAGGTTTTGACAGTTTGCTATCATGTATCTTCAGTACTACATAAATGAAAATGGGGATAAAGTATACACCACCAAGGTATGTTTGCTCACATGGGTTTTTACCTGTTAGGATTTTTTTTTTTTTTTTTTCATATTATGGTTGGTGCTTATTTATTTGTTTATTTATTCTCAATTCAGTAACATCAGCAATTTGGAATTGAACCAGAATCTATGATGGATATGGGTTTCTGAGCTTGGTTCATCTTCTGGCTTTAATTTCCATGATATCATATACAATGGGTCATCAGAATATTCTAGTCTTTACTTAAAAAATAAAAATAAAAATAAAAGAGAGAGAGAGAGAGAGAAGAAGAATAAGAAGACATCCCTTAACATCCAAACAAGAAGAAGTGATAAGGCTGGCTACAACTGATGGTATTGAAATTTGAAAGCCAAATCAGCTTTTGGTGCAAAAGTAATGCCTAGCCTTGCCCCCATTATGAAGGGGGCAGTGGGTACATCAGTGGCGGACCCAGAAATTTTACTTGGGTGGGGCAAAACTTTTACTTGACTTTGTTAACTTTTTTTCACATTAACAATGCAAAAAATGTATTGCATTTAAATAGACACAAAACGTTTTCCATATTTAGATCTCCTATCCAATTGAAGTGCCTTCTCACTCCCTCTTCCAAATTCAAGTGATCATCAATTCATCATCATCAAAACAACCTAAAATAATATTTCCTTTAATCCTAGGTGTTTGGATACCTTGCAATGATGATTTGGGTGAGCATCCATGTACCCAATTTGAGTTTCCGAAAGGGTTTTATTTGGATTTAAGGAATTTGATTACCTGCACTTACTTAGCTGTAAAAACCATTCCCTATGATCATGGGCCGGTGGCAAAGAAGAAAAATCGCTACATAAATACAACTCAAGTTATCCAAACATATGAGTCATAAGGCCTGATTTATGTATGAATTGAAGTTTAAAGTGTGTCCAATGGTGATTTGGTCAGCTTAGGGCTTATAGATATGCTTGGATTTGGTGATTTAGGGCTTAAAGTTTGAATTATGATTTAGAGATTTAGAGTTTGAAATTAGGATTTGAAAATTAAGGGTTCAAATTTAGGTAGAGTAATTATGATTATACTACATTTGAAGAGAGATGGAAATTGCTTTATTTAGAGTTATTTGGTGAGAGAGAGGCTAACTATGAGAGAACCGACAACGAGAATTCGATCAGTGTGAGGATCTTAGACTCTTCGTAGAAAGAGATCCATGCAAAGAGGATATGGTACTCTTGTTGGGAAGAAAATGTTCAAAGAGATCACTAAGATTTTGTGACGTGGGGCGATCACAATATTTAGACGTGGGGCAACTATTTACTAGACATATATGGGAGAGGTTCAGGCCCATTAAAATATCATGCAATTTCAGATTTGACCTGGGGCCACCGCCCCAGGTCATGAAAGGGTAGGTCCGCCACTGGGGTACATGGTTCAAGCCCTGGGCCATTGTCAAATAATAATGTTAAAGGGTTATTAATGGCTGAATTGCTAGGGGAGATTTTCAAAGTTTTGAATTTTTTTTTTTTTTTTGGTTTCAAAGCTAAACAGTCTTGGAGACCTCCCTGAGCAATGTGTATATTACCAACTTGAACCCAACCTGTTTATTAATTTTGTTGGAAATTTCAATCCAAACCTCTAAATTTATATGTTGGGGGTAGTCTCCATTTGATGGGTATAGTTTAATGAGTTAGGTTGGATTGGGTTGCCAGGTTGGCTAGGATGTGTGGACCCAACTATAACAAAAACCTATTTATTAATATATATATATATATTATTAGGTTCATTAGGGATGTCAATCCTAACCCAAATCCCAACTAGAGAATAAAAAGGGCCAACATGAATGTTGAATTACTGGATTGGCTTCTGTTGATGGGGCGGGTGAGGAATTGCCACCCCTATAAAATATATAAAATGCTAAAAATGTATATAATTTTATAAAACTTGATTTTTTTTTTTGGAAAATATCACGAAAAAATTGAAATATTATTGCATTCTTATTTTTATTGTATGCTCAATTCTTATCAATATTAGTGGGTTGTTAATGTTTCTGGAACAAGATGCATTTTCACAACACTAGTTCCAAACTAGCAGAAATATTGGCAACAGTGCCTGTAATGGATTCCATACTCTAATACCTCCCCTGCTAGCTGCTGTAGCAGTGGATAGAAAAAAAGGTATATTGAAAATGCACTCACAGGAATATGGGATGTAGTGGTTTCCGTTGGCTTAGAGCTAGCTTCCAGGCTCCAGCTATAGTTCTTTCATGTGCATATGCAGTCCACTCTTGTTTAAAAAACATAATTGAGTAATTGTAAGGTTCACTCAATCTAATGAAGAATCGGTAAATTCATCTGTTGTTTTCATTGTGAATAAGAAGAAAATTATAGCAGCTTGTTAGCTTGGTTCTAAGTACTTGTAAAAACCTAAGCTACTATCAGAAACTAATAAAACCAAGCTATAGTTTTGCATTCCAAACTTTGAAAAGTAGAGTAGTAAACCACTAAACCAGGCTAATTGTAGATCTGTTCCTGTAAAGTGGAATTGCTTATTCGTCGCTGCTGTTGTCACTTTCT
The DNA here is from genome assembly GCA_003546025.1 of Camphora micrantha. Lineage (NCBI taxonomy): Eukaryota > Viridiplantae > Streptophyta > Magnoliopsida > Laurales > Lauraceae > Camphora > Camphora micrantha. Next base: position 12,978,575 of record QPKB01000004.1, on the reverse strand, counting down.
TTTCTAAATCTTATTTGTGGCAATAAATTTTTTTGAAATCCTTTAGCTTCATCTCAGCATACACTAGACAATCAGGAAATGCAGTTTAGGGTACCGATAGAGATAATGAAGTTTCAGGTTGATATATCATATATGCTTTATATTACTTGAAACATTTATAAATAATAATATTGGATTATACAAGTAAAAACTAAAAAATAAAGTACATTTTAGGAGCTCATCACCATCCAGAAAGCTAAAAAAGATAAAAGAAAACTCCTAAAGGGATGTTTAATGGAGGCAACCTACTTTGTCAAAGTTCTGGCAGTTGTCCACTGCATTAATTCTATAATTCTAGATGCATAAATATAATGGTTGATTATTTTTAATTTTTTTTATATTTTTTTGCTACATTGGTGACGTGAACTCAGATACTCACACAGGCACTCATGTTCCTAATCAGCTAAGTTATAGCTGGGGACACAATTGTTCATTATTTTGTGAAAATATTTTTCTACCAGAAGTACTAGCCACTGACTTAGTGATACTTTTAGCTTCATATTGTTTCCCTCAACAAATGTTTATACCAATAATGTGTTGAAGTAACGCACTATACCTTTTCTCCTTCTTGTAGAAAGAATCGCCGCTTGGGGTGGCAACGCAATCTGCTCATCCAGGTAGTAGAAATGTACCTTTGTGTTTTCTGTTTTCAGAAGGGTTGCCCTTGTACAAGGATAATTTTTTTTTTTTTGTTGTTCTTGAATCTTCACTAAAAATTTCATGTACTCATTCATGCACATGCGCACATGGCTATCAAGTTATCACACTGATTTTATTCAATTACGCCAAGAAAGTTTAATTTAGAAAAGCTACTGAATAGTTGCTTGAAATTGATTGCTTATCATCATCATCGAAGCCTTGTACCATAGTCCTAACTATGTTGTGGTGAAGCTACATGAATTCTCTTCCGCCATTCAGCAAACCTCACAGCACCAGTCTTTGGTTCTGGCTTTGGTATGCAAACAGTTTTAACTATTCACTGATTTATGGGATAAGTCAATGATGATGATGGCCATGATGACAGGTGGGATTCAATGAAGTCCCATATGTAGTGAATATATATATATATATATATATATATATTAATATTTTGTTTGCAACTTATACAAGAGAAATGCCTTTACTGTGAGTTCATTGCATTAGCATAAAGATGCAGGAGCGCTATATATTTTGTAATTTTGATGTGTTTCTGTGATTATGTGATAACAGTATCAATTTCTAATTTTTTTCTGAGCTGCAGCGCGCTTCTCTCCCGATGACAAGTATTCAAGACAGAGAGTTCTTCTGAAGAAGCGGTTTGGACTGCTGCCAACCCAACAGCCACCACCTAAGTACTGAGTCATGGTGTTTTTCAACTGTTTTGCATGGTCAGACATTAATGTACCTTTACATGCTTAAGGTCCTGAACTGATTGGAAAGTGTTTTGAGGTTCTTTACACTTCACAGGTCTGTAGTAATTTGAAGTGCTTTTGTTAGTGGGTTTATCCTTTTTATGTCTGTGTTTGTTGCTCAGGTGATTACGGACATGAGTACGTTTGAGAGTGTGAGTTTTGAGTCCCCACTTTAGCTAAAAAAATATTAAAGAAAGAAAAAGGAAAAGGAAAATAATCGATTACTAAGGGCACATTTGGTAAGCATCCATGGTAGGGAGGGGATTCTATGCTCCTGATGATTCCTTTGTTCCAATGGAATCAAGCCATCCTCATATAGAATTTGTAGAGAGAGTTCCAAGTTTGGCATTGAAAGAGGATTCCCACCGTTAATAGAATATATGATACAATAGTTGTAAGCTTTTTGGAAATAACTCAAAATCTATGATGAATCAAGACCTCAACTTTTTACTTAAAGTCAATTCGGGCCATCTAGAGTATTTGAACGGTTCGGATCGAGCAGAGGTGCCCCACAAAAATGAAAAATTAATATTTTAGACTCAGGATGTTTTTGTAAATATCTCGATATCTAGACATGATCAACGGATGAAATTTGATCAACTAGCCGTTTTTGACCTTCCCGAGATATCTCTCGGTTTAGATCATGATTATGGGCCCCACAGGAACCAAAAAATTGAAAAAAGACACTGTTTTACATCCCATTTTTGCATTAAGTGAATTCAACGGTCAGATTGTTTTTGGCTCATATCTCATGATCCATGATGAATCAGGCTGCCAAATTTGACCCCATAGACGTTTTAGGTATTCTGAAGAGATTGGACGGTTCAGATTTCACAAATGGGCTCCCATAGAATTTTAGAAATTGCCATCCAACGGTCTGGACTTTTTTTGTAAATATCTTAAAATCTGTGAACAATCAACGATTGATATTTGACGCCATAGCCGTTTTGGGCCTTTTGAACAAGATCATCGGTTCAGATCTTACTTGTGGGCCGTAGAAAAGCTCAGATTTTCAAAAAAATGGACAGCCCTATATTACCGTGTGATGCACTGTACATCCGCTTTCAGTGGAGTAGTGGATTTTGTCTTTCAGAGGGGGGATGGTCTGACCTGGGTTATGCATGAGAGCATGGATGCATGGTTTCTTTGATGCACTTTTCCTTGCACTGTCAAACGTGGGTTTTCCACGGAATCATAGAAAACATGCACGGAATCCTCTCTGAGGATGGTTACCAAACGTCCCCTAAGGGATCTTTGTCTGCACATTTTCACATGTAAACACTACACGTATGACTTGCACATATGATCGGGTTTATTTGAATTCATTTATGCATTACATGTGTGAATTTTTGGTGTTAAAATGGTTCTTAAATGGCCTCCATTTACACCTCACTCAGAGGTGCGAGTATAATTTCTATCCAGGAGAGGTCATTGTATCAAACCCGTTTCTCGCCTCATATGTTTTTCAATGGTGGTGAACCCTAAAATAGTGATTCGAACTGGTCAAATGTTTAATCGAACCATGTAACCTCAAGATGTTTAGTTTCATTTAAATCTTTATAGATTTTGAGATATATGAAAATTTTACATTTGTAATCCATATCTTGGCATTTGATTATATAAAAAATAGCGCTTCCTAACGAACATGGTAATATATTTTGCATGTGTAAATTTTACTTATGTTTTCATACGTCATACGTTAAAGACAAACAACCTTTAAACAGAGACAACGGATCATGATGAATTATGTATCCAATGAAAGCAGACAAATATGTGATTTCATGACCTAGGATCAGATGATTTGGACTTAATGGACCCTATGATTGAGTGGGAGTCTTTATTTGCATTCTTTAGGCCCAGGAAAGATGGAAAAAAGCATATGATCCATATTGGATGGTCCAAATTAAGATTTAAAAGGTGCTGATTTGATTAAGAGATCAAAACAGACAAACAAATACGGCCGTTTGGATCAACTCACATGTTAAATCCGGTTCCACCTAGGTCCAGCAGTTTGGAATACAAGGGAGGACAAGCCCTTGGGTTCAACCAAGTTGAACCACGCCCAAACCAGACCCAGCTGAATTGTGCCAGCAATCCAGAGGGTCTCCTTGTCCTGCTACTGGTGCTACAGCTTCACACAATGCACCTCACAGCCTGGTGAAATCCATCCTTAGAAGTGTGCACAGAAACAAGTCTTCCCCTAGATTCGTTTTGTTTAGTTGATTTTGGGACTGTATTTACTTTTAGTGAATGGGTTGAGATTAAGTGGCTATAACAAGGACTGCAAGTGAGGACCCCACAAAGCTAAATTGTACTAGACGTCATGAATGTTTTCTTTCCTTTTGGTTTATTGAGTTCTTCTTTCCTATTGAGATTAATACTCTTATTTGGGATGTTCATATTTTCTTTAGTGTATAGACCAGATGAATGGTGGAGATTAAAAAAAGTAGGTTTTCAAGGAACCCTCCCTCACCCACATATGGGGCCTCACTTTGAGGTGGTTGAGCTCTTAAGGTCGCCAGTGACCTTGGATCATCCACTTCTCCCTTTTTAAACTCCACCTCCTTAAATCCAAGGGATGGTGGGGGGATGGTTTCTAATAATCTATGAATACAACCCCAACACCCCTTCCACCCCACTGCCATTTTAAGGGCCTTTTACTAAACACTCTCAAAACCTCTACTAAACTTCTCTCTGAAACTAAGCATCCAAGGAACCAACGTCTTATAGTCCCACCCGCTTTACTTTTGTGACTTGACGTAAAGTCTCTTTTTTTTTTTTTTTTCGGTAGAAAGGTAAAGTCTTTTATGCTGATGATCACTAGCTTTTTAGGGTAGATTCTCCATTTACGACTTCTTTGATTTGGTCTTTAGTGGCATATTCATTAAGTTGTTTATGGTGAACAGGCCTTCCATAGCTCATGACCTTGCCATTTCATGGCTGTAGGTGTGGTCTCATGACCCACCCATAATGCCATTTATGGCCTTTTGGACATAATCTTCTGTCACTTTTCCAGGTCTCTCATGACAATTCTAGATTTTTGTGGCTTTCAATTTGGTCGTTTATGACCTTATGGCTAATTGGTCTTTCATGGCAGAATTATTATGTCTTTTATGGAAAATTGGTCTTCTATGATAGAATCTTTATGCCTTTTGTGGCTTTGAATTGGCTCCTCCATGGCCTACCCAATGAGCCCTCTATGCTTAATTGGTATTTTGTGGAGGAATTATCATGCCTTTTGTGCCTTTAATTGCGTCTTTCATGGCCTATTCATTGAGGCCCCTAGGGAGAGACGAGTGTGAATTGCGACTCAAACTCTGAACTGCACATTACAACAATCTCTATCAGCCTGGTTATAACCATAAACACAAGTTTTCTTTAGAAAGAAAAACAAGTTGCGAGGTTCATTTCAATGTGTTCTGTACATGTATGTAAGATGATTCATGTCATATGCAGTATGGGTTTTACATGAAGCATTGCCCATCCTGTGATTAGATCATCTAAAAGTATTAAGATCAGGAAGGAGTCTTCTCATACTTGGTTTTGTGGAAGCATTGATTCACTTGCTACTTTCACAAATATTTCCTTTATCCAATAAAGGGATCTGCTCTTGGATTTCTGAGAGTTAGAGAACTCTAATGGTGACAATGGAACTGAATTCTTCCACCAGTTCTTACTTGATTTTGAGCATTTCTGCCGACTCTTGATTAAAAAAATGAAGGCCAAAAAAGCTTGATTGCAGAAATCCCAAGTCCATTGTAACTTTATTAGAACCAAAATCGCATCACCTTCTTCGCCTACTTGTTGATCTCTGTTTTGGCCTCAAAGTATCAACTAGATCAGCTTTCACAAGGATGCCAGTGAAACCAAACTCCATCCACTTTACTTCCCTGACTTCCTCGATAAATAGGGGAGAGAGTACAACATCGCGAATTGGTCATGTTTGTAATTGAATTTGAAAACCTGGAGGCACCCACTTTGTGCAGATTGGAATAATTAAACACATGCATCTCTTTCGAGCAAGCCCTGAGGAATATTCCCTTCTATCCCATGCGGCTTCTTCCTGGATATGGAAAATTTTCTTCTAATTTCCATCCAACCGGAAATTCAGATAAAAGAATGTGCATCATCTCACTCTGCATCATGCAAGACCAAATCAAGCTTGGCAACGTAACCATCATCCTTCATTTGAGCAGTCAATTCCTTCAAAGCCTCATGGATATCACTTGCTTTAGGATGAAATTTATCCCCAGCCACAAACAAGTTTGTATTCTTACCCACCATGATCCAGCTGCATCCAGGCAGTTTCCGTACTCCTCTTTCTCGCATTGCTTTCCTCACCATATTAACCCCATCCCAGTTCCCAGATGCAGCATATATATTAGAAAGTAGCACATATGGTGATGGATTCTGCGGTTCCAACTCAATGAGCTTCTCAGCTGCCCACCGCCCCCGAATGTCATCCCTGTGCATTCTGCAAGAGGCAAGCAATGTGGCCCAAATCACAGCATCAGGCTCTATGGGTAGGGTGTTGATAAACTCCTCTGCCTCTTTGAGGTAGCCACCACGGCCAAGGAGATCGACAATGCAGGCATAATGATCAGCTCTGGGCTGAATACCGAACTTTATCTGCATAGAATCAAAGAAGATACAGCCTTTAGACACAAGTCCTGCATGGCTACATGCAGTGAGAACACCAAGGAAAGTGATGTCATCAGGTTTTACAAGCTCTTGCTGCATTTTTTCAAAAAGTCTGAGAGCATCTTCTGCATATCCATTTTTGGCAAATCCAACAATCATGGAGTTCCATGAAATGACATCTTGTTTATTCTTCATTTCATTGAAAATACACAGAGAAGCACTCACATCCCCGCATTTAGAATACATGTCAATGAGTGCAATGCTTGCATACTCGTCCGAGTCAAAGCCCATGCGGATAACAAGACCATGAATCTCTTTGCCATCCCTCAAGGCAGCTAAGCTGGCGCAAGCTTTGAGGACACTCGCAAAAGTGGCTTGATCTGGTGTGGCACCAAATGTCCGCATTTCTTGAAAAAACCGAAGACCCTCCTCATTATGGTTATTTTGGGCATATCCTGAGATAATAGCAGTCCATAATACAGTGCTGTTATAGTCCGGCATCTCCCAGAACAACTTATTTGCATCTTCACTACTTTCCGATTTCAAATACATACCCAATAGTGCGATTCGCAAGAAGTCATCGACATAAAAACAACCAGTCTTCATGGTATAACAGTGAATCTGCCTTCCTATATTTAATCTGGAAGGGCCACTACATGCAGGCAAAATAGTTGCAAAGGTAAACTCAGATGGCTTTAGCCCCTCTGCCTGCATTTGCTTGAACAACTTTAATGCTTCCTCTGTCTTATTGTTCTGAACATAACCTGCAATTAAAGCATTTCTTGCAACAACACTTGGCTGGGGCATCTGAGCCATAGCCTTTTCTGCAGATTCCATGTCTGCACATTTTGAATACATATCCACAATAGAACTCCCTACATATAGTTTTGACTCAAGACCCATTTTTATGGTTGAGCAATGCACTTGCTTTCCTATCTCTAGGACTTGAAGATTAGCACAAGCACTCAGTACACAAGCCAAGGAAACTATGTCAGGCCCTACACCATCCGAGTTCATCCTACGGAAAATGAGCAGTGCTTCAATGTTGTCTTCGCCATGGACATGCCCAACTAGAATTGCATTCCAAGAAACAATATCTGGGTTCTGAATGAGTTCAAATTGGTTCCTTGCACCTGTAAGATCTCCAGATTTAGCGTACATGTCAACAATTGCGTTTACTACAAAAATGCTTGCTTCCATGTTGCTCTTAATAATAAACGAATGTAGTTGGCGGCCTGCATCTAGATTTTCTAAGCAAGAACAAGCACTGAGAACACTAACATAGGTATATTCATCCGATGGAAAGCTATGACTATGCATATCAGAAAACAACACTAATACTTCATTTGGATGCTTGTTCTGTGCATAACCACCAAGCATGGCATTCCACAGGACAATATTTCTAGTATATGTTGTATCGAATACTTTCCTTGCATCATCAACAATACCACATTTGGCATACATATTGATTAGTGAACTCCCCACATAAATGTTTGAATCCAACCCCAGTCTGATTGCCTCTGAATGAACTTGCCTACCATGATTAGGAGCCTCTAGGTTGGCAATAGAACTCAAAACACTTCCTAATGTGGAACGCGTAGGTTCAATCCCTTTGGATCGCATTTCTTGGAACAACATGAGAGCTTCAACCTCGTAACCATTCTGAGCATGCCCTGAAATCATCACATTCCATGCAACAACATTTGGATTGGCCATTTGGGCAAAGAGATCACACGCCTCTTCAAGCAAGCCTAAGTTAATGCAAGCAGTTATAACATTCACAAACAATACCTGGTCTGGTTTACCACCTAGCTTCTTCATTGTCAAAAATATTTCGAGTGCTTCTTCACACAAACCGATTCTAATGTAAGCAGAAATCATAACAGTCCATGAGATCACATCGGGACCTCTGATCCTATCAAATACTCGTCGAGCATCGACCAAACTGCCACATTTGGCATAGACATTGATCAAAGAACCTTCACAGAAAGAATTTGACTCGAATCCCATCTTGACAACATTACAATGCAACTGCTTAGCGAAAGCCAGATCAAACAATCTGGCGCAAGCGGACAAAACCATGGCGAAGGTAAACTGATTTACTGACTCATTACCGCTCCACATCAACCTGAACACATGAACAATTTCTTCAACCAAACCACACCTTGAGTATGCAGACAGTATCGAGTTCCAAGCTGACCCATCTCGCTCCGCAAGTAGCTTAAAGGTTTCAATGCCAATCCTAGATTGCCACATTTTGCGTACGAATCAACAAGCGCATTACCAAGATCCCCATCCAACTGGAAACCAAATTTTATGATGTGGGTGTGGATAATCTTAATATTTTTCAATGCAAGGGCTATTCTTTGAGGCTTTTCATCGAGTGATCGACGGAATTGAGGAGAATTGCCTTCGTTCAAGAGAGAGATCAGCAGACGGGCATAGACACGAGGGTCTGGAACCAAACCCACTAGCAGACTTTGACTCAGCTCCTTTCCTGCCAGTGAAGAAGCTGCTGAAATAGTTTGAGCTTGTTGAGGCATTTCGTCGAACAGGCGGTGTTCAACTGCAGCTTGTGAAAGATGCCTCCTGCATATACGAGAGATTTTGAGAGACGTTGAAATCGAGATTGAGGCGACTCGTTGTAGATTCCTGAGAGGAAGGGTTGTCCGATACATCAATGCCGAGCCGGAATGGTACCGGAATGTAACGGGTATTGAAGCGATGCCGATTCAATTTGGTTGGCGCCGTTACCGTCTTAATTTGGTTCCCGAAAAGCCGTTGTGAAGACTTGCGAGGGCAGTTATTCTGAGCAGAGAAGGTCGTTTTGGCAAATCATCCACCGTCCATTTCGCATATGTACTTCCAATCAAAACCATCAAAGCGTGGGCCTACAGTGGATTTGTTAGATGGTTTGAACTATATGTTAGTGTTTCTTTTTAGAGGGAGTATTTCTCTCTATGGACGGCTTAGATCAATCATTACATGTTGGGTGGTCGATACCATACCAGACGAATTTTAAAGATGAAAATTTCAGCGATTCAGATTTCATAAGGTGGGCCCCACTTATGAATTTAGACCCTGATTCTTGATCCCTTGTTACTAGAGAATTCTTGTAATTGAAAATCCAAACTGTTGAATATAAATGTGTTTCGAGTGGATGGAAGTACTCATATCCCTGTTCAACAAAATTTTTGGATACCCACAGTTTTTCGTGGGTGGGGTGGGGGTGACCCAATATGGCCCACCAAAAGGAGATGTCGGTCCTCCAAGATGGCCCGCCGGATCACGACCAAGGGCCCCAGTGCCACGTTGGACACCTTCTCTTGGGGGCATGTATCATGTTGTCAAAGGGACAAGATCCGACGGTCAGATCTCATCCCTCTCGTCTAGTCTTACTACTTTAATTTTGTGTCGGTTACGCTGAGATGAGGGCTGAGGGGTTGTTTTGATTGAAATGTTTTTGGATGACGGATTAACAAGGTAAGGTATTGAAATTCTAGCCTTTGGAAATTGATCACATAATTATATTCAACATTCTAAAGTGATCTAACGGTTTAGATCTTGTGTTTAAGCCCACATAATTCAGAAAATATTATCAAATAGCTCACTTTTTTTGCACATATATAGAGATTGGTGATGATCCACCGACTAAAATACGGTCTCGTAGCCGTTTTGATCTTGTGAACATTTTCAACTATTTGGATCTTCATTTACTCACTCAGAATTGGAAAAAAAAAATGAAAAAACGGATTCCGCGTTGTGAATGTGGAGAGCACTACTGTACATCCATCCCTTTACTTTTCAAATGCATGCAGAAGGGGGGCTCACTTTTTTGCACATATATGGAGATTGGTGATGATTCATTGGCTAAACTATACTCTCATAGCCGTTTTGATCTCGAAAACATTTCCAATTATTTGGATCTTGATTCACTCTCTCATAATTAAAAAAAAAAAAAACGGACTGGGCATTGTGGATGTGGAGAGCACCACTGTTTATCTGTCTCTTTGTTTCCCTGTACTTTTCAACTGCATGCAGAATGGGTTTGTAGTTCTAAGAGGCTTTGCACATGCTTCTTTAAAGTAGGCCAGAGGGTAGAAATGATTGCCAAATGCTCTTATTTTCCAGACATTCCTTCGCTTTAGACATTTAGATAAACAGAACATGGAAATAGAGATATCAAACAGGGGCTTAGAGATTGAAAATATTGCTTGATAGAGACAACACAAATTCCAAAACCAAAATTAACCACCTTTATGCTCTTTGTTTGAGCTGCCTCCTTATTTCCAAGTCAGTGAGGGTTCTTCCTCCTCCCTTAGCTCCACCGATGAGAACCAAACAAGTGGCTACTAGGATCAAAATGATTTTTTCATGGTTTATTCTTGCCATGCCATTGAGACAGACTGAATGGACATTACCTGTAAAGCATCATAGGTTTATTCTGACATCATGATATGAATCTTATGATATGAATCTTATGACATGATTGGACATACAAAAACTGATCGTGTAGGTAAATCTATTTAAGTAGTAAGTTCTATCTGTCTCTGCTTATGCTTCGATTGAAGTCATCCTGTAATTCATTCCCAGTAAAATAAATAAATAAATAAATAACAAAACAAACAAAAACTGTAGGTCAGTATAGGAAGGAGAGTAATCAACAAACCAGAAGCTGAATGTGAAGATCCCCAAGTTTCTCAAGAGTACTTCCGTTTGGTCTTGTCTTACAAATACCCTGCATTTATAGGGAAATGATCTCCTACTAGCGAACTTTATATGCAGTCCAGCTCCATGGGTCCACTTGGGCCCACCTTTGTAACAAAACTCCTCCTTGTTATTGGCATCAAGGGCCCACCTGATCCCGAAAACCCAATTTGATTTTGAACACTACCACATTCATTCATTGACATCAGAAAATATCTCGCTCCATTTAGTGGGGCCCACATTTGGTTTCTTGAAATTTGATCTATTCTATCTAGTATTTGGATTTAGGTACAGAAAAAGTGTATGATTTCTTTCGACCTTATCTCTCTATTCTAATGCATTGACACAAGTGGAGAGATAAAACCATAGTGCCATTAAAAGCCCTTTATAAGCAGGACACATTTGCATCTAACATGTTAAATCATCTTATCTATCCAAGACTTGAATTTAATGACATATGAACAGCATGTATTTATTTTAACCTTATCTCTCTGTAAGTGACATTGATGAATGTTGAAGTAGGTTTCCATCCATTTGTCATTAGTCAGTTATTATATGCTGGTAACGCATCTCTAAGGATAAGTTGGAGTTTATTTTATTAGATGTTGAATTCGGTTCCATCCATTTGTTGTTAGTCACTATTATATACTGGTAACGCATCTCCAAGATAAGTTGACATTCAATTCTCATGTAACTTACACTTTATTTTTGTTTTGAATGGTTAAATTCATTGAAAAAGCTATCAGTACAAAATGACTATACCCACAAGCTCCAAACACTTAAAAGAAAACAAACAAGTAGAGCAAATACAATCATAGGCACCACTGAAAATATTGTCTAAATGTTTCACTGCAGGTTATTATGATTCTGGGTTCTGGGTCTTGTTTCTCCATTTCCTTTTTTGTATGATTATTTTTGCAAGTTTGCTTGAAGATAAAAGAGTATTTTTCGGTCCCCACGTTTGGCATTCTAAACATGCATGAAATCTTTCTAAATTCAAATGAGTTGGATGTCCATTTAAAAAAATAACATTCACCGGACCTACAGCGCAGAATCTGATGGTACCTACATCATCATACTATTGTTTGGGACCTTGTAGACTTCATTACACACGTTGGGTCAGGTCCACGCTGGTATAAATCAAATTGGATCCAAATCCTCTACGGACCTGAGTCAATCCCATCTCTAGCATTCCATCAATTGAGCCCACCACCCACATGTAAAGTTCAGAGAGTCATCTCTATAATTCCATTACAATAGGAGTTTACATCATAAATCCAAACCACTCAATATCAGTGCACCCTTGTCATTCATATGGACAGATCTGCTATAGTGAGTGATGTTTCCATTCACTCTAATTTCAGCTTACACCCACAAAAATCTGATAGTAACATAAGGCTTTATTGGCACTGGTAGCCGGTAGGGATAAATGGGAGTAAAATATGATGTTCTGGTAGTTCAATCATGATAGAAACGGAGATACAAGTGAATAGAAGCTAACGCAGGTGTGGAGATTAGAGAATATAATTAGAGAGGTTCTCTGCTGAATGCCCTTCGTGTACATTTCATCAGAATATGAGCAAACCATTTCACGGTTTATCGAATGTAGTGGTTACGCACAACCATGGACTATTGAATCAGTGAGGACCTTAATTGGTGTCTGTATCACGTATGATAGTCATTGAAGGAAGTATGATAGCAGCTATTGGAAATTGCTCTAGTCCACCACTTTCATCAATAATTAACCTCAAACCTTCAATGTGGAGCTTTCCATGGTGACCACTCAGCACTATTGTTGGCGTCTGTGACAGTTCCTGTGACAAAGAACACCAAGTATGAGAAACATCAAGCAGTCAATGGATCACCATAACCCAGACCCAGCAAACCTAATTTAACTCTGATCTTGGTTTGGTGCACATGGAGATTGGTCTGAAAGTAGGGCATAATACAGCATTTCTCTCAATAAAAATACTCTTAACCTCCTGAATTTAGGATGCAGACCTACAAGAAGCGCAGGAATTGATGAAGAATCAGTAGACTTGAAAAGATTGGAACATGGTTTGAGCCCAGATTGGGTTCAGTTCTGATATACAGTTAATAATCAGGCTTGATTTAGATCAACCAAGATCTAACACATATAAAACCCTCTGTAAATACTTAAATGGAGACATGGACAACCTGTATCGATCACGTCAAACATCAACCCACAAAGAGAAGACCTAGTTTAGGTCCAACATAAGGTCTACCAGATTGGCATTGATCCGAAAGCCTGGGATCTGACTATAATCACTCAAATCAAGATCAACTCTTTGATCCAAATCCAGTTAATTTACAGCCCCAAAGAAAAGCAGTACAAGCCATGTAATTATTTTCTGAAATTATCAGGCTTCAGAAGAGCACATCATTAGCTGAAAAAAAGATCATAAGTGGCAAAATAGAAAACATGCAGACACTAATTTGGCTTGGCCGTAGTTTTAAAATTCACTGAGTCAACTCTATGCAATCCATTTTCACTGAGAAACCTTTGCAAACTTACTTACAGAGAGTACACTCAATGAAAGAAAAGGAGTATTTTATTTTCATTTAGTTATGTGCTAGAGTGCACGATGGCACATAGATATTTTTCTATCTATTCATTCATAAGTCAAGTCATAACACTGTCTGGTGTGAAATGATAAAAAGGATTTTTTTTTTTTTTTTTTTTTTTGTGGTTATTTTTGTTAAACTTTTTGATGAAGGAAAAGATATACTTACTGTCTTCTAATCTATAAAATATATATATATATATATAAAGGGTCTATGGAGAAGGAAACCTTTTTTTAGGAAAGTGAGTCAGATGGAAGCCCTATAATTTAGGAAGAAAAGACTTTTCAAAAGAGGAGAGACATTAGAAAGGAGGGAAAATAGGAAATAGAGAATTTAGAAAGGATCTTGAATGGAAAGAAGAATTAGGCTATGATGCCCAGATACGACATGGATACAGCTAGGATACGCCTTAGACACGGCAAGGACATGGATTTTACATATAAAAAGTGAAGTATCGGATACGATACGACACGATACGTTGCTCATTTCTAAATACCCGTGAATCATAGGAATTAGGAAGGTATGAATTTAGAAAGATAAGAAAACAAAAAAAGGTGAAATAGGAATGTAAAAAAACTTAGAAATAAAAAGAAATTAGAAAGAGGTAGAGGATTGGATGCTGTCCATGGACACACTAGGCTTGGACGCATATGGTAAGGCCCACAGACTTGGGGTCCACATCATGGTTGTGTCATGTGCTTCCCATCAGGTTAGGCTTGACTTCTTTAGGCTCTTTAAACCTTTTGGATTGGTACAATTGCACAAAAGTAGTTTCACTAGAGAGGTGATTGGATTACCCGTCCAACGGATCCCATTTAATGACATTTGTACACCATTTGACACATCAAAGACGGCCATTTAATAGAAACACAAAAACTAAACTCTAATAATGCCACCATCCATTTGAACGTGGACCTCCTTTGTTGCATCAAAGTCAAGGCGTTGACCTATTCCCCTTCCACTACCAATAGACACAAAAAGGAATCTGTAAAAAGGTATTGATTCTTCTATTATAGCTATTATATCCAGCCTATTCAAGTCACATACACATGCTGGCATAGAACAAAGCTAGATAAATAAACATCAAATCAATTGTTTTATTCGCAAATGTTTTAATTGCTTTAAGTTTTCTAGTATTTTCCCTGAATACTTAAGCTTTATTAATGATTTTTGAATGATTTTGATGTGAATTTTCAAATCAACTCAATTTTGGTCACTGGTGAGTTACCCATCAAAATAGGATTAATATCATGATTAGAAAATTCATTAAAAAAAATCAAGGATTAATGTGAAAAAAGAATAAACAGGCTTACTTTCGGGATTTCCCAAACATCTTTCCTCCCACTGAGCATCTCCACCTTTGGCACACTTGTGTCCCGAGCCTTCAAAAGTTTCAACTGCTCCCCAACTTTCTTTGTTCTGTTCAAACCAGCATGAACAGCTACCAATTTACAGCACTGTCTTCCTTCTGAACTTTCTATCCAAACATTATCCTGTAGTAACCATTATGAAAACATCCACAGCTTCAGTTATCAACGTTTCCAAGTTTGAACAATGTTGAATGCAGCCTGATCAAATTTTCATAGAGGAAATAAAATATCAATTTCACTGTGACCATGGCAGCAAAGAAACTGAAAAATACATGACATCTTCTCTGAACATCAGAGAATGGTGTCGGCATGACTTAGGGCGAGAAAGAGAAAGATAGTAAACCGCCTAATGTAATTGCCAATTTCTTATGTACTGAAACAGACCCTTGCTTTACAGAAGTTAGATCAGGTCAATGGAGGCTGAGTACAGAGGGGAATGCTTTGGGTAGTAAGTCAAGGCTGTCCAGAATTGAGGAACAATTAAAAATGATAAGATAAATAGGTTTTAGCTTTGTCGGGCCCGGGCAGTACAGGGAAATCAAATAAAGCAGAGGTTCAGCATTAAAGGAGGGAGTAAAAAAAAGAAATGAAAAAATATTTCTGATTGAGGCCTGTATTAACTGCAACAAATGATGGGGTCAAGGTTGCTCCACCACAGTGATTGATGAAAGAGATTAACAAGATCTGAATGATGCGATCTCCTTTGGACATTTTTTTTTCATAACATTTTGAGAAAATGGAATGAAGAGTGTGATTTGTTAGCTAAAGTGGGGCTGAACCATGGTGAGTTGTTGATAGGAAATGCTTTTACTTTATAATTATGATTTTGTTGCAGTCTATTGCCTCAAATGGACAACAATTTTTTTCATACTCTTCTTCGTTTAATGGAATTCTGTTTAGTGGCTTCCAGGTAAAAAAATGAAAAGAAATAAAGAAAAGAAAAGAAAAGAAAAGCTCTGTGTTTGTTCATTCTGGTATTGCATTCAACAACAACCTCTTCGTGGACCCAAACCAAGTTGGCAAGAAACTTCTTATGTTCGTCAGGAACTGCTTTGGCCAAATCTGCAAATGCAAATCACACAATTAACAACAATTAAGCAGTGTTACAAACTTCCAATTATAAATTCTTCAATAGATGAAACTGGTTTTTATTGAGATTTCAATTTGTGTATAGCAAAATATAGGCAGAATACAGAACTGTTCAACTTTGAGGTCTTGCAGAGCAAAACACCAAACAACTACATTACATTTGTTTACACCACGGTTCCTCCACATAAATATTTCATCATTTTGATTACTTCTAAAAGCCCATCACTTCAATTAACTTGTCACCAAATTTCTCTTCAATTGATCATGTCACAGTTCAATCACTATAGATGAAAAAACAGAAAAGGGAACCTTCTTCACAGTCAAAAAAGAAAGAAGAGCCTATAAACAAGAAGCTGAAATTACCAGACATGACCTTTTAAAACCTCTCTTTATAAACTCTACTGTCTACACCATGAACTTCCATGAAAATGTCATGACTCATGAGTAATGAGTCAATGAGGAAACTGTTGAGCTGAACTAATTCAATGAAACTACAACAAAAGATTCATCTCATAATGTCTAAACCGGAGAAGATACATACACAGAAAAATGTCAAAATGCAATTTTTATAAACAAAACCATTTAAAAACAATACATTTCGATGTGTCCATAATGACCATCACATAAAGCATTCAAACAAAATTCTGCAAGAAGTCCCATTAGTGAAGCATAATAAGTAATAACGACACTAACAATAACAAAACAAAAACCCAATTTGTTAATAACAAACAAACCCCATTTTGTCTAGAAGTTCCAGAAATATTAATGAAGCAAAAATCCCATCAAATGCATCAAACTCCATTCCATATTCAATCATCCTGGAAAGCACCCAAACAAAGCATTTGATAACAATTCAACCATTAGCATTTTCACAAACACAAAAAGGACTTAAGAGCGAATCAATCAAAGTCCACCCCCACCTGCTGAGCCATGAGGAACACCATATGATTCAAACGTCGGCCCAGCGTCGTAGATCGATCCCTTATACTCCATCCCCTTCTGGACATTAAACCTTTCCTTAATGAACCCACCCCACCTTCTCCCCTGCACATGCATCCCCTCATACCCTTCTCCCTTAAACCACCCCTCCCTCTCCTCGTTCATCTCATACTCCGCCCACGTTGCGGAGAAGGGCGAACCGTCAGGCGGGGGCGGGAGGGCCCCCACAAACGCTGCAAAGGCGAAGTCGTGGTTCCCGCAGAGGAACACATGGGTCTGGTTGGGATACCGGGAGGGGAGGGAGATGAGGAAATCGATCACCTGGCGGGTCTGCGGCCCGCGGTCGCAGTAGTCGCCGAGGAAGATGATGAGGGCGGAGAGGAAGGAGGGAGGGTCTGTGGAGGATTGGAGGTGGGACCAGAGGTTTTGGAGCTTGGAGAAGTAGCCATGGATGTCACCTATGCAGATAACAAGCCTAGGGTTGGGATCTTCTTGTTGCGGTACAAGTTTTGGGGTGTCTTCTACCTCTCTTCTTTCTGCCATTGGATTGGTTTTGGTCTGGGTATATATATGTATATATATATATATATATATATATATATATATATATATATATATATATATGTATAGGTTTTTGGCTCCAGAGGAGAAGATTTGATGGGATGTCAGCTATTGTTCTGATTCTCTCCATTTCAATTTTCAGTGCAAGTGGATTTGGATGTCAGTGGAGTGATTCTTTGATTTGGATGTCAGAAGTCCCATTGCTGAAAAAAAAAAAAAAAGCCAAATTCCATAAACACATTTTCATATATGAAACGTTTAATTTACTCTCTTTTTAAATTATACTGGATATCTCATCAATAATAGTCAAATATCATTTAATAGGTCACAATTAATGAAATCTCATTAATAAGATTTTCAAATAAATTCTAAAAACACACAAATAAATTCTAAAAAACGCAAATAAATTTCAAAAAAATGCAATAAATTTCAAAAGAACGTAGATAAATTTATAAAGACACAAATAAATTTCAAAAAATATAAATAAATTTTAAAATATGAAAATCAATTTCAAAAGATCCAAATAAATTTCAAAAAAATATAAATAAATTTCAAAAGACGTAAATAAAATTAAAAAAACGTAAATAAATTTACAAAAAAAGCAAATACATTTACCAAAACTAAGATAACCTAATTTTCCAAATTAGCGAACAATGTGGCAAAAAACTCAAGTCTTTTTATCAAAAACTCAGTTAAATTTATTTCAAAAAATACAAATAAATTTTAAAAGACACAAATAAAATTCAAAAACACAAATAGATCTAAGAAAATACAAATAAATTTGCCAAAAACACAGAAAAAATTCGTTCAAAAACTCATTTAAAATTTTTTAAAATGGAGATAAATTTGTCAGAAACTCACCTATATTTTTCAAAAACTCAAATAAATTTGCCAAAAACTCAGATAGTTTTGTTTATAACTCAGATAGATTTGTTCCAGAACTCAGATAAATAGCCAAAAATTCAGATAGATTTGTCCAGAACTCAGATAAATTTGTCAAAAACTCAAATAAATTTATTTCAGAACTCAAATAAATAGCCAAAAACTCAGATAGATTTGTCCAGAACTCAAATAAATTTGTCTAAAACTCAAATAAATTTTTCTAGAAGTTAGATAAATAGTCAAAAACTCAGATAGATTTTTTCAAAACTCAAATAAATTTGACAAAAAATACAAAACTCAGATAAATTTGACTTTGATTGGAATGGGGATGGACTTTTGGAACGGATTAGGTCGAACATGACCTCGAACCAACCCAGAACTGCCGCAGAGTCCAGGCGCACTTTCTTCTTCTTCGTTCTGGAATCAGAAACACAAAAGCCATCTTCTGTTCATCTTCTTCCTCGATTCCGGTGATGGCATGGCGCTGCGTCAGGTGGAGATCCCCCTCCTTCGGCGACACGCAAGATAGACGGTGGCTCAGGAAATCTGGCGATGGCACAGAAGGTCGTCTTCTTCTTCGTTTCGTGTTCTGCAAGTCTGCAACAGAACCTGGGCAAGGTTTCATGGGTCTTCTTCTTTCTCTCCGGCAATGGCGTGTGGGCTAAGGAAGCAGTAGCGTTTGACGATGCTACTTATCTGAAAAACCCCAATCTCGTTCTCTGAAAAAAAAAAAATAGAGATCGATCTAAACTGTTGAGATCTAATCCGTCAATGTCCATGTCCGGATTGAAGAATAAGAAGAGGAAGAATGGAAGATTTAAAATTTCAAAATTTAAAATTTTATGCCTAATCAGTTAAAAGGGCAAATCAGTCATGAAAATATATGAAGTGGCGTGTTTAGGAACCTCTCACCGAAATATGTCCAAGCTGCATGGACTACAGGCCTTAGAGAAAAAGTTGATGGACTAGAGGCCTTACAAGTCCTATATGATGGACCTTTCACTAATTATCTTTTCTTTAAAATGCCATGATCCTTTACTTAGATTTTCAAACTCCAACCACCTAAAAAAAAAAAAGTCTCAAATGACTACTTAAATTACCAAATTCAGATTGTGAGAAATCTACAAGACACCCACACAAATCCAATCACTTTATAAATACCTGCCCTTCTTGGGCCCTTCTATGTGAATTAGTTCTAATCCCCCAATTCAATACTGATCTGACCATAACCCAAAAGTAGGTTTAATTGAACTCTGAGGCCCTTAAAAGGGTTATGATTATTTGGTCAGATCGGTTTGGCATACCTTAATAACAGCCAAATCAGTGAATATCCCCTACTCTTGCACCTATGTGGATCCCACATGAGGTGGATGTTCATTAGATAGTGGGCCTTAATATATTGTACATACTAAAAATAGAGGGGGAGAAAAGAAGAAGAACTATGCATGTTTTACCCCCTCCCACGGCTAAGATCTTGTGCCAATTTGACCAAAAAAAAAGGCTTTCCTAGCAGATGCCAGATGATGAAGGCCAGGCATGGGACCCCAGAAATATGAGAATTCAGATCGATGACGCATTTCTGCTACACAATGACCATTGGGCATGAAATGCCCCATCTTAGTTAGATTCCTTTCGATGCTCTACACCACATGAGTTTGAAAGATCGTGAATGAGCCATCTAAAGAAATCATGTAGAATGGACGTTTGAATCTCCCTTTTTTTCCCGCCACACATGAGAGGGACCATATATTGATTATAAAGACCATTGATCAGATAGGTCTAACCCAAGAAGGGAGATGTTCCAAACCCATCTTGAATAGAATAGAAAGATGTATATCTTCTCTCAGGTTGCATCATCAGATCACACCACCTTAACCTTTGCAAATTGCAATGTCTTAACATTAAAAGTATAATCACAGTAGCTTGCCTTAATAGATTGCTTTAGGCCCTTCTCGCGGGCCTCGAACCAGCCACCAACAATCTTATCATTAAATTGAGGGTGATGCACTTTTAATCATTTCTTGGAATCTTAACGGTGCTATTGAGGAAAATTGGATGCTGTCAGTAATGACTCCACCAATGGTCAGGTCAATTTTGCAGGGGGTGTGTGCAAATATGGGCTTGTTGACGCTCTTGCAAAACTAGCTTCACCCACTTTCACTGTTTTCAATCATGCTTTGCCATGTCTTACAGGAACCAGGGAAGCATCATCACAGTGCGTGGATTATTCCCAAACAAGTCATAAAGATTCCAAGCAAGTGATTAAGCTGTATGAAAAGAATGCAGACACCCCAAAAATATATGTAAAAAAGCGATATCAATCTTCCAATCCTGGAAATTTCGTTGCATCTCCAAATATGGACAACCGAGCAGCAGGCCGCAATACTGTTTCAGGTGAAAGTCCAACAAAATGTTCAAAGAGGAAAACTAGAGAACCTGTAATTAAATATCAGTTTCCTGAACTCACATTTAACTACCAAAATTAGAATCTTACATTTACATCATATAAGCTATCAACTACAATATAGATTTAAGGTAGAAAGAGAAACACCAACTCATTTACAATAGGCCCGGCTAGAACAGATCAAACTCCATATCCTCTCCATGTGTTCTGAACATGAGACACTTGCTCTCCTTTTTCTGTAAGGACCCACCTAGACTCGCAGCATCACCAATTTTGGGCATCTCTGGTGGTATGGCGCACCGGATCAGAGCCCAATTGAGACCCTCGAAAAAAGGGTGCTGCTTTATCTCTGTAGCCCCTCTGACTGACCCCAACCGGTTCTCCGGCTCCTTTATTAGAAGGCCTCTAATCAGGTCCCTTGCGTTAAAACTGACAGAGGGACTTTCTGGGAACTTCAGGCTGTGAGTCACCACATTCGCTAGTGTGTCTTCATTCCTCAATCCCTTGAATGGGGTAGTACCAAACAAAAGCTCGTATAGAAAGATCCCAAACGTCCACCAATCAACAGCACTCCCATGGCCTTCGCCTTTGATGATTTCAGGGGCCAAGTACTCATGGGTCCCAACAAAGGAGTTTGATCTTGCACTGGTAGGCTCTGCCACAAGTTGTGGCAGTGGGTTGACCTGGGAAGCCAGCTCAGATTTCAACTTTCGAGCCTTGGTGGCCGTGGAAATAAGCCTAGGTGTGAAGCATGGCATCTGAACCCATGAAGGTTGAAGGCAGAGAGGGTCAATGCAGCTAGAATCAGCACAAGGTCCGGATAGCCGTTTTGTGGGCTCGACAATTGGTGCAGACGATTTAAGAAGAGTTGGGTTCACCACACATCTGAGTGACAAGTCAAAATCTGAGAGCATGATGTGACCATCTTCTCGAACTAGAATGTTCTCTGGTTTCAGATCTCGGTACACCACCCCAAGCATGTGTAGGTACTCCAATGCCAGGAGGACTTCTGCAGTATAAAACCTGCAAAATATAAGCAAGATTGTGAGACACTAACAATTTAGAATCAGCTACTTGAGAATCTATTTTTTAAAAAAATCCTCAAAACTCTCTTGTTTTCAAACTTAACATGTAATAATAAAGTTCAGACAGCCTCAAGAGTTCACCACATAATGTCATCAACAATAGGACAAAGGTGCAAGCACATTCATACATGCATCGACCTTTTGCTCAAGGTGTTGCTGCTATTTTGGGATTTTCCAGAAGGGCACATTTGCATTGGAGTCGAAAATTCGAAGTTCTAACCAACAAAAAAGCCAACTTTCCCCAAAGGTGAAGAGTCTAATCCACAAAGCAAGAATTGATCTATGCAACTAGCTTAAAACAGGCAAACACCCCAAACTTTCCCTTTTCCCTCTTCCTTGTCTTACCTCATCTTTAAGTGGTGACATAGGACAACTCAAAACTAACGGCAGATCTAGTCGGTCCTCTTTTTAATGAATAACAGTTTTCAAGAGTCAAAAAGGGTCAGGACACTTCAGTCAAGATCCAAAATGGAAAGGTCCCTGATTTGATTTTTTTTCTTGGAAACCAGACATAACTTTTATGTGTAACAAGATCCCAACTGCCCTCATCTTCTCCAGGACCTACATGACCTCAGAACTGAACATGACACTCAAACCAGCCAATGTAATCAGGCCCTTAAGGGCTATCCAAGAAAACTCACAAGTCTAAAAAGAGGATTTTCTGATCTGATCAAGACTCAGATCCACCACAACTCAAGACTGTCACCTCTCCTGATATGTGTGGAGTTTCTGGAAGCCATTATTTCTCAGTATAGATCCTTTCTTCAGTCCTATTTATGGTATGATCACATTAAATTATTTTACAGATCCACTAAGTTTGTTTGCCCTATCACCAGTTACTGAAAAAGGGAACATGACAAATAGCCAATTCTCCCAATCACACATTTGTCTAGAAGAGAATTGCCACCTATACTAACCTAGTATCAGATGCATCTGTGGAATTCCTCCTTGGTCTTCATTATAGCACACCATAGTGCAGTCTCTTGGTCTCCCAACAATTGTTTTCTATTTCATATTTAGAAAACAATATATGTTTCTATAGACCTTCTAAGCAATTAACTATTCGCCATAGGCATTTTCCCAATAATGCTTCATAAAGTTGACAAAGAGGTCTAATTCTCATACGATCACATTCTTCCAACCAACAAACTATGTTCCTAACTACAAGATGATATTTATTCTTTTCCTCCATGTCTACCAAAAACTTCTCTCCCCGATCTTTCTATGCGCTTGGTGAATAAAAGTAGACATCTGAAAAGGGACACATATATGGAAAAAAAAAATAGATAAAGCAGATTCTATGAGGGTGATTTTCCCACCATGAGAGAAATATTTTACCTTCCAAGTGGAAAGTCTATATTCCACCTGTTCTTCCATAGGGTCTCACAACAGGAGGCCAAGATATAAAGAAAGCTCAC
This sequence comes from Camphora micrantha, assembly GCA_003546025.1. Taxonomy (NCBI): domain Eukaryota; kingdom Viridiplantae; phylum Streptophyta; class Magnoliopsida; order Laurales; family Lauraceae; genus Camphora; species Camphora micrantha. Next base: position 12,955,463 of record QPKB01000004.1, on the reverse strand, counting down.
ACAGCAAAAAAATCTCTGCTACATCAGCTAGCTGGGAATCATGGACATCAATCCCTATTGGTTTGCTTTTGGTACCATTAATCTTCAAACCTAATACAGCTTCAAACATCTAGCCACTGGTATTTTTGACTTGGCCTTCAACAGTATCACACAATATCAACAGAACATCTGCATACTCCAAATGACTGACCGGTACATAATTTCCCCTGCAGTGAAAGCTGCAAACAAGGTCTGCTCTTCAAGCATGCTCGATCATTCTGCTTAGAGCTTCACTGACTACAACAAATTGGAAGGCTGATGGTGGATCCCTATAGACCTTAGGAAACCGAACAGAGACCTTCAGGAGAGTAATTGACTAATATTGAAAATATGGCCAATTCTATAAATGCCTTTATCCAACTTCTCCTACTGACTCCACTCCAAAACCCATTCTTCAAAGCATAGAAAGGAGGAAGTTTAAATCCACTTCATCATACACTTTCTCCTGATTCAACTTGCATTCCATAACTAGTTTTCTAGATCTGTGCATACTGCATAGAGTTTGCACATTCATTGGCCACAAGGACACCATCCAGTATGTCCAGTTACAGAGGTACCTCAGGATAATAGAGAGGCAACTAAGGTGGGGAGTATTCTTTTTTAATATAGAGTCTAGAACCTTAGCCAAAATCTTATAAATACAACCAATGAGGGCATATCGGTCTAAAATCCATAACAAAGACCACCGTTCCCTTTTTGGGAATGAGAGAAAAAGGTTGCTCCTAGTTGATTTGAGAAACTTCCATGGGTATGTTAATGTTAGTCCATCATGAAGCCCATAATATCAATGTGAGAATCCTCCCATAATTCTTAGAATTACAGCAGAGGTCCATCCAGCCCTTCTCAAGTCAAACATTCCTTGTTTGACTACTTCATTCGTCACTGGAACACTTTTCCAGCCAATCTAGCCAGGCCTCGTTTATCAATGAGAACTACAAATTGTCAATCCGAGATTGCATCTAATTCTTTCTAGTATGCTACCATGGCAACCCCCGCCCACTTCTCATCCTTCTTCCCCCTCCCTCCCTCTTCCCAAACTTGTATTTCTTCTCCTTTAAAATGTCATGCCATGAAAGAATATAGTGATCTGCTTCATTTGGGCAAACGATCCTAGATCTTTGATGCCATTTGATCTCCGATTCTCCGTCATTCAGTATTTTCCTTTCCATAACCACATGCGCGCCTATCACCGTATTATGGTGTGGCAACATAGTAGGGCACACCTTATGATCCATCCGAACTACAAACACACATAGGAACCCCTGAATTACACCGGATCCATTCAGTTTTCACCGATCTAAATGGACTGGACCGTTGGATCAAGGGTCAAATTTTTTCTTTAATATAAAATCGTTAAATGTATGGGCCACAGATGAAGGGGTTAGCGGCATGGGATTGACCCCAAACTTGATACCCCCATAACTTTGGCAGCTCAATTCTTCAATTTTACATTTTGAGCATCTTTAATTACCTTCCAGCCCATGGTGTGGAGATACTTCTGTTAGGGGAACGATAGCTTTGATACCATTTGTTACAGGAAAGACAGGGGTAGAACTAGGGAGAAATCTTTTCTTTATTGATGGATCATTGAATGTGTTTGACTACAAAGAAGCCTCCTTTTTATAGGCACAAACCAAAGATAGGATAAACTAAAATTCGACTAAATCTATTCAAATTTAAATTAAAATCAAGACAGGGACTGTCCTAACAAAACAAGCTTAGCGAGGACTTTGACAACTTCAAAATAGGCAAAGCATTGTACCGTATCGCACCCAATACTTCAGTTTTTTGTGCAAGATTCATGTCCCTGCCATATCAATGGTGAATCTCTAATGTACCCAACCGCATGGTTCAAAATAGCAGCCGCTATGCATTATTGGCTGTAGCGGTTTAGGCCGCTATGCTATTTTGAAAATAGCGGTACTACGGTCTAAAACCTGATAGAGCCAAGCAATTTTAATTTATAACACTGTTTTTCCTATTTCTCCTCCTCAATAGCCTTTCCTGTAGTTGTTTCTACCCTTATATCATTCCAAATTACTAAAAAAACACAAGATTGGTTGTTACACAATATTCAAGATTTTTTTAACACTTAAAAAATTTACACCGTTACTCCATTACGTATCATTGCAACCGCTACGTATCACCCGCTACGTAGCATTTTGACCACAAACCGCTTCCCCCACCGCAGCCACTAACTTTATCCTTGCCCACACGATAAATGGGCAACACAACATGCGATCTCACCAATTCTCAGGATCCAGGAACCTTCATCCACGAGCTCAAATTTGAAGGGAGCCTACCCAATTTTCACAAGTGCCTTCAACATGATGAGACAAGTGTAAGACTTGGGCTTCGAAACTGCATGCTGAGAAACTGTAGGGTTCTTATTTATCCATTATGAAGAAAGGAAGAATTAATATAATCTAGTAATAACTGAATTGTCCTATTGATTTGACCATGTAATTCAGGCTCCACATAATATGTATAAGGTTGCGCCAGTTAACAGAGTCTAAAAAAAACCCTTTTGCCTTTAAACATTTTCTGAATTTCTCATGCAAATAGTGTACTATATTGAAATTACCTCCGAGGAAACATGGAATCATGGATCATGACTAGGCCATATAGTATAAAACTATTAAAATAATAATAAAAAAGTAGAAATAGAGCCTTATATTTACTTTCCTACCTGGCTGCTTGTTCAGAGAAACTCTTGCCTGGCTGCTTTTGTCGGAGGACATGCAGATCTCCACCAGGACAATACTCCATCACTAAGCATGAAAGTCTATTGTTTGTGAAATGGGTGTATAGCGTAGGAAGGAAAGGATGATCCAGCATCTGCAGTATCTCTCTCTCAGTTTGAGCTCTAGGCAGTTTCTTTCTGCTTGCCAAGAAGAAATTATCCATGACCTTTAGTGCGAATAGACATCCACTACCGGTTAGCTCAGCAAGATACACAGTCCCAATGTCACCACAACCAAGCCTCTTGAGTAGCTTGAAGTGTTCTAAGCCTAAGCTTCCATGTTGCTTCTCAACGTGGTGGATGGCTTCCCATCTTGAATCTTTGGACATGTGAGGCCTGTTGCCATGGAAACTGGAGCTACTCATACTGCTCTCCTCACTGATGCTAGTGCTACTACTGTACTCACCAATGCTGCTTTTTGAGCTCTGGGAACATTCCCCCTTATCTTTTGAGCTTGAGCTTTCGCTTGTTTTCACACCAAATGTTTTATCTCCATGACAACTATTTGAACTGATAGCAACTTTACTCACAGAGTTCACATTCTTTGAACTTACTCCATTAAGTCTTGTATTTCCAGATGCTGGAGAGACAGATTCTTTTCCTGCATTCTTCTGAGTACACTCATCAGGCTGAACACACAGCTTATTAGTGGTGGTGCCTATGGAACCCATGTGAGCTTTTGTGCATGCATTTGAACTACCAGAAAAAGGAGTTAAATCCGGGTTTCCTTTCTTCTTAGTGAAGCTCTTCTTACAGACTGGCTTGACTGCCTGCACACTTGCACCTGAGATGCAATCTTCAGAACCAGTTATAGTGCTAGAAGTGGTAGAATCAAAATTTTGCTTTTCATCTATTCCATGCTCTGAAGTTGATGTTTCGCATGCTACCTCTAATGTCGTGGGAGCATCTATGTCTTGGGAGGATGTTTTGGCCTTCATTGACTTTGCCGTTGCTGCAACTACATGAGGAGAAGAAGGGGTACTTACATTTGTTGATTCCTTCACAGGCATATCCAAGGATTTTGTTGCCGTATCTGATGAACCCATGGCATCTTTTTCAGGAACAATGGATATTTCGACAAAATTCCCTTTCTCTTCACAGTGGGGAAGACCAGTTTCACCAGCCTCAACAACCACTGCTCTGTACAACCTTTTGATTGTTCCAGCTTCTGAGAGACGGACACCAGGTGTGCCAGCTGGCTTTGACAACCGCTTCATAGCAGCCATCCCTGATGCGTGGGAAATACATAGCCCTCTTAATGCCTGTTTCAAGGTCACAGATTCAGAAATCCCTATTCCAGAAGTTTGTGTTATACCATCTCTAATGGGCCTTTTCTGGGGGTTTTTTCGTGGTGATCCCACACCTCTGGACAATGTTCGAAGATCAATCGCCTCAATAAGCTTGTTAATGTCGTCTTCTACTGACCGATGCCCTCGCATTGGTGAGAAATTATTTCCATCTTTGCTGTCCACTCTTGATTTGAAACTTGAAGGATTCGATCCTATGGAATGGTGATCCAAATCTTCCTTCGATTCGACAATTTCGGATGTACCAGAAGACAATTCCATGTTTAATCCAATCTAACAGTCTAATACAACAACAAATTGACCGTGGATATGGCTGCAAGTTCTAATAAACCCATCTACAAAGAAGGTATCTGGAGATAGCAGAACACATAACTGAAACACACAACTCAGGCATTCAGGTACTTCTCAAGTCTAATGTGCCAGTACTCACTTTAAGTCGCATTATCCAAACCCTGCCAGCAGCAGAAGAATTCAAATAAATGATGTACTCAATTATATATCATCATCAAATATCCAAATGCTTACAGTATTTGAATATAGAATTCAATACGCATTCAAAAAAGTTCACTCAGCCTCAATCAAATGTTTGATGCTTTCATTCATGCGTTTGCAAACAAAAGAATGCTTCATCATGTAAAGCTTCTATTCATTTAAACCCTTATGATTAGAAGAACTTTCTAGCTGTTACATTAAGGCCGAGAAAGTTAGAAAACTGGCAAGGAGAAGGAAATTGATACAAAAATATTCAAGGGGATTACAGACACACAAACATTTTCAATTGAGATCAATGTTGACCCAGTTTAAATTGTAACTCTGAAAAGTCTGAAATTACAAATTCAGCCCTTTCTACTCTTACCACTAATTACTCAAGATGTGGTATATTCAAACAAAACTGATGGGTGAAGTGAATGAATTGACAACGATTATTTTGAAATAATGAATAGTTATTGCAATTAAGAGAATCTTAATCCATCCAGGATTCATATTGTCCAAAAACAATGAACTTAGAGAAAGAAAGGTAGGGACCAGTTTCATTGGTATAACCATTGAAGCTGGCCTCGTTATACTACCAACCCAAGATGAGAAGATTGACAACAATGAGCAAATAAAGTTGACAGAAACAATTACTTCCGCAGGAGATATGGAGAATTAAAATTGGAATGATCAAAGGCACTCTTGTGACGGTTCATCAGTTGGGAAACGATGCATGGTGATAACAGATGCCCTAAAACTTATACCCTTGAAAGATCTATAACCTATGTAAGGGTGTCACTAGAAAAGCAGGTGGGTGGCATTCTAATTAGCAAGGCTCATGGAAACTGTATATATATATATATATATATATAGAGAGAGAGAGAGAGAGAGAGATTAACAGTAAAAAGGAAGGAAACTTCTCATCTCAATTCTCATTTAGCAATGATAAAAGCATCAACTGGTTGATTGGGCCTTAGCAGACAAACCTTTTTTTTTTTGTGTGTGTGGGTGTGATTAGGGGTGGTCTCAAAATCTTAGTTCCATGTGCCTTGATGAACTGGCAATGTTCAAAGGAGATCAAAAGGAACGCAATCGCATGGGCTTTGTCACAGACTCACCGTGATGCAGCCCCAGTGCTCATTTCTTTATGTTTTGAATGAAATTAAGGGCATTAGCTAAGACCCCAAAGGCCCTTCGATCCTTCATGTTCCAGGAGAAAATTATGTAGAAGCGTATAAACCAGCAAAAACCAGGGCAGAAAAACAGTCCCTTGCCATCTCCAATGGAGTAATTACTTGTACCAATGATGCACATTTTTTGATTCTTGCAAGTATAAAATCCCAGTAAACTTCAAAAAAAAAAAAAAAAAAGAAGCATCAAAGCTGTTTCTTTTGAAATGGGTGCTGATCAATATGGTTCTCAGCAAATGGCCAATCAATGGCAAAACCCACCAGATCTCAATATAACAAAACTTCAACCCTACGAATTAAGAATAATAACAAAACCCCATCTGACTAAACAGCACAAAAGTTCAAATCTTTTTTATGATCAGAACGTCTAGAACAACAAATTCTCAAAACCCAACTCAAATCACTCTTCTAACTACAAAACCCACCAACCCAACTCAGCTTTAACAACAACATTGAATAACCAACAAACCCAAAACAAAACAATCATAAATAATAATAATAATATAAAAAGCAAAAACCAAGAAATATCTCAAACAAGAATATGAAAGAAGAAGAGATCAATCACCAAGAAAGACGTCTCTACCTGAAACAAGTGGCAGAATCGGATCCAAGAGAGTCAGAGAGAGAGAGAGAGAGAGAGGGGTGAAATGGGAAATGAAAGAAAAAAAAGATCTGAGTTTTGAGCGTGGTTTTGCTGTTCTTTTCTACTGAGAAATGATGAGAGGAAATGGCGGAAGAAAGAATAGGGTAAACTGTAAAAGTTTCCACCGCTCCCACTGCCCCCTCCTTTTGTTTCTTCCTTTTTACACCCCCAGCAGGAGAAACATCATAGACCACCGTCTTTATTGTGGGTCCCACCACCGGTGCACGTTAGCAGCATGGCAAAGGCACAGCTGGGTCATTGATTCATTGATAATGGCTTCGTTTTTAATGTTATTTACAGTTTCTTTGACCCACCTTTCTTTTCTTTTTTTTTTTTTTAATGTCATTTTAAAAGTTGTTTTTGTCCTGACCGCTTCAATTCAAGTTAATTTGAATTGGGGCTCATGCAAAATGACATGTCTGTCCGTCTGTCTGTCTATTTATATCTTAACTGTGCAACTTTGGATTGCCCAAAAAAAAAGAATTGAAAAAAGTAAGCAGACTTTGGATACTGCAATGCATACATAATACATTACAGACTGGGCATGAGCTGAAGGCATCTAGCAGCTCACAAGGAGAGCTGCACACAAGGAGAGCTGCACACAGATTATGGATTGGGTTGGTTGGGTGTTTTGTGTTGGTTTAGTTTTCGAGTATAGTTTTTATACCTTTGTAATCTTTTGTTATGTAGTTACCAATTTGTTTGTTCAATAAATAAACCTCCTTGCTAACAAAATAGCAAATGAAAAAAAAGAGAAAAAAAAAACAATTTTGAGTAAAAAAAACATGATGCCTGGAGTCTTCAAATGTGAAAACAATTTTGAGTACTTCTGGTGTTAAAAAGTGCAGTGTCTACATGACGCCCGGCGTCTTCAAATGTGAAAACACCCATGTTTGCAACGATCATATCACTTAAATGCTCGTTAATAATTTCAAATATCTCTTCTTTGAGACTAGCAACTTTTTCTCTTAAAAAAACAGCTAATTATGTCCTGGTTTTTCTCCTTCTTTAAACAAATCATTCATTCACTTTCCTATTTTCTTGTGAATCTCTTATTTGTGATTAAATTTGGGAGTTCGATGGCCTTTTTCTAAGGCTTACTTTCATATAAACTATTCGTCAGAGATCATTGGTGGGGTCGGTGGCCTTTTTCTAAGGCTTACTATTCGTCAGAGATCATTGGTGGGGTCGGCTTATGAAAATTCTATACTAATTAAAATAAATGGCATCCTCATTTTTTTGGGTCATCGATTGATTTTAGTCTAATATGAGTTGGGCTTACCATTAGATTGAACAGTATTGATGGCCCTCATATCTAACTAAATATTCCATGAAAAGTGACGATTTCTCTTCTTCCATCTTACCTATATCCACTTTAAAAGAATCTCTAGAATATTGGTGTACATAAATGAAAGTTGAATGACTCTTTATCTCTTGCATTTATTACAAGTCAATGGATGCTTTTTAATTGAATATCCAGAGAGAGAGATATGAACCTTATAAATGATTTGACAAAGTTCCTCTAAATGTAATCAGCTTTTAAGATTTTTTGCCACTTTTTTAAAAAGTAATCAAAATGTAACTTTTTTATATAAACATAAAGGTCTAAAGCACACTTTTTGCTGATTTTGGACAAGTTTATCCATATAGTTTTTAAGCATGACAAATTTGCCTATACTACTTAGACTTTATGGCAAATTTCCTTATATTACTTTTTTTTTTAGTGACAATTAATGTTTTACTACATTCACTTTACCAATAACTATTAGTGAGCTGTACTATTTTTACCATGTGGAGACTTTGCCTATGTAATTTTTGGGGTATGATTAATTAGTTTGCATTTTTTAATTGAACAAGATATGCCACAAAAGTCTATTTTTAGAAGTGCCCATTGAAATAACTGTACTTCAAGGCTAACTAATCAATCTTTTCGATTCAAAAGTTACTTTGAATAGATAGCATTTGAAAAAGAAATTAGAAAAGTAATTTTGGATTATAATAAGCCCAACCCAACACACCTTAGGTAGGGGAATAATTGGTTAAGTCAGTGTGTTAAAGCCAGACCTAACTTTGGTCAAATTCAATGAAAACCAGCTGAATCTTGAGAAAAACGTGGTTACATTGTTTTTAAGAACTGGATGTGCCTAGAAGGAATTATGAAAAAAAAAAATTTACTCATATTTTTCTTTCAGTTTTTAATAGGTCAAACTGGTTAAAACCAAACTCATTCCTCCACCAGTTGGCCTCTCAGACCCAATTTGAAAAATGCGCTGATTGAGGTCTAAAAGTTATGAGTGGATTCATGAGTTGTTAGATCACTTTGATGGTAAACAAAATGAAGTGCAAAGATCTTGCCATTGGCCGGGGAAAGGAGAATGCTAGAGTAGACAAATGTGACTTTCCACTTTTAGGATGTTTTTCTTTTTATTTCACCTTGCTTGAGATTTTCAAATCCTTGTTGAGTGCTTTTTTTTTCTCAAAGTTCCTTTGATTTTCTCTTTCATGTGAGAATTCCAGAGCACCTACTACTGCCCTCATGAATTGCATTCTTTTACTGCAGCATTTGGGAAGTCTTTATAGGAAAAGCATTTGGAGGATATACAATTCTCCCTATAATCCATCCTGCAAATTCTCTCTTTACTCTTAAGACATTATTGTTGGGGATTGAACCTAGCTACCCTTTTCTACCTTTAGAGGACTATGATATGTTCACCCATAATTATTGGCCTTTTGAATATTGATAATAAGTTACTCACAATTAGTTGTATTCAAGTTTATCTGGATTGCTAGATGCAATTCACAACTTGTGGATTGATAGTTCAGCTCTTTAATGGTGACAGTTTGTCATGGAATAGGCTGAGATAGAGTTGATGGTTTGACATTTGCTTTGAATGACACAACCATTCTTTTTAATTTACAAGTGAGGGATAGGTTTAACATTTAAGACTTGAAGCCGTCGATATGATGGAGACTTGTTCCCATTATGATGTTGTGTGATATTGATATTTTAGTATAACAACTCATCAACTAATTGAATCTCAAGCAAGCACTATGTAGATCAATTGATATTACAATTCACTGAGAACATGGGGCTGGCCCATGATTTAGATTACCATTACCCAAATTGCGAGTTGCAAGGTGTTATAGCGATATTCCAGGTAACTCAAAGGGCTTGTTTGGTTGGAGGAACTTTTGAGGAGAATTCTATATGTTGAGAATCTTTGATAGTAATATATATTGTCAATTGTTGTATGTGAAGTATTTGGAGTTTCCTATTTGATCAATATGATTCAAACATTTAGCCTTTTGAAATGAATTGTCACTTTAAGCCTATAAAATCCTCCAATAGATGGATATTTTGTTTGGAACATATATGAATTTGTCACTTTAGTGCATTTGAAATGTCAACCAAAAGACAACATTTGGAGTATTAGTATATCCTAATATGAGTTTATACATCCTCCAGACAAATAGGCACTAAAGTGCAGGGAGAATGTCACTCCTACAAGCAAATAGATGTGAAGTTCGGCTATATGGGGTCCACCTAGTCCTATCTTTGATTAGAGCAACCACTTTGATGCTTATATCATCCCAAGGTGTGGCTTCAAGAACAATTTCACAGTCATTGAACCTTCACTCACGATTGGATTAAGTATAAATGAATCTACAATTAAAAAGTCATTAAAATTTAAAGATTTTAAATCAAGAGTTAAAATAATTTTGTGGTGCTGATTTTTTGACTTACGCCTTGTCCACAAGGGACCTTTCCATCCATCCTCCTCCTATTGATAGAAATTTATCAAAGAGGGCTCCTTGACCTGGACTGCATATCAGCAGAGCACAGTCTACTTATAGCATAACATTGTTCGTGCAGCAGTTATTGCAAAATAGATTTTTTTTTTTTTTTTAGAAACAAGAGAGAGAGCGAGAGAGAGAGAGAGAGAAACTAATTTTCAACTTAAATGACAAAACACATGTATATATAACAAGTTACTTTTGATTTAGCATTTGTGGGGTTCCATTATTTGGTGGGAGCACAAAGTCACAAACACTCAATTAATGGATTCTATAGGTTATAATTTATTCAGCAAAAACGCAACCAAGTCATAAAAACTCATGTTTGGAAAAACTAAAAACATTCGTTTTAACAATTTTCAAGTCCAACCTCCCCCGATAGGATTTGAAAACCTTAATTCTTCATAACTTTATGCACTAACATCAATTATTCTCGGTTATAAACATTGAAACACACTTATATCCATGCGAGATCATCAACTATATAAACCCTCAATGAGAAGTCAAATCTACAATTCCTTGTGATTCCAAAGTGTACCTTGTTTCCCAGTAAACATAATTTTCCCAACCTAATACTTGTGCTACATTCAAAATTGATTTGTTAGGTTCCAATCCATCCTATTAAATTTTTTTTAATTGTAGTAAATGCAATTAATTCTTTTACAGTAAATGGTGTTTTTGTAATTCAAGTGAAACCCATGGTTTGGATTTGGCAGTTCCATAGAAAGATTTTTTTTTCTCTTGCCGACCATGATTCCCTCCGGAAGTCCATGTGGCTGTTATATAATAAATAAATTAATTAAATGAAAAGGTTGAGAAAGGAGGACCAGAAATTGAAAATGACGCCTAATCTGCAACATTTCAATGTTGACCTAAATCATTAATGGGCCAGACTTTGGCCTACCTGTCCCTATTGGCCTACTAGCTAGGTTTGACCCACATATTTAACTCAAATCATTGTTTAGAAACCTGCTCTCACTTCACCCTAATAAGTAACTCTGCTGAGTCTGTTGCCTAAGAAAAATCTGCTGAGTCCACAACTGAGTTGATTCTGCTTTGTATGACATTGAGTCCGGTGAGTCAAAGGAGTGTGACTCCCAATAAAAATAAAGGAAACAATTTTTAGTTTTTACGTCTTAGGGCTTATGGGGCCTGTTTTTTTTGTTGGAATTCCAGAAATCTTTGTCTGAGGAATTCCTGAATTTTCAAACAAAGTGAAATTTCTGGATATCCCTTTGGGCTTGAGCGTCTAGGAAATCCACCAAAATACATAAGGAGTGGAATTCCTGGATTCTCAAATGTCAAAAGAGACGTGGTGAATTCCAAGCAGAAATTTCACTAAAGCAACAGAGCTAGCCAATGACAGTGACTCACTAGTATTTTTGGGTCTTGGACAGCGTAGCCAGGTCAAGCCAGGCAATTTACTAGTGTTGACAACTCATCACACTGAGTGCTGGTGCGCAGGAGAATGCATGTAAATAATAATCACAGTTACATGGGTGCAACTTGGTCAGGCCAAACAATCGGCCGGGGCCTGGACTTTTAAATCCCACATTGGATTTGGTAAGCAAACAACTTGGTCCAGACTGGGGTTACATTAATACAAGATCCGACCTGCCCAAGTGGAACCTCTATGGCATCGCCAAAGAATAGTGAGTCCCACTTTAGATGGTTCATCATCATCGTTATTATCAAAGCCTCGTCCCAATTATATTTGAGTCCACTATGTAAATTCTATTTCTCTATTCTTGATAGGTATAACTTTCAAGCCATATTGTTTTGACAGTATAGAAGGGTTCATAAGGAATAGGGAAAATGATTCAATCTGTTGGATCGGATAATGTATTCTAATCTATATTCCATCCACATGAGTCCCCCATGGACGGTCTTTATCTATGTGCTTAGATGTCTAATCAAAATGATTTAGGTATTCCCACCAATTTAAAGACAGGGCTACTGTCGTACTTTCATATAGTAGTTACTTATAAAGAAGAATTAAATAACACTCCAATGAAGAAAAGAAAGAAAGATACATACGTATCTTCCAAACTTTCAACTATTACCAACTTACCATGAAAGAGATTGTTTACTTTGTGTCTCCCTCAAGGCAAGCAAAGACATTGGGAGCTTATTTGTCTTATATTTTCTGTAGCCAGGGTTATTTGGAAAGTTTAATTATTATTGATTACGAGTTGATCTTTTTAAACTTGTTTGGCTCAGCAGAGTCGGGACGAGTCGGCTTGAGTAGATGGACCACTGAGTTGGGAGAGTTGAATTGGTTTGAATTAGGGTTGCAAACAGATATCCGATTCTCCGATTACCTGGAAGTTCTGACCCGCAAAAAAAGAGTCTGTAACCTATTTTAGGTTCCGATTCATAAACGGGTCCGGTTCTGGGTCCACATAGGCTCCGACCCGTGGACCCAAGACCCGGTATATGAACATTTGATATTGCAACTTGTACATCAAAATCAACTCTTTATATATATATATATATATATATTTTATGTATAATACTGTAGGTAGTAGAATTGATGCACTTTTATAAGTTGAATGATATGCTTATTTTAAGAAAAATGCAGGATGAAGAGAAATTATAATCGATTTTGGAACTAAATTCCAATTTTTTAGGTGGACTTGGTTCCAGAACCGGATCCGGATTTTCCTATTGGAACTGGGTCTGGAACTAACAAAATAGAACCCGAACCGTTATTTAAAAAGGGGTCTGGGTCCACTATGATTCCGACCCGTAACCATGCCGTTTGCAACCCTAGTATGCCTGGGAAAGAAATACTAAATTAGACTCGCCTGAGTTGCCAGACTCGACGACCTTCCCAGTTGACTCAAGTTTCTGAGTGTTTAAATGCATGGGCCATGGAGAAATAATGTGGCCCAAGTTCCATCGAAGGCCATCATAAAACTATGCTCGTGTTGGTCCATCCCTGCTTAAGCTAATACAGGGCTGGCTAGCTGTATGCCTATATATATACACTATATACAGACTGTTTGATAGTAGGGCTGACATTTGATGGAAAAGGACAGTCGGATAAGGAAATTTCTTACTTCTTTTAGTAACATGTGTTTTTTGTTTATAAGTATGAAAATGCCCTTGATGAATAGATAATTTTAAAATAGTCCCTTGACTAGTTGACATTCAAACATTTTGTTTTCAAGACTATGAATATATTTATGACAAGGCAATGTGCATGGTACATGTTGGACAAAGCCATTAAAAGCACTTAATCCCTCACCTTCTGGACCCAGTCTAAAAGGAATTTAGTGGAGTGGATAGGTGTACATTAAATAATTCTAATTAGGGCAGTTTCTTTTATTAGGAGTCAAGGAATTTCTATTCAGAGAATTTCTGAACTCCCAAACAGGGTGGAGTTCCTGCATGCCCTTTTGGACCACCAAAATGTGAAGGAGATAGAATTTTTGAATTCTCAAATATCATTTGGGACCTTTCTAGTAACTGGAATTTTATAATGTTTGACAAGAAATAAGGCATTGGCAAATACCAAGGGACAAAAGTCATATCATGTCCAAAAACCCCAACATCCTAAATTCCTTTCAAGAATTCTAGAAAAAAAAAAAAAAACTGAGAATCACTAATAAAGAATTTCTGTATTGTAGAATCAATCATGTCTTTTTGGTGATTACTGTCTGTCCACGACATAGTTATTAATTTTATACCGTTTTGGTTGAAATGACCGAAACTTTCATTTCTGTCAAGTGGCCAAAATGAAACTTCACTTAAGACCTTTTGTTTTGAGTTTCAGTTAATTTCAGCCGAAATCCTAGGCTTTGGCCAAAATGACATTTTAGATAAATACTTTTTACTTTTTACACACACACACACATATATATATATTGTATTTCTTAAAATTCTCCAAAATGTAATTCCAAAAAATTGTACTAGAATATATTAAATCCTTTTTTTTTTCTATCTACATATATGTATATATATTATTTTATTTATTTCCCTAAAATCTAATTATGAAAAGTTTCGCCGAAATCCAAAATCGGCTGAAACTTCTCATTTTATAGGTTAGGCTGAAATGGGGTCCGAAATGATATTGACAACTATGGTTCATGGATCCATCAATGTGTGCGGGCTCCCTTCTTTAGCGTACGACCTTCCTTTCCACTTGTAGGTTTTATGTGTGTGCATGTGCAGGTGCTGTCATGGTCCCAGCCCCCTCAGCTGAGGTATAAAAGAATACACCAAAAAAAAGGGGTTAGTCGGTGAGGTGGAAAGAAACCTATCTCCTTATATGAGAAGGCCGAACAATATAAAAAGAAACATACTCCTGTAAAAAGAAAAAGCGGGGGATACAACTTTCACTTGAGTATAAAAATGTACACATTCTTTATAGACTCTTTTATAATTAGAACAAGTATTAGGGCGTCTTTATATGTATAGAATCCCTAGAAAAGTTCAAAATGCATTATGGAGTGCCAAATGGTGTAGACAAGAAGGCCTATGTACTTGCAACCCAATTTCACAGGACCCAAGAGAAGAGATAGTGGCTTAGTGTCAAAGTTTCGTTTTGATGGCCCTACAAAATCTCAGTTGATTTTTATAGTGAAGGAGAATTGTAAGGTCCTGAATGCTGCAAATTCCAGTGAGTCTATGATTTGAGAGAGAATGTTGTCTTGTTGCTCCACGCCATAATCGATACGTGTGATTGGACAAATTGGCCTTTTCTTTCCCACAAATTGGCCCACTGGTGGTTGGTTAGCTAAGATTGATCAATGCATTTACCATTCTCACGGGGATAAAGTATGCATTATTGTGCATATAAATATAATATGAGGGGTCAATGCCAAATAGACCAGGCCTCGGGTTCTTGGTGAACACCTTTTATTATTCGGATAAGAGTTCCTCAACATTCCATGCTCTATGTCGTGATTGCAATAAACCATTCCACACTCCCTACCTGCATGAATTATTGTAATGACAAAGACCTCCATGAATATGATGCCAATGCGGGCCCCACCGAGATCTTGCTTGGCCATATCCCTCCTTTTGATGGACGGCCTTTATGCGATTCATCAAGAAGCACGCACCAATTTTGGTATCACACCTTATTTCATATGGTTTAATCCTTGGGTTTCTCTTTTTGTTGGAGTAAGTTATTTTTCTATATTACTGAAGTTCTATTTAACCTCAAGAGGTGGCTCAGTTGGCTTAGGACCACGATTTGCATCCGGAAGTTGTAGATTCGAAACTGCACTACCACACTAAAGCTACATGGGAGTTTACCCGGCTTCTCTCTAGACCCAGAGTACTGAAGTTCTATGCTTTCTTTACCTATGGTTGAGGTTTCTCATGCGTTCCGGCCCCTTGGCAGGATGAAAAAAAAAAAAAAAAAAACAGAGAAGAGAGAATGATACACATGTGGACCAACTAGTGTAAACCAATGTTTACAAACTTGATTTTTGACAAATGTTTGTCCTAATGGGGGTAGTTTAGTTAGCTTAGGACCACGGTTTGCACCCGAGGGTTGTGGGTTCGAAACTGCACTATCACACTGGGGCCACAGGAGAATTTTACCTAGCTTTCTCTCTTGGACCCGTAGGGATTATTCTGGCCCAAAGAACTGGGAACCTTGCGTTATAAAAAAAAAAAAAAAAGAAAAAAAAAGTGACAATGCAGGGAGAAGCACTCAAGTTGACCTGTCTTAACTTATTACTTGATTGAACTCGGTCAGTCTTGTTTGCCTCGTAATCCAATAGAGGTGTTCATGATATATGCCTGGATCCAACCCTTGGGCCTGAAATGGGTCAAGCTCAAGCGAATGTAACCCCAGGCACAGACCATTTAACTACCAACTCTGGAAATTAGGCAATGGAGCCCATGGACCTAAAACCACAGCCCATACCAGCCAATTGCAGCGCTTGGGATGGCTGGGCCAATCAGCACCATCCAGCATAATGGCCTGACATCTCATTTAGTTTAAAATACTGGTTTTCACATGGGTTATGAACCTGGAGTCTGTTATAGACTTATAGTTTCAGGAGGCACAATTGACTCGGCCAACGGGCTGGGCTTGACTCTTCTTGTTTTTGGAGTTGTGTTGGGTGGTTTCTGGCTTAGTGACAAAATAAACCGCAGAAGAAAAGGAAGTAAACAATTTTTTTTCCATGGAAAGAGCTTCATTAAAACAAATCAAAGGATCCACGAAACAAACTTACAAAGGTGTTAGGTTTTTGTTTATTGGCTAATTCATAGCTTGGATAAAACTGTGGGGGTTCATTGAGTTGTATTATTTATTTAGAAAAGAACTCTAAAGATAGAATATTAGAAGGACTCAAATAAGAAAGCTGCAAGAAAAGGAGTGCTGAATTTTCGGATCAAATAAGAAAGCGGCAGAGTCCAAGTTAAATTAAAAACCTCTTTCTAATTGTGCCCAAACTGCTTTTTTTTAATCCTAATCAAGTTAGGTAACCTTAAGCACGACCTAAGGGCTATTTAAAGGACTTAAGGGCTATTCTAAAGTTAGACCTCACATTTCAAAGTTTTGAGTTAGATATTTAATTAAGAGAATCATTCTCTAGAGATTTGCATCCATTGTAGAAGATCATCTTTCGCGCTGGATTGAGTCTGTTGCAATCAGCGGTGTGAAGTCGTTTGTCGGGAATATCTAGGAAGGAAATCTGAGTTTCTTGTAATTGCGAGATTCATAGTACTTAATTATTGATTCAGTTCGGATCCGTAGTATTTCACCTGGTTCCATGCTAAATCTGGTGTCCTTATGGTGTATACTTTTTGAGTTTATCTTCCGCTGCATATATTATTATTTTTGCACACTATTGGATTGATTAATTAAGTAGACCAACCTAGAGAACGCGAATCCAAAACTTTCAAAAGGCTTGACCAAGAACCTTCCCACTCAACGCCATTGGCACAAGGCAGAGCCCATTTTTAGTTTGATGATGGGAAGCCACATTAGAGGTAATTAGGAACAAAGTGAAAGCCGACCCTCTCAAAAGAACTAGCAACCTCCAAAAGGATCCAAGACAATGGAATCAATCTTCAGCCCGTCCGAAAAGACATGGATTTTGGAGAAATCTCTATCTTTTGTGTAGTTTACCAATCGCTCTCGTATCTGCTTCTTTAGACAAGAATAGCTTTGGGTGCTTATAAGAGCCTACATCAATTAAAGATCCATTAGACATTATAATTAAGACCAAACAGAGTTACAGCTGGTGGTTATCAACATTCCCAACTTCCCCATTGACTAGACCTTTGGTGCAGCACATTTGATAATTTTGGTGGGGGCAAATCCCCACTCCTTTCAAATTGAAATTATTTGGTATTCCAAATCGCCTACCAAATCACTAGGACCCAAGTCTTAAGAGTAATAATTGTAGAGAGAGAGAGAGAGAGAGAGAGAGAATTGAGAAGAATCAAAAGAGCTAGCACCTCCATTATTCCAAATTCTCCCATCCGGTATAGGATGGGATAATAATCCAAAGTGTGATTTAAACCGTAGATCTCGAGCAAAGCCACTGTAGAACAGAGCATGCTCAACCTGTTAGAATAATTGGGCTAGTGTGGTCCACATGCCTAAGGTTTGCCTCTTTCTTTTCTTACTTGTTAAGTAATGAATTTAGAAACGATTTGGTTACTGAATATGACCTAAAAGGACTTCAATGGAGAAAACTAGATGTGGGTCCAATACTTAGACCTGTTTTAACTCAATTTATGTGATATTAATAAATAAAAAAAAAAACCAAATATGCATTGAAATATAATTAGGCTTGAATTTGAGTAAAGATTGAGTTTGAATTTGAGGTTAGGGACCACGAGCTAAACCGCATCCTGAGAGAAATCTTCATAAAGCAACTTTTGTCTTCTTCTTAAAAACAGTCTTTTTTTTTTTTATAATTTATTAGGCGATATCATTTTGGTTTTTAAAAATTCGGGCTTCATGATTTCCAAGTTTTGAATTAAAATAGACTATACTCCTTTTCTATGTCTGAGAAAATGGACCCTAATGTGTAAAATATATGATGTTTTTTTTTTAAAAAAAAATTCATTCATGTTTTTATGCAAGTTCAATTTTATGGTAGGGTTAACTCATTAGAGTTAATTCATTATATCCCATAAAAAAAAGAAAACGTGTATTTGAACGGTTTAGATTTTCAATAGATAGTATATTTCAATTTGCTTGTGGGTCTATTAAAAAGACAGTAAGAAAAGTATTTTTTTTTTTAAATAAAGTGAAAGGAAAATGTTAGTTTCCATTTTGGCTTCGTGAAGGAAGAAACTATGAGCTTATTTCCTTTCTTGGAAAACCAACTTGGCATCCTTACACTATTCTTTAATGAAATGTATTTTTAAAACTTTCCAAAATTAACGAAAAAAAAAAAAACCCATAAATGAGTATTAAATGATCTCTCATGTGAACACTTGCTTTGGGCAACTAAATGTGGTCGAGTTATTTTCATCATTAGACATATGTTGGCCTCTTGGTACCTACATATGTGTTAAAGTTATTTTCATTCGTTTGGACCTTTCACCTATCATAATCAGAAAGGACATTTTGTTCTATATTTGAAGTTTAAAACCTTTTATACAAAAGATATATATATATATATATATTAAAATCTTGGAATTTTGACTTCCATATTTTGCGAAAGTTATTTTCATCACAATATCATTCAGTATAATATTTAGAATTACCTCTGAAAAGTAGCATTTTATACATCTAACTGTAACACTTCTTACACACACAAAAATCTAATATTTCTTACGTCATATATGATCATAGGATTTGCTTTGAATTATGAATGCTTTTAATTGATTTCGGATCCCAATGAATATGGCTAGTTACTCGCTGAGCTATTGAATTTTTTCTTCTTTTAAGCTTCAAATTGTAGAGTGATTGATAGGTGTTGGGATGATATTTTGGTGCATACTAGACAGGGAAGTGAGTTTTTTTAACATTTTGGAGGTATACCGGCTCCCAGTGCTATGTTTGTTGGACGGAAAGTGTCATGTCAAGTCTTGAGTTTGCTTGCAAACCTTTTAAGTTAAGAAAATCATATAGTTTGAGTAACTGAAAATCTAGCAACTGATTTCAGCCATGTTTGATCAGCCATGACAGACAGTCGCATCTTGGGCGTGACAAATGACAATGACCATGTTGTGTGATATCATTACCCACTCACATTGTTGTTTAGTACAGATTCTCAGTGGAACCAAAGATGTCACTACTATAAATGCCCAATCATATCATATCCCACCTAGTGAAGCTTCTGAGCTCCATGATCTCCAAGTGCAGGAGAACGTCTGGTGGTGTTCTGCCAAAACACGTCAACTAGTTACCTTTTTCTTGTTATTTGTCACTGATAACATGACTCCAAATCCGAAACCTTGTAGATGCCAAAGTAAGCACCTTCCAACTGTGCTAACTAATGCTTATAACAATTTCGGTACACAAAATATACTCTGCTTGCTATGGAAATTCTCAATACCAATACTCAAGGAGACGTAAAAAAAAAGGAAAAATAATTAAAATACAAAAGGGGATTCTGGTTTTCATCGAGATGGTCAATATGTTCAGTTTTGGAGCAATTCCCCAGTACCATGAAAAAAAAAAAAAAAAAACAAAAATCAACTGCTAATTAGATCCCACTAAATCGTCTGTAATTTGATCATGTAAAAAAAAAAAAAAAAATGAAAACAATTCTAAAAAACCTAGGCTTCCTGCATTTCAGCAAAAATATTCTGTGCAGCAGTAACTGAATCATCATACAAGCAACATGTAGATCATGTGCTACCTGAGGGTAATGGGGAGGCAGGAGGAACCACACTAGTGGAAGGCTTCCTGCATGACAAAGGAGTGGGTGGACGCCTTGGTGATGGTGTGGGTGGAAGCCTTGGTGAGAGATTCACCAACTCAAGGGCTTGGGCCCTCAGTTCCATTGGATAGTCAGAGACACATCCGATTCTTGGTCCAGCACCTGTAGACCATTTTATTGACAGCTGATGACCCAACTGGAATGACCTTGCTGCCTTCTTGGAGTTAATCCTCTGCAATACTTCTTTCGTAGGCACCTCTGCCCTTGGGCTTTGAAGGCCTCCAGATAAAGTCCTTTTGTAAGTGCTTTTGGTATCAATGATCTGCCCATTCTCAGTTTGGGTTCTTTCAGTTGGTTCAGAAGGTATGGCTTCTGGCACGGCACTGGGTGAATCTTGTCTGGGAGGTTCTGGAAGTGAGCTTCCTTCAGTCATAGTTTCCTCTTGAACTGCTTTGTTGTCTTCGTAGTAATCTTCGTTAGATGATGAACGTATCTATTTTGACACAAGGAGTAGGATCCACTGTCAGAATAATGTGTTGTTCAAGCTAAGAGTATTTTAAGACTGGACAATGCAGTGAAGCAGAAATTGTGGATTTGTGAAGGAAAGTAATTTAATTGTCTGGTATAGCATCTTGAGCTTATAATCCATATTCACGTACACAATCACTTCCAATTTGGTGGAATATCTAGAACACCCAAATTGGGTCCAGCTCCCTCGATAAGACAGCACCAGTTACTTGAATTGATGAACCCCATTGTCCTATCAGTGGCTGCCAAATGGCTGGTTAGGTGAAAAAAAAATTGTATATGGCAGGTTCAACCAGTAACTGTTCTTAAGGTCATGGTCAAGCAGATCTTTTGGGGCTCTACACTCAATAGGAAGTAGCCAATGCACATGGATTATCATATTCTGACAAGATATCAAAGTTCCTTTTTTTTTTCTGAACTGAGAAAAAAAGGTCGGGATAAATGGTAAAACATGAATGAAAAACATACATACCTGGATTTCATTGAGATTGACTCCATTTTCTTCGAGGAAGGATAAGAAGCTCTTGAGGTTCTCTTCAGTAGGCCGGTAATGTCCACTGTATGCCCAGATAGACTGCAAAGAGGAGTTTGAGGTCAGATACATGAATTAATGGATAATGTGTCCAGTTTTAGCACATCGTTTGTTCTAGTTCAAACAATTTTGACACTAGTAATACATAGAAAATTGTATTTCATTGTTTGATGAGATCGATAATTAAATATTATCTCAATCTGACACACAGGTTTGAACAGGCATAACTACAGGGGATAACAGCTCAGCTCTACCAATAATTTGACCCTGGTCTGAACATTGACCTGTCAGACATCCACAAATTTGGAGGAAATAGATGTAGATTAAAATATGCAGATAAATGGTCCATATTGAATTCACTCAGGTTAGACAATGAAGCATGATTTGAACACATCATGTTCATGGTAAATCCACCTGAAATGCTTGGATCTTGGCATGTCTTCCCCCTTTTGAGTTCACATTCGCTCATGTAAAATTGGCTAATGTTGGGCAGCATTCTCTTTTATTCTTTTCTTGATGGCAATCTACAGAAACTAATGTTATATTATAACCAGCCTGATTTCTCTTATTCAGTGTAATTCATCCAAAAACCTCCAATAAAAATATAGCACAGTATGCATGTTCTGTGACAAATTCCAGTGTATGTTGTATGAATCCATGCATATCCTTGTACATATGTAGATTGGCACGAAATACATGAGCAGCGGTCATAATTTTAGGTCAGACGAGTCCATTGTGGACACCTCTTGTTTATTGTTTAATTCAATTCGATCAAACCTAGTTATCAATTTCGCTTCGTTTCGGCCATGAAACCGAAACGTATAACCTTTAGCTTTGACTTTCGGTCAATTTCAGCCGAAAACATGTATTTCGGCCGAAATTGACCGAAATGGACAAAATTTCCTAAATGGCCAAAATATTGCGGGGAATGTGTCTTAACTTGTATTCATAAATTTCTTTTTCTAGCATAGTTGTATGTTTTGATTTTATTATTTTTCCGAAATGTAACTCTGACACATTCACCGAAATTCTGAATCAGCTGAAACATTTCATTTTGGAGGCCAGACCAAAATGGGGTCCAAAATGAAATATAAAACTATGAATGAAATACATAACATAAGCTTATCTTCTGAGTTTCACTCCCATGTATAATACCTTGAGCACCCCATTCTCTGCAATGAATCTTCCAGCAGCTAAAGTAGCTCCTCCTGCAAGGAAGCTGGAATGGTGAAATATCCCTTTCCTTTTCTGCAAAAAGCACAGCAAATATCAATGACCTGTTAAATGTACATATCGATTTGAACGCACAAGAGACTGCACTCCACACACTCAATAGTGTTGCGGCAGAGGCATAGCTTCCCTTAATTGAGGTCATGGGTTCAAGTAAAACCCAGAAGACACAGCCACAAGTAAAGAGAGGCCCACCGGAAACGAAAAAAAAAAAAAAAAAAACAGAAGAGAGGAACTAGAAAAACCAAAGTGTCTGTGTTTTTGAGAGTGCTACCTGACCAGCGTAAAGTTTCTTTGAGGTGCTCATTACAAAAATCCATTTGCTTCCATCAGATCCTTTTACTGTATCAATTAACTCTCCAGTTTGTTTGTGCACAATCTTCCCTGCTATAGGAATGTATTCGTAGTATTCTCTCTCTTGCTGAAGAAAATAAAGAGAACTCCTGTTAGAGGATAAGCACCAAAACTAGCAGTAAACATCATGAAATTAGACCATAGATCAATATAATATTAGGACTATCATCATCAATGTTGTTGTTGTTGTTACTACTGCTACAAAGATTAGGACCATTATCCTTATTCCTCCATTTGACTAGCTTACAAGCACATTAAGGTTGTCTTTTTACACTGCAATATTAAGAAGTGTTAAGTCATGAGTAGGTTGGCTTTTAGTGGAATATAATCTGATATTTTGTAGGACTTGAAAACCTAGAAATACTCCTCTCTGTGCGAAATAGAGTTTGTTTATGAATGAACTTAATCCAAGAAAAGTTTGAAAAGGAAATTCTTATTCTGTTGCTTAAAGATCCATTATTACATCAACATCTGCATGCAAACTTGCAGTTGTAGCATATCCAAATCATATTTACAATCAAGAAGAATTTGATAATCGAGACAGGCAAGTCTTAATTAGCAATTTTTATTTCTATTTCATTATTGCCCAAGTTTCCATGACAAACTAACTTCAAAGACAAATATCATGGAACAAACCTAATTGTGTGAATAATATGATTCATGAATAGTTTTCGTCAGTAAATGGGTATTGCAACTGTCTGTGAGGTTAATTTGATAAGCTAAAAAGATAAGAACTCACTGGTCCGAGATATTTAATGCACTGTTGTCGAAGCAACGATCTCGGGCATTTCTGGAGATCAACATCTCTGCCATCTCCAATATCCAACCTGCAGGAGGGTAAACTAAGTCTTCTAAGATGGAATGTTGTGTGCAATGATAGCATAGTTACATTGCATTCAACCAGTATAAAACTGACAAAAAAAAAGAAGAAGAGTTCAACATGTATTTGATCAATTGACAAGTTATAGGGTCAAGAAATTGAATTGTACTTGGTATTTGGTAGTGTGTAGGAGTACCGTCACAAATATTGTTGATATTTTTATAATATTTAGATCTTTTTATGAGAAAGAGTAGAAAGAATAATTATCATGAATCATACACTGCAAAACTTATAAGCAGGATTGCCTCTCCGATTCTCAAATGACTAGTATTTTAAATCTAACCGCCTTTTTCAGTAGGAGCAACTTTGCTGGTTATATTCCAGACTTTGACTGCCACCTTCCCCTCTACCTAAGCACCTCTGCTTGGAATGCTGGGGCAGGTTTACAACATAGCCAGTGGCGGCTTCAGAAATTTGAGTCAATGGGGTCAACAAAAAAACTTATCTTCTACAAATCGATAAATTTGTTTTCCCCTTTATCAACATCTGTCATCTACTTTTGATAATATTAGGGTTTTCTCCTTCTAATACGAGGAGAATACCGTATTTAGAGGTAAATGAAGACTTACCGAAAAAATGTCTAAAAAAGGGAATTTTCTTTAAAAAATAAAAATTGGGCCCATTAGTTTTTTTTTTTTTTTTCGTTTTGTTTTGGTAGACAAATGGCCCATTAACTTAGGCATTGAGTGGCGTCAAAAGCTTCCCATAACTTCAATTCATTAAAGATTTTTTTTTTTATATATTTTTCCAAATCTAAGTGGGGTCAATTGACTCAACTAGGATCCATGTAGCACCCGCCCATGAACATAGCAGTAGCTAAACTTCCACAACCCCATTCAAAATATTACATTGTGAGACATAAGAGACTAAGCCAAAGAGCAGTGGCGGACCTACATGCACTGGGCTGGGGGCTAAAGCCCCCTCCAAATTGGAAAAAAAGCCCATAAGGGCCCTAAGGGGCCTTAAGCTCAGCCCCCAGTTAAAAATGGCCCAAGTCTCAGGTCCCCACGATCCCTTTATTTCCCTTACCACTTTAACCTAAAAACAGTAAACCCCTTTCCCTTTCTCTGTTTCTCATCTCTTTCCCTCCCCCTCTCAAAAATCCCCATCTTAAGCTACTTGCATCTGCATATTGTTTCTTAAAAATCCTCATGGGCAGGGCAGGTACTCATCTCTCTCATATATCTCTCTCTCTCATTTGGTAAAAGAAGACAATGAAACGATGTTTGTTCTCTTGGAAAACAAATAAACAATGTTTGTTTTTATCTTGGAGCATGTTAGATGCCCTCATACCCGATCCCAATGCCAATACAAGGGACATTCTCTAGGGCTAGTGGAATCAGATGTTGTATCTCCTACTCTCCTTGATCCAAACAGGCATGCCATTGGAACTCTCCAAACTAGTGGAGTGAACCGAGTGATGTTGCCTGTGGTGTGGTGGTCAGCACATGGTACAAGGACAAAATCTTTTGTAATTAGGTGGTCATGACTTTTGATGATAGAATGTTAGTTGATCATGTAATTCGATATTTTACAAATGTAAGACATTTTCTCTTTTGCAAAAGTTAATGTTAAGAAATACCAACAAAATAGCAATTGATTTTTTTCAAGTGACTATCTTAAGCCCCCACAGAGTCAAAATCATGGGTCCGCCACTGCCAAAGAGTCAATTACTCAATTATGCTATAAATTAAAGCAGTAATTTAATACTTGCTATTAACTTGATAAATTACACTATGACAAAATCTCAATATAATTTCCTTTTTGTACAAAATGGAAGCTTAATTAAGTATATTGTTTACACTCGGTATTAAATTTTATTTTGGAAAGAGGTGTCCATTTAACAAACAGGGCTGCTAATTTATTTCCCATATTCATAGTAGAAGTTACAAAGTGAAAGTTTATATCCACTGTCAGCAATTTACTAGAAGAAACTCTATCATTTTCTATTATAACCAACATGTTTTGAATTCCAATATAACAGAGTTCCTGCCGCTCACCAGTAGAAGAATGGCTGGCCAGCATCACTTTCACACCATTCTTCATAGTAGAAATGTAAGTTATGTCCGTACCGATGCCTTGGATCAATCTGTAGGCAAGAAAATCAGACCACTGCTTAATTACCACGACTAGGAGCCACAACAGAATTAGAAAAGGCTTTGGACTAGTCTAGATGTTATTTGAGAGGGCAGGCAAAAAGTAGAACACATTTATGCCCTATCTCCATTGATTTCCTTTCAGCCAGAAAGTGGAAGGGAACCAACTGAAACAATTGCAGATAAACTGAATCACGTGTTGCGGAGTGGTACTTTTGGCTTTCTAGGCAAGCCCAAATCTTCAACCGAAAGAACTAAAATAGTTACTTCTGCACAAATGCTTCAATACAGACTCGAGATACATCCACACACGCACCTTAAATTACCAATTACATCCAAAAAACCGAATAAGATTAGAAGATCCTATAAAACTCCTTGCTTTCAACTTACCGCCTCGATCCAATGCTGAAAAGCCAACTCTTTCGCTTTCTCATCTTTGGACAGGCCCTTTCCAACCTGTACAAAAAGTTCAATCAGGTATCACATCAGCTCTGCAAATCATCCCCACAAGTCCAAATCAAAGGATGAAGAGCAAATTCACTGTTTTTTTTTTTTTTTTTTGGTTTTTTAACTTGCTTGTCCCACACATTTGAAATCAATGGATTCAGATGATCCTAACCGTCAGATCAATTGAACAGCTAGAATCATCCCATCATGAGAGATTTGCTTTGCTCTCCATCCAATAGAAAAGGTATACTTCCATCAAATGAGCCATTTTCAAGACTAGTACAAGCATGAAATGAAATGACCAGCTCGGTGGATTCACGACAGGGATCAACTTTTGGGTGTTTGAAAGGAAAAGGCGGGGCTTAGATTAGGCATGGGGTGGGTTCGGTGGGTCCCACAAGCCACAATGTTTATGTGGCAATGCCTGATGATGATAAATCCATTTTGACCATTGATTTGACGAACCTCCACTGATAGATGGGCCATGAAAACCACACATATCACGTGATCCTACCCGTCCGATCAATTCTCCTTACCCCCAACTACTTGAACGATTTGAAGGTGGGGGCAACAAGGTCAAAGCCATCCATCATACATGAAACCAAAATCCATCATACAGAGTAGAGACAACAAAAATCCAACTTTCCAAATGAAATCAAATAGAATGATGAACAGAAAAATCGTGCCTTGGAAGCATTCAAGCTAACTCGATTCCATCGAGAATGCGGAGACTCCGGATTCGTGTCATCGAAAAACGAAACCGTACGGTGATTTAGTCGCACGTAGTCGATCGCTTGCCACCTTCCACAAATCCAAACCAAAAATCAAAAAACCACATAACCAGACATCGAAAAACCTCAAAACAGACAGGATTCTCAATCTCTCTATATTTCGAGAACCTACCACAGCTCCTCCGCGACGACTGCGGAGTCAGCTAGCCTGCGCCGGGTGCGGTAGCTCCGGTAGACCTTTTGCAGCTTGACGGCCGCCGTAGAGTGGTGCTCGCCACGGCCATGGGGGGAGCCGCCGATCGATGCCGTCGGATCGGGCTTCGGAGCTTCGATCGCGGCCGTTGATCTGCAATCGGTCGCCATGGAGAAGTGAAATGGAAAGGTCGGTGGAGTCGCAGTCTCAACTTCCATTGAAAAAAAAAAAACCCTAGATTTCTTTTATAATTTTTTGTTCTTGCAGAGGGAGAAGAGAGAGTGAAGAGGGTATTTATAGCTGCTGTCGGAGCAGTTTGGGATTTCTGATGACACAATTCAGTGTAGGAAGAAGAGAGAGCAGCTTCGTGTGCGGTCACGAACCACGGGAGGAAGGAGTCATTGTGGGCCCCACTTATGTTTTTTTTGTCTTCATTTTTGTTTTTGTTTTTTCAATGCTGTCTGTCCTAGATTTTCCTGGGAAAAAATAATTGGAATGTCTCTCTCTAGGCCCATGAGGGGTCCACTCAGGTCAGCCAGGTGGCCCAGGTCACCACGGGTAGTTCCCTGTCAAGGTGGGGCGGCAACCGTGAATGGTCCACTCAAAGTGCCATGGGATTTTACTTCATCATCAGATTGAGAAAAAGAATTTCAAGTGGTCAACTGGATTGAGCTTTGGGCTTAATTCGCTTGATCCGAGTTTGGCTCAAATCTTAAATAGACCCAGGTTATGTATATCCAGTCTCAACCTGCATCTGAGCTGTCCCAACCCGTGAGAACCCCTACCCCCTTATAGTAAGGATGGAGAGGAGATTTGAGAGAGCTTTAATGGAATAATTGATCATATTCATTATAATGTCTTATTGTTTTGGATATTCCATCAAAGTTGTAAAATCTTGCAAGAGATTCTTTAATTTTCATGTATTTTAATCTTATTAGAAAACTTGAATTTTCTAAGCCTCTAACTCATAGATAAACTGAGTCAACCAAGTAGAACTCAACAATAGGCCCCACCATTTGAAAATCTAGACATGTCAATGAACACCCTCATCGTATATGTACATGAAAATTCTTTTGAATTTTACTCCAAAAGAGTTAACCTCACCGTAAAATTGACCAAATGAATATGGCGAATTGCAACGGGGTAGATGTGAGCATAGGCCATAGCCTTTTTCTTTTTTGCTTTGACTGGATCGGTCGTAAAGTATATGAGACAATCTACCAACCTAATAAGGGATTATTTTTTGGTCTAAAGTCTTTGATAAGAACCGGGTGTGTTGGGAACTCATGGCATCATATAATGACTTATTTGCTATATTCTTCACAAGAATTCTAAATTCTTGCCAACTATTTCTTCTCTTTTTTTTTTTTTTTTTTTTTTTTTTTTTTTTTTGTGCTAACGGAGGAGGCTTTTCAATCTTTTTGGCTGGACTAATTCATTCAGGCCTAGAGAGAAGCTGGGCAAAACCCCTATGGCTCCTCCGGTGGTAGTACTAGTGGACTCAACCTTCGGTTCCTAAAGAGTGGGGAATCGGTGATCTATAATAGGAACTTTAGCTTCGAAAGAGAGAAGAACCGTGCTCCTAACTATTTGGCCAACTCCTTGAAAATTCCTACCATTCACCTAAAAATTCTCAAATGACCTTTGAAAATTTCGAAATTCTTGCCCCTCAAAAATTTTTTTTTTTTGAAATTTTGGATTCTCAAATACAAATGAGGATTCGAGAATCCGGTCCACTGTATTTCAAAATTCAGAAATCATGAAAAGCAGTAGCAAAAAAAATAAGAAACAGTCAACTTTCAAACAACTCTAATATATTTCCAGGAGTATAGTTCTTCTTATCTATGATTCAGAAAAGCTCAAGTAATAATTAAAGCAATGAGAGGGAACTAACTCTGTTGACAGTTGACGAGCAAAAGCGTTGCAAGAGATTCTTTAATTATCATGTACTTTAATCTTATTAGAAAATTTAAATTTTCTAAGCCTCTCACTCATCATAGATAAACTGAGTCAACCAAGTAGAACTAAACAATAGGCCCCACCAATTGAAAATCTAGACTTGTCAATGAACACCCTCATCATATATGTACATGAAACTTTTTTAAATTTTACTCCAAAAGGAGTTAACCTTACTGTAAAATTGACCATATGAATATGGTGAATTGCAACGGGCTAGATGTGACCCATTGACCCCATAGGCCATAGCCTTTTTCTTTTTTGCTGGATTGGATCGGTTGTAAAGTACATTAGACAATCTTCCAACCTAATAAGGGCTTATTTCTTTTCTAAAGTTTTTTTATAAGAATTTAGGACCTCTTTATTAGAATTCCTGACAGGTTTTTAAGCTGTCTGAGAATTTAGAATTCCTGTCAGAAATTCTCTGTTTCTTTGTTTTCAAACTCTTGGCAATTGAAATCCCTTAAATACTGGCATTTGAAAAATCAACTTTTGCAAGAGGATTTGAAAATCTCTCTCTCCGATGGATTTTTGGAAACGGGACTGTAGCATTCCGGCATCAATAAAAAGATTGGAGGACAAGTCGTATTTGTATGGAGGACTTCATTGGTTTTGTATGGTTTGACATTTTGGGATCGATAAGAGATGGGTGACAAGTTCCATTTGTAGCATGTTGTCAAATTTTGTGGCTGGAGCTTTTGGGATTGATGCATCAAGCTACTACCGACACATGCCCTAATTGAGAATTATTAGATTGTCTACATATGTGATTTGTGGATTTTGTGGTTTTTAGGATAGTTTTAGTCTTTTAGAACACAGTTTTCTTGAGATTTGTATGAAATGGATGGGGATGAAAAACCTATATTTGGAGAGTTTATTTATAGGGGTGTTTGGATGTTATATTTTATAATTACGGGGGGCCCATGTATGTATTATATTAGACATAGGACGACAATTTAAATAATACATACATGACAAGAATTCCAGTTAGAAGTTCTTCTAGCCTTCACACGTGGAATTTGTGAGGATGAGACTTAAAATTCTCAGGCAAGAATTTAGGCCATGAATGAAACAAGGAATTTAGAATTTTAAAATTTGGTAGCATTTCAAATACCAGCATTTGAAATTTCCAGATAACCACCAGACATGAATTCTAATAAAAAAAACAAGCCCTTAGTGTGTGGGGAACTCATGGCATGATATGAGGACTTATTTGCCATACTCTTCACTAGAATTCTAAAATTCCTTCCACCTTTTTTTTTTTTTTTTTTTTTTGTGCTAACAGAGGGTTCCCAACCTTTTGGGCTGGACTAATTCCTCCGAGTCCAGAGAGAATCCGGGTAAAAATCCTATGGCTAAGGATGTAAATGGGTCCTTAATTCTTCGATTACCCAAAGGTTCTGACTTGTTAAAAACCTAGTCTGGGTCCTTATTTAAGCCCCGATAAGTAAATTGATCCGGGTTTGTTTCCACCTTGGTTCGGACCTGTGGACTCCAGACTCGACATATTACCTCCATTTTCGAAAATCTCTCATAAAAATCTTGTTTTTTTTCTTATATCATTGTTTACCTAGACCCGGACCCGGATTCAGACCCGTCCCATATATGGTTTTGGTTCTGGTTCCGAAGGCAAGAAATTGGTTCCGAAACGGTTCCGGGTCTGATTCCACCTTCCCCTTAAGTCCTTCATGGACCCGGGCTGGAACCGACTCAATTACAACCATACCTATGACCCTCCAGTGGCAGCACTAGTGGACTCAACCTTCTGTGCCCGAAGAATAGGGAACCGGTGATCGATATCAGGAACTCTAGCTCCGAAAGAGAGAAGAATCGTAGTCTTGACAACTCGGCCAACTTCTTGAAAATTCCTACCACCTAAAAGGTTTTAAGTGAATTTTGTAAAATTTGAAATTCCTCCCCACACACACACACTTTTTTTTTTTTTTGAAATTTTGGATTCTCAAATATAAATGAGGATTCGGGAATCCGGTCCACTGTATTTCAAAATTCAGAAATCATGAAAACCAGTAGCAAAAAAACATAAGAAAGAGTCAACTTTCAAACAACTCTAATATATTTCCGCGTGCTTTCCATTACCAGTAGACAGTAAGTAGTACAGTTCTTCTTACCTCTGCATCAGAAAAGCTCAAGTCATAGTTAAAGCAGTGAGAGGGAACTTACTCGGTTGACAGTTGACGGGAAAAAGCGATTGAAAGGTGCATGTGAAGCACATGGACCGTCCGCCGTGGTTGATACGCCAAAAATTAAATTAGTATATAAGTGGTGCTTTTAGTCTTTTACTTGGAAGGGTCCCTAGTCCATTTTTTCTCAAAAACCACGTTGACCGCGCACCATCAGCAGACTAGACTGCAGGGAACAAGTTCAATCAGCAAGTGGCCCACCTCCAAGCTTATCAAGTAAACACTAGTAGGATAGTGTAATTAGGAAGTATTTATACTTCTCCTTGTTGGATTTAGATTTAGATTTAGATTTAGACTCAGACTTGACTTGACATGGATCTAGTGTATATATAGGATACAGATTTTACTTGAAACCAGCGGTAAACTTTACTAACCTGACGAAGGCTTCGAATCATCATCTTAACTACTGGATTAATGGCTGATAAATCTAGAATAACTACACAGTTGCGTTTATCAGTCCAGTCCATTGACTTTCCTATTTTCCACGACTGGTAGGAATCGCAGAGAAACTTCTCAGAAAAGGTGAGAGATGTTTATTATTCAAATTGCTAAAACCTGGATCATGGATGGATTGCAGAGTAGTATATTAGTAATCAATTCAGGTTACGTTAGTTATGAAAAAGTCTTTTCTAATAAAAAAATGAGTATACTTTCTTTTAAACTAGTGGAAGTAGCCATCAGTGTGTTGCATAAATAAATGAACAAGATTGACTTCTACTTAAATTATTAGGTATTGTCGCAAACAATGGTAGAAGTAGAACTGGCCATGCCGGTTACAGTAATCAATGTTGTCCTTAATAAAGGAAACAATAATATAGGAACCTTCTAAATTGAATTATTTGGCACTCAGCCTGTTCTCTCACCTTAGGGCATTGAAAAACTTGTTTCGTGGATTCCTTTTCTTTTTTATGGGAAATTTTATTTTTACTCTAAATTGAAAATGCCTTTTTTTTTTTTTAGAATGAAGAAAAACTTAACTTATTTATGCTCTTTTCCGTTGCAAGAAATGAAAGATTTCTGCTATGAATAAGCGACCGACTTTTCCTCATCTATTTAAGAAAAATAGAGCTGCACAGACGTGCCCTTGTAAAAAAAAATATTTTATCTTTTTGTGCACGAGGCCCAAATTGATGGGGTTGAGCCATTAATTATGGATATTGCTTTGGAAGGGGATTCGTAAAGTCCCCTATTTAAATATATTATTTTGTTTTATGGACTTTCTCCATTAGAAGTATCTATTAGCCAAAGCGATTGCAATAAGCGGCGGATTCAAAATTTTCAATTGAGTGGGGCGTACTACGATTTAAAGAAGTCAAAACCATATTATGATAAGTCAAGATTGAATATCGAAAACCAGGATATGTGGAAAGATCTTCCGAGTTAACCTCGATTTTTTTTCGAGTACGAACTTGATAATTTTTATCATTCTTTACACACTCTTCGGTATTAGCACCTTTCTTTCTTAATAATCTTTCATATATATATATATATATGATTTAAAGTTAAAGTCAATTACGTAAAAATCATAGCCAACCATCAATAATCTCTACTCATAGCATAGTTTAACGACATGATTTTTAACATTTTTTAAAGGAGTAAGGACCATTAATTCACTGTCAGTATAACTAAATATGACCATGGCCCACTTTAATCTAAACCTAAAACAATACAAAATAAAATTCAAGAAACCAATCACTAAACAAAAAGGCCCAAAATGCAACAAACCCATCGCTAAATAAGATTTAAAAATCCAATCACAGTTACACTAAAAGGCAAATACCAGACAAAACAAAATTTCTTAATAGAATATCAAAAACAAAAATTGATAGGCTCCAACCGTGTCTCTCACTGCAAGCGATTCTGTAAAGACTGGAAATGGAAGAAGAAGAATATAGAAGGAGAAAGAGTGTATTATTACTCTTATTCCAACCCAGAGAACTGATTACCCAACAATACAATGAATAGGCCAGAGTATCCCCTCCCTTACTTATACACAACCATCCAATGTCTAACTGCCTTGACAACCTCTAACTGCCTTAACAGAATTAGAAACAGAAATCTACTGTCTTAACAGAGTTACAACAGAATTACAAGAGGATTAGTATTCTCTAACAGACTCCAACTAATATGTCATAACATTCCTACTCCTTCAAAAGCCTTGACATCAGGCTGGAATTCTGGAAATTTAGAGTGGATTCATCATAGTCTATCCACGTAGCATCTTCAGGAAATGGTCCTTGACCACTGAACAAACCATTGCACTACTGCTTGTTGTTTTCTTTTGATCATTCTCCTTTCCAGTACAGCTACAGGTTCCATTTGTAGTGTTCCGTCATCACTGACTGGAGGAAGAGTTGGAGCAGCGGTGACTTGCTGTCCTAACTTTTTCTTCAGCAATGAAACATGAAAAACAGGATGTAGTTTGGCTGAACTAGGCAACTCCAACTTGTAAGCTACTTTGCCACCCTTTGGATGACTTGAAAAGGCCATAGAAACGTGGGGACAGCTTCATGTTTCTCTGTAGAGCCAAGGAAGACTGTCTGTAAGGCTGCAGTCTCAAATATACCCAAATCACCAACTTCAAATTCCCTTTCACTTCTTGATTTGTCCGCGTAAAAGTTTCATTCTGTTTTGAGCTTCTTGGCAAGTTTTACTTCAGCATTCTTGAAATGGAACTCCTTTCCCTTGCCCAATTCTCCACTTCTGCTACTTGTGATCTGCCAATATTCATGAAGTTATGATCTGGTGGGGGCTGTCCATAGACTGCATAGAAGGGAGTTGTTTTGATTGAAGAATGATAAGAAGAGTTGTACCACCATTCTGCTAGAGATAACCAAGTCGACCACTGTCTAGGACAATCACCACACATACATCTGAAGTAATTTTCCAGACACTTGTTTACTATTTCCGTCTGCCCATCTGACTGCGGATGGTATGCTGTACTAAGGCATTGCTCAATTCCCAGATTTCTGAGCAATTTTTGCCAAAACAGACTTGTAAACACCACGTCTCTGTCTGAAACTATAGTGCTTGGAAGCCCATGAAGTTTATAGATATTATCTAGGAATAGTTGAGCCACCTCCTTAGCAGTATAAGGGTGAGAGAGTGATGCAAAATGAGCATATTTTGTTAACCTGTCCACTACTACAAAAACAGTGGTCTTTCCATGTGATTTAGGAAGGCCCTCAATGAAATCCATAGAGATATCAGTCCATATCTTCTCAGGAATTAGCAAAGGTTGGAGTAGACCAGGTGGGTGAATATTTTCTCCCTTGAATCTATGACAGACTGAGCACTCTGAAACAAATAGCTGAACATCTTTCTTCAACCCCTTCCAATAAAAAGTTCTTTTGATCCGTCTATTAGTTTTGTCTATGCCTGAATGTCCCCCTAGAGATGAATTGTGATACGCTGCCAGAATTTGTTTCTTAAGATCAGGTGAGTTACCTACCACCAAACTCCCTTTGTATGTTAATGTACCATTCTCCCACTTAAATCCTTGATGAGAGTTAGGATCTTGCTCTAACTCTGTTATCAGCTTTTGTACTGCCAAATCAGTCTGCCAACTGAGTTTTACAGTTGGGAGCCAATGAGATTCTACTGTAAACAAAGCATTTACAGCAGCTTGCTCCACAAACAGATCTTCTCTCCTCGATAATGCATTAGCTGCCTTATTTTCTGTTCCATGCTTGTAGGTGATCTCAAAATCATAGCCAAGCAATTTTGCGATCCATTTCTGCTGGAAGGGGGTGGCAAATCTTTGCTCTAGTAGATACTTCAAGCTTTGATGATCAGTTCTGATAATGAATCTCCTCCCAAGCAAGTAATGCCTCCATTTTAAAACTGCTAGGACTACAGCCATTAGCTCCTTTTCATAGGTAGATAAACTCATATACTTCCTGGATACCCCTTTGCTCCAAAATGCAATTGGATGTCCTTCTTGCATTAATACTGCACCTACTCCCTTATCTGAAGCATCTGTCTCTATTATGAAAACCTTGCTGTAATCAGGAATAGCTAGGACTGGTAATGTCATCATAGCCTCCCTTAAAGCATGAAAAGCTGCTGTAGCGTCATCTGTCCAGTTGAAAGAATCCTTCTTCAACAGTTGGTTTAATGGAGCTGAGATTTGTCCATAATTTCTTACAAACCTCCTATAATATCCAGTTAAACCAAGGAATCCTCTTAACTGTTTGAGACTTTTAGGAATTGGCCAGTTAGCCATGGTCTCAAGCTTGTTAGCCTCTGCAGATACACCTTTGTTGGAGACTAAGTGACCAAGGTAATCAACCTCTTGTTTGGCAAAGACACACTTGGATTTTTTTGCATACAGGCTGTGCTTATGTAAAAGTTGCAAGGTCAATTCCAAATGGTGCAAATGATCATGCAATGATTTACTAAAAATCAGTATATCATCAAAGAAGACTAGGATAAATTTCCTCAAATACTCCTTAAAGACCTCATTCATGAGACTTTGAAAAGTAGAAGGTGCATTTGTCAGCCCAAAGGGCATGACTAGGAATTCATAGTGTCCTTCATGAGTCCTAAAAGCTGTTTTTTGTACATAAGAGGCATGGACTCTAATCTGATGATACCCAGCCCTCAGGTCAAGCTTAGAAAAGAAAGAAGCACCACAGAGCTCATCTAGTAGCTCATCAATTGTAGGTATAGGAAATTTATCCTTGACAGTGATATTATTTAGAGCTCTGTAATCCACACACATACGCCAAGTTCCTTCCTTCTTTTTGACTAGCAAAACAGGTGCTGAATAAGGACTGACACTAGGTTGGATGACCCCTGACTGAAGCATCTCTGTCACTTGTTTTTCTATCTCAGTCTTTTGGAAATAAGGGTATCTATAAGGCCTGATGTTTGGAGGTTCTGTACCTGGTTTTAATGGAATGTGATGGTCCTGACTTCTTGTAGGAGGCAAGCCTTTGGGTTCTTGGAATACTGATGCATATTTGGACAGCAACTGTTCAACTTCAGTTATTGTAATTACTGCTGGAGTGGCCTCTTGTATGAGATAAATGTGAGTTACAAATCCTTGGGGTTTTTTCTGCAGTAGTTTCTTCATGTGTTCAGCATCTACCAGCTTAGATTCTCCTTGCTTTCCACCCCTCAGAACATGTCTCCTATTGTTTAGTGTGAAATCCATACTAAGATTTTTGAAATCCCATTTCACAGCACCCAGAGTAGCTAACCATTGAATTCCCAGCACCATATCACACCCCTTGAGTTCTAAAATCCTCATGTCAGTTTGGAAGATCGCCCCTTGCATTTCCCATTTGAACCCCTTGCAAGCTGCCCTGCTGGTCATCTTGGTTCCATCAGCAACAAAGACTGTTAAAGGATCAGTATCAACAGTCTCTATACTTGCTCTCTTAACCACTTCTTGGTTCAAGAAATTATGGGTACTACCAGTATCAATTAGGATCACCACTTTTTGTTTCTTGACCCATCCATGTATTCTCATGGTCCTGTAAGAGACAGAACCAGTTATTGCATTAATAGAAATTTGCAAATCACCTTCTTGCTGTAGTTCACCTTCTGGTTCCAGGATAGGTTCCACATTTTCCTCCTCCTGTATAGGTTCTTGATCTGAGTCCTCTTGGTCTCCATCCAGAACATACAGCTGTTTTCTCTTACATTGGTGCCCTTTTGTGAATTTTTCATTACACTTGAAACATAGTCCCTTTGCTTTCTTTTCCTCCAGTTCCTTTGGTAATTCCCTGCGAATGGCAGGAAAAGAATTTGGCCTGAATGGCCCAGATGACAGATTTTCTCCATTTCTTGACGGCAATCTAGTCTTCTGGGTTATAGCTTCAATGCTAAGCTCCTGTAACTTGGCCAAGCCAATGGCTTGCATGGTAGTTGTAGGCTTAAACATCAACACATTGGCCCTTATTTCTTTCTTCAACCCACTAATGAAACAACTGGTGAAGAAATGTTCAGGTAGGCCTTGGGTTTTGTTAGCAAGGATCTCGAATTGTTCTGGTACTCCCTGACAGTAGCTGTCTGTCTCAACTTTGTCAAGTCACCCACAGCATCTTCATATATATCAGAACCAAAACGAGAGACTAACCCATTTTTTAACAGTTCCCAATTTACCAAAACATGGGTTTTCTCAAACCATTGATACCATTGCAGGGCCCTGTCTTCTAAATGCAAGATTGCCAATTTCACCTTATTCTTATCTTCAACACAGTTATACTCAAAAAATCTTTCACACTTGTAAACCCAACCAGACGGATTTTCACCAAAAAATTTAGGAAAATCAATCTTAGCATACCTTGTTCCAAACCCAGAGAGTGGATGAGATTGAGAAGACTCTGTTCCCAGGTGGTTTTCAGAATTTCCAGGTGTGGATTCGCGTTGCTTACCATACACATGAGCTGCCATTTGATCATACTTGAAGGTGACTGCTACCATGAATTCCTTGATCTCTACCAGGTTGTTCTTGATCTCCGCTGCTTCTTTTGCTGAACTGATTTGTTGCTCTCTCAAGATCCGAAAGGAATCTTCAAGCTTCTTCAAATCGTGACTTCTAGTTCCATCCGCCATTGCTGTTTGATCTCGTCACAGGCCGAGGAAGGCCCGCTCTGATACCAATGTAAAGACTGGAAATGGAAGAAGAAGAATATAGAAGGAGAAAGAGTGTATTATTACTCTTATTCCAACCCAGAGAACTGATTACCCAACAATACAATGAATAGGCCAGAGTATCCCCTCCCTTACTTATACACAACCATCCAATGTCTAACTGCCTTGACAACCTCTAACTGCCTTAACAGAATTAGAAACAGAATTACAAGAGGAATTAGTATTCTCTAACAGACTCCAACTAATATGTTCATAACAGATTCACTTTCCACACAATCACCTCCTGCCAACATCTAAATTACCAAACCACCCTCGTCCTCTCACATTTTTCTAAAGCCACTTCATGACCATGGGCCTCCTTCGGTCGGTCACACAAATCACACCCTGGATTCGTTTGTCCCACTACAAAGATAGGGACAGTTCAGTAATTTCCCTGTTCAAAAACTCTTGAAAGTACTTTTAGGTTTTCCTCTTCCTATATATTTTATGATCAATAAGCAATGAGAGTGTAAGAATCCAAGTTACTCCGGCCAGTTTAGGGGTTTTATTAATGGAATTGAGTGAAGTAAAGATTATTTTATATAAAGAATACAATATAAGTAGGTTATAATTGTATTTTATTTTTAGTTGTCTGTGATGAAATCTTTTTGACCTTTTTTGTGTTGGGAAGTGGAGTTTTTTTGTTTTTAGTAGAAAAACGGAGTAGCTTTTTGACTTTTTTTATTTTTTTGAAAAGTATAGTGAGAAATTTGATTTAAAGTGCTTTTAATGTGATTTTTGTTTTTTGAGAAATTGATGCTTTATTTTACTTGACTTTATTAGTAGAGTTGCCAAACAAGGGTGTGTGGTTTCTAAATTGATATGGGGTGATCGCCCTAGATGAACTTAACGTGGGTCCGCCCTTGATTGCAATGGACTGCATTTGCTCAATTTTAGTTATGTCATTAGAAAGGTGATATATATTAAATCTCCAATGTCAATTGATATCATAATATCATGGAACGCAACATAATTTGAAGAGGTTTGGGCCCGTTTCTTTAGCATAATTCCTGATAAGAAGTTGTGATATTGGGATTCAAAGACAGTGATGTGTTGGGTATCCCTGGGAAGTTTTGGATGCATCATTTTCTTTTACTAAAATCTTGAATTTCAGCCAATTAAAAAAATTATGAATAATAATGTTAGAAATTATTTGAATTCCAACACCCTTGTGTTTCTGAACACTTTAGTGTGTTTCTGAACACTTTAGTGGAGTGGAGGATTCAAGGTCTCCACCCAAAGGACAACCTTTGGATAATAAAAAAATTCATGGAACATGAATTATTTGAATTCTGCAAAAGAAATAGGCCCTTGGATCTTTAAAAGGCAAATTCAGGATGCATATCTTTGCATTGACCCCTTTAACCCCACCAAGTGGTCAAGTTTACATAATCACCCCCCTGTTTATATATCTGTATTTTGGGGGGTGTTATTATGGACCCATATGTAGAGCCAAATATTTTTGGATCCAATATTAAACTAAATGGACGTGGACCCAATCTTACTTATCTTAGGATTCAACACTGTACACAAATTCACATTAAAAAACTAAGAGGATCCCAAATAAGCAGGGTTGTCGACAATGAATCGAGCCACTCGCGAGCCAACTTTAGTTGACTTGGCAGTCGAGCAAAGTATCCATACTTAGGGTTAGGGATGTCAAATGGGCCGGGTGGGGCCGGCCCGCTCCAGCCCGCCAGTCAAAGGCCCGTGGCCCGGCCCAGTCTGTGTCAGCCGAGGAGCTGGGCCTGTTGGCCCGGGCCCGCCTGGCAGGTGGGCTGCCCTCTGCGGCCCGCCAGGCCTAGCCCGCTAGGCACAGCCCGCCTGGCCCGCCCAAAAGTGGTTATTTTTTTAAAAAAATTTCATTTTAACCACCCCCCCTCCCCAAAACAGCCATAAAACGGTTATATAAGGGGTATTTTGTGTCATTTTCAATTTTACAAAGTTTATAATACTCTAACCCTCCTATTCTTTTTCAAAATTTATTAATATTATTTATAATACTCTAACCCTCGAATATTTCAAGCCCTTAATCTGATTTCCATATTCACACCTTAACTTCTTAGGGATCTAATATTTGATTATGTAAATTTGGATAATAATTCAAGCAGATCTAGGTTTTGAGAAATAGAATCATAGAATTTGTTTGATATTGATCATTGTGGATATTTGACTGGTATATAACAATCTTGGTAACTCGGACTTTTCTCAATATCTCATAAAAAAATGATGTTTTTAAACAATGAATTACCTATCAGACAAAAATTAACTTAATTGGTAAATACTTATCTGATAAAGACTTTTAAATAAACTTTATGCTTAGTTGCATGTATAAAAGGCAATCGTCCAATGGGATGATGGTTCAAAATTGCTCATCAACTACACTTAAAAGGTGTAAGTCAAACATGACGTATGTGTTTGGCTGTATGGTAAATTGAAGTAAATTGAATTAAATGAATAAGAATTGACAAATGCGAGATAATTAGGAGCCTTAAAGAGACCTCTTTGGAATTGACACTCCAACATAGTTGGGTATCTGACAATTTTGTTAAAATGTGCTGATCCAAAAGGTCTAAGCAAAAGAAAGATTGCATCAAATCAAAGTAGTAGTTTGCTTTTAAGACTTGTCAAATTAAACTTTAAGTTTTATTCAAAGAAAAGAAACATTTAACTAACCTTAGATGAGATGTCAGCTCAATGATGATGATTATGTGATTAAAACCACATCAAGTCTATTTCAAAAAAGAAAAAAAAAACCGCATTCAACTTGCAATTTACTTCTTGCAAGCATCGGTCATTTTTGAAAGAATCTATGTGCAAGTTTGTCTTTTCTCAACTCCCTACAAATATTTATTTTCTTTTTGTATTTGATAACTAATGTTGCCATTTATTTTATGTGAATGCAGAAATCAAATGAAATTACTGTTTCCATTTCTTATTGTGTCGTAGGAAATTTATCACATAAATATTCAATTGAAAAATATAGTCTCGGATGAAAGCCCAACCCGCACTTCAAAATATGTTGAACACCAGGCTTAGCTCTGTTCAGAACTATCATGTTACAATCAGTATCAAGGCTTGTGATATGGAGTGCGGTGAGAGGCTTATCAACAAAAGTAGTAGCTATTTTTTTATATATTATTAAAACTAAGCACTGTGTTCTATTTTTTTTTAAATACCGATAAAAAAAAGGAAAACAATTTGAAAGAGGCCCGCTCCAGCCTGGCCCATGACAGGCCGTGCCAGGGTTTTTCCCCAGCTAGCGGGCCGGGCGTGGCACGGGTGGGCCAAGGCTGGAGCGGGCCGTGGCGGCCCGGCCCGTTTGACATCCCTACTTAGGGTAGAGTGTTCATGGGTGGTCCAGCTGGGCTGTGTTCCAAATGTGGATAGCTGACTGTAACTATCTACCTGTAAATTGCTAGTGGATAGCTAGAATCATATAAAAGGTTTGATATAGATGCGTATAAGCATGATCAGCAATTAATCGTCAATGCTTGGACCATTAAAGTGAAATCTACCACCCTGCACGTCTACTCTCATGGGAGCTATCACATGGAGCATTTCTAATTTCCTACACACGAAGATTGTGTTTTACATGGTCAATTGCACTGTGGCCCCCCAAGTCGTATATATTAGGTGAGATTTGGTGAGAGAGAGCATAAAAGGAGGTCATTTGTTCCAAGCAAACTAAATAATTATAGGGTTGAAATGTAAAAGGATATGAAGTTGGAGGCCATGGCAAAATTCAGATGGGATCTTCATATGCATGCAATGCATGTAGAATGGATTATAGGAACGTGGAATAAATGGGATACGGAACAAAATCCAAACCGCACCAAATCATGTAGAGGAGACCACGTTATGAATGAGGCATATAAGAAGAGTAACCAAAGGGAAGTTGAATTGAAAATGACAAACTTTCCTAATAAAAGGGCCGATGGGAATGTTGGATTGACTAGCTGAGAGTTATTGAAGATTAGGACTAGCTACTACGAGGTCGTGACTCAAAAGTCTAGCTTTAGAGCTGGAAAGAGCTTACTCAAGGCACCAGAATTTGGAGGGATTCGAATTTAAAGTAGATAAAACCGAATCACACACAGCGGCCTATTGCACCATGTGTGAGTTGATATGTCTGACCATAGTTAGATTGGTGCAGATCAAGCCTCACTTTTTTAATTTTAACAGACTGAGCAGTAGTAGGCCACGGGCTAGTACCCTCCTCACTTGCAAAGGCTGAGCCCAAGTCCAGCCGGGGCCTTGAAAGACCTGTAATAGAACTAGCGAGGCTCTTATTCTACCCTCGAGGGCAAAGGTTGAAAGAAAGTGCTTATTACTGTCGGACTGATGCTAACCAAAGCCCAAAGGATGAACAGCAAGGGAATTCGAGGAGAGGCTACTATGAATTACCCCCTCCACATTTTTAAAGTTTCCTTTCATGCTTTTGTTTTGCCGATAAATTAAAAATTGAAAAATTTTATTGAGCGATTTTATGATTTAGATAAGGTTGCAAAATCTGGTCAGAAAGTTTCACGACTGAAAATCTTGACTGAATAAATAGGATGGTGATCTTGGATGGATGAAGTATGTAAA
This sequence comes from Camphora micrantha, assembly GCA_003546025.1. Lineage (NCBI taxonomy): Eukaryota > Viridiplantae > Streptophyta > Magnoliopsida > Laurales > Lauraceae > Camphora > Camphora micrantha. Next base: position 12,913,080 of record QPKB01000004.1, on the reverse strand, counting down.
AATAAAAATAAAAAAAGTCAAATTTAGATTCGACAATGACATTGTGCGATTTCATGAGTCAAATAATATTTGGAGTTGTGGAGAAGGATAGTGGATCAGATGATATTATAAATATATGTGTTCAATTAAAGGCTGTAATGAAGTTGAATCTGGCTTAATTAGGAGTGGACACCGGTTCGTTTAGGTGGACCTGGATATGCATATGGTTTAGATGAAATAAATGTTTAGTCCAATTAACATGGGATATTTTTTTTTTTCACCCTAACATGAATGGAAACCCCCCTCCCCGCAAGCTGACCATTTGATAAAACAACATGACTGCAACTATCATATTTTTATTAAGCAGTTAATCTTATGGTGAAACAAACTCATTTTCGGGTCAAAATTTTGGGATACCCAATAAATTGGAAGGCCATTTATTTTGAGTGGGTCAAATTTTCAATAAACGGACACCACTTTAGAGTTCCACTCTTCTAACTCATCATATTTCTAAGTCAAGCCTTAGAGAGGATGCAGTCTTCTTCTAGATTTGGCACCAAAATAAATATCTATTATTATAAAGCATTTTTAGAAATGGTTTAATAAGTTGGAGTCTTTTCGTAAAAGTCTTTAAAGTTCATGGTGGTCTTTAGAAATGAGCAAACCTCATAGTGGTATTTGTAAAAATCCATTTTCAGTTTTCATTATCCTGTTTCACTCTTATTACTCTATTTTTCTTCCTGCGAACGAGGATTATATTATTTTGAGAAATACGCAATTTGAGCTGAAATGAAAGATTATATTATAAGGCAGTTGTGATCCTGTAACCGGCTTTGGTGACGCTTGAACAATTTATAAAAAAAGTGATAGAAAGTAAATATCAAGTCAATAAAAAAGATAATAATTGTGTAAAGAAGTATACTTTCTGATAAATTATATTAACAATTTTTTTCACAGGTTAGAATAATTTAAAGTGAGATGAGAAGTTAACAATTGGTAAAATAACTAATTTATTTATATTGTGAAGCAAACTTTTTTAGAAAAGTAAAAATAAAATTTTTGGTTGCCGAGACTTTACTTTCTCATTTGTTGTGACCAATCAAATAGTGATAAAAAAAAAAAAATGCTTTTCATTCGTTGTGATCAATCCAAACAGAGTTAAATTAAGTAAAAAAACACTGACCATGGGATTACTTTCCCGTGGTTTACTCTTTACCTCTTAAAAAACAAACATTAACGGCGGTTTATAAATGACTTTGATATAGTTGCACAGCACTGCAAGTGGTGTCAAAGTTCAAACCCCAAAGGTAAAATACATAATTTATTGGACCCCAGGCTCCTCTCCCACTAATAATTTGTTGGACCACATGTTCCTCCCACAAGTTCCAAGAGAGGCGAATACCAGGACAGCCTAAATAGTTTTTTTTTTTTTTTTTTTTTTTGTAAAAGAAGAATTTATTAAAAACAAACAAAGGAACAAGAGATTACTATGAAAAAGAATTACAAGAAACAACCATCCAAAGAGCACTACAAACAAGGAAATGGAAGACATCCTAACCCGTCCCCGTCACCTCTATTACTGCTTTTTTTCAAAATTATGCGCGACCACATTTATGGATATGGGGACATAAGAACCTTCAAAACATTCAAAAGATAGACCCTGCATAGAAATGTCTTGCAAAATGGGGTCAATAGACCCATCTGAGTTGCCCTTGATCGCATGCACAACTTCAAGAGCATCCGTCAAAATATGGACTTTTGAGAAGCCCATTGCCTTTGCTTCAATCATGGCCGAGAGAGAGAGAATGGCACTCGTCTTAATTTCTTTAGAGGAAGAGAGTTTTAAACCATTCAACGAGCCTACAGCTACAAAGGAGCTATTAATCCAAATGGCAAAATCATAACCCGCTTTGCCATGAAGATTACTGAAAGTAGCATCAATAAAAGGTTGGGGTCGAGACATGTTTTGAGGCCACCAGAATGAACCTGTGTCCTGAACCTACCCCGTGCCATAAAAAGGTAGAACTGACTCGGGATTGTGGCAGAACTATCTTGACCAACGGGAGAAGGACAGCTACCTTTCCAACTAGTTATCCTTGAGTGGACCCTATCGCTATCAGGGTCCAGTCTCTCCTATTGGGTCGGCCCAGATGAAGGGGTCCCCAAGTAATCAAAGCAATTAACTATCTTGTTAGTTATCATGTTTCATGGTCTTTGAAATATTAATTCCTTCCTCTCTTCTTGTCATTCCTCTCCTGCCATTACAATTGTTTTTCACCCCCTTATTACTTCGAGTATGCCGAGTGCTGCTGACCCAAATGCCTTGGAACTTAGATTGATCAATCTATCATTAGAGTTCGGTTGAACACAAATCATGACTTCGGATTTGAATCTTCATTGAAGTTCATATTCAATCCCAATATAAACCAAAGTAAGATCATGCCCATTTATAGGGCAATAAGTGGGTGTGTTTGAGTCGGCTCGACTCTCCCGAGCCCAACTCTAAACGGTCCACATTCAGCTGGATATGGGCTGTTGTTTTAGAAGGATAGGGTGGATCCTGGCCTAATTTTTTGAGTCCATTCTTAACTGGAGGGCTTAGAGCCCTGGCCCGACATCTTACCACAAAAGATTTTTATGATTGCTCTGTGCCTGTTGGTTGGTGTCGTCGATAGGGCCTGGGACGGTTCTGGGTTAGATGATGTTGATATTGAAAATAGCTTAACATGTTGTAGAAGTTTATAAAAGTGACATGCTAATTGTTACTATTACAATGATAATTTTTTTATTCAGACTGGAGTGAAGTCCATCAACATGTTATTCAGGTCCATCAGATATTAGGCCCAATGTAGGATGTGACCCAATGTTTTTTCTGGATTTGTTTCAATCAAGCTGTGGGGGTTTAACCCAGCCCAGTTTCAAGCCCTCATTTATAGTACTGGGTGAACTTGCGAGCCTTCGGATCCTAACACCTGAGTTCGAATTCTCTCTTGATTACATATTTGCATCTAGATTTATATGTTTTTGCCCCTTTCACTTCCATGCCAAAGGCATCCTTGAATGGGCCCTTTCTTCCCTTAAATTTCCCTATATCTCCAACTTTATGTTCTTGTTGAGAATGGGCTATGTAAGCAACGTCCCACCCTGAGTCTAGTCTTATTTGGGCTGTGATGTTAGCCCTTCGGTTGGGCTTGAGCTCGCTTAGCCCTAGAGCTAAATAGTTTGGCTTGAAGATGTGTATCCATAGACTCAAGGCCTGGCCTAACATTTCTAGTTCACGGGATTGAAAACAAAATTTTGCAACAGATTGAGTCTGAGCCTGGCCCAAAAGCCCAATGACAAAGGGCTGGACTTGGATAAGCTTTGGAAATTTAGGTGGATTGGGTCATGTATTGGCTTAACCCAAGGCTGGCTCTAATTGCATGTCGGCGAACCCAAGCCCTACAGACTTAACCTGAGTAACGATTCCTCTATTCTAGTGCAATACTAAATGAGTTAGGTTGATGGGTCGGGTCACGTACCCAGATTTCTAGATTTGTGTTTTCTTCGTGCGGTAAAATTTAGAAAACTTTTATTCTCCGCAACTAGTAAAGCACGAGTAGGTGCTACGCATTATGCATTATGTAACACATAAGCATATGGGGAAATTTTCAAAAAGTTTCTGTCTTATTTAAAAAAAGGATACACGTTTTAAAACTTTTCAAATTAGTCCTAAGTTTTTCAGGAAATTTTAAAATAAATATATTTTCAGTAACTTATTTTTTATTTTTTTAAATACAAAAATTACCCTTCATTTAAATAAAACTCTCATTCACTTTTTCTATATTTTCCTCATTTTTTTTCACCGCGTCTTCACAGCTATCAAGGATAACTGATGTTTCCACAACGATCGGCTGCATGTAGCATTGTAGTGGCCATTGAAACCATGTAATGGCTTTAAATAAAGTGTAATTTGGGCATTTTTAAAATATTGAAGAAAAAAGTCGCCGGAAAATACCTTTAAATGGCCGAATATCCTTAATTAAAAACTTACTAAAAATTTTAGATATTAATTTAAAAAGTTTTGAAGCTAGTGATCTTTTTTTAAATAAGACAAAAACTCAAGACATTGTTTAAAATTCTTCCTAAATACATATTTACTTATCAATTTGAAACAAAGCATAAACCTGATAGCCAACTAAACCTGAATTTCATATCGGTTTTGGTAATCATGACCCGACCTCGCCCGAAAACAAATGATCCCAACCCTAGTTTCCGTTCTGGTTGGGTAGGGCTCGGGTCATGTGGTATGAACTCTTTTGTACTTTTCCAAGTGTATGTTTTTTTTTTTGGGTAAAATATTTCCATGTGTATTGAACCTACCGCAGGTTGCTCGAAGAAAAGACAACTGATGCCATATCTCCTGGCAGAGGAGGGGGAATAAGTGTCAGAGCCATAATGATCGGCACGGCATACCATATGGCCCCTGGAGATTGAGATTGGATCCGGTTCCCCCTGTTTGGACCAAATCAGGGGGTGTCACATGAGGGAAGGAAATTTTTTTAAAAGATGGAAAAAAAAGTGACATCTCTCCTTTTTGGCACCCCTGATTGTTAATAGTTGGTTCAGACAGGAAAACCTGTTTCAGCCAAACAGGAATCCATTTCCCTAGAAATTACACACAATTTATCAGTCAAGGTGGGCCCAAAAACAGTGCCATACCTAGGAAATACCAAAGACACTGTAGCAAAAGAGTCTCCCTTTGCTACCTTACATCTCTGCTCTCCATTTAAAGCTTATTGATGCTCTTTTATTGTTCCTCTTACTTTATCCAGTTTTCTTATGTTATCCATGTACTTGTGATTTGGCTAGTCATGCGGTGCACCTTCTCTTGTATGCTGATTCTTGAGAAACTATTAGACAACATTATCCCAAAGTTCCTCAACCATACCTTGTGACTGATGTCCACATTTCTGAAGCTTCTCGATATACCAAGGTGGCAACAAAAGCCTCGTTACTCTCAGTCTCATTTCCAAAAGGAGCTCGAGAGGGCTGAATAATGCACATGCTCCATAACTTTGAGTGAGACATGCACCAATAGAATGTTCAAATGCATTTGGACTATCTGAGCTTGGACTCTTCTACTCATCACAGTTCAGCCCATGTCTTGTCACAAATGTGATGTCTGTAAGACAATCCCCCATGTGGATAAGTTTGGATAAGATTGAAGCATACTACAGGCTTGTTCATTTATTAGATTTTCACCGATCCTTATCTGGGTAAGGTGGAATTTCTAAATTCTCTTAAGGGCATGAGTATTTTGGAATTCCACCAAAATACAAAGAAGGTGGAATTCCTTAATTCCTAAAAGTCAATTGGGATTTATCATGTACTGGAATTCATAAATTCTTGTCAAGAAACAAGGGATTTGAAAATGCCAAGGCACATTATGTCTCTAAAACCCCAATAACTAGAATTCTAATAAAGAAAGAGGCCCTATGCATCTCTAACTTCATAGTAATACATGCTTCCTGTGCACTTCTTCATAAACCCCAAAGCACATGTCTTGTTTGGGCTTTTGGATTTGTCTACACTTTCCCAGGGCAAATCCCCATCCTTGTGTTTTTAATCAAGTCTGATATTGATACCCCACATTTGAGGCTTTTCTGTACAAGCAAGTGGCAACAGTTTCCCACTTCACTCAGTGCACGCATTGGCTTTTATTGTTATTAGGCTTGGTTTTGGGGTATGAATTGGGGTGAACCCCAAGCTGATCTGACTCAACCCAGTTTGGTTCTAAAGACCCAACATTGCCCATTAACGCCACAACCAAAACCTACGCAGGACAAGTGGGTGGGGTGGGTTACTTTGTGCTTTCATTTATAATTTCAGAGCAATTCTGTGAAACGTTTGGGATTCATCGATTACATTAAACAAAAAGCCATCATTTTCTTTTCTTTTTTTTTTTTTTCTAGGGTAGCATCTTTCCAAGTGAGAAAAATTAATAAAAAATTAAACTAATTTTTCTTGAGTCCATGAAAAATCACTTCTCATGCGAGGATGAGCTAGGTTCAAATTGATTTTCCGCAGCTCCGTAGGGACAGTTGCACTGATTCCAAGGTTGTACAAACATTTTTGTAGTTTTCTTAACGCCCCTATGTATTCCCTCTTTTTTTTTTTTTTTTTTCTTCTTTCTTTTTTTATTTCTTGAACAAGCTATCCTTTGTATTGGGAAAATACAAAAATGAATCAATAATTCATTTTTTTATCAGGACTTTAGGCAACTTTAATATTTCTCTTAACACAAATCATCTTAATCAAACGGTCAATCTTATAATGGGACAAACTCCCATCAGATTAAATTTAGGATACACCATACATTGGGAGGCTTTTAAATATCACATTAGTACTTTCAATCAATCTTTAAACATGTAGATAGGGGTGCTTAAGGGCTGGAGCTGTCCGTAAACACCCTTACATGTAGAAGTATACGTATAAACCTGCTCATATAAAGAATCAAAATATGGGTAGGTGGGTGAACAAGGTGATATCTAACCTATGGGTAGGCCTGTCAATGGGCCGGGCCGGGCCTGGGCTTGGGTTGTCCAATCCCATCTCGAAAATAGGACTGCCCTCCCGGGTGTTGTCCAATTCCGGCCCTAAATTGAATAAGCCTACATCAGATCCCGTCCCGTACAGGCCCAGGCTGGGACAGGGCTAGGCCTGGGCTTAGCCCGATTCTGGACATGAGTAAAACATTCTCTAATTATTTCTACTGTTACTAGACACCCGGTGTGAATCGGACTTTAAACCTTCATTTTTTCAGAGCTTAGGACCGGTAATGCAATGCAACAAGTAACATGACGGCGTGAAAAAGTTTTTTTGTTTTTTGCCAGCGACAGTAGAAAATCAATAGAAATGAATGAATATCATATAGGCTATATGGATTAAGTAATATAGGAACGGTTAAAGCTTTTTTTTTTTTGCCGGTGAAAGTAGAAAATCATAAAATCAATAGAAATGAATGAGAATGAGTATCATATATGAGTCAAGTTAAAGTAATGTATGATCAGTTAAAACCTAATTAGTCGTTTGTTGTTGTTGTTAGTGAGGGGCAATTTCAATAATATATAAATAATTATTATTAAATGACTTTGCAGCGGGCTGGGCCGGGCTGGGTTGTTTCCACCCAATACCAGTCCCATTTTGGCTGTGCTTTAAAATGTATTGTCCAAGCCCAACCCACTGGGTTTAAATTTTTTTAAAAAACCCTGCATTTTTAGGCTTGGATAGGACCGGATTTTCTACCCATTTCAACACGTCCTATCGAGAGGCCTACCCATGGGCCATCCCATGTTCTCGGATACAGCTGATATTTAAAATATAGAAAAAGGACATGTAAAACAGGAGCACATGGCACCGTCAGTGTCATATTTTCAATTTAATGCGACGTTCTCTCTGTCTGTGGGTGAGATGAGGTGTTGGTCCATGTTAAGGTGACATGGAGGAGCTCATGTAAAATGTGTAAGGAACATCAGATGGCACCTATTGGCAATTTTTCGAGTACATGTGATATTTAATTTGGTGAGGAACAGGGAAGTGAATGGTAGTTTGTTTCGGTCAGAATGTTCAAAATTTTTTATTTCGGTCCTTCGGCCGAAACAGAATTTGGGTAAAAAATTTTTGGTTTGAATCTCGGTCTATTTAGGACATTCTAATCCATTCTAGTGTAGCACAATTTTACTATTATTAAAATTTTCTTTCTCAATATTCATAATAAGAAAATGAGTGATTTTGTTTTTCTACTTTATATATATATATATATATATGTAAATATGTGTTTTAATTGTTATTATTCTGAAAAGTTATTCCTTAAAGCTTTGTCGAGATTTCAAAATACCAAAATATTTTACCTTAGAGATTATACCTTATCCACGGGTGATACTATCATAATTGTGATATTTGGCGAGAAAATGATGAACACAGGACAGGCAATGTTAATACTATCATAATTGTGATATTCTGGTGAGAAAATGATGAACACAGGACAGGCAATGCTGATTCTATCATAATTGTGATATTTTGGTGAGAAAATGATGAACACGTGCATGACAGGCAATGCTAATAGTATCATAGTAAGCTTTTGATGTGAAGTTTTTACTGTATTTTATAAATATTCTCATATTTGAGGATGTATATGTTGATCAGGGTTATTTGGATAGATGGACCATCATTTGCAGTTGGTGATTTGTGGGGTTGTGGTTGCTTCAATTATCTCGATTTGTCAAGGATAAGACGCGATCATTCATAGTTCTAGAACTCTCATCTTTATTTACAGAGGGCGTCCCGAGTTTTTTAGGTCAAAGATTTCAAGCTGTTGATATGATTGGCTCATGTTCCCATAGATCACTGGGGATTGAGTTGGAGTCTAGAAATATAAAAGATTCACACCAATCGATGGATCGAAAGACAAACCACTATCCTGCAGGTTTTCAGGTTTGTCTGATCAAAAAGTCTGCAGATAAAATCCCGGGCTCACGGGACAAAATTCCCGGGCTCTGTATCACGGCTCTTGTCTGATATAATATAACACGAAGACATATAATTGATTCAACAGCTTTTACTAGAAAAAGAAATCACAGGGGAAAATAGTAACTTAGTTAAATCTAGCACGTTTGCTTACCACAAAGTGTAGTAAAGGTAAATTTACATCCAATATAGGATGTGTCATATTTTACTTCACCATGTATGAGTGAGAAAAGTGAAGTGGAAAAGTACACTTATGAAGTGATACCACTTACCTCTACTCCTTCACAAGACTCTTTCTTTCTTTTTTATTTCTTTTTCCGATGATGTAGCTATCCTTGAGGTTTTTGCCTCAATAAGACTAATCCCCTTGGTGGCGCTAACTAAACCCATACAAATACACACGGTGTTAATTTGGGATGGTTTCAAACACAAGATGCGGGTAGCAAACTGATGCCTAATGCAACTCCACCAACTCCCGGGTTCTTTTAACTATGAATAAGTGTGATAAAGTCTAGTGAAGCATACTTTATGATAAAATGTGCTTTTTAATTTTCTCTCTCTCTCTCTCTCTCTATATATATATATGTATATACACATATATATACATATATATATATTTACCTTATATTATCTAAACAATCTTTTTATATACCATACATCTACTTTTACTTTAACATACTTCTCTTTTTATCATTTTCATAATTAATGTGACATTCACCTCATCTTTACTCTACATATGTAAACAAACATGTGAGTACACGATGTTTATGGGTAATCTTTGCATTAATTAATATGTTTGTTTTTTTTTTTTTAACACCTTTAATGGTTTTCTATTTGTATTTATTTGTTTTCTTTTTTTAACGCACTTAATATTTTTCTATTTGTATTTAATTCACATTCAGCTTTTCAAATAATATTCCAAGTTTCAATAAATTTCTTTTGAGAAACCTCCAAGCCAAGTTGGACAATTTATTATCCATCTCAATTAAGTCTCACCTGACCCAGCAATTGAATGACCATGTTTATTTTGTTGGATCCAGGTTGCCATTTCTGAGACACTAATAATGAGTTGAGTTCAGGTTGCATCCACTCTTGCCTCTTGACCCACTAATGCGCAATCCATTTAAGTTCATTTTGATTTATGAGGATATGCCCAAAGTGCATTTCAATCTGAAATATTACTGTGGAAGATCCAAAACAAATGGATCTTGTATTGGATCGAGCGAGCCTTAACTTATTTGGATCAATTTGTTTGGTCCAATGAGTTCTTGATCCATTTAAATCAAAGCTCGATCCACTACAGAATCCATGAATTATTTTTTTTCTTCCACTCTTGGGTTACAATCTAAAACCAAAACTGGTTAATCAAGGATTCGGATTGACCCTTCTAACTTCAAACATTTTCAACCTGATTTAAAATGGAGGGGAGACTCAGACCTCTCCAGAGGGGCAGAGACTTCATAAAGTGGGGGAGTGAAAGTGAAAGTAACAACATCATGCTCCTCTCAATCTTGCAACCATGACATTTAAAGTTGTAGAGAAGTTTTGGTAGACATTAAACGTGATGGAAGGTTTTGGAAGAGTAGATTCTTCATGGAGAAAACGTGAAGAGCACAGCTTTCAGGTGAAAGCAGGTGAGGTTAATTTCAACCTCCTCATGTCTGCCTAGCCCCGCCACATGATAAGAAACAGGGAGCGTTTTGTGTCCTTTTTCTGTTTCAACCACTGCCTTATGTTGTTGGAAACTTGATTGCCTTGGCCCACACCACGAGCTAAGTCCTGCAGTACTAGCTATCCATCACCTTCTAGTAGTTGGACAATTGTCCTGTGTTTAATGCCGAAAACGTGGGGAAGGAAAAGTTCAACAAATAAAAAGAAAGAAAGCCAAATAAAGAAGAAGAAAAATGGACGAGAGACTAACATCTTATGTGATCAATCACTGCAAATACAAAGAGAGATCACCCAATTCACACCAATGTAAGGCAGATAAGACTGATTAATATTTGATCTTGACTTTTCGGATGAGGTCGCTTTCTTTTGTTATTGTCATTGGTTTTTAAGATTGAGGGATGCGCGCTATTGTCTATACAAGAATTTTGGTTAATAGTATGAAAGACTTACAAATCTATTCACATTCGTGAAGTTGTTTAAAAAAGTAGGATTGAATCAACATAACTAACTCCTTGATTGATTAACTTTTTTCACCTAACTTGAGATGGACATTTTTCCTGTTTTTTTAGTACATATAAGGGCTTTTTTGGCAATTTAAGGGGGGCCACGGCCCCTACTAGTGCCAGCCCCACTCTAGTTCAGCGCCTAAGTATGAGGACCCTCGAAGTTTGGTTAATTTATAAACTAGGAGGAGGGGTCAAAGTCTTTTATAAAAATCTTTCCCCTACTTAATCCAAGAATGAGACCTTCCAAGGGGGGTTAATTTACTAAAGACTCTCAACCAAACTAATTCACTTTATTTTGGATGAGATTACAAATTCTATAGTCCAGGTCTTTTTTTTTTTTTTTTTTTTTTTTTTTTTTTTTTAATTTTTTTTAATGAATAGTCCAGGTCTTTTGAATACTTAAAGATCCAACTCAATAGAAAACTTGGAACAACTAAGAGATGGCCCTAGTAATAGTGGGGCTTAGCTGCCTCAAGCACTCACATATGGATAAGGAATAATGATGATCATTGGTGGACCTAAGATGTTCGGGGGAAGGGGGGGCGCGCGAAGAGGTTGTTGGATTATCCGATGGTTATTTATGAGTATACAATGACCTAAACTAGAAAAATCTAATCACACCGTAATAACAAACCTAATCAGATAATAAAAGAAAAGATAGTCACTAATAACTTTAGCCTGAAATAACAAAAATCTAATTAATACTAATATAAGGTGAAGTTATCCTTCTGAATAAATCCCGTCTTTTTCTGAGAATATTGTCTATTAAATCAGTGGTGGTATGTAGATACAGATTAAATAAAGTGGGTAGTTGCCATCAAAACAGTATAAACTAAATCAAGTGGGGAATAAGATTGTCTCTCCTAGATCATCCCTTGCCCACACTGAAGGCTCATGATTTTTAATTTTTGCAAAATGGCTCACGAATTTGAATGTGGATTACAGCAAAAGTCCCTTAATAGATAGAACAATGTCTCATTTGCTCATGGAGTACATGTATCAAGACTACAATTACTGAACTTTATGGAGGGTGTCTACTTATGAGAGCCATAGTTGTTGATATCCTCCTCTTCTACTTTTCCACAAGAAGGAAGGTTTGCTAAGTTGGTTGGTAACCGCACATTTCACCTGGTTGTCCAGGGATCAATTCTTGAGTATGCCACTATTTCCATGTGTGTATGTGTGTGGGCTTTCTTGGGTCTCTTTTGCAAATGGCTCACGAATTTGAATGTGGATTACAGCAAAAGTCCCTTAATAGATAGAACAATGTCTCATTTGCTCATGAAGTACATGTATCAAGACTACAATTACTGAGCTTTATGGAGGGTGTCTACTTATGAGAGCCATAGTTATTAATATCCTCCTCTTATACTTTTCCACAAGAAGGAAGGGTTGCTAAGTTGGTTGGCAACCGCACATTTCACCACAAGAAGGAAGGGTTGCTAAGTTGGTTGGCAGCCGCACATTTCACCTGATATATAATAGGTGGCTAGATACTAAAACCTTCTTTTATATGGCAGTACACTAAGCCCCTCTGGCTATAGAAAAACAGCTGTAGAGGATTTGGATTATCATAGTGCTTTCTTAATGCAATGAGAAGCTAATTGAAACTAAGATAGTTCTTCTCTTTTTTGTTGAACAATTGGAAGGTAGCTATGTTACTAATTAAGCATATATGCTGACAATGGGAGTTGCTCAGTTGGTTGATCACTTCGCACGTCACCCGGCTACCCAGAGATCGATCCTTAGGTATGCCACTCTTCCCAATAAGAAATGCTTATGTGAGAATAACTTTCATACAACTATGAGAGTAAAGGAGGACCCATTAGATACATATCCTTTGCCAACAGTCTAAATATGATGATTTCCTCCCCCTACTCTTATAGTAGTGTGAGAATTATTCTCACATTAGCATTTATATAAACAGTTATGGCATGTCCCTGTGGAATACCGAGAGGCTCAGCTTGATTATTGATTCCTCCTCAAGCGGGAAAAGACAAATGCTTTCTCTTCTTGAAAGATAAATGGAAGAATATCAATGTTTCAACTTTATTCAAGGAAATAATTGGCCTGAAGAAGTGGTAGCCAGTGGCAGTGACTTGGAATGAAGATGCAGGAACGATTTGATTGAGGCCTGTCACCTAACACAAACTTCACTAATTAAACTGCCAATGCTTAACATACGCACCACAACGTGAGGCAACACTATATAATCCACAAATTACCAATCCTACGTGCTTCACGGATATGCCTGGAAAAGGGTAGTCAGTGTGCCTCAGACACCTCTGTACCTGCATCCCTGGTAATTGATCTCAAAGTAGTGATCCACTTAATTGCATCTTTTCTTAGATCATGTTATTACCGTCATCATTAAATTAAGCTCTATTTCACATGTGGGGTTGACCTCATAAATACTCATTATATCTTGAAGAACTTGTAATAAGATGTGCATAATTGTTTTTTCCTGTTTCTTTTGTTAACTGACTATAAATTTGAGTGGAACCTCTAGTCTCGGATTTGGGATAAACACATGACGAAATACAAGCACATGGAAATTGGTAAAGTTTGCATTTTTTTTTCCCTCTTGAATATGATGAATAGAATTTGTCAAACTAGGAGATGTTGGAAATCAATGCCTCCTACTAATGAGACAACTAGGAAGTGATGACTTGGTAGTGATGATGCATTACTAGTTGCTACACTAGCAGAGAATCAAATCTCATAAGCAAATCGGTTATATGCGACAAAGGCATTGATCTCCACACATGGTGTCCCTCATGAAAAGTGACATTGTTTTATAAACAATTGCTCTTTACTTTTGGTTTCTACTGTTTCAAAATAGGGATCCCTGTTTATTCCGTCAACCATATGTACCCTATCTGTTTTAGCTTTTTTTTTTTTTTTTTTTTCAGAGGAGAACCCTCTAATTTTAGAACACCCAAATACAACCCCTTGTCCCATAAATATCAAGGTAACTGTTTAAAGTACGGACCAGAATACTCTTGATTGTGAGTTAGCTTAAATGACTTGGGTACACTAATAAACATCCCCTGTAAAAGGGGTGGATAGTAGGGTCTGTCATTTAGCGGGTACCATGTATATAGTTTTTAGTGGCCTCCACCTAGATGTCCATTTGAGTGAGAACTAACAGATCCAGCAAAGAAGGGTTCCATGTAGAAAGACCGGTTGGATCTTTCAGTCTATTGGGTAACACACACATAGGTGTTAACAATTCCTAATTAGATGCGTACGAGATCTTTTACTTAGAATGAGAGCCATCTACCATTAGTGTGTATGGTTGGCCTTTAAAAAGTCAAAAGTGTTTTTTGGCCCAAACTACTTTTTTTAAATCCATTTTCCATAGGAAACTAGGGGTGTCTACTGAGTGGTTTGGGTGAATTTCATGGATATATCTTAACAGCAGAAACTAGGAGTGTAAAAAAATAACCGAAAAACTGTTTAACCAACCGACCCAAACCGACGGTTAATAACCATGTTTCACAATTTGGTTACGGTTATGGTTATTAAAATAAAAAAACCATGCTTCACGATTAGATTATGATTTTCATCCTCAACTCCTGGTTTTTAACTGAACCGATCCGTAAATCGAAAAATCGTGATCGTTTTTTCAAAACACACTATTAACCGAACTATTACACTAATAAAAAAAAATTAAAGGGCCTAAATAAAATAAAATGACTTAAGTTAAGCCCTCTTTTTCATTTTCACCTTTGAGAATATAATTATTTTGTGAGTTGGATTATATTTATCTCATATTTTCTAGAATTGTATTACATGATAGATGTTTTGTAGTATCATTTTAGATTTTTAGTTGTGTTTATTTTCATGAAAAAATGATAGTGTCATTTTGTTTGGTACGTGAAAAATGATAGTGTTGATTTGCATGCATAGTTAAAGGGCAAAGATAGATTTTTTTAAGTGACAATTAACCGTGACTAAAACGTCTAATGCGGTTAACCACAGTTCGATTTTTTACTGTTTTTTATGGTATGATTACAGTTTTTAAAAACTGAAAACCGTAAAATATGGTTCGATTAACGGTTTTCCCAAAATAAATGGTTAACCAAATCGTTACACCCATAAGCAGAACCACTCAAAAGTTTAGTGATGTTATAAAAGGCATCTTTTTAACGTATTATAACTAAATAACATATTAAAGCTCTTGTAATAAAAATAGTTACACAACATATAAAATACTTAAAAGATATAAAATGGCCCCACATAAAATGATAAAATCCTATATGTATCACAAGGCATATGTTATATAGAACCGCCAATGTTATTATCTTATTAATAAAAAGCAGTATATTCAAGACCTACATCATTTGGTTTTCCATGTTCAAGCATATAAATCTATCAATCAAAATTAAGAACTCTTACACTAGCTCCGGAAGGCTCCAATCAAAGTTCGTCCAACCATTATATTTATCATATGTAAAAAACTATCAGCTTATTTTCTTTGATTTTATATTTTTATCACAATTTTACAAATCGATCAATTTGGTGATTAGACTAATTTGCATTTAAGTGAAACTCGACATGACACCAATGCCTAGGTTGATCATGAATTTTAACGGTTCGGATTCCATAGGTAGACTCATGGATGGGAAGGGGAAATCTTTTTGCCCTAAAGTTAAAAAAAGTTTTTTGAAAATGAAGCAAATCAAAGTTGATTTGTTGAAAAGTTTGTTTTGACCTTTACTTTCTAATAGCCATGTGGAAATCAAAAGAAGTTTTTGAGGTCTTTTGAGCTTTTAAAAGCCAAAAACACTACTTTAAGAAAGTCGAACCAACCCCCAGTCAAGATGACTTAGCTTAGAATAAAAGTCTCATCGCCAAGTTGGACACAATCTTTATGACAGGAAAAAACTACTAATTAAAAGACGATTTGAACACGTGTTAGGGATTTTTTTAAGGTACAAATCATTTTGTCATCACATACGTCGGGTGTTTGACATTATCTTATAAAAACATTAATGCGAGAAAAGTAGTCACAAATTGGATGATTTTCTCTTATGAGCACAGTCCAGCTCTATGAGGCCCATCTTTAATCAAGTGCATGTCCAATTTTATGGTCATTGAAACTTTGCTCGCTATTGCATAGAATATAAAAAAAAAAAATCTACGTCTACAAAAATCATTAAACTAAGTATGTTAAATTGAGGGCTAGAATAATTTGATGGGGATGATCTTTTACATGATTCTATCATATAAAGAGACCTTTCTATCCATCCTAAACTCAATGAAAGGAATGCATTCAAGTAGTCCCTATAAGCTAGACCGCATATGCACATTGTGTGGGGGTATTTCCGTGATGTCAAGATAGGTCCTGATTTTGGTAAAAGTACCAATTTGGTTTGCTTTGATCTCAACTCCGTACAGCTCGGTAAGAGTATCAGCTCGTACCATGCTCGGTCTAGTATCGGTAAGAGTACCAGGTAGTCCCACTTCGGCAACAATGATACCGCGCCCCATCTTGGACTCGGCACCACCTTTAGCTCGGTCTTGTTAACCGAGATGGATGTCAGACGATAATCATAATTAATGCTCTATTAGCATGTTGCGGCGTTACAGAACAAACTGTCAGATAGGGTATGCGCGTGATAAGGAGTTGATCTTATCAGACGGTCACATCCACAATCACTCAAGAGGACAAAGTATGGGGTGGTGTGATAGTACTCCTGCTCACCCCCACTAAGTGTACAAGGTATGGTCCGATGAGACATACCCTTTTCACCTACCTCCACTCAAAAAGCTTCTGATGGGACCTCTATGCCTATATATACATTCGAGGTCACTCCATCGGGGGGGGAGAAAAAATATTTTTACAGGCACGTATAGCCTTCTCTTCCCTTCCATTCACTCCATTTTTTCTTAACCACTTCACTAACTTAGCCATTGGAGTGCCTGACCTTCCTCCGCTTCCCTCCTTTTCAGGTTTGGAGGCAGATAATTCATCTCAAAGAAGTCATAACAGCATATTAGCGAGTTTCATCCTCGCTTATCCAAGTCTATAATTTTTAGGCACTTACAAACATTATGCAGTCTGCTCATGGGAGAATAGCTTAAAGTTTGCACAAATGTCTGAATTATTAAGGGCCCATCTGCCTACTTCATATCGAACTATTAGGTATTCCTATTAAATTGTGTTTACATCAAAAGAATATTAAAGAGATAAAAGGATCTGACTTGGAGTTAGATGAGGCCACCACTTTCTTAAGAATTAATTTG
Source organism: Camphora micrantha (assembly GCA_003546025.1). NCBI lineage: Eukaryota > Viridiplantae > Streptophyta > Magnoliopsida > Laurales > Lauraceae > Camphora > Camphora micrantha. The sequence continues at coordinate 12,896,164 of QPKB01000004.1, read as the reverse complement.
GGAGGGTGATGGATGGAAAATCAATTCCCATCAAGAAGGGGACTGTTTGGTGGAATCTTATGAACCCTCACATTGAATATTCAGTTTCAACACGTTGAACACATTGCTTCAAAATGATAACCTTTTCAATTCTTTTTAGATAAACAGGCCCTAAAGATAACACCCATTAAAATTAAAACCACTGATAAAAAAAAAAGAAAAAAAACTTCATAGTTGATCAGCTTAACAAGCTCCTATTAGTGATAATATAAGGAATCTACAGAAATGGATGTAAGATGTTATTAGGCCAGTGAGCCCACCAAATGCTGGGGGAGTTTATTAATCATCTACCTACCAAAAAAAAAAAAAAAAAAAAAAAATCAGCTCAAATCATGTTTGATCTGACAGCTAACAACGATAATATCCATCGTCCCACATGCAACCAAATATATGTTTTGAGTTCATTATGCCAGCCCTTGAATGGACAATCGATAAGACAATTTTTATTCATTCCAAAGTAATTTCAACATCTAGCTCATTACTCCAAAGTCTATCAAAACCAAAGTAATTGTATTTATCACCATCTGTGAAAACTTTTTAACATTTTTATAACGCAAACAAAAGATTGGTGGGGCTTGCCGACTCACCGACTTTAACTCCAGTCTTTAACCTACCAAGTTGAGTCAAGTCGCAATTGGGCAAGATATGACTAATTATAAATAGGTGTAACCATGAAAAGCAGATGATAATTAGGCTAATGCCTTCTTTTCCGATAAAGATTTTAAGGGCACACACGTGAAAATGCTCCCCTATCAAAACATGCATCAAGCAACTAATCTTTGCTTATTTTCAAAGTAACGCACAATTGGCATATTTAGCGGATATAGCTACTAATTATCTTCGCTTACTTTCAAAGTTATATACAATTGGCATATCTAGTTTCTTTTTAATTTTTGATGGGTAGAGAGGTGTGAAATCTGCAGTTTCTTTATCCTATATTTTCCCATCCCATTGGTCTATAGTTGTATATACTAAACAAAGAAAACAGAAGAAATCTATCCACATCGAAAGCATTTAATTTGATTTGAAATATTGGTTGAACACAAAACTATCTTTTATTGGTTTTTTTTTATCTTGTTCAGTTATTCTGAAGTACTTATGTAAAATGTTTTAAGAACTAACTGTCATTGCCTTTTGGTTAGTTTTTGCAGTAGCCAACATTGGATTGTGAGCCAACAAATACCCTAGTAATTTTTTTTTAAGGGAAATAGAATTGCAGAAAAGGAAAGAAGAATACAAAGGTTGAAAGAAACCCCAAAAAGATACATCAAATGTTTAATAAACTCCCCAGAATTTGGTGGGCTCACTGGCCTAGTAATTTTTCTTTTCTGGGTTTCAGGCTCCTTCCTCTTTCGGTACCCTAATAATTAACTTCATGCGGACATGGGTGGTCCATGTTGATGGTGACATTATTAAGTAATTCATACGTCATTAATTGAAGAATCATAACTTGCAAATGTTTTCTAACCAGTAGACTCTTGCTACTTGGAAACATTTGCCTAGTATTGCTGACTTGCAACCCTGAACACAGACACACACACACACAAAAGACTATTTCAGTCTAACCTCCCTAATCCCTATTGATCTAAAATAATTGTATAGGTAGAGAAAATAAACAATGAAAAAAAATAATAATATGCAAACGAAACTGGCCAAAACCATTAACACATTGGCGGAGCCAACTCTCATAAACTGAAGCTTATCTTATCCTAAGCTGAAAAAGTGATGGTCCCACAAATCAAAGTCGATTATCATTATTTTCTGCATGATTATCGTCTTCAAAATCAAGATAAATTCAATCAGAATTGGATTTTCCAGTTTCATCATGCAAAAAACAGATACAATCGACTTTGATTTGTGGGACCAACATTATTCTATCTTAGGATAAGATAAGCTTCAGCTTAGGAGAGCCCTATTATATATATATATATATATATATATATATGAGAGCATCTCCCACCTTATTATGAAAGATAGGATAGGGGTCCTTACATCCATATCCAATTCCAACACCCTAGGGCTCTCACCCTATCTCTCATAATAAGATGAGACTCCACTGGTCATGGGACAAAGGGGACTAAAAGATCCAAGTGGGGCCAACTTACATATCAAATTTAAAATCAATCTAATGCCTCTAATCCCTTCATCCATGGTCCACAAGTTTAATAGCTTTACGTCAAAGAATAAAATTGACCCTGAATCCAACGGTCTAGTTCAACCGAATCCATGCAAATTCATGGGATTCAGTGCCTATGAGGGGGTTATGAATGAGTGGTCAATTTGAATGGGTCATAAGGTGGGTCCCAATGGGCGTTCCAAATAGTGCGGACTGTAAGGACGGTCCTTACTGGACCGCCTCCCTCCCTCTCTCTCTCTCTCTCTATATATATATATATATATATATATATATATATATATTTCATGGACTCATATCTCAGTCTGGCTTGATCCCCCATCTTTTTTCTTTCTAGATTTAAGTTTCTTAATTTTTTTTTTTTCAAAATGCTAGAAGTTACAAATCTCCATTTTTAATTGATGTTAAGGTGTTCAATAAATTTCCAATTTGGACTAAGCCCATATAAAATTGCGTTTCTGATTACAACCAAGACCTTTAAAAGAAAAAAAAAGTGTTGGGACTTTGGTTTCACCTCATTTGAAAATCACGCTTTTGCCCACACACAAGAAACCCCATCCCAGACCTCTTCTTTTTCGAACTGCATCCCCTCCCAACGAAAATTTTCTAGTTCCTCCGTAGGCTGAGACTAGGCAAACCAGGGGTTGGTCCTTAATGTAGTGGCCATTGCACAATAGATCAATTTAGATTATTTTATTTTTCCCAAGAAAAAATAATAATAACTTTAAAAATAAAAAAAGGCTCAAGGGTACCCCAGCCAGGGGGAATATGACATAAGAGAGCTCACACATGTGAGAAGAGGAAGCTCACACTATTGGAAGGAGAACGCACACACGTGGGAAGAGTGGCACATCCAGAAATTGATCCCTGAGTAGCTGGGTCAGACGCAGGGCAACCGTTCGTTCTCAACTAAAGTCTTGATCTTTGGGGCAGCTGGGTTAGATGTGAGGTTGCCACCCAACTGAGCTGCCCCTGTTCTTGGCTTAAACCTTAGCTTAACAAGAGTCTTGCTATCAGATAGGAAATGGTTTCGGCCATGACCCGTTTTGTATGATTTTAGACCTCGAAAACATTGTATTGAATATCTATTACCACCTTCATATAAGTCTACCGTTAGTTTACTTTTATAAAACATTTTAGGAGGAGTGAAAGGAGAAGATTCATAATTTCTTGAAAATATCTCAAAAAAGAAGAAGAAAAGTTTCATAAAAGAGGATCTAAACTAACTGTGATATAAATCCAAGACCAATATGATGGTGTGCAGCTACATAATATGGTATCCGGGACATAGTTGGTTAGTTCGTGTATAGTACGACCAATATATGAGCTCTATAGGAGAGAAGATTTGACTGTGAAGAAGTAGAAGAAACGAGCAGGATATTCATGCTTGTAAATGCAAGTGATTGGAGTTATCGCTGCTCAGTGCAACAACAAAGAAAATGAATAAAAAAGAGCCCTTGAGACTACTATGGTTGATTCATATCTTTTAGATCCTTTTTGCTCTATAGTGAATATAAGGAGATTTTCTTGGTAAAATCCTCTATATCTTTCAAAAAAATTAACACAGATTTTTAAACAAAATCATATTATACATAAAATAAATATGTATACTAACAATGTGCACAATCTGAAGCTATGTAGTGGATACCTTTTATATGATTTTAAGAAAACCTTTGTTTAAAATTGTAATTAATATTTAAAAATTGTCTTTAAAAAATAATATAAAATACTTCACATTATAAACTTCAAGAGACACCCACCAACCTTACATACTCAATATGCTAACATTTGAAAAAAATAAAAATAAAAAATACTATGCAAGTATAGAGACACTCATAGAGAACTTGGGTACCTAACTTCAATCCAGATGCCCATCTACTAATATAGCCCGGTGGCTAGGCATCTCGCTATGCATGAATACAACGAGGGTTCGATCTCAAGGTTAGTTGGATAGGGGCTTGGATAGTATGTGTGGATGTGTGAGTATGTACTATTGAAAAAGTAAAACAAAAGAAAAGAAAAGAAAAGAAAGGTTGAATCCACATAACTGAAACCCAAATCCAATCCCGACCTTTGTAGGTAAGTCTCAAAATTCCATGTCCAAGTCAAACCAAAATGCAAACAACGCATTTTTACTACTCTCACTTCTACTAATTTAGATCCCCTTGGTGTCTCTCAACGCTTCATGTGAGTTGGAAGTGTGAATGTTGAAAAAGATATTTTATAGGGTCCGATATTTTTAGATTGGTCTACTCAAATAATCAACTTAAAAGTGTGCAGAAATTAACAATATGCAGCGGAAATAAAATCAACAAACACACACCACAAGGACACCAAATTTAAGGTGGAAAATCCTAACCGGGTGAAAAACCACCGATCCAAACTGGATCAAATCAAGCACTATAAATCTTGCAATTACAAGAAATTTAGATCTCTTCTCTAGATATCCCTTACCCAAGGACTGAAGTTACCTTGTGTTGCTTCATACTTCAACGACTCCACACGTTGATTGTAACAGATTCAATCCAGCACTTAACTCCTCAAGTCTTCTCGCAGGATGATAATCTTCTACAAAGGATGTAGAAGAACTGATTCTAGAGAACTTGGCAGCACAACTTCATAAAAATCTCTAGAGAAAAATTCTCTCCAACAATAATATCTATCTTAGCACTATGAGAGGCGAGGTCCCTTCTTTTGGAATAGCTCTTGAGTCCTTTAAATAGCCCTTGGGACGTGCTTAAAGTTGCCTAACTTGATTAGGATTAAAACAAGTAGTTAGAGCACAATTAGAATATCAAGTTTCTCAATTTTCGTACAACTCAACGCATCGTTTGCTCGAGCGATCAACACGTTCGCTCGAGTTGACCAGTCTCTGTTTCCGAACTGGACTAATCAGCGCACTGTTCGCTTGAGCGGATATAAAGGTTGCTCGAGCGAACCCCGTTCTGTAATGATTCGGAATTTCAGCTCAGAATTCTTCAGCTTCATTTTTTCAATTCTTTCATACTTTCTTTTTTTTAGTCCTTCCAAACTTCTGAGTCCTTTTCTAAATAAAAATTACAACTCAAAAGACCCAGAGTTTTGTCAGACCCAGAGTTTAGCCAACACTCAAAATCCTAACAATCTCCCCCTTTGGCAATTAATGGACAAAACTCCCTAGGACAATACAAATTGATTTACCCAAAAAGAAACCCAAAATACATTGAAATAAATAAAAAAATAGCAATTAGCAATAGTAGATCCGCATTGTCTCAGTAGATTTGTATTGTCTTAGTAGATCTTCATTGTCTTTGACTCGGATTGAACTTCTTGTTCTCCCCCTTGATCTGTCACCTTTCTCCCCCCTTTTATCCATAATTTGACAAAGGTAAATATACGAACATGCAACTTTCTGATTAATAGCTCCCCGTCAGTAGTAACTCCCCCTGAATATATCCTCGTAGCAGCGTTGGGGTGGGAGCTTGACATCTTTGATCAGGGCTTGTTACATGTAGTTACCCACACTTGTGTAGTTTGATCTTTCAGCAGCGTGTGAGTAAACTCTTTAGGCAAATCAGATTTTCTAACCCAAATTTGAGTCCAACCCATGAATTTAGCTAATACTCTTTCAACTCTTTCATACTTTCTTTTTTTTAGTCCTTCCAACCTTCTAACTTCTGAATCATTTTCTAAATAAAAATTATAACTCAAAAGACTCAGAGTTTTATCCTGTCCAACCTATGAATTTAGTTAACACTCAAAATCCTAACAAATGTAATCTCCTAAAATGATATATCCTCAAATTTTACTTCAATAGAAACTGATCTCACCAAAAGATAGAACACATCTTTGAAAATGTGGTTAATGCATATCATTAACAATGCATATGCCGAGAACGGCTCCTTACCTTAGTGGTTAGGAGTGACAATTCTCATTGGGAGGTCTTCGGTTTGAACTTGTCCTCCTCGCGTGTGTGAGTTATGTCTAACTCTCCTATCATGTGTCATGAGTCCCAAGGTCCTAGCCCCTTTGATGGGTTAAAAAAAAAATACAATGCATACGACGGTACTATTCACGTTGTGCTGATTTTACATACTATTCACGTTGTGCAGATTTTACAGTGGGATCAAAACTTTTATTGAAGTAAAATTCTATGATAAATCAATGGGGAGGATAGACATTCATTATGAGAATCGGGATCATCTGAGGATATCTCTTGGTGAGCGTGAGTAGACCAATTATGGTCCGCCGCGTCACTGCAGGCAGACCCTGCCCCAGTTGCGTGGCAAGCTACTACCCACAATGATATGACGGTCCTCGATTGGTCCACTCACGTTGGTCGCTGTGGGAAAAACCCTAGGACTCTCATTTTAAAGGCCCACTTCATAATTAGGTAGGCCAGATCCACCCAGATTCCACTCACGCAAAGCGTATGGGAAATACTGGGAATTTCTACGGGTTCAACTGTCGGCCGAGATTTCAGCCGATAGACCGTAGTAGTGCTGTGACACATGAGAATTCTCGGGGAAGTACAAGTACACTTCCAAATTCAGATATCTGTTTGTAGTCTACCAATTTAACTTTTTTCCGTTCACACTGTTGTTATGACAATACAACAAAATTTTCTTCATGTCTCACACTGAAAAGAAGAAAACACCCATCAAGTACAAGTTCAGACATCTGTTTTTAGCCAACCAAAGTAACTTTCTTTCCTTCACATTGTTGTTATGACAAAACAACAATATTTTCTTCATGTCAGACTGAATAAAAGAAAAAACCCATCAAGTACAGTCCATTTACGGTCTCCTAACCCACCAATACCCACTTTCTATATACACCAATCTTTCATTCATATTACAACTCTCCCCTATAATGGAAGAATCCAAATATGCCTATCCATTGCTGACCACTCTTACCACTACAAACCCAAACAGCTACTGATCTTATGGACTTGAACACCAAGCCCCTCATTCAAAGTAGCAGTGAGCCCAGGCACAAACTTGAGTCTACAACTTTTATCAGAAACATCAATCTTAAATCGTCTAATCAGAGAAGCAGCAACACTTTTCATCTCCATAAGAGCCATCTCCTTCCCAAGACACACACGAAGTCCCCCTTGAAACACTGGGTACTTGAAGGGGCTTTCTGGGGTGAACTTCCCTTTCTTCATCCATCTCTCTGGCTTGAATTCGATGCAATCACGACCCCAAATCTCCTCAATCCTCCCCATAGCATAAGGATGATATGTAACTCTAGTACCCTTATTAATAAAAGTTCCATCAGGGAGAACATCATCTTCCAAGGCGAACTTGGAGTCGAACTGTACAGGTGGATAGAGCCTCAAGCTCTCGTATATAGCTGCATGCAAGTAGTCCATTCGTTTGAGCTGATCCAAGGTTGGAACTTCTTGTTGGTCTTTCATTTCTTGCATGATTTCGTTCCGGATCTTGTTCTCTACTTCTGGGTTGTTGGCGATTAGATAGAAGAAAGTGGTCAAACCAGATGCGACCGTGTCTCGACCAGCCAATAAAAAGCTGATTACTATGTCTCGTAGATAAGTGTGGTCGTTGACCGTGGACATGAAACGAGAGAGAAGGTCATGCCGATTAGAGAGCCCCATCTTTCTCCTTTCCTTTATCACCTCATCAGCAAAACCGTTGACGATTTTAATGGCTTCTTTAAGCTTTTTCTCAGAGCCTATGTTGAGCAGCCTCTTCATCTTCCATATCAAAGGCGACGCCAACGCCGCCCGCCTCGCCGACAGCTTCGAGGCAAGGTCGAACGCCACCGCCAGCTCCGACATCGGCGGCAGCGGCTCATTCAGGCAACCAGGATCCAACCCGAATGAATCTTGCATATGTTGTCGAAGGCGAAGCGCCGGAAAACGTCTTGCAGGTCTAGAATCTCGTTGGGTTTCCCAGCAGCAGAGTCGAGGAGATGGAGAAGCCGATGCTCGATCTCGGCGGAGACTATTTGGAAGGCATGGGATCTTACTGAGACGCTGCCGAGCTCTAGGCTTGCCATCTTTCGCTGAAACCGCCAGAGGTCGCCGTCGACATTAAAGATACCGCGGCCGAGAAGGTCTCCGAGTATAGTAGAGAAGGTCTTGCCTTTTGGGTAGTTGTCGAAACGGGTTTTGATCATGTGCTCGACGTTTTCCGGGTTGGCTGTGATGGTGTTGCCGAGTATGTGGATGTGGATGGTTTTGGTGGGGGATTGGCGGAGGAGATGCGTGTACCAGTCGCAGAGATTGTCGAATTTTCCGACCCAGCTTGATGTTAGATAGCTGTGGCAGATGTCACAGTTGCACCAGAGTTTCATCCTTAGGAAATAGAGGAGAAGAGAGAAGAAGGAGAAGGAGATGGTGAAGAAGAAGAAGAGGAAGAGAAACGAGGTTTGAATTAACACCCACATAGGAGCTTCAACCTCCATTGCTGTCTTCTGCAACTACTGTGAAAATAACAGAACCCCAATTGAGGAAAGGAGGAAAGAAGATAGAGAGAGAGAGAGAGAGAGAGAGAGAGATGACTTAGGCAACGAGGGAGACAAACGTAGTGGGCGTTTTATAATGGAGCTCGTTTGCAATATAATTTCTGTGGTCGCTTTCTTACCACCTACTGGAACCGTGAGTCTGGATTTGTGAGGTTCTCGTGAGCAAGATTATTTAATTAAGTAGAATCCACCTATTAAAAATTAAAATCGTTCAAGATCAATATATTCTCTTTTCACACGTTTTGGTCCAATTTCACCCGGAGAAGGAATTTGGCCCACTATCATATTTACAAAGATCTGAATTACTTACAGGACCACATATTAAAATTTTTAATGTCTTTCTATGCCCTTTTCTTTTAAATAGTCAATCATCTTCATATAGAATAGTAATTAAAGACTTTCAAAGAATCACCTATTTTTCATAATTTCACTCTAAGTTTCATTAAATAAAATATTTATAATCTAAATACAAACTAACCTTATCTTAAGGATAAGAATGATCTACTAATCACCAATATCCGAACCACATATAGTTTCTTCAACATGTAGAAATTTCCCTCACACACAAAATCCTTTATAAGAAGAAAATTTATATATTTCATACATGATTAATCTAATGGTATGGGGCTCACTCGTTGTGAAGTGAAGTTTTTCAGAGATCAATCTAATGGAGGTCACATTTGTTTTGTGAATCAACCACATCTCTCACTTACGTGCATAGAGTTTGATTCTTGAATACGCAGCGTCTTCGTACATAATCGTGTGTTGGCTCTCTTCTCACAGTTGTGGGCCCTCTTGGCTTAGCCTCAAAAGAAATAAAAAAAAAAAAAAAAACGGAAAACAAAACAAAACAGATAACATGCGTTTGTTTGGAATGCATTAGATTTTTCAGAAAAAGAGCACGACCGAAGAAAGGGTCTTAGTTTCAAATTTCATGTGGTGCAGAGTTGTACGGTTGGGACCCATGCACTGTACAGCTACCACATGAATTACCACGGATAACACGTGCGCAAAAAACCAAGAAAAGTTTGAGTTTGAGCGTGAGACGCATCCGAAGACGTCACGAACAATTAGGAAACTTTCAAGCACGTGCTCTCGATTCCCAGCTACAGTTTTCTTTACTTCCTCTCTTTACTCTTTGTTACAGTTTTTTTTTTTTTTTCCTTCCCTTCCATTTTCTTCCACATATTTTAATATATAATAGTATGTATTGGGAGAGGAGGAGTGGAAAACTACAAATAGAATATAAGGGGAATGTATGTATGTGTATGGGAGAGTCAAAAGATGAAGCTGGTGGGGGACATGATGAAATAAATATTATATATGTTTCTTTAGATTTATATTTTTGGATTAGTCTTTGTACATTAAATAAACTAATCTTCTATTTGTATGCCTAGTTAGAGAGCCAAGAAAGCCCCTTTTTTTTTTTTTTAAAAAAACTCTCATTTAATATAAGCTTAACAAATGGCTAAAAGGGTAGTTGTCCTATGATATTTTCTAAGAATGGAAGTTACGGGTAATTAGGTATTACAAGAGTTGTACTTTGAGAATCATCTTATCACTCTATAGGCCTGTTTGGTTGATTTGAAATGTGGATGAGGGAAAATGATTAAAACCTTATTTTGGGTTTTGTTTTTCTTTTTTTCGTTAATATATTTAACTTCTATGTAAATGGATCAGAAAATGAAATAAGATGTTGTCGTTATAATTTATATGCTAAATTTAAAATGGGTTTTTCTTTTCTTTTTTTCGAGTTGAAAGGATTACATTATACAATGGGGGAAAGGGAGAGAGTTTTCTCTTTATTAATCTTTTTCAATTAACCCAGTTTTGATCAATTGAGAACTTACACATCTACCCTAGTGAGCCATTCCTCATCCTAATTTAATTAAATCATGGAGGGTTAAGTTGAGTCACATCAAGAGAATAAATGGATAACCCAGTATGCTAGGGAGTTGCATGTTCTCACCCAATTATATACCTATAGTTCAGTCCTTGATTTTATTCCCTGTCTGTGAAAATGGTGTGAAAATGGCCTTTTCCTAATACCCTATTGGGCTCACTTCCGTATCAATCTAGTCTAGTCTGGTCTTCCAAGGATCTAACCACCTTTGCTGGTACAAAATAAAAATAAAAACCACTATACATATTATATGGTGATCTGAATTTAAGAGTTAAGAATGATCTTATTAGATTAGATTGATATTTGATCAACCCTAATAAATGTCAAACACCACTCATCTCCTACCTAGGTGGCCTTCATGCAAATTGGGGACACACATTTTCTAATGGGAACCAACTTTTTTTTTTTTTTTAATGTTATTTTATAAACTCTGTTTATAAATGGTTGTTACATGGATGTTAAGCACGCACTTAACTAAAAAGCAAGCAACGAATTAAGCACACATCCGATGAACCAATACATTGACTAATCAAATGACAGATTCCCTGCCACATGTGGTCTCTTGGCAATCCCTCCAACTCCATCCATGTCATCGAATCTCTCAATTACAAAACGCAGATTTGTTAAATCCATATGCATCATCCATGACGAAGACTCAGTCATTAATTTTTAGTTTTCTTTCTTTCCAATTATCTTTTAATATTTACTCAAGATAATAGTAATTTGTGAACTTCTTGTGGTGTTCATTATGTACAACCACTCCTCTTAGAGATGTGGGATTCCCATGGATAAAAAAATGCCAAAAGAACCAACACCACAGGATTCTAAATGAGCCGAGCTGACTCGAGACTCAACTCTTCATTTGCAGTTCAAACTTCGATCAAGGTCGAGTCAAGGTTTGAGGGGCTGAGCTCAAGTTTGGCTAAACATGAAGTCAATCTCCAGCTTGGGCTCAGGGTTATACATAATGTAACCATAATCAAATGGAGCTCGAGCTAAGTCAAGCTTAACAGGCCCTATCCTCAATTAGACTCGTCGGCTCGGTAGCTCGACTCTTTCATTATCTCACAAGTGAAGTCGAAACTGAAGCACAACCTAACTGAGTCAAACTGGCCGACTCATTGACAGTCCTGTAGCACTGGTTTGAAAAGGCTTGATCCATGATCATCTTACTTTATTTTGAGATGGGCCTCACAAGAATTCAACTCAAAATAATTCTCTTCATTTCTCACTGTTGTTATAAAAAAAAAAAAAGAACAAAAGAATTACATAAGAGAGAGAGAGAGAGAGAGAGAGAGAGAGAGAGAGAGAGAGAGAGAGAGAGAGAGAGAGAGAGTAGAAGGCTATTCTAGAAGCAGCAGTGAGCAAGGCATGCATGACTTTCAAGATCTAAGCCAGCGATGAAAGTTACAGCATTTCAGCATGTGCTAAAATACAATAGGAAAAAAGAATAAGCAGGTGTCTGTGTCTTACTCACTTTGCTAATTTTAATATGACAGGTAGCAAAGCTGAAACACACGATAGAGATAAGAAAATGAAAAGGTCGCATGCACACACCCTTTCTTTTTTTCTACTTTAGAAATTTCAACATGAGACATGGGATGGGATGGTTTTTCTACAAAACGTGAGTCATCTGAGGCTTCAGTAAATCAAGGCAATCTGTCTCTCTCAGGTGCGTGGTGCAGTTTTGGATATAAATTAAGTTCTCTCAGTTAAAATTCTACAGAAACTATATTTGCTTTAACTTAATTGTACTTTATTATAACAAAAGGTCTCAATCTATATATAAGAGAAGTGACTAGGATAAAGAATAAAATTTAGTTTATTCTTAGCATTTCTATCCAACTACCTCTCTTTCCTTTTAATGATAGGGAGTGGTTTTTAAATCCGTTGCAAGCTATGATGCATGGTTACTTTAAAATAGGCCATGTTTTGTGTCGTATCATATTTTATACATAACTTTTTATGAGTAAAATCCGTATCTTTACCATATCGATGACATGTCTTTGTCATATCCATACTGTATCCAGGCATTATAGGTTATAAGAGTCTCTATTGGGCTTTTGCCTCCTTCACTAAATAGATGGTAGAAGAAAACAAATACACATTAAAAAAAAATCATGTCAATGAAGTTACTATCAAAATTAATGAGACTGCCTTTCCTAATTTGTTATTCAACATACGGCAAAAGTATAATATATAACAAAATGTGCAGTATAATATTGTTTTCATTAAAATTTTAGCAATGAAAACTCAACATATAGTAATATTTGCGTGTCCTTTGAAGAATTCCGATAAGTACTACAACAATATTTCTTTTTAATAAACGTTTTCAGATTTAGAACTCGTTTGTTTACTTAATATTAATTCAAGGGAATGTATAGTAAAGCTTGGAAGAGGAGGATATTACAGGTGTGAAGAGTGAAGGATTTAGGTGAAGACTAACATGGGATTCCAACTTAATTCCCTGGTATTTGATCTAGTGTGATGGTAGGTCATTATTTCTTATCAAACGCCTTTAGTTATAGCTCCGTTGGTTAGAAACATCTATATGTCAGTGCAAGTGTGCGTAGAGTCCTAAATAGATAATATAAAAAAAAAAAAAAACTCTGTGAATAAAAGGTTAAAAAAAAAAAAAGAAACTGGTGCTAACATGTTTGTGATTATTTCATATTAAAGACTCTGCGTCTTGAAGTTTATTATGTGAAAATGTTACACTAGATTTTTAAGACAGTTTTTTATCTAATGGTGATCATGATCATGATCCAGCTGAAACTCGACCAAGTACAAGTTAAAATTGGTTGATTCATCTTTCTCCGCGTGAGTTCGGGTTTATACCTCTACATGGACACAATTATTTTGTGGGTCCAGAATGCAGGCCTACACCTTGAACGATTATCAATTGAATTTAAGAAGGAATCGAAATACAATTTTTTCTGTTTGGGTCCTTCAAGTAATATTCAAGGATGAATGACATACCTGTGGCTCGCTAGGCCTTCAAGCCTATCTAGTTTGCTTTGTCTCCAGTTTTGAAGGGTTCTAAGGTCCATGAACCAGAGCCAGGCTTAAAAGTAATTGCCCACCGGCTCGGGCTTTTTATGTTAGGGCCTATCAGCCGGACCAGACCATAATCTTGTAGTGGCCTACTATATTTTTCTCATACGCATATGCTTAATGAATTAAAATATTTAATCATATTTATCATTCTTAATTAGTTTTAAGTTTTTTACACTAAACAACTATTGTTTCTATTAATCATGTGACCTTTTGCCTTATAAAGAGAAATAGTAAACTATCTTAGTCCTAAACTAATCGAGGGGTTTCCTGAAGTTTTCCAGCTTGCGTATTCTCTGCACAAGTATGCTTCTTCGGCTGTCTTTTGAGCCGAACAAGTACACACCTCTGCCTTGTCCTCCGCCCGAGTACACAACTCGAGATACTCTAGCAGTGCCCAGGGTCAATCCCTGGTGTGCCGGGTGAGAAGCAATGGCTCTTACCACTGATGCATCTCATGCTTCCCGATTGATCATACGACTTGTTACATCTACGGCTACATATTAATTAAATAATTTAAACCTGCTAAAATAAAATAGGAAACCATTTATTTAGCCCTTTAGGATGGAATTGTTCATATTTTATGATAGAATTATTTTCCACATTTATAATGAAATAATTTACCATTTACTAATTAAAGCTATTGGGCGTCGATCCTGCCCGAACATTACATTTTCGAACAAGATTTTGGCTTTTTGACACTAGTTGGGGACTGTCTAATTTTCATTGCTAATATTGGGTAAGAACTAATAAACATGGTTTTTAGTAAGACATGTCCGTAACAAATAATAAAAAATTTTCACATTTGTGTTTCAACTCCTCTCTAAAATATCTTAAAAATTAATTCACATTTTAATTTTACCATCGTGTATAAATAGTGCTTGGCATGATGTGGCTTAATTATGCTATAAATAAAAATGGGTTAGGGTGTCATGTTCCAGTGGCTAGAATCAATGTTTTAAAAGGACCAGCCATTGAACCATGACACCAGTTGAACATTAAAAAAAATTTAACTGAAAAGTAAATGATCCATGAAAAAAAATCTGAAGTTTAAAAATAATATTTCATTTCTTTTATTATATATACTCTAAATGTTGTTTTAAACCTATAATAATCTAAAGTTTAAGTTTATTAGTTCATCATATTTATTCTTCAGTTTTTCCCATTGCCTTGTTAAAAATCTCGACTCCTCACCCGGGTCAACTAAGGATAAGAACACTTACCAAATAAAACCTATTTACGGCCTGTTTGTTTGCATCAAAATTACTTAAAAATTGAATACATGAGAATTTATGATCAAATGAGTTCACCAAAAAGGTTATTAAAGAGGTAAGAGGTAGGATATATATATTAAGTGAAGATGTAGATGAGATCTTGACTTTCTTTGATCTTGAATTACTAATTAGGGTGATTGGAGGTCATTTGATGTTCATTTCTTTATATTCATGACCTTCTGTTTTCATTTGTAACCATTTATGGGATCGATTTCCGTATATTCTTTGCAAACAAATAGGTCTACCAATATGACGTTTTGATTGTAGCGTACACACCATTATACAGCCGTTCCAGTTCAACCGGTTGGACTTGGACAGCCCCGGCCGATTTGGTTTTGGAAAAAATCTGTTAAAATATAAGGGTCCCACATTTGCGGCGCGATTTAAATGTTGTTTACATCACATTGACATATTTAATACTAATTGTATGTTTAAAGTAAGAATAATCAAGCTTATCCTAAGCAGTTGGTAGAGGCATTGACACTTTGATCATTGAAAATTGGTAAGCAAATTAGCTCGTGATGGAAATCAAATTCAATAGCCAAAATAGAAGGTTGCAAAATTTTGTTTTTTTTTTTGGAACGGAAAGCTGTCCTTATTTCTAGTAGTCTCCTTTAAAAATTGTTTAGCTTGTTCTGTTCTCCTATATCTTATTGGATTCTTCAATCTCCTTCTTGAATTAAAAACAAAAAGAAAAAAAAGCATCCTTTTAATAATATCCATGCTAAACATAGGAACAGAACATGCTAAACTTGGAAAGCTTCCTGTTGTGGTCCCAGTGGAAGTGTCCAGGCACATTAAAAAAAAATCTCAATAGGAAAAGCGAGTATCACATTTTCTTGTAATTGCCGGTTGGTACTCGTTTTTACTTTACATTATGATCAATGGGCTCAACAGGGATGATGTAGTGGAGTGTGGACCACAAGTGTCTCATTGATGTGATATATTGCAGTAACACTTTGGGGACAGGTTTAGGTGAGATTCACGAAGTTGTGATGGAAAGAACCTAAAATAATGGAGATTTGGAGAAGGCCCCTGGTGTTTCACCCTTTGATCCAATGGCTTAGATGCACTGTCATGCCACTGGAATATGACAATACCACATTCATCTTTTCTTGGCAAATCCAAAATCTGGGGTATTGATATCTTCTAAGCAAAAGGGATGCTGTGACTTATTTCCTGCTCTCCTCCATTAGCATTGCACTGACTCCCCTCTTTTCTTCTTTCACCTATAACGTTATTTGACAACTTACATGAAATTGAAAGACACTAGTAGTTGGTCAGATCTTTCCCCATTCTCTTCTTAAACAAACTTTGAAGTGATAAACCCTGCATTATTATCTTTGCTTTGCCTCTGTTTGCTACTGATCATGGCACAGAGGCCAAACACTATGTTATTATTCACCTTCTCCTCAACTCCCACTCCTCATTGTTCATAGAACCATCCGCAGGAAAATTTGTATAAACTGAATAAACGTTGGAATGCTGCATTCGTCGATCATTTCTTCCATAAAAATATTAATAGGGTTTTTACAGTTTGTGCACTACAATGTCAAGTTTGAAACATCCTTCTCTCCTCAAGAAATATGAATACTCCTAATTTTGAGTTTGTCAAGAAAGAATAGGAGAGGTCCAAGGAAGAAAAATGGCTATGTATGTGGCATATAATATCGCGGGTTAAGGATAAGATTGTAAAGAATTGAAATCAAAGTACGCTAGTAACATTTTTATATCTTTTGTCATTAGTGCCTAAGAAATTCAAATTTTAGAGATACTAATTCATAATATCTTCCTAAAAGAAAGAAAGATAAATTGAGATGATATATTGCATTCCCACATTTCTTTCATTGATGAGTGGTAGAAAAAAAAAAAGTATGACTCACACTCTGACATGACATTGGGCCTATTACGGTCAAAGACTTCGTGTGGGAAAGGGAGCGCATCTTTTGCATGTGGTAATAGCCTTATTTCTTAGCTCAACCCTTCGTACTACTATAATGAATAGTTAAAAAACAATATATTCATAAATTGGATTGTCTTCAAATCTCATCTTAGAGTTTATGATCACTATCATCATTTGTAGGGCCTGCATGATAAATAATTAAAACATCGAATCTAATCATTCATTTTGCATTCTTCTGATTTAAAAGTTATAGGACATTTTTTTTTTTTTTAAATCTAGTAAGGATTATTAGAGAACGGCTTCTTACTAAGGTGATAAGGAAGGGCTTTTCTCAACTTAATATCCAGAGTTCGAACATTGGATACACCACATCTTTCCTGCATATGCGGGCTCCCCTCCTACTTGTACGGGTGTTCTTCTCGTATGTGCGGACTCCTTTTCCACGTGAATTGGCTGTCTTTCCATGTGTGATGGCCGACTCTCTCTACGGTCCCAACCCCCTTAGTTGGGTACAAAAGAAAAGGTTAAGACTATGGAATGAAACAAAAGTTCACTCCAAGTTAAATCTTTTTAGTCCTAAGAAATGATCTTATATATTGTCGTTTGCACGGTGCTAATGTTTAAATACTTCCAATTTAATCGGTGTAAATGTCACCTATGTTTGATCCAACTCAACCAAATACATGTCTCTCTATATATCTACCAAAGAGTTTAACTCTCCCTCTGATCACATGACTATGGGAGTGACTGACCATTTGATTGATTACTTGTAAATTATATAGTTACATTTTCAACACAACTTGAATGAAGCTTTTCTATCATCGTCATCATTACTTGTCAAGGCCTTCTCCTATTTATGTTAGGATTAGTTATATATAAATTTTATTTTTTTCATTCTTATCTATTCAGAGACAAATCTTTCAATAGGCTAACTTCTCCAAATCTATCTGCACTACTTTCATTCATTGAATCTCTTTGAAATCCTTCAAAAAGATGAAACAAGGATGTGACTACATGAGTTGAAGTAGGTGACTGTCACCACCGTTTTGTTTTAACAACATAAGATCATTTCAAACAACATAATGTCATTTCAATTAGTCATTCATCATTCATAAATTAGCTGAAGTTGGGACTGCAATTATAAATATCGTGGATATTTACCTATGATCGTATTTTCCCAATAAAGTTATTTCAGACATTGTACAACAAAAAACAAATTTTTTTTTTTTTTTTTTTTTGTGTAATATCAGCTAATGAAAAACTAAAAAAAATCCCAAAAACCCATAAGATCAGTTCTTTAAATAATTATGCTATGCTTATTGCTTATAATCAGTTAAATTAAACAACATTAACATCCACAAAAATTTCCCCATAACATAAAGAGAGTAACCTCAAATTCTCAAATTTTGATAAAGACCCTCCCACCAGACAACTTTCCTGAGAGCGATGCATGTGAAAATGGTGGGTTCCACAACATGGGTTGGAATTCCATTGTAGTACAGTATGAATTTTTGATCCGTATGTGTAAACCTTGGAAACGTGAAAGTGAAAAGCCCCCAAAATCCCATGGGCATGCAACAAAATGCATTGTCCACATTCCGCCGTAAGAGAAATGTTTTAGGCAACTTTCCACCAAATCCCCATCAAACAAATTCCATGAAATCTTCAAGGAAGGCAGCTAGGCAGTCACATAAAAAGGATCACAAGTGTGGCCCACCTTGTCCAAATCATATGCCAAAAACTGAGAAGGAATGCGCATGTTAGGGGCGGTGGAAGGAATTCGCATATAGCTGCTGCAGATTTTTATGTTTTTTCCAAGTAAGGGGCTGGTCCATGAGAGACCTGCACATGCATGCAAGGGGCAGATAACTCACTCATACATCAACCACCTGTGAAGCTTTGACATATAAACGAGTGTAACTCTAAAGTGGCGTTCACCTATTGAAATCTGAACCAACCAATAACTCCCACACAATATTATGGGCAGTGGCGAACTCAGGATTTTTGTTTAGGTGTGGCTAAATTTTTGTTAGAATTTCTTGTTCAACTCTGTTCATTTTTCTCCACATCTAAAAAAGACCCATACAAGGGTTGAAAATTATTAAACTTTTGAAGCCCATAATTAAGGATTAGGATGATCTAATAATGAGGACCATTATTGGCAAACCTCTGCTCCATACCAAGATCATTATTGGCACTCACACAGGTTGCAGTTTGAAAATCTCTCTCTCTCTCTCTCTCTCTCTCTTTCTCTCTCTCTCATATGTGCATTCACACAAAAACAAAGCATAAATAGTCCATCAATGATAGTAATGAGAAATGAGAATAATAAAATTCTGAAATGTAGCACAGTTGGAAGATGCTAGTGTCCCTCAACCACGAGGTTGTGAGCAAGTCATGTAATCAATCAAAACACAAAATAATGATGATGATCACAACATGGTTCGGCTTTAGGCCTGATGCAATTTCAAGCGAACAAATACTAATTGCTGAAGCCTTGAATGATAATCACAACACTACTATCAACTACTTATGGGAAGACACCAACTCCAATCAAACAAGAAATATAAATGAAGTCAAATAATATTGCCCAACCCTTATCCGTGATTGACAAATCTCACTCATTCATAGATTAAACAAGCACACAAGATCCGAAAAAAAAACCCCAAAATCAAGTAATGTAATAAAGAGAACCATAAATAAAAAGCCATACAGCGACATAACCCTATGTACCTCTATCACAAATCTCACTCATTCATAGATTAAACAAGAACACAAGATTAAAAAAAAAAAAAAAAGCCACCCAAAATCAAGTAATGTAATAAGGAGAGACATAAAAAAAAAAAAAACGCTAACTTCTTTATGCAATACCTAAAATAATGAATGGAATCATTTATCATAGAAGATAGGGAGAGGGAGAGGGAGAGCGAGAGCGAGAGAGAGAGAGAGAGAGAGATAGAGAGAGAGAGGCGACAATGACATAGTCACATAGTGAGAGAGAGAGAGAGAGAGTTGACATAGAGAGAAGGGGATTAGATAGATTTATCTGAAGCCAGGAATGATTGTCACAACCTCACATGTATACGAAGAGAAGCGATGCACTCGAAGGAAGAAGCCAAGAAGCCAGAAGGAGGTGGCTGAGGTTGAGAGGAGTGAAGAACAGAAGATCGAAGTAGGGTTGTTTTTTTTTTTAATCTTTTCTTCATTCATCATTTTTGTCTTTTTGATATGGGGCGATGGCCTTAAATATATGGGGCGTGAGCCTTGTTCATGTGGGGCGTGGGCCAGTAGCCCAATATAACTTTAAAGGGGTTTTGAAATTTGATCTGGGGTGGCCGCCCCAGATGCAAGTAACGTGGGTCCGCCACTGATTATGGGTATCTTCAAATTATACGTCAATCCGAGTCTTCTCTGCGGTTGTATTGACGCATTTGATGAAAAGCATGTACATTGAGAGTTCTTGTAAAAATTTAGGAGTACCACATGTACCTGAAATACATTTATCTTCAATAGTTTGGATTTCAATAGGTGGGCCCTACTATAGAGTTACACTCCTTTTAGCTCTGGATTTCTCTGGGGTAAATCCTCACTGGATCCGGATTGTGGGTGGCAAGCCCGCCACTTAAACAGTGGGGCCCACTTTGCTGATCAAACCAGCTGGCATCAGACGGGCCTATTTTGTGCCTTTGATAAGGAGTGATCCCTTGATGCAGACGTCAGTATTATGCTGCTGACAGCAGCTATTTTAACCTGTGTGGGGCCCACCTCTGCATGATGAAATTTGTTTGAATGAAATTGACTCGTTTGTTTCTTGTAAGAGAAATTATTCAGTCTGCTGTCGGTAGCTGGGACCAGCTATTCTATATGTGGGGCCCAATATTATCTGATCAAACTGGTGAGATCCCAGAATACATAATGTGAGAGTATTTTATGGCCTTTCTAATCTGTAAATTTAATTTCCCCACTACCTTTGATAGAAAATACATTCTTTAAAATTCTTAGAACATCAGTTCCAATTAAGAGCTCATTATTTTCATAGAACTGAGTCTTAGGAATTCTAAAAAATATAATCCTCCTATGGTGACCAAATTTGAAGAAATAAAGTTATTAATCCATAAATGGCCATCAAGTAATCTAAGCAAACCTCAATTGCTCTAGTAAATCAAATTTTAGGTTCCATTTGCATCTCTACTTTATCTCATTCACCCGTCACCTCTTTAATATTACTTCGTTGAAACCCAATTTCTACTAAGTCCTTTGAATTCAATTTCATGAAAGCAAGTGAGAACAAACAGACCCTTGGTGTTATAAATAAATGGGGAATGTAATTTGAGTTAGTTGGGTCTCCAGTTGTAGCTCTTAGCCGGTTAGGGGGAATGGGAGTGAGTGAGGGCTTTCCTTCTAGTCCCCAATGTAGCCAAAAGGGAAATAATAAAAAGAAAAATTGAGTGAGTTGAAATTCAGTGTACTAAACATCCACTAGTTTGAGTTCATCCCAGTACTATCACTATAGTTTCATTGAAATATCTTATCATGAAATAATCCTTTAAATTTAATTAATCTTCAAAAGTAGGTTTATCTCAAGATCATAGTAAAAGTAAATACAAGGGTGAGATTTTATTTATATTTTCTAAAAATGTGGGTATTTATGATTTGAATGAAGTGGGGGTGTTAGCTATTTTAGAAGCACATTGATGCTTTTCTAGAAGTTTTAATAGCAACCTTATTGTAGAAAGCAGTTCTTCTAACGCCATCACTTGGGTGTCCAACTAAAAAGTGTAGCATTGGGAGTTAGTTCCTTTTTAATGAGATTCAAGCTTTATCTTCAAGCATTTATGTAATCTTTTGTCATAAGCTTACATCAGCCAATTTCATGGCTGATGCTTTAACCAAATAAAGGGTTGAGAGATTGTTTCCGTAGGATGGGCGGTTCATTTTATAGTAATGTAGTGTATGGGGGTACAATGTTCTTTTACCTCTTGTTCCTTTGTTCTTAATCTTTCTTGTATTCTCTTCTCCTTTTTAATGAATGTTTTTTTTTTCTTGATTTTTATTGTTTTAATTATTTATTTTCAATGATATATTTGAAATTTACACAGTTAAAATCTAAAAAGTTAAAATTATCCTAGTATTACCTCATGCAATTTTATCATTTTTTTGTATCACAGCCTAGGGGGACGGGACCCAAGAAACCTCACACAAGTGAAAAGTGAAAAGTGGAAAGGACCACATTTATAGATGTATTGCGCCCTCGATTAAGGAGACTAAATCTCCAATCAAGAAATTAACTAGATTACTATCAGTAAAAAAAAAAAAAAAAAATCAAGAATAACTCAAGATTCTACTAACTCACCCATTCTTGATTAATTAAAACCTTTGCTCAGAATTGCACTATTTTTAGACTGATATTTGGAAGTGGAAAGCCGGCCTTGAATAAATGAAGGCTAAGGTTTTATTCGAAACAGTTTTGAATGATGGTTGATTTGTTCTAGGTGATCAATTTGTGACATTAGCATGACATCATGATTTGTAATAAATAGATTACATGAATAAATTCATATTGGAAAGGTAGAGAAATTGTGAAAAGCTATAGAGTTGAACTCATCACGTCAGCATTATGTCATACATATATCATAATAAAATAAGAAAATCAGAAACCAAGAAATATTTTAAAACTCTACACTCACTCCCTCTATTTCTTGGTGTCATATCTCGAACTCAGGACCTAATGACGTAAACCAAAGGTTTAAAATTAACCATCAAGACAAGGTAGAGATTCACAATTCTACACTTTCTCATTCAGATTTGTGAAGTACACTTGAAGGTGTAATTTATATTTCTACGTATTGCAATACATTATACATGGGATCCAATTCAGATGTATTTCTATACAAATCGTCTAAATTTGAATCTAACCACTCAATATGCATGAGAATATTTACTAAAACATCAATAAGAACTAATTTAACTGGCATTGATCTTCAATTAGCTAATTGTAAAAGCATAGACTCCAAAAAAAAACTAGATTGGAAGTGAGAGGGAAAGAGGAAACACAAAGAGGAAAAGAAACTAATGGAGAGTGGAGAAGGGACTGGACCATCACGCCTTTGTTTGCAGCTAACTGAATTCCGATGTATTCATGGGAAAATGGGTTCCAAACTTCCAACAACTGAATATTACATTTCCAGAAGTTCGTAGGTACAAGAACTGTCCTGCATCAAAATTTATTTCAATGAATCAATAATGTTGGGAAATGGGATCAATGATTTAGTTGAGAATCTCATTGGCATGCACTCAGAGAGATTTGATCCATGTAAAGAATACGGGATTATGCCACTAGATCGTATGTTTAGTCAAATTCCACTGAGAAATAATTGTAGGAGGTCAAATATGCATGGGTACCCAAGGAAGGAAAAGTGTACAAGAATATTCTTTAATGTGATGATGGGGTTCTAAGACTGATAGATTAGCAATGATGGATCCAAAATAAGGTCTGTTGAAGCTCTCTCTACCAGATCAATTTGAGAAGGGTATTAAGGCAGTACATACCTTGCATGGCAAGATGGCATGATCGTACCTTGTACCGATAGAAGTAGACATCCTTCCTATGATGAATATTTATGTGGCACAATACATGCAGGAGACGTTACAAAAACACTTCATTAAATAAATTCATCTTATATAAAGGGTGCAATGCTTTGTCCCAAATGCAAGTGATCGAAACTTGCAAATTATAGAAACAATGAGCTTGCAGATGATGTGATATTATAAAATAATAAAAGTTACTCGTCATGATTCGCATGAATATGAATATTGATTGGAGTGATTACATATTCTGAACCCCCATTCTGTTCTTCAAACCAAAAGATCTTATTAAGACATGAGCCATGTATAAAAGCAAATTACTTGGGAGAGACTTGGAACTACCAAAAAAAAAAAAAACATGAGAGATTTGATAGCCTTTTATAGATGTTCATCTTTATTTATTTATTTTTCAAATTTAGCCACATTTAGTAATATATACATTTCTTAGAATTCAAAGGAATTCAATTCCTTGCAAACAGATGCATGCTTGTAGTTCTACTATTTTCTGACTTTTATTGAAGTTTTCCTCAGCCATTTCTCATGTTTTTTTTTTATTATTAATTTTTGAAAGTAGTTTGAAAATGTAATAACATTATTAAAACATCATTTCAGATATATATTGCAATCTTTTGAAAATATGGCCGATATTTTTGACAAGCCCAATAACATGGTTCCGTAAGTGCTCCTGCGAAACCAGAGACTGCCTAAACCAAGCACATAGGTTGGATAATAGGAATAAAGTAACTGATATGTTAAAAGAGGAATGAAAGATCAGTTATAAACTAAGGAAGATTCTAGATAAAAAAAAAAAAGCTATTGTCACAAAAAATAAAAAAGAAGGATCTCTGATGTCAGGATGATTTAAAACTTGATTCTTCTTAGAATATTATAAGAAAAAAATGTCAGAAAATAATATTTTAAAAATTTTAAATTTACACTAAAAGTGTTTTTCCTTTATATTATTTTTATTTTTTCTAACTTTTTTGTAATTCTTTTACAATCCGAAAAAGACATGGATGGAATTAGGAATGATAGATATAAAGAAGTGCAATGTATCCAAGAACTTGGCTCATGATAAATTTGAATTAAGAAACAAAATTTATGTAGCCGACCCCATTATGATTGGGACAAAACTTTAATAACGATGATGATGATTTCATTTTCCGAAAACATTGTGACTTTTACCACATATCATCTTGAGCTTTCTTTTAGATATCCATGTGGGAGTTGGTCATAATGCGTAGCCCACATCTCATGTTTGATACCGTCTTAGATTTGCCCAACATGCATTTGTATGTATGTGTTTAGCGGATAAAACCTGCCAAGATCCTTTAATATATATTTTTCATCACTTACTAATAGTTTAAGCTTTTGGTATTTATGATTATTAACGTTCTCTTCGACCGAAGGGTTCGGTGTACCTATGTAATAAAATAAGAAGCCGGATGTTTTGATAATAAATATCCAGAAGGTCACGTGGTTAATATGAAGTAGCCATTTTCATATGGGATACATTTTCTTGGTTGTGTTGGTCTTGAGTCTAGAGTGAGTGGAGTGGTCAGTGAATGTCGTCAGATGATGGGAATTTCTATGTTTTTGGCAGTTGCAGCTGCAAACCTCCATTGCTTTTTAGTCGGCGATGAGTGCTAGAAAGATAAGAGAGCTGGGTGGGAGAATGAGGATAAAAGTCGGCGTCGGCGTCGGCGTCGGCGTCCGCATATCTCATGGAAGTAGCCGCGCGGCTGCGGTAGGCGGGTAAGGGTTAGGTGGGAACTGGTGTGGATAGATAGGATTGATGTCTTTTTGCGTGCAATGTGTTTTCATTCTCTCTAATTCTAATTCGCTTTTCAATGAAATGGGGCACCGCACAAGCCCATCCCACCATGCTTTGTCAGGGGAGTAGGCCAGGCTGTAGTTGTTGTGCCGGCTTTGTTTGAACTCCTATGCCACTGATCCAGTGTACCCACGTGGGCCGAAATTCCCCAACACAATTTCTCACCACCTAAGCAGGTATGTAGATGGACCTGTAGTTGCCCGTCCCCATGCATAGGCCTGTTTGTTTGCCATTGCCATGAGAATTCTTGTTGGGGTTATTTTGTGATTTTCCTTGTGTCATGGGATCTTATTTATGGTATTAATTTATGGTTTAAAATCTCGGTCTCGGTCGCGGTATCGGCTGGGCCGAAAAACCGATATGATATCGGTATTTGTCGTGGATATCGATCCGCCGCGGTCGTCGCGGTGCGAATTTTTTTTTTAATCCAAAAAAATTCGCAAAAACATTCAAAAAATCCAGAATATTAGAAAATGCTTGAAAACAATATTTTTTTTTCCATTAGTAACAACAATAAATCAAAATCTCGGTTACCTTAAGTTATGAGTCATGTCTGTGTCACAGTTCGTTGTTTTCTCCAGTATTTCATATAATGCAACCATTATTGATGCTCATGATCAATTTATTAGTATAAAATATAAGAAAATAAAGATAACATATCAATCATCATTTAATACTAATTCAATCATCAAATAAGTTGTGAAATTTAAGATCCCTGAAGATGACATATTAAAATCAGAAACATGATATGATAGTGAGATCGATAAATCATAAAGCACTTGGGCATCAAAAGGTTCATGGTTTACCTGAAATAAGAGTGGACTAGTAGAGTGTAGAGACTTGAGAGAGATTGGTGAGTATGGGTGTATTACACACTATTAATAATCCTTTGGTATCACAAATATTCTAACAAGTAACAAAAAAAAAATTTTTAGAAAAAATAAAGATTTAAAAAAAAATCATTTTGAAAACTCTAAATATATAGATCTAGCATAAAATTAAGTACGCAGATCAATCATTTACACACCATACAATGATCATGAATCATTAAAAGAACATATTTATGATGAAATCCCCAAAAAATGATATACTATAATACAAATATAAAAAAATCAGAAAATAAAAAAAATGGAAAAAAAAGTTCAAAATCATGTGTATGAGTAGATCTAGCATGCAAGTATGTAAATCTAACTTCTAAAAATCATGTGTATATAGATCTAGCATGATTTCTATGCTTCATCTAAAAATTTAAAAAAAAAAACACATAATAAAATGCTTTAAGTTGATTTTCTCTTACCTTAGATAATATTTTCTTCAAAAAATAGATGTTGGATTTGA
This sequence comes from Camphora micrantha, assembly GCA_003546025.1. Taxonomy (NCBI): domain Eukaryota; kingdom Viridiplantae; phylum Streptophyta; class Magnoliopsida; order Laurales; family Lauraceae; genus Camphora; species Camphora micrantha. Next base: position 12,869,629 of record QPKB01000004.1, on the reverse strand, counting down.
GAATATCCAAGAGGAATGTGTGATGGAGTATGGCTGCTGCTATGGGTAGAAATGAGATGAGAAGAGAGGAGAAGATGAAGATAGGGAAAAAGATGAAAAAATTAGGATTTTTACCATTTTTATCTCATCTCGGCCGACATTTTGAAAATATCGACTGAGATATCGGTTCCGCCGATATGAAGATCATCTCGGCCAATATAGGCCGAGATTTTGGCGATATTTACCGAGACCGATATCTCAATGAGATATCGGCTCTGTACCGGCTGATACCGGTTCATATCAGCCAATATGAACTAGTATCGGCTGATTTCCGATATGATCCAGTATCGACTGATTTTTTAATCCATAATGGTATTCATATTAATGTCAAAGGACAGTGTCGGCTCATACATGTGTTTTGAGTGTGGCTTACTATTTGGTTTGATAAAGACACAGATATTTGTGGGACTTGGGGCCCAATTGTAAGCGGTGCACAACCCCCTAGAAGGAGTTTCTTTCTTGTCTTTTAAGTGTCTTCTATTCTATTTAAAAGTAGTATTCTACTTAACCTATGTTTGTGTGGAATTGATAATAAAAAATGATGAATGATGAAATGTAATGGAAGATTTGCAAAATTTATCTATTAATATATATCATTATATATATATATATATATATAGGGAGATGCTTCTATATATGAGAGCATCTCTTACCTTATTATGAGAGTTATGGTGGGGGCTCTCACATTCATATCCAATACCAACAACTTAAATGTGAGGGCCACCACCCATATCTCTCATAGCAAAGTGAGAGATGCTCTCAAAGGAGAATCTCATATATATATATATATATATGTAACAATGTCTAGTAGGACTGGAATCTCTCCATCTAATGGGGCCCACTAGATCCATGTCTATTATTGAGAGGAGGGTAGATGGCAAGGTCTCCTAATAGACAAGGTGGAGCGGAAAAAAAACAAAAAAAAAAAAAAAAAAAAAAGCCCCACCAGCTTATCCTAACTTTTGATTTTAAAGCCTTAAAGCTAAATGGCATGCATCTTAGTTCTAATTCATTTTTAGATTCGATCCAAGCTGGGTAAATGTTCAACAATTGTAAATTTGACCTGGCTGATGCCAGATCATGAGATGACTAGAGTATCAATGGGGGTTCACGTGCAATCTGCTCCTACCTAGGAAGATATTTTCCATGTAGGGTATGCATTAAAGATAATAATATATTTAGGTTTTGATTCTAGGCTAGAGTAAGGGCCCACCATGTACCACCTGGCCTGAATTCAATCTGTTTACATTCCTAATCTATTAGTCGAACTTGGAAAGCAAATTATTTTCTCTATAGTTTTGGGTCGTTTCTCCTTACTACGGGTTGAAAGGTCTTGAGGACAATTCCTTCATTGAGGTGTTGGAACTGATGGAAGCTAGTAAAGGAGAGATGGAGATGAGTGAAGGCAAGACATGGAGAGGAGTGAAGATAGACAAGGTGGACATTGTAAGGCTCGATGATAACCACATATATAATGAATGACCTACTAGATCTTTTATGTGAATTATTATCCCCAAAGTTGAGGTATAAGTAGCCCACAACGACCATGATGTGTGAGGGGAGATAAACGGTTAATAAGAAGAAGATTTTTTCTCAAGATTGGATAATGTGGCAGTCATCATGACGTGGTCTATTCAGATATTCCCATGGACAAACAGGTGTGTAAGAAAGATGTATATTTTGGTTGATCCCACATGACCACATTTGGGCCTCTCACGATCAAACATGTTATGACAAGAAAAAGTTGGATTGCAAATTTTGTCTATGTACTACTTAAAAGTATATTTCTATCAAGCCTATACATAACAAATAAAGAATCCCGTGAAGATCTCTTCTAGCCTTCTCAAATCAGCAAAGAGGAAGCTATCAACCATTGCTATAAGAGGGAAGTGCCTAGAAGAAGATCAGGCCATCATCTTGAAGATCTGATCTGCTCAAATTTAAGACAAAGAGGCTAAACTCTTCATTAGTTTGTCTTTTTGCAACTATTGTCGACTCTAAGATCTCATCATGACAACTATAAGACTAAGATCATGGCAAAATTAACTAGCTTGTGGTATCATAGCTTCCACATTATGGAGTTGACAAATAGGAAGAGCGAAATATATCAAAAATAGATCAGTCTTCCATGGCTATCTGCGGATAATAACGAAGACATTCATGATTTGTTTTACCAGCTAATGCAAAGTACAAGATCTTGTTCTTGTGTATTAACCATTTTGATGCTTGAATATGCAATGGGATTTTTATTTTAGAAAGCCATGAAGTACCATTACCGAAGTTCCATGCATTTAAAACCAAACCTGGTCACATGATGTTTCTATTTGATTGCATCTAGAAACAAGGTTGATTTTGTGCAGGTTACATTACATAAATCTAAGTTCATCCCCCCAGTCCCCAAAGAAAATTCATATTAAGTACAAATTACCAAACACCCCAGATCTCCAATTTCAGGATTTATCTACAGTATGGCCTGGATGGTCAGTCATCAATAAAATACTGCATCTCTATTACAACAAAGTTGATGACATATCTCACTCATTGTTTAATCACAACTTTGGTGCTACAGTTCAACAAAAAGCAAAACATAGGATTCGGTCATTGTTTAACCCAACCCCACCCCACCCAAAAAAAAAAAAAAAAAACAAACAAACAAACAAACAAACAAGGAAAAAAAAAACATAAGATCCTTTATTCATATCTTTGGAGGGTTGATGCAAGAGAGTGAATATGCAAATATATAATTAAAATCCCATCCTTCTAAAGTTGAATGATTAGAAGGGGGTGACAATGATCAAGTAATTTTTTCACTTAGGTAACCTTTTGAGGAATTGCGTCGTTTCCCACTCATCTTCCAGAAAGATGGAAGAAGTATTTTTATTAGACACATTATCTTCTCCAGTGCAACCTCTTTTACAGGAATCCAGTCCATGCATGAACTGGACCAATTTCCATACAAAGCGGGTCCTTTTTATGCGTAAATCAAGTTAGGACTTCTTTACCCAAAAAGAAGAAAACAAAAAAGTTAGGGCTAGCAAATTCAACATTGGCACAGAAAGGGCTAGACTTTTATATATGGCCAAATCTCTCTTTGCAAAACTGTTTAATATCAACATTTTCAATCAGGTTAAGCAGTGTTGGTCTTCTTTTGCAAAATTATATATTCAATCCTGAAGTTTACACAAAGCGGAAAAGGCATAATCTAATAAGGTTTTATTCTCAAGGATTACTATCCAATCACTCCCAAGCCTGTAAAAAAAAAGAAAAGGAAGTAGTATCATAGACCCAGTACATTGAAGATTTAGACCCAACTAGAGAAAACTCTGTGACCATATCCACAATAGTATTTATTAAGGCCCATCATATTTACTAACTAGCCTTCTATGCATGGATTTACACAATTGAGTTGTACGTGGAAGGATCAAAGGCTCGATCTTGCTTGTGAGATTTAGTCCTAAGGTTAAAGGTCGAGCATAAACTGTATCAAAGGTTGGACTAAAGAAATTAGATAGGCACATGTAAGAGTTCTTTAGAACAACATTTGGATAAAGTAAAGCCAGATGTACAAAGTGTAAATAAAGTTTACGCAAAATATACAAGGTTTAAGGATTGAAGACTACTAAGGTACGAAATAAAAAATTGCATATCGGAGTGACTGTCATATGACAAAGTGATCCAAAGGAAGGTGTCGTGTTTGCTTTCTAAATGGGGTAATGGAATCAACAAAAATATTGTTGTTGTCCAGCTAATTTTGAGATGTCCAAAGGTGTGGGTCTTCTTGTTTATGATGACATGGTTGGTCTTACACATGAATATTTGATTTATACCAAGTGAACTAAGAAGCACACTAGAATCTTGATCTAAAAGAAGGGTTTGTACTGCCTCAACAGGGTTGCTTGCTGGAGTTAATTTATACCGTCCAGTTAAATCCCAAACTGGAGGATATCTCAAAACATAACTCATAGTAATAGCAAAGAGAATTAGCTGTGAGCATTTGACCAGTGCACCAACAGTGAGTGGTCATTTAACCAACAAAAAACTCCAACAAAAATTCCAGTATTAATCTTTGAAAGATAAGTTATGCGAAACACATTTGCTAAAAGTTCATACAAACGTGTGTAATATATGTATTAACCATATCATCATCATAATCACCATCAGTATCCAAGTGTAATCCCAACAAACTGTGGTAAGTTTAAAGCACACTAAATACTAATGTGCTTCCACACATGCATCTCTATGATATATGACTAATCAACATCATCACCACAGCATGGACCCCTTTTGCAGGTAGCTTCTCCACTTGAGCCACTGTTTGGATCCAATATGCTTTTAAGATAAGATAGACATAATGAAAGCCTCTTTATTATTTTTTAAAGCAGTGATTACGACCCTTGTGGAGTGATTTAAGAAAATCTGACCACCCACATGTGCATCAAAGTCCTTTTCTCCCAAACAAGAGATTGTGTTGCTTACGGTTCTACTTGATGCTGACATCCCCCCACAGTTTTTCCATAGTTAAGTAGAAATCAAAATACATGAGACAAAGGTACATGAGGCAAATGTTGTGAGCTTGATAGAGATTGGAAAAAAAAAAGTACCAGCAGTGGTTAGAGCCTGTCCTGGAAAGAAAGCAAAATGGAAAGATTGCGATGTAAATAATAGGTCATCTCTCGAGTCAAGTCTTAACTTGCCCCCTTTGTGGTTCTTATTCTGGGTTGCCTTTCAAAGCTTATTGGATATGCTTAAAGCCACCTTTTGCGGGGCAAAATTCCCGCAAATAGACATGTTTAAATTCGATGTATAGTGTAAAACAAATCTCATAGAAAGTGTCGATCCATCAAGGGCAGGGTTCACCTTATCACAACTTTGTAGACCATGGTTTAGAGACTTGGGCCGACTTGCCTTAATTTCGCCGAGATGACTCAGCTCCCAACATGGAGAACTTGTTTGAGTTGTCAGCGTATTTGACCGGACTCAGACGAGTAACACAACTCAGTGGACCAACTTGAGTAAAGTTTTAAAACTATGATCAAAAGAGAAGCATATATACATGTAACAACTGTATGTGTTTATGTAGGCATGACCTCACCATGATTCATCTTTATTATATAACTGAGTCTGACATGGAATGGTATCTCCATCCCTTCTAGAAAGCAATAGTTGAAGTGATGACATCTTGATTGGGCCTCACCTAATGCAATTAAAAGCAATGAAAGAAACACATGAATAATCTATAGAACTAATCAATGGAAAAGTCTTCCAAGTCGCTGGATCTTTCACCAACTTCACATGCCAATCTGTAGAAACAAACATTATGGCCCATTAGCAATTCTATTCTTCTTTAAAACGAGAAAGTTACAAAGAAGAATCAGTAACACTAGAAGCCAGAAAATTATTGGTTCAGTCCAATCATCAGTCTTTTATGGGGGAGCATTAGGATTTACCCCAAATCAGAAAACCATGATAATGCATGAACAGGAGGGATTTACAGCATTTGGGCTAAGATTTCCATATAGTAACTTGGACAAATCTCAGTCGAGAACATTTAATGGGACAGATGATGGGTAGACAATGAAACAAAAGTCATCTATAACTCTATATACTGAACAAGCCTCTCATGGACTATTGATAGCTATTTATGGACCACCTTCCGTATTCTCTTCAGAGGACCAATCTTCAAGCCTGAGTTATCTGTGGTGATTAATAATGGAGCTTGCTTCAGGTTTTATATTCCACAATGCAGATTCTCTGTCTCACTACCATGCGTGTATGACAGCCTTTAGGTGCGTCCACGCTCCTGCTCTGTTTATGATAGATGGTTTGGATGCTTCAGATTTTCTCGACAGTGGCAGAAATTGTGACACACTGTGCTTGCTCTCTAAAGCATAGACACTAACTACACTATAGCCGATCATATTGATACACACAGGCAATCAATTGTCCAAGTCTAGACACGTTTTTCGGTGGTGGGGAATCTAGCCAGTGCTATAAAAGCTATACCCTGGTATGTGTCAATGTGTAAAACCTAAAAAGAACTTGTTTGCTATAAATAAAACTTGAATTTTGCTTTAGCTGTTGACGCGTAAGCAGGTTCAGCTACCTTCTACATTGCCAACCATTTCCTGGTGATGAGTCATCAGCCAACATATTGAAGAAAAAAGGTCAATGTCACGTTCATGCCTTTTCCATCTTATACATATCCAAAAAGCATCACAAACAGCCAAAAATGTAGTTAATACTGTTAATGGATTCCCCTTTGACGACAGAGACCATACCAATATAAAATTAATGTTAAAATATAAAGATCCTTCATTCACAGCCATCCAAGTGATAAAAAATACATGATAAATAATCTACTCTACCCTGGAGTTGGACCAGCATATGACGAAACACCAACACAAAGTGGAATTTCTTAATTGTTCACTAGCTATTAGGAACCAAAAAGGACTAGCCTCTGAAAAGAAAAAAGGAGCAAAAACACCATCCTGTTTGTTAAGAACCAACTAGCTATTATTCTATATGACACAAAATCGCCAAGGGGAAATGTGGTTCATTGTCATAATTAAACAGAAAAAGTTAACTGAATCATTTACTCTTTTTTTTAACTACCAGGTTCACTAATTGATAACATCAGGTTTTTGTCAATCATTCACATTGAATCATGCCAGACATTCAAAAAAAAAAAATGTATAATAAACATTTCTTTTACTTTGAAAGAATTTGTTACTTGAAAATGCTCTGCATCATAAAGGTTTCTACCAGTAAACATACAAGTGCATTACAAAATAATTCATTCAAACAAAGTGCATTACAAAACAAGAGAACTACTTAATTATAATCGATTGTGCCAATATATATATTAAAGGGATTTAATGACTGAATTTACTTTAGAAAAATGTCTACTAGTAGACATATGCAAGACATGCCACATGGATATACGATACGAAAATACCGTGAATCTTAGAGGTTTCTACCAGTAAACATACAAGTATCATATAAAACAAGAGCAACTTTATTGTAATCCAGCATGCCAATATATTAATGGGTTTTAATGACAGAATCTGCTTCAGCAATTGTATCTTGCAGACATGCCACATGGAGATACTATTCAGCCTCAGTAAAATGCATTCCAATGTCATCTAGTTCAGTCTCGTGCCTTTTGTCTTCAGGCTTTGTCGGTGATCACATCTACAGTTGGCATATAAACAGGTGAACTGTGAACATGCATGTGGACGAAATGACAGCCCAGCATAGCCTCTACTGTTTTACAAACCTGCAAATACTGGTCGTGTAACACCTCTCCATGCTGAGCTATGCATGCGCGCTTCTTCCCTTTTTCTGGTTAGTGCACAGATCCCCTTGCATAGGATCATCAATGGACAAAACTAAATTTACCAAGTATATACTTCCAACAGAAAAGGAAAATACCACACAGACAACCTATGGAGAGCCAGGAAAAAGAAATAAACAAGGAGAATTAAGAAGCTATATACTTCCAACATCACTCGCTAGCTTGCCTAGTAATCCATTAAACTTATTTTTGCTAGACAAGTAGCTAATGGATTTGTGCAATGCTTCCCTTCTATTAATAAAATGACTCATTAAATGGAAAATTTTATAAGACAACGATTAGACTAGATATGACCTATGGAGCAAAATGTTGGCTTATTAAGAAGCAACACATGCATAAAAAGAGTGTGGCAAAGATACGAATGTTGAGATTGATGTGGTAAAACTAAGAAAGAATAAGAAATGAGTGCTTTCGGCAGCATTTAGTGGTAGTATCAATGGGTGATAAAATAGGAGAAACCCATTTGAGATGGTTTGAACATGTCCAATGCAGGCCAGCAACGACACCCATGAGGAAAAGTTTTTCTTTGTAGGTTGATGGCTCAGCAAGGAGAAGGGGTAGGCTGAAGTGGACGTGGATGGATGTAGTAACAACAGATTTGATGAAGTGCAATCCATCTGAGGATTTGGCTCATGATAAATCGGAATGGAAATGACAGAATTCATGTATGACCCCAACATACTTGGGACAAGGTTTCAATTATGAAGAATTGCCCAATTAAAGGTTTGAATAATCGCCCATGGAACCCTCTCCGCAGCCTCTTCAACAAAGATAAGAAAATTTGACTTTTCCACATATTCAAATGCGGGGTGAAAACTGGGTACAGAAGAACAAAATGGATTACAACACTCCACTCACAAGGAAGAACAAGGCCAAAAATGGAATAGGTATAGCGGTAGATAAGGATTTGAAAGAAAAGAGTGTGAGGGTAAAGCGGTTGGGTGATAGACTTATAGCAATTAAACTAGTGTGAGGGGAAGATATAATATATATATCATTACTAACCATGCAACCTAGGAGGATTGGCTTAAGGAAAGTAAGGAACAATTGAATTGTGGAACCTGCGAAAGAGCAAAGCCAGCCCTTTCATTTTTACTTTTTTATTTTTTGGTAAGCCATTTCATTTTCTCAAAAAGATTCTAAACTTTGAGTCTAAAGCTACAAATCCATCATCAGCGAGACCCACATTTGAAATCCAAACTGCTCAAAATCATTATTAACACCTAGAATCTTCTTCTATGTTCAAGAAAACTTTAATTGTAACCATAGTCATACTCTCCATCAGATTGATCACATCTAAAACATGTTACTAAAAGAGAAAAAAAAATTCAGATCACATGTTTTATATGTGATCAATCTGATGGTGGACATAACTCTAATTCGAGTAAAGTTTTTCTTGATGATAGAAAGTGATGTAGGAATTTTGAGCAGTCTGGATTCTAGAGGTGAGCCCTAATAATGGATTTAAAGTGATGGGTTATTGAATTTCTGAGTCCACCCTCAAGAGAATCTAGACTCATCGAAAAGAGAGAACCTTTCTACTAGTGATCTGAATCCTCTATAGCTTTAGCATCAATCTCTGTGTTGCTTTCTTGAAATAGGATTTCAGGCAATGTTTTTAGGGCCTACTATTCAAACAATATAAACAAAGACTTTTAAGGATTAGACATCTACAAAATATCGGGTCCAATTGGATGTTTCCAACTGCCAAAAAAGCGCCACAAAAGAGTTGGGACATAACAAATCTTTGCTGGCTATCCATGATGCAGCCCAAGAGGGTTTCCATGCAATGGGCTTCGGATAATGGGAAGAGATCCATGGACCAGGCCCAAATCCTTAAGGTCCAAGCCTAGGCCTCGCAGTAGACTGAACAAGCCCAACTGTGTACAACAAGAGATCCCAAGCCTCCTAATTGAGTAATATTATTATTTTAAGTATCTTTCTTATTTTAGCTCTTCTATTTTCTTAGGGTCCAAGTTCATGAATGTATTTATTATTTAAGAAAGAAAAGGAAGTTCATATGTAAAAGGAAACTTTCTTCTTTTGAGATTCAAGAGGCCTATTTGAGGACCTCACATGTATACTCTTAAATACTTTTCAGTTATATTCAAATTTTCCCCTCTTTGGGATTGAGAACCCTAGAAGTGATTGCGCTAAGCTTGAAGCAACCTACAATTGGCAGATCCTTCACCAATCCAACTGCACCAGGTTGGATGCAGCCCAAGAGGGGTTGCCCCATAATGGGCTTCAGCTAATAGGCCAAATGCATCCCATGATCCATGGGCCAGGCCTACGGCCCATTGCGCCCAAGCCCGAAGCCCCACGGTTGCCCTAGCATGCCTAACTATGTATAGCATGAGGCTATACATGAGGCTTAAGCCTCTTGATTGAACTATATTATTATTTTAGTATTTCTCTTCTTATTTCTTTCAGCATCCTTCCCATTTTCTTTTCCCTTCTAGTATGTTTCTTATTTTAATCTTTCAGTTTTTCTTAGGGTCCGAGTTTGATGAATGTATCCAAGAAAGGAAGAGAAATCCACATGTTAAAGGAAACTTCCTTCTTTGGATGTCCAATGGGCCTATTTATAGACCTCTTATGTACATTCTTAATTACACTCCAATCATATTCAAATCTTCTCCTCTTTATGAGAAAACCCTAGCAATAATTGTGCTTGGCTTGAAGATGCCTACAACTCCGCAGATCCTTCTACACTATAATCCAATTGCATTAGTCCATTTCATTACCTTAAATCAGATACCTAGAAATATAATGAATATGATCTTTGCAGATGGCTAAATCTTAAGCCCTCTTTGTATGTAGTGGAGACAATAGGCCCTAAAAAAGATTGCCGTGTGTCTTACTTAAGAATGAGGAAGCTATATAGGATTCTGGTCCTCTATGTGAAAGGAAAAAAAAAAAAGAAAAAACATACAGAGACAACATTTCCAACCTTCACAGCTGGTCCTCTTTGAGAGAGAAGTTGATAAGGGGAGCCATTTTGCATTCTTGACAAAATAACATGTGCAATACTTCAATTAGTTCCCATGGCCGCTATTTTAGTCAGCATTTTCTATTTATAAACTTACTGATGAGATAATTACACTCCTAAAAGGAGATTTGAACAGTCAATGAGATCATAATCATTACAAATATTAATATCAAAACTAAAAATCTACGAAATACAATCTTCTGTGTGGCGCTCCCCATGAGAATAAAATGATCTCTCTTCCAAGTATCTCAAGCTACTACATTAATGTCAAACATGCGAGACTGATATTCCTCTTTCTTTTTTTTTACTTTTACAAAGGACTCAATCTCACACACCCATGCACAAAACACATGCCCTAACCAGCTGAGCAACAGCAGAAGACAACTGATATATTCATTTTAATGCAATATAGATTTATGGTTTTTGTAAGAATAACTACCAATATGCACTAAAGGCACCTTTTCTTAATCTGTAATGATAAACTTCTATTAAATGAAGAAACAGTATACCCATATCCATTGAGAGAGATACAAGATGAATTAATCCCAAAAAATCAAAATAAATGACAGATAGGTGTTTAAGATTAAAAATTCTCTGTTTGACAGAGAATTCCAAAAAGGTGTCACATTTTTGCTACAGGAAAACTGCTAAAATATAGCTCAAAATGCTCCAAAATCCAGAAGGGTTTTCAAATGAGGCTTCTAACATGACTTTGGAGGATTATGAAATTTACCAGACGAAGAATTCCTCAAATTCTTGCCATCAAACATAGCTTTAGGGAACACTATGGGATCACTTGTATGTCCATCTTCAATTAAGATGACAACATTACAATTTTTTTTAGATTCATATATAATGATCGACGACAACATTACAGGAAAAAGAAGAAGAAGAAGAAGAAGAAGAAGAAGAAGCTGTATGTTCTGAGTTGATGAACCAGCAACATTGAAATTCCATTGCAATCATACAAAGAGAAAAAAGAAGAAGAAGAACATTGGAGATGGAAATTCACTTACTCTGTTAAAATCAACGACAACGACGATGGAGACGATTTTGCTCTGTGTTTAATTTAGGGTTTCTGGGTTTGGTAAGTTATGGCCTTTACCCAAATCATTGTAAGAGCAAATGCTTTTAAACCAGACTAATGCAAGTTATCAAATAGGCCAGGTAGAACAAAGTCCATGTGATCAAATTGGCACGGCCCTAGCCAGACTTGGCCCATATGGGTAGGGTTGTAAATGGGTCGGTTCCGGAATCGGTTTCTTGGCTCTCGAACTGGAACCAGAACCATATATGAGACGGGTTTGGATCCTAGTCCGAGTTTAGGTAGAGAATGATATTTAAAAAAAAAAAAAACTTTAGTTTTATGAGAGATTTTTGAAAGTTGGGATGATATGTCGGGTCTCAAGCCCACAGGTCCGAACTAAGGTGGAACCGGACCCGGACCCATTTACTTATCAAGGCTTAAATAAGGACCCAGATCCGATTTTTAACTGGTCGAAACCTCTAGGTAATCGGAGAATCAATTACCCATTTACATCCTTACATATTGGGGAGCCATTTGGCCGTGTTGGTTCTGAATCCAAATCATGAGGTTGGGAGAGGATGTTGGATATGGAAGATTTGATATCCAATGAGTAGGGATTTGGGTCGATTCAGATCCTTTAAAAATCTAAAAACATGTTCCAAATTCTACTTTTTCTCACAAGAATAACATAGCGTATTCAAATAATTCAGTGTGGACTGAAAAGTGAAATCCCAAGTGTATGTAAAGTATCAACCCAACTTGTTAGGCAGCCACAATAATCTACAACAAGAGGATAAGACGCGATCAAAAGCGAATGTCTAGTTTTGATAGATGCCTAATCTACATAATCACCATCATTTCATTAATGGCGCCAACTTTGATGTCAGGAGTGAATAAAATCGTTAGTTAATCATGTGCACATGTTCATTCATCAGAGTAGGATTTGTCCTAAGCATTAATTTAATTGAGAAATTAAAGTCGCTGGAATTGGCGATTAAGATGAATCCAGGCCTGGACCCAATTCATTAAGGTTTAGGGATGTGGCTGAGACCAACAGGCTTTTTTAAGTCTTGACCCAATCCAACTCATTTTATGGAAGTGGAAGTTTAACCTTGCGTGTCAGCCTGCTAATATCTCGTGTTTGGCTGGCCCATTGGTCCATTAAAAACCCACCGGCCCTATTAGAACTTATTAGCGAATTTTTGCTTTAATTGAGCTGTGTTTTGGTCAATGAATCAAAACATAGTGATATTGTAATTTACATTATTGAAGTACTTTAACAGGCCCTGAGATTGGATCCAGACTCCAGCCCAACAGACTTTACCTAATCAAGCCCTTTACGAGCTGAGCTGGCTGTCCCAAGGCAGGATCGAGTCCAACACGCAAGTACAGGAGGGAGAGAGCAAGAGAGAGAAATGATAAAAGGAAGGATTCTCACTTCTTGATACCCAAAGAAATGTCCCTTTTTCTTTCTATTTGCTCCATGGTCATGCTTCAATTAGATGCTTATTCTATTTCTTATATGTGGAGCATATACTCTTGCTTTCCCTTCACATGTTTATCAGTTGTCACCCCCACAAATTCCCCATCACTAGATACCTTTTTTTATTCATTTAACATAACCACAACAACTGTGTTTTCTGAGACACAATTGACCATAAATATCCGTACCACTTCACGGCCACTTGATTGGTGAAACTAATTTAGACATGAAAACAGATGATTAACAAACAGCAACCAAGCTCCATTGTAGATCAAGGGTTAGGATCGCTTGATCAATGCGATTTTTTTATTTTTTTGTGTCAATGAGCCATCCATACTAACTTTAGGCTCACAAATGATTTGATTCGATAGAGACTAATCATATGAGCAAAATCAGAGCCATTGGAATTTGGAAACTAAAGAAGAAAAAGGTGTGAACTTTATTACATGCCTTTGTTCTTTTCTTTCTACTCCTTCTTACTATATACTGATGGGATGAGATGCTTCATTGTCATCTACCAGCAAAGCAACAGAAAAGGAATCAACTTTCTTCAAATGGACTACCAGAGACAAGTGCATGTACACTTGCAGGTGTTGAGTGCCCGTTCTTCTCTGCTTAGTATAAAATCTCCTCTCCATGTGGTTCTTTCTTGCCTCAAAACCACAGATACTCACAAGAACACTGTTACATATTACTAGACCAATGCCCAAATTCCTACCTAACTCTTGGCAGGCTGTTGAAACAGTGCCACCACGCCTCATCTCAGTCGACAGGAGGCCTACTTTGGAGAGGAGACTTGAAACCATCCAGGAAGAGAGCGACGGGCAGGGTCGCAAGGGAAAACAGCTCGTCATGGAGACACCCACATCAGATTTCGCCAAACGACGCCCTTCTGCAAATGCAGTGTGAGAAGACAAGAGTCTTGGTTCTTCTTTTGAACATTGCAATATTGTTGGAATAAATGGTTTTCCGTTTATGACTCTGTCTTGTAAGTTGTAGAAAGCACTAGAAGCAATATAAATCTATAGAAACACTCTAGTTGTGTTACCTAAAAAGTGAACTTGTCTGCTTCAAGTGATAAATGATGATTCATGGCCTAAAAGATGCAGCAATGTGATTATTTATTTAACTTTGAAGCGATTGCCTATTTTCATAAGACTGTTTCGATCAGGATTTTTGATTTGTTCAACTTCGAGTCTGGAGATGCTACCAAAGACATTTCGAGTAGCATCTCTTATCGTGTGTTGATGGGGCTTCCGATTCTCACATTCAAAAGTGATAGATGCAAATACCCACATGAATTGATATATCACATATGAGGCCCCCTTCACTCAACTCGAGCTGATCATAAGGGTGTTTGTTCAATGGTTTAAGAACCACTTGTGGGGGGCCTGTCTCTCCCATCCGCTCAAGGTGATGAGATGGCTGGCCATCATATATATATATATAGAGAGAGAGAGAGAGAGAAGGTGTTCTTGGAAAAGTATCTATCACCTTACTATGAGAGATAAAGTGGAGGCCCTCACAATCAAATTTAATGCCAACAACTTAAATGTGAGGACCTCCACCCCTATCTCTCATAATAATGTGAGAGATGCTCTTTATATATATATATATATATTGGGATATAACTAACATTAGAGTGATATTGAGTGATTCACCATAAAGCTGATTGCTTTAGAAAGAATGTGATTTGCTTTGGAAAATAAATAGAAATTAATCATGTGTAAAAGATGTACCGGATTGAGAAAATTTTTTTTTAATGAAACGTGGGTTCCATCATCATGTTTGATGACACTATTTATTGGCCTTGATTGCTTTCATATATGGAAAATGTACATATGAATTTTTTTTGGGCACTTTTTCGAGGAGCACTAGTTCTTAGTGAACTTGCTCCGGTATTAACTAAAATCACTCCATCAGTTGGTCATTGATGAAGAAGAATTCAAGAGAATTGCATATTGGAGATGTTTTTGCCCCATCTTTGCCACTCTATATTTAAGCCAAAGGTGTATAAACATATTCCAATGCCACTTTTGAAGAAAACATAACCTAATACTACATTGAAGAAAAGCTCTCGTATCAGTTTGTAGAAATATAAAGGTGTGTAGTGTGTGTATGTGGGTTTGTACGGCCACTGCTCTAAATTAAATGGGCAAAACACTTATATATAACTCAAACCTTAAGATAAGAAGAGATCTCTCTCCACTAAAAACAGTTGATAATCTCCTCTACCTCCACATATACTCTTGTTTCACACGCTACAAAATAATCACAACACCACCTTTTATATAAACTGTCAAAGGACACTTCGAAAAAACATAACTTTAAATATAACAAGACAATAATAAAATCCCATTATGTTTAGCTTTCCAAAAATGACTTTTGGATTCCCTATGAAATTTCTTGATTTTCTTACTACAATATTAAAAGTAATAACAAATCCAACATAACTCGCCCTTTAAATAATAAATTCACAGTAGCGTCAATGATCCTTCTCTGGATTTCAATTATGTAGGATACAAAAACAACCAGAATAAAATAAATATGTTACCAAAACTAAGTTGCACAATATACCAAATAAAGGTCAGAAATGCAATTTCTTGAGTTTCTGACTTTTCTCATTTGAAGACATGCTTCATGACGCCGGGGATATGAACATTCAAAAAGTAATCATCCCAATCGATGCACTTAGGGTCGAACCCAAGCATATCTGTGACTGCCCCATCGGCTCTCATTGTCGTCCTCAACTGCTCCAGGTTTAGGTCATCAAATCTAAGTGAAAATCAAGCTTTTAGTTAGATCAACCAAAAATGACAAATGTAATTATGTTTAACTATATGTAACTACTAAATCAAGTACTAAGCCGGCCATTGCCCACAACTCAACTCAACCCATTTATGTCTCTTATAAGAGTTCCAACACTGGATAGGTAAATGTTGGACGGATCTATTGAAGTCTTTTTCTTTTTTTCATAATTCAGGGTATCTCCCGCCCAGTCCAGCCCAAGGTATTTCCAGTCTGTGGTAAAGACTTACCATGATAAAGACTTACCATTAAGTAGGCCCCATCCTCTTTGACTGTTGGTGCAAAAGTTAACAAACGGGACAATCCCCATCATCATGTGGGCCTTTATAACAGGGTTAGATGGATAATGTTCTCTTGGAAGAGCCATCATGATGTGGGCATTTACCATCCATCCATCAGTAATAGGGGTAGAGTAGATTGTACATACCTTCCTCGAAAGAAGAGGTAGGGACCATAGATATCAATCAAACGCAGGACGAAGTTGAGCTTTCGATCAAGGTCGTTATACAAGGGCTGTAAAAGCTTGCAAGCTGCTGTATTCACCATATAGAGGCACTGAAAGCAACAAAAGTACAAAACTCATTGATTACAATAATTACATTACCTCTAAGGACCATTGAAGTTTAAGCAGCTCAAAATCGCTTTCCCCACCTTGTTTTTCATTTATACAAAGTCACTTCGATCGAGAGATGCCTACATTGTTGATGTCTTTCACTTTTAAATGTAGTCAATCTTATGGTCAGCATAGCTCTAAATGGAGTAAAATTTGCCTCAATGACAAAACAAGGTTTGATTTAAATGGGCTCAAGGCTGAGTTCTGAACCTTCTGATCCAAACAAAATGGTGGATTTCTTGGTAATTTTTTTTTTTTTCTATATTGGCCAATTTAGAAGACCCAATTAGCTGTGGCCCAACCACAATCCCAATTTCACCAATGATTCTGAGAGAGAGAGAGAGACAGACAGAGAGAGAGAGAGAGAGAGAGAGAGAGAGAGAGAGAGAGACCTTCAATGGTAGCCTGTAACGTATTGTGACGTATCTTTGGAAGGAGGCCATGGTTGGGAAAACTGTCACCTTTCCCAATTTGACGAGATTCCCGTCTTTATCTTTGCATGGATTCTTGGCGAAGTACTGGTAGCCGGAGCTTTCAAGTGTGTAGTAATGCACAGGATTTTGCACCGATGAACTCACATGGTAGAGGAATTCAGACCGTTGATTTAAGTGGGCCACCATTGTCGCGATCATAGCATTCACCACCATGTCTCCAGGAATCTGAAGAACCATCGTTTATCAGACCAGACTTCAATCCAAACACCCCCAAGCTTGCATGCATTTTTTTTTTTTATCACTCTCATTCACAAGTGCACACGATGTATATATAGTATATATAGTCAAACCCTATGCATTCACATGCATGTGAAAATATATATCCTATTGACCATTTGTTGAGATCTCGAATTTTTAAACACTGATGCACACATGAATACCTACGTACTTAGTGAAAGTGGGGGGAAAAACAGAGAAGCAACTTTACCACATCCATTGTTGATGTTGGATCTCCAAGGAAGCACTTCAGCTTTCCCTTGCCATAACCCACAATTAAGCTATCAATGGTTCTGCAATTTTACCAAAATGGAAAAATTAAAATAATCAAAACTCATTTTACACTTAATATTTATAAGATGTCATATTAGGTTTCTTAATAGGGGCCTATTACTTGCTCATGCCAGTGGATTTGTCCTGGTGCAAGTGTCTCAATCGAGCCTTTGTATTGTCAAAATTATCATTACAAGGAAGTTATTGTCCCGGGGAAATCGTTGGGTTACTTTGAATAAGAATGCAAAACATGAGTTCAATTTTAAGTCATTGAAAATAACAAAAAAAATATATATAAAAAATTGGTTAAAAAATCATTTTTTTAAAATTTTTGTCCTGATTTTCGTCATTTTTATTCAGGTAATCCGTAATTTCCTTGCAATATTTTCAGTTTAGTGACATTTTGAAGAATATCATGGTACTATCATAAAAATATTGTTCCAGGTAAATTGAGCTATATTTTCAAAAATATCGTCAATGTTTGTGACAGTGATCATAGGCCTGGACCAGCTGAGGTCCGTTTACATTTAAAGCTTGAACAAGTAAAAAGGCCCAGGTTGAAAGTCTCGAAAGAGAGGCCCAAATCAGGCATGAGGTACAGTGATGAACTAAACCAGAACATGGGGGCATTGGACTAGAATTGGCTAGGTTATGGGCCTGTGGTTTAGGATTAGGTCTCCTTTCTAGTTTTTTTTTTTTTTTTTTTTTTTGGGTATAATAATTTCTAGTTTGATAGTCCATGGATTATCATGCTTGATAGTCCACACACATATGGACAAAAGTTTTCAAATGGGATGAGCTTGGGCCTTACTTCCACCTTTGGCTATACCCAACTGTTACATCAGATGACTGAAAGGGTCAAAGCGTGGGCAAGCTTCACGATGGCCTGATCCAGCCCAAGTAGGGATGAGAATAGGTGGAGTTAGGTCAAGTTTGTTATGCACCTGGCTTGAGTATTTACTAAACATGATCCGATCCTTTGACCCAAGATTGAAGAGATAAGGCTATTTTGATGACTTAGACCAATAAAACAGTCCTCAATTCTAATTTATTGGTGCAGACTTGGACTCATATGGGGTGCAATTCGGTCGGATAGGTTCTTGGGTAATGAACCATATGTATCCGGATCAGAAGACATTAAAATTGGGCCTGAGCCTTGAATCCATATTGGACGTTTATAGGTCGTCTACGTTGGGCTATTCCGAGACCCATTTTCATCCCTTGCCTTTATGCCCCACATAATGGGCCAACCCATTAAAGAACCTCATTTAATATGTTTAAATTTTTAGAACAAACCACCCTAATAGCAAGGTTAACAAATAATTTCCTTGTTGAGAGAGAGAGAGAGAGAACCTGGTGCCTTCTATCCAACCAGGGAATGGTTCTCTGTAAGTGCTTGTTATGATGGTGGGGCGAATAATAACCAGAGGGAGATCCTCTCTTGAGTGTAGAAGAAGCATCTCTCCTAAGGCCTTTGTGAAGACGTATGTGTTTGGCCAACCAAACAGTCTCGACCTGTACCACATAAACATAAATACGAGAAATGACAACGCTTTGGTCCCCATTTGGAACAGTGCAATGGTTTAAACTGTTACACATGGTCTACATTGCTAATATAGTTTCGTCCACCACTCAATAAATATATGTCATGTCAAAAGCTCAAAAAGTAAAAAGAACGCGGAGAGAGAAAGAGAGAGAGAGAAGAGAACGGTTTTCTGGAAACTGAGTCATTAATATATTTAGGGCTTACAGACTGTGAGGTGGAGATTCCTTGAAGATAAATGATCATGTCCCATCCAGCCAATTCTGCTCGCATTGGCTTGAACAGGTTGATGTTAAAATCAGCCGTAAATTCACTTAAACTAGAGTATTATGATTTGTTGATAGCGTGTGAAGTATAGTTTTATTTTCTGCACTTAATCAATCCAATGAGCTATTAGATTATTTTTAAATTTAATTTAGAACAGATCTTTCATATAAGGGCCCATGTTATATGAGTGGATTTGATAAAGCAAAAATAAGAGCGCATTGACTTTGTAGCTAATTTGTACTATGCACTTTACTCCTTATAGGGTCCTTTGAACCTGCACCCACTTCAATTTTGACACTTCAGTTATATTTTCTTGAATTGAATATGAAAAAGAAATGCATAATAATTAAGATCCTATTTCTTGATGAGACTCTTCTTTTTTCCTCTTCTTTTTTATTACTCCATCTTGGTGGGTTGGGAGTCAAAAAAGCCCACACACACCTAGAAAGAAAAGCTACACAGGTGGGGGGGGGGGGGGGGAGAAGAGAGGTATATGGACGGATCAATCCCTAGATCAACAGGGAACTGAGGAGTTGCCAACCAACTGAGCAACCCCATGAAACTTATTCAACCTCTCCTAAATGCTGATTGCCATTGTAGCATGTATAACTTGTCTATATATCTTTCTACGTTTCTGGGCATTCTTAAATGACATTGAGTGATCATTTCTTTGAGTCCTCCGAGCATTCATGGCATTAATAGATTCAAACCGACTGCACTTAGAAGGTTATAACTCCACCTATTGCTTGGACACTAAGTCCACATGCAGGCGCTGGTGTGGTAGTAATAATGGTAGAGTCATCAGGAGTCCCAACAAGTTGGAGTTGGGATCCTCAGTGCTGACGATATATATTTACTTCGAGTGGTCTGCATTTTATGAGCAGACCTGCTAGATTCATTAAGTGGAAGCTTGAGTCGCTGCTGTTACAAGGATCATTTATGTCCAATTTAAAACAAATATAGTATTCATGGGAGTGATGCTCAACAATGGATTCTAGCAGTTTAATTTAGGAACTTAAATCTTTTATTTCTGTCATTATCCAACAAAGATATCCAACAAAGATGAATAGAGTGTCACAAATGATGGATACCAAACTTCTATTTATGGACGACTCAAGTATTTTAGAATAAGAGAATGGAAATTGAACTGAATATGTAGATACATTACATAGCCACATAGGTAAATATACTGAGCAAGATGTACAACTTAGGATACTTTTAGATGATACAACGGTCAAGCTGATATTCTGAGCTTTCATCTACCAAGTTGAGAAATTTTCCCCTGCAGGCTCAATTTGACACTAATCTGAATTTTACTTGTCATTGAATTGAATTAAAAAAAAAAAAAAAAAAAAAAAAAAACAAAAAAAACAATAGAAATTTGAGATTATTAAATCAAGGAGTAGGATAACTTGGTAGGGGCTTCTTTTTTTTTTTGCCTAAATTCCCATCTCCGCACCCCCCTAATACACATGCATGTAGGTGGGTCCTATAAGCTGGACCACATATAAACAATATACAATCTACTCCTAAGTTGATACTCACATTTGGACCGCGGTCCAGTTTTCCTTGGTTCAAATTAAGGAGATTTTGTCATCATTTAAATCACAAATGGGTTAGAACTTTAGATCAATCATGGTTTGCCTTTTAGAAGTCAGGATCCAAAGATTTTAGAGACCCTTCAGCAAATGCATTAAAATGACTATGCACCATGATCTGCTTTTAAAAACATGATATAGGTATTTTCATTTCTTTATTCGGTCTAACATTGTTCACTCACAAAGTCGACTCTAAATTGATGGGACGAGATTTTTTTTTTTTTTTTTTATGATGATGCTAATGAGGATGATTTGAATCAAATCAAATACTCTCACATACCTTATCATTCCCAATTCTTTCATGGCAATTGTTTTCGCTCTTTCAGTGGCCTCATATGCACAAAGTTCCTTCAATCGTCCCTCTACCAGTTTCATCTCTGCTTCAATGTCCAACCCGGGCCTCCCATTCAGTGACTCCCCCATGTAGAATGGTTTTTCTAATATCACTCCTTCCCTTTCCCCAGCAACAAAAGCTAAAACAAAAAAAAAAAACTATCAAGAATAGAAGACGACGACAACATCGATATAAAAAAAAATTAGTAGCACAAGATTTACACCTCCTTTGGTTGTAGCTTACCAGTTGAAACATGAAGAAGCATTTCTAGTTTTGCACATTTCTTTGCAAAATCCAAAACATGTTTAGCTCCCAAGGCATTGATATTTAAAGAGAGGTCGTATCTATAATCAATCATCCAAAACATATTAATATGTCAAACAAGGCAAGATTGGTGAATTTTTTTGGCATGAAGGGAGAGTGAATTGGGTGAACTTTAAATATCATCCAGTACCTCTCATCAAAGTTGGTGGTGGCAGCTACGTTGACAATAATATCAACTTCCCTCCATAACTCTTCCCTCACATCAGAGTTACTCACTCCCAAGTTCTCACAAGCGATGTCCCCAACAATAGGAATAACCTTGTTTGTAATGAATGAATCGAAGTCCTTACCAAGTTTTTCTTTCAAAACCGTAAACACCTCCTTCTCTATCACCTGAAAGTTAATTAGAAGGAAAGCGACATAGTTATGTATATATAATACATTTAAGATAACATCTATCTCTTTTGAAATTAAGATGGAAAATGAAGCATAGACTTGTCTTGAGCGGTTTGAATTTTATGAGTGGGTCACATTAATGGATTCATGGGAATGGCCTTAGGATTTCTCTGTTTCCCAGCATCAGAGGATTTATGGTAACAGTATCAACATGAATATTAGCAATGTTTTGGGTAACAAACTGAAACCAAATTTTATTAGAAGCATGGTTTCAAATATCTCTCTCAGGAATTTATCTCTTGGGAAAATCTTGGAAAATTATCACATTTGGGGTTTCCCTGGAGATATTATTGGCAAATTGTCATGTCCCTATTTGTCATGGTCAAGATCATTAGGTCAGCTATTGCACATAGTTTTGGCCCTGGCCATCATAACAATCCAACAACTATTTTGTTATTCTTAATATATTTTTGCGTGACCGTTAAAAAAAAAACCAACTATTTTGCTATTATTGTAAAATTATAGAATGATACAAGTATAGAATTATCAAATGCCTATCTAAACAATCTAACAACTATTTTCAAGTGGAATGCAAGGCATGTTAATAGCATTCTAGTCCCCAATCAAACATAAACAAAAATAAATAATAAAGGGAATTGATCAAAATGCAGTTCTGCTACTATTGTAGACCAAACTGCCAGATTCACATAGTTGAGCCACTTTTAGCATTGATGTAAACATGGCGGGCAGTTTGCTCACATTTTACCCCAATTTGATGATCATAAAATCATCTCATGAGATTCATCCAAAATAGATGTATAGAATAATTTTCTTCTGCCTTTCATTTTGCGCTCTCTCCTTATTCATTGGTTAAGATCACCAACTCTATATATATGTAACCAATATCAAAATTTGCTCCTCCTCATAATGTCCTCCAGTGGACCTCCACCACACATGCAGCAGCCGAAATGGGCCCACAGCATGTTTATAGATCACGATCACAGGGCAGCCAGTTGGACTTTAATTTGGTTATACATGGGTGATTACATAATATGTTAACAGACATAAACTGCTACCAACTTAACCAATGTCTTAGTTTTATAGTTTAGGAGTTGACCAACCTGTTCAAATTTCAACATTCCTCATATTATATAATTTTATATTAGTATTTTTCTGTCAGTAGATAGATCTCCCAGCTTACGTGAGAGAGCAATCTTAAATTCTTGTAAGCTCTCTCTCTCTCTCTCTCTCAGCTCTCTCTCTTGTAAGCTCTCTCTCTCTCTCTCTCTCTCTCTGTTTTTTTTCTCTCCGTTTTGGTAAAGGGGAAGGTACTCCTGGATGTTTGTGAATCATGGGGTAACAAGGTGGTAGGTCATCTTCTAGTGCAAAGTCATGAGAGATACCCAACACAAGGTGGTGTGTCCTACGGGGAATAGATTTTTACCTCTCATATATATATCTGCGGGTGAAAATGAAAATTTTATCATATATATAAAATGGGAGATGTTCTTGTGACATTTACTCTCATAGGAGCATCTCCCAATAGATAAATATATATATATATATATATATATATAAATTGGACACTCATCCAACTGTTACTAATCAATAAATTAAAACTTTTAGAAAAATGAAATCATCTGAAAGGATCAAACTTAAGGATCATAGATCAAAGAGTCAGGATGGTCTTAGGGACTCTGGAACTTTGTGTGTGCATATATATATCCACACACAAAATAAATAAGAACTTGGGCTGTGGATCAAAAACCAAGAAGCAGGTGTGACATGATCACATTCACATGAATGCAAGTGTTTGTGCTTACTTCTTTCTGCAAGCGTCTTGCAGCTGTGTTGGTATCCGTAGCTCTCATTAGAAGGAAAAGCTTCTTCACATTTGGTTGTTCTCTAAGCACTTTCTCCACAAAAACTACACCCAAAAAGCCATTACTCTATCATATATTCATGACAAAACCAAAGAAAGAAAGACACAGAAAACAATGAAGACGTAGGCAATAGGTATAGATACCCTTGGCAAGAAAGCCAGTAGATCCAGTGACTAAAATGCTCTTTTGATACAGAGACTCCATAATTGGAACACCACCCAAATCCATGGAGAAAAAGAGAACAGAAAGGAAAGACTAGAAGTGGAACCAAAGAAAGAACAGAAAGGTAAGCTTATTGGATTGCCGGACAACGCTATTTATAAGTAACAAAGAGATCTTTTCTTGGCAGCCAATCACAATAAACTAATATTTTTTTGGCCTTCTTTGATGGGTGTTGAGCTCATGAAGGTGGACATTCACTGCAACATGTTGATTATTGTACAAGTCAAAAACATTTTTAAATTTAGATTTTTTTGAGGGGGTGGGTTTGTAAAAGAAATTTAGAAATTAATCTATTAGTACTTGCCAGAGTGGTGCATTGATGCATTTAAAGTCAGTATACAATTTCTGCTGAGGATTGCCACCTTATAAATTTTAATCAATGAGAGGCAGTACTTTGTACTTCTGGGACCCTTAATGCATGTGGGGCCCTTTTTTTTTTTTTTTCTTCTGAATGGCTCTGAACATTTCTTGGGTGCCCAGAAAATCTCAATGATTTCCTGTAAAGTCCAAAGAGACCATTAGCTGTTCCAAGAGTGAAAGCAGGCATTTTGTTTGCTTTTCTTCTTTTCTTCTTGTATTTTAGTGGCACTATCTCCACAACTGTACCTTTTTTTTTTTCCCTCTAACGGAGGGTTTTCAACATTTTGTACTTGATTAATCCCTCTCGACTTAAATAAAAGTTGGGTAAAACCCCTATGGCACCAGGTGATAGCATAAATAGACTCAACCTTCAATTCCTGAAGAAACTAAAACTATACATTGTGTCAACCATATGTATGTATATCTGATGATTCCCCCCAAAATTGAGCTCCTACAACTGATACATTGTTGCTCTCAGCATAGTATTTCTTGCTTGCTAATCTGCAAAGTGACCAAAGAATAATCGTAATGATCAGTCATTATTGATTGTTGCTCTCAATTTATTAATTGTTGCTTGCTTTGCAGAAAATAGATCCAAGTAAATTTGGAATGACCAATCATTATTTACTGTTTCGTTTTTGTATGCATGTATGTATAGGTTTGGTGATCCCCCAAAGTTGACCTCCTACAATAAATGCATTGCTGTTCTCAATATGATAATTTTCCCTTGCTTTGCAGTAAAATGATCCAAGTAAATTTATACATTACTGTTTGACTAGAGTTGTATTCATTATTTCTTAGGTCTTGTAATCCCCGAAAGTTGTTCTGTCCGGATCCTCTTATTACTACCTTAAATTTTTTCCACCTACAATAAATCCTTCAAGAGAAACTCAAATGTTGAGAATCACTGAAATTCTATGTCTGATCCTATAAATCCTTCAGTGGAGCCTTCTTTGAAAATGGAAATTGCTCATGCGAAATGCCTTTTTGTATATTGGCTGTGCGCTAAATTCGGCTCTAATAAGAATTAGGCCCCTATTGATCACATTTAAAAACACATGCACCTGGCCAAGCTCCTATTGAAGTTGAATTTGTCCAGAGCCAACAGACAAGAGCGAAAGGTTGTTGCTCCACTAGGGATTCAAAGCCCCGGGTGCCATTAGATTTCTCTAATTTTGGGATGATTTTCAGGATGATTTCATGCAAACTCCTTTGAAAGATAAAGAGCCACTATTTCCTTGAGGTATAGGGGTTTCACTGCAGTCTCCAATTCCAACCTCCATCCGGGAGGACCCAAAAAACAAAGCTCACAATCAATACATTATTCTCTCATTATAGAGAAATATTCAATTGCATCTATTCCTCACCATAGGGTGAGGGACACTAACCTTTTTGGAAAGTTGCAAGTACAAAAGAAAAACCTTTCCAAAAATTTCCAAAACAAGGGAGTGTCCCTCACCCTATGGTGAGGAATGTATGCACTTGAATATCCAACCCCCTCCCTCATTATATTAACCTTGTATGCTTTTGGAACAAATGATGATTGAAGGAAATTCAAAATAATCAATAATTAATTAATTATTGACTTTTAAATGAGAAAATGGCGTGACCTCATAATTAAGGTTTCAACAGTGAGCACCACAGGCTCTTCTTGTTAAATCAATCATTATTCATTATTTTATTATATATCTATATAAATTTGGAGATCTCTTAATGTTGAGGTCCTACAATCAATACGGTGTTGCCATCAACATTTTATTGTTTGCTTTGCACCAAAATGATCCAACTAAAATACATAGAATTTGAATGTATAGAAATTCATGGCCAAATAAAACAGTGGCTACTTAACCTTTATATGATATCCCTTTCAAGGCTCATGACCTCGATGAGTAGACCACCAAACTAGTAAAGGTTTTTTGGTCATTTGATATGGTTAGGGGGAGTTTGGTCATTTTACTGCATCCCCAAGTGGGGAGTGGGGTGGTGGGCTGGAATCTGCTAGGGAGATGGAGAAAGAGAGAATGAGTGGGATAGGGGTAGTTTAGAAAAAAAAAAATTAATTTTTTTTTCCTAAAATGCAGTGTGTGGAGGGATTTTTGCTGTGTGTAGATAGCCACTCTTAGATAGATAACTGCCTTGAAAGTTGAAACTCATTTCTCACTTCGAGACGCGACAAAAGCAGTCATGTGCTTTATAAATTAATGATCCTTCGTCTTTTACATACAAGATATGAAAATCACATTTACCTACTTAAATATGTTAATTTTACCTATGCAAAATTTATACAGGTGAAACACAATTTTATTTTTATTTCGAAACTCCATTTTTCTCAATACATATCGAATAGTTTGGATTACATATGAAAGTTATCCCATTTACACTTTATGACTTTTTTAGGTGTGAAGATTTTCACATAACACTGGCATCAAATATACACGATTTTTCATTGGGGCCACGAGGAATTTTTCCGGCTATTTATGGACCCATAGGGATTATTCTAGTCTAAAGGGTTGGGACACTCTCCATTATAATAATAAAAAAAAAAAATACCACGATTTTTACAATGAGTAGAGCGGAAAAGCACATTAAACTTTATGCATGTACAACATTTACCTATGTGAATATGTAAACGAGTGCAAATATATTTATACATGTAAATATTGCAATGCATAACATTTATGCATACATGCATATGTTTGCATTCATTTATGCACTTCATGTTTTATATATAAATGAGGTGCGAGAATTCTATAAATGAGGCCATTTTTCATGTGAAAATCTTCTTCCCTAAAAAGTTGGGAAAGTATTTCACACTTCCTTAGTTACGGCCGTACTAACATCATCTCCTCTCCAAGCATTTCACGGTATCAAACCTTATCATTACGTTTTTATTTTTTTGGAACTCCTACATTCCATTGGCTTTTAATTTAGATAATTATTTAGTGACCCCATCAAAAATGAAAGGTTTAGTTTCATATCTTGAATCATCAAAGATTTTTAGATACGGTAGTTTTACATACGTAATTTGTACTGTTCAATGTTTCCTCATGAAAATGGTGCTTCCGATGAACATGGTAACATTTCATATGTGTAAGTTTTACATATGTAAAATCCATATACACAAACCTTACATGTGTAGATCTCATTTTCATATCCCATGTCTAAAAGTCAAATGACCCTTCAATGTCAAAATCATGAATGAAGATAACCCTTTTTTTCATTATTTCACATTGGACCAAACTTACCAAAATTACACCTACCTTCCTTCCTTCCTTCAGATGCCGCTGCTCTTAGTTTAACAATGATCCAAATAATGTTCGCAAATTGATTTTCTCCCAACAAACGTTTTTTTTTCCCTATAATATCTAACCATTACACATTAGATAAAAATAAGGACTATATCAATTGATTCAATTGAAACCGTGCATATCTCTACATGTACAAAACTATCTTTCCCGTGCCCATTGATTGTCACTTGTCACCCATCCAAGTAGTTCTTGATAAGGAAAAGTGCCAATGCGTTTTCTCACATAACTCTCTTTAACAATGATCAAACCCCAGCAACATCCAAATAAAGCACTTTTATGAAAATAATTAGCTAACTCCAATATCAATTTTAGCACTTAGAATTTATTCTCCCCATTTTTATCCTGTGCAATGGAGTTAATCTATCATTAATTCAACCCTTCCATATATTTTTGTTTTAGCAACCTGGCTGCAATAAGCAAGCACCTTCTACTTTGCCAGGTGCTCTTACCATATTAACCCCTTCTTGCTGCCCTTCTATATGCCCAATGGATCTCAATACATGTATAAAATGAAAATTTTGAACATAAGAGGCCTTTCTACCATAGTTAGAATGACAACATATGTTTGCTTGGTCAGTTGGCAACCATGAATTTCCCGTGGCTACCCTATGTATGCCACTCTTCCTATATTTGTAGGCTCCTCTTCCCACATGTGTAGGTTATTTTGGATCCTCCCCGCTCGGTTGGGGTACCCACAAAAAAATCAAGCTTAAGATTGCTTGGTAGCTCTAATATACAACACAACTTTTCGTTCCTCTTAGGCCCACCTATTGTTTATATATATATATATATATGGGTCAGCTCTCCTAAGCTCAAGCTTAGGATAAGGTAAGCTCAAGTGTGTGATGGGGTCCACCTGGAAACCCACATGGGGATGGGGGTGGGGGGTGGATTTCAAGGACTCCCTTGGATCTTCCTCTCTGCAAAAAATCAGCGACAGCTGTGATTTCTATCATCTCTATATGGGCCCAAAAGTTTAATGGTCAATAGTCCATTCAAATTGATACATAGTCAATCCAACGGTCCGATAAATTCGGATCTAACCGAAAGTTAGTGAACATGTGCAATTTAGTGGGATTATGTGTTTAGTCCAGTTGGATGGACCAAAGGTGGGCCCCACAAGCATGAGCTTATGATATTTTGTCCTAAGCTTGAACTTAGGAGAGCCTTGCTTTTATATATATATATATATATCGGAGGGTTCCCAACCTTTTGAGCTTGACTAATCCCTCCGGGCACAGAGGAAAGCTTGGTAAACACCCCATTGGCCTCAAGGTGATAGCACTAGTGGACTCAACCTTCGATTCCTGAAGAAGGGATAACCGAGGGTCGATACCGAAACTTCTAACTCTGGAAGAGGGAGGAACCGTGGTCCTGACCATTTGGCCAACCTCTTGGGGTTACCCCTATTGTTATATATAAGTGTGAACATACAAAGAGAAGAACAAGAAGATTATATTAGGATGAGTACATAATTAGTAGCACACCCCAGCATGAATTTCTATTCTTTTGTTATGATGCACCCCAATATGAATTGAATTGGGATCTAGGGGTTGCTTAAGTGACTGAATAGCCAATTTCTCTTCAACTGTACAGAGATCAATTCCTGAGTTTCCTTTTTATATATGTGAGTAGTTCTTTCTGTGGGAACAAGCTTCTTTCCTCATGATTGGGATTTCTCATGGGTCCCAACTCACCTATTTGGGTACCAAATATATATATATATATATATATATATATTTGATTGAATTATATTTTGGCTATGCCATATTGTCACAAATTTCAAGAATATTTAAAAATATCATGTTATAATAATAATAATAATAATAATAATAATAAAACATCATTTTCCTGATAATATAGCTAATTTTCCCAAATATCAAGGAAAAATCAGCAAGATTGTGATATTACTAGAATAAAATTGTAAAAATGTCTAGAAAAATATAGAATCTCGAGTGTTTTACATATTATGTTATTTTCTACGACATTTTCTTCAAGAATTTGCTGATATTTTTCTTTAAAAAATGATAATTTGAAGAGATTGACATTTGTGACAAAACTAGGGGTAGCTCTTGTCCCAATCGTCCAAGTAAACGACATTCTAAAAATATTGGTGGATATTGGGGGGGGCATTAAATGTTGATGAAAGAAGATTTGGAGGCTTTCTTTCTAGAGTAACAGATGGCTTTTACTAAGATGAATGGGAAAGGGGACGCATCACATGTTCGAGGGCTCCGCACTGTTCTTCATTGATAGATGAAAAAGATGTCATGGAAGTAACACACGTACAGATGGGTAGAGATGGTATATTTATGGTAGAAGGGAAAGGATAGACCATTTTTTTACTTCTGTGCCCTGACCATTTTTCTACTTCTGTGCCCTAGATGTCGGTGTCAAAGTCTAAACCCACAATTGATTACACATTTTTTTCCTGGTCTATGGTGTGGGTGGGTACTGTTCGGTTCACCAATTTAGGTCCTGTTCGGTGATGTGTTTCCCTTGTGCAAGAGTGGAAATGGGTTGTGTTGTGGGTCCTAGTTTATAGAATTTAGATTTCAGTCAGCTTCATTGCATGCTTGGGATCCTCTTCCCCATGTAAGATCTAAAAATGAAAGTTTATATATAAAACTATTGTTTTCAAAAAATTTGTTTAATGTCTGTTCTAAATCTAAGAAGAATTAGATGAAAAATGTTCTCCCATGAACATACTCTATATAATATATTAAGCTAGGAGGTTTTGGATCCAATTTTGACAATCGGTTATAATTTTGACCGATGGTTTTGTAACTGCTCATGCAACTACCCACTCATTTTTCCATCAAACCACTTATGTTTTAGTTGTTCCTATGTAACTATACTCTTTTTGTTCCAATTTCTCTATATCTATTTTATCT
Source organism: Camphora micrantha (assembly GCA_003546025.1). NCBI lineage: Eukaryota > Viridiplantae > Streptophyta > Magnoliopsida > Laurales > Lauraceae > Camphora > Camphora micrantha. The sequence goes on along the minus strand of QPKB01000004.1, from coordinate 12,839,261 downwards.
GACTTGTCCTATGGTATGTGATTATTTATTTTGCAGTGCAGGGGAAAAACCGTACTGAGCACGGGTTATTGGGCTAGTATTGCTTATGGGGCCCACTTCAATGAATGTCTATCAATAAAAAGAGGACAGTCGATGTAAAAGGTCTCCTCATGCAAAGGGGGAGCCAGAAACATCAACCCCACCATATTCTTTTTGGCCTTGATTTAATAACCTTAGAATTTGGTGAGTGAAGTTTCAACATGGGTAAAATCGGGCCTTATGCCAAAGTCATTGAATGAAAAGAACATCAAAGGGGCTGAAGCACTGAACTAGTCAAAGGCGGACCCAAGTGCCCCCACCTCATAAAGAGATTTTAGTCAATTCTAACCTAACCCATACCCACCTTGGTTGGGTGTGGTATCGCTGCCCCCATAAAGAGATTTTAGTCAAATCTAACCTAGGCCATACGCACCTTGGTTGGGTGTGGTATCGCGTATCAAATTGAGTACGGGACAAGATACGTATGAGTTAATTATCCCAAATTAAACTACACCAAAACCATCAAGTTGGCATCACCAAGGCCAAGGCTGACATTGCCGTTGATCAAGGCAGCGATTTACCGTTGATCAAGGCAGCCATTGCCCTTAATCAAGGCAGTGGTTCCCATTCAGGTACTGTCCAATAGGATTCATATGCTCTGCGCCCAGTCATTTAAGTCAACCATAGTGCATATTCTTATATCATACCATTCAAAATAACTATCTCACACATACTTTCTCTGGGCAAAATTTTATCTCAATTGGAGTGAAATCTACTATCATTAGAAAAATTCTATGTGCGCTCCCTAATATGCTGAGTACACCCTCACTGTTCATAGAAAAATATGGGTGTGCTCGGCAGAACGAGAGGGTACATATAGAATTTCCCCTATCATTATAAGGGGAATGCTTTAACTTTTTACCGTTTATATATATAAAATATGACCTGATTATTGATTTGAATGGTGCACAGGTTTGTACTGCATATTGGACCACTTTATTTTTTAAAAAATCATAGTCCTGCAAGGACTTCTCTTTTCTTCTTTTTTTTTTTCTGTTTCTTTATGCTAGAAAACTTTCTGTCTCCTTACTTCAAAGATTTTTCCAAAAGGTGTAGCAGGTTGGTGAAAGTTTGCTCCAAAAGCAAGGAACAAAGACCACAGGGATCTTAAAGTCCCTTTTGTTAAAGTCATGCATGGAATGTCTGAATGCAGACAAAATATTTTTATAGTTTTAAACATCTACTTATCCTTGCTTTTTTCTTATAGTAATTAGGGATAGCTAGCTTGTGGCATTGGTTTAGATGAGGTGGTCAGGTGGTCACAGTAGTCACGTTTGCATTTTACTTGTTTTCTTCAATGATTCCTTCAACCACATAAACACAAAACCCCTATCTTCTCCTCCTACCCAACTAACATGTGATGCTCTTTGAACAACTCAATTCGTCTCTATCATATTTGGTGGGCCACTTCATCAAATAAACAATTCAAGACGCATCAAGACTTTCCATTCTGGTTAATCTGATAGAAACTTCAGTGAGAAGCAGCAGCCCTTTATGAATAGAGTTGTCCCAACGCCCAAACTGGCATTGACTTCACTATGGTAGTTGTCCAATGAAGAAATTGAAGTTAGACGCATCATGCTGCTGTCCAATCATAAACTTTGCTTGGATGGATTAAGTCATCCTATGTGAGTTTTGCTTGTAGGTTATCTACGATTAGACTAAGTAAGAAAACAACCAATAAAAGATGGCACGTGACACTTTAGGATGTTTTAGTTGAAGAAGAATTTACAAGAAAGCTAAAGGCTGATTTATTTATATGAAAGTGACTTCTTAGGAATTAAGGAATATACTCTTTTTATTCTTTTTGGTAGAAAAGAGATGTACTAAAAAGTGGTTAAACTTGGGAAGACAAATGTGAAGATTAAGAGACGGTCAAATCTCTCCTTCAATAGAAATTATAGGGAGATAGAAAACAAATACCAAGCGATTCCCCTACTAAATCAAGTATTAGAAAAGTCACGTCTATCCAAATCCCTACCTTACATACTTCACCACTTATCTCTTTTATAATTTCTTAATTATTGCAACCCATTTTAGCATGAATTCCTAGGAATTTAATTCCATGATAATATATGGGCCTTAAGTAGGGCCAATTCAATTCCCATCTAATCTCAACCGTAACTATCTATTTGTAGCGCTTACCAACAAAGAAACTCTCTATTTGTAGCGTGTGCATGGCCAATGGATGCGGATTTGTTCAATGAGTATGATTTTCAGTCCATGATTGATCCACACTAGCACATAATAAGGGAGTGGCCAGGGGCGGACCTATGTTGTTGTGAAAGAAGAAAAGAAAATGTTGCGGCAATACAACTGCTTCCTCTTCTTGGACCTCTTCTTTCGAAACCTCTTCACGTCGATTGTCAATCGAGCTATTCGTTGACAATCCTATGTACTGTGTAGACTACTACATCTTCTTTTTCCAAACATATCTAGAATAATCATTCATAATCACTATATACCTAAATCTTAACGCTTAATCTCCAAATTCTATTTTCAAACCATGAATCCCCAAATCCTAATCCAAATCTAAGCCCTAAACCAGTAAATCTGAGCGTATCTACAACAATCCAAAGATGACCAAATTCATTACCGTTATCATGTCTTCTTATCTCCACTATGATTCAAAGACTGAATTCTGCTCCCATTATCCTAAGGTTGGAAGCTTTGAGAAAGTAAAAAAAAAAAAATGAAGAATGGGTATTCTCAAAATATTCTTGTATTCGGATTTTTCTCACACACACACTCACCTTGAGTTTGCAGTGACCTTCATTGGGCATTGATCTTAACATATTGATTTAGTGAAACATGATAATGTGAGTTTGAGTATCTAAAATTGAGGTTAGAATCATTTTTTTTTTACCCATCTAAAGCTTTTTGGCACTTGTAAATGACAGCCTAACCTCTTCATTGCCCAATCCTTAATAACTTCATGCATCTAGTTGAATTACACGAGTTGAACATTTTAAAAAAAAAAAAAAAAAAAACATATAGATGCTATTTGGTAATGTAAAAAAGTCCAGTAACATCTAGCAAGAGTTTTTTTCTTTAATGTTAAGTCTAGCAAAATTTTAGCTCCATCTGAAAATCCTAGGTTTTCCACTGGGAGTGGCACAATATTCCTCCTTCCCCTAAGTTTTTTGCTTTATTGTTATCCATGCTTAGTTCATATTAACTGCATGTTGTCATTGGGTCAGTTCCAATTCAAGCCAAATCGGCAGGCCTATCAATGGGCCGGGCCGGGCCTGGGCTTAGGTTGTCCAATCCCGTCCCGAAAATAAGAATGAGCCTGCCAGGTGTTGTCCAATTCCGGCCCTAAATTGAACGGGCCTACATCAAATCTCGTCCAGTGCGGGCCTAGGCTGGGACAGGGCCGGGCCTGAGCTTAGTCCGATCTTGGATATAAGCAAAACATTCTCTAATTATTCCTACTGTCACCAGACACCATGTGTGAACTGGACTTTAAACCCTCCTCCTTTCTTCTGAGGCTTGGACTGGCAATGCATGCAATAAGCAACATGACGGAGTAAAAAACTTTTTTTTTTTTTTTTTTGGTTTGCAGATGACAATAAAAATCAATAGAAATGAATGAATATCCTATAGGCTATATAGGATCAAGTAATTTAGGAACAGTTAAAACCTTTTTATTTTATTTTTTGCGGTGAATGTAGAAAATCAGAAAATCAATAGAAATGAATGAGAATAAGTATCATATATGAGTCAAGTTAAAGTAATGTAGGATCAGTTAAAAACTTTTTTTTTTTTTTTTTGCCTGTGAAAGTAGAAAATCAGAAAACCAATAAAATGAATGAGAATGAATATCCTATATGGGTCAAGTAATATAAAAAAGAAATCAACAAAAATTGATTTTCTTTTATTATGTTTAAAACATCAGTTAGTGTATTCTCATCATTGTCCAAATCACCATCACTAGTTGGGTTATGACTAAACCAGTCTTGGGCACAAACTAATGCTTTTTACCATATCTGGTTTCAAAGTAGTCCTATGTGGGTCAAGTACCATTCCTCCGGTGTTAAATGTTGACTCTGAAGCAACGATAGAAACTAGAATAGTTAAAATATCACGAGCCATTTGAAATAAAATAGGATACTTAGTTGAATTTAATTTCCACCATTGTAATATATAAATAATTATTATTAAATGACTTTGCAGCGGGCTAGGCCGGGCCTGAACGGGCTGGGTTGTTTATGCCCAGTCTCAGTCCCATTTTGACCGGGCTTTAAAATGTATTGTCCAAGTCCAACCCACTATGCTCAAATTTTTTTTAAAAGCCCTGTATGTTCGGGCTTGGGAAAGGGCTGGGCCGGGCTTTCTACCCTTGTCAAACGCGTCCCATTGACAGGGTAAGGGATGGTTAAGGCTCTTTCACGTTTATGAGTGAATCAAATATTCTTAATGAAATCCTCCTCTTCTTCAGGCCATGAGCCCAACAAGTTTACTGAGCTAGGAGGTTGGACTGTAACACACGATCAGTAGATGAGTAGAAATTAAAAGTAGATTCTCATGTAGAAAAGGTAAATTACAATGTATCCAAATGCCCAATAATTATAGTGTACTATTATTCTTTTTTACGTGAAGCTACACACTAGTTATTGTTGAAAAATGAGGCTGACTACAATCTAATTAGGCTTGATATGTTGCTTCTATCCCTCTTGTGGATCTCACCCAAATGCATGCCCAATCAGGAGGTCATAGTTCGTGGGAATAGTTTGATGTGGATAATTGATGCACCTAATTTCACTCCAAGGAAATGATATTAACCATCGATTTTTAAAATTAACATGCTATTTAAAACAAGTTTGAACCATTTATAGCCATGGTAAGTTTCTCCTAGGAGCATATTGCATACTGCCCTTTGGGGTCTAGCTTGTAGGACCCACTTAAATTCCTGCTTATTACTTAGGGCATGGTAAATAAAAAGGTCTCCTTGGATATAAATCAGGAGAAAAATTAGCCCATCAAACCATCATAGCCCTTGATTTAACTGTTGCTCGCAGGAGAACATTTAGCATATAGCTATTAAGCCTAGGTAACCTTAAACCAAACTTTTATATCATTTGACCAATCTTATATTTTTTTTTTATTTCTCCAAATTCACAGCCAAACCTTTTTCAAATGCATGCATGTATTGGACTTGGTTTGTGTTCTGTAAGTATAGGTGGCACCTTGAAAAATTACAAGGGAGAAGTATTGTTTATGTTCTGAAAGTATATAGGCATCAAATATTCTAATGAAGTGGAAATATTAGCTATATTGGAAGATCTAAGGATCTGTGTCTCAAATAATTTTCATAGTATAGTGGTGGAAAGTAATTCTTTAAATGTGATTTTTTGGATATCTTATTTGGAGAAAGGTCCATGGAAATTTTAATTTCTTTTCAATAAAATTAAGACTTGGTTGTCATATTTAAATTTTTTTTTTTTTTTTTAATTTATAGAAGAGACGGGACGTGACATCTACCCCATGCAACACCCCCTTGATTGCTCCCATCGGGGGTGTTGCATGGTAACATGGTATTACCATGTACTTGGGGCACCCCTATGTAGACTTCCAGGATTTAGGAAGTAGGCCCCACCAGCTTAAAAGGTACAGATTCGTTTCACCTGCCTATTAGTCTACATGTGCTGACACAGAAGCTACGTCGAATTGTCCTCGGACTCTTTCAAACTTGGAGGTAATGGTGCCGGTACCTTGACTAATAATTTGACAGTGGAGAGTGACTGAAGGGATTCATAGGGGTTTTCTATAATTCTGTACATAAAAGTTTATCCATATGGAATTTTTGATATGAATTTCTACTCGTGTTCTGGAGGAGAGTCAAGAGTACTGTCAGACTAGGAGACATGGGCCTTAAATATAGCCTGTCGCCCCTTTATTATAGGGCCGGTCTGTTTCATATAGTTGATTTCTTATGAAGTCCAGGACATGTATTTAGAAACTTGCATAAAAAGAGGTGAATATATAAAATAACCATAAAAAAAAATCCTTCTTTCAATGGAAAATAAATAAATAGAAGGTGGAGAAATAATATACATCCATCATCCTAACAATTTAAAACCAATGACAATCATGATCTCATCTATATCTCCCCCTTATATCTTTCACCTCTCACTTGATTAATCTTTTTTCCTCATAAGTTATAAACCATTTTTTCATGAACCCGTGAGTATTTAATTTCATGCATACAAACAAGTCCTTAAAATAAAGCGGTTTTTATGTCTATTTTGGCAGTTTACTCCCATCATTTCTCTTTTTATCTTTCACTCTTTATTCTATGGTTTCTACTTTTCAAACAATATCAAAAGCATAAGGTCAACACTGAAAAGAAATGTCATTTCTAAACTTTGCATTCTTGAATGAAAAGTGTAATAAAAACTTGTAGATTTCAATTGAATTACAATTATTCAAAATCAGTAGAAGATAGCCTCCAAAGATTACTCTTAACATGCATGTTTTCAAAAGAGTTTATAATTTTGAAATTTTGCATTGGAGAGAACATCTTCTACTGATGAATATGGTATGCAATGATAAATTCTTTTGGAGGCTATCTTCTACTGATGAATATGGTATGCTCTCTCCTCATCAGTTGTTTGGGGAAGCGGTTCTAATATGGTATGCAATGAGGAGGGATTTTTGGGTACTACCGGATATTTTAGGACCTGGATTGAGATCTGTGTGGCCGTTTACTAAGCTCAACTGGCTTCTATCTTGAATTTTTTTAGCTAGTCATTCCTATAAAAATCTTAAGATATTAATAGAGGCGTGGAAGAAATACTTTTCAACACTCCATACCATTTATGGTTAGACAAATATGTTGGAGACAAGGTCACATATCATTTATAGCGGCTAGAGGCTGATATGACCAATAATACTTTTGTTGTTCTTTTCTGTTGAGTAATGAATTTGTTTTCATACTAAGAAAAGATTAAGAAAAGACTTCATAATTAATGCAAGTCACATTCCATGAAAGATTCGATCCAAACTTGCTTTTGATACTATGTACATAACAAATATTTTTAGTTTTTGACCTGGCTCGTAATCAAGGCCCGGTCCAATCAAGTTCACTGGAGTTGGAGTGGGTTCCTTTACCTTGGACTCAGGTCAGGTACAGCTACCAGAAACAGACAGTTATAGTAAGATTAGCTGGGTCCAAGTCTGGGCCACGATGAACTCATCCTGTCAACGCCGCCGGCCCTGAGATTATTTGGGGCCTAAAGTAAAGATTTCAAAAGGGGCTCAATCTTTTTCAATTTCCAAAGTTTTCATACTCTTTTTTCCATTTTTTTACTTTTAAATATAACACAAAATCATTAATTTATGGCCCTTTTGTAATGGGCTCTTTTGAAATTGGGCCCTTTCTCATGTCTTGGGCAGCCTTTTTTTTTATTTTTTACAGACCTATATATTATATGGGCTAAAGAAATTTGAGGGCCTCCAAAAAATGACAAAAATTGGAGGCCTAAAGCGGCGCGCGCTTCCTGGGCTTTAACCCAGGGCCCGCTCTGCATCCTGTTCACATCTCACTATCGAGGCCGCTATAGGCCAAGTCCATCTGTACTTGGTCCGAGCTTGATCCCAAGTATAAAAATTTCATCAGCCAGTACTGTTGGATCATGGATTGTAGTTATTGGGTCAAAACCTGCCATCCAATAGTGAATTGATTGCTCAAATATGCCAATTGACTTGAGGATGTAAATGAATATCAAATTGTCCGAGTGTCCAAAGTATCCAATTTCGAGAGCTAAGGGTATGGTTAAAATCTATAACAAATTTGGATCCAATCTAAATCACAAGATCCAAAAGTTTTTGAATATTCTGGGCCCAAATCTGTGTTTAGACTCGAGAATCAAGTCCACACTTGAAAGCTTGTTTGTTTGATGTAATTGAACACCTCGGTTTTTAATTCTTTAAGTGGTTAAAAATGAAGAGCCAAAGGTGAATATTTAGACGTAATCATCAAATAACCTCTCCTTTAGTTGTTGAATCAAAAGAAGATGGGTAATGAATACGAAACCATTACCCATGTAATTCAAAACCTGGGAAAGTCAGATCTCATCTACATCCCACTTTATAACCTTCACCCCTCACCTGATCATATCCTTCACCAAGAACATTTTTAATAATCCTTGGCTTAGCTCATTTCACATATTCAGTTTCTATGTATTTTATGCAAACAAGCCGGTCTATATTAAAATTGACACATAGTAAGATCAACAAAGTTTGGATTGTATTAACTGTTTTAAAAGTGTATAGAGCTTGAATGATATTTGTCCTTTTTCCTTTTTTCTTTTGACTAACGGAGGGTTCCCAACCCTTTGGGCTGGATTAATTCTTCTGGGGCCTATGGCTCCCAGGTAGTAGCACAAGTAGACTCAACATTTGGTTTCTGAAGAGGGGGGAACCGAGGGTCAATACCAAGACTTCTAGCTCTAAAAAAGGGAAGAACTGTGATCCTGACCACTTGGTCAACCCCTTAGGGTTAAATGATATATGTCATTTGAAAGCCTACATGTACATATATTCGATTGATCAGTTTTTGAAGCCATTAACACGAATATGCTCATATATGCCCCACTTCTCATCTCATATCCAAATCCGAATCTGAAAATTTAGCCTTTTAATTTAGCTGAATCCAACATGATCTTGACAAAAAATGGTTATTCTCTTATTAATTCGCGCCCATTTACATCCCTAACTTGAAGCAAGCTATCAGCTCCTTTTAGAGAGAATGGAGGCAAACACCAAAGGAGGATTAATAATTTCATCAAAGTCAGTACGATGAGGCATAACATTGTACCAGTCGCATGTTTTTTACACCCAGCTAACTTCATTTAATTTTATCCTTTTATGAGAAAATCGAAGTTAAATATATATAAAATGTGATCAATCGAATAGTGGGTTTAAATCCAATCCAATCAAACTGAAACTAACAATGGGGATATATATATATATATATATATATATATAGTGATTAAGCAGCGTGTCATGACTTTAGTGGGGAATTGGTTTTATTTAGTCCAGCAGTGCTGTATTGTAGTTATCCACCAGTAACTATGCATTAATTCTTAGATAATTGATGGCATGCTACCATCAAAGAGTGTCTATGGCAGTTAACACTTGATTAAACCTGTATGGAGCATGTTTTTGTGTAATCCAACTCACTAATATCAAATGCCTTCTCGTTCTAAGGAAATAATCAAGTTTCACTCCAATCAGAATGACATGCACATTCAGATCGTTCCTAGCCAATCCAATAGTGATTGGATCAAAGGTGCATGCTACTCCCATTAGAGAAGAATTTTGCTCCAATTCTTATATGGGGTAGCGTCTTTTATCAAATGAGAATAGGCCCCCCAATAAAGCATAGTGTCATTTCTCTAAATCAAATTGTCTTCGAAGGAGTGATAGTGGAGCCCAACGGAAAATGGGCTTAGCCCTGCCCAGCCAAACCCATTAGCAGTCCTAATAGAAGGGATGTAAAAGGTTCAGTTCGGACCTGAGACTAGGCTGGACCTGGACTGAAAAGCACCAGTTATGTCTTCAAGCTTTAATCACATAGATTGGGTCTGTGCTCGTGACCTATGACCCGACGGAGCAGAATACTATGATGTTGGACAGTATCTAAACTAAGTGTACTATAATTAGGATACGTATTAAGATAGCTTTCAAATATTTATGTCTTTACGCTACAACGACCAATGCTAGCCAGTTCTGATCTATGGTTTTGGTACTCTGACCTAGACCTGGATACGACCAAATATGCCATGGATCAAGCCTGGTTCAAATGGACTACAGCCCCAATTTAACAACTAACAATGCATGTTCGGAGCTTGGACTAATTAACAATTAACATTTATAAAAATAACTTAAGTTGGAGAGAGATCAGAGATGATCACGACACAAGATGAGGCAAAAACATGGGACTTTCCTAAGTTATGTTGGCCCATTTTGTTCAACAAAACATGGGCTGGACTTTCTTGATTCAAGTCATGAATTTTGTCACTTATCCACTACAACTAGTGCCCCAAGTTACACTTTAACCACAAAGTTCTATGCGGCGCTGGACAAGTTAAAAAGGTTTGACAACTAACAAAATTATCTGTTGAATTAAACTCTCATTTTTCAGATACATACATCAATTCAACTGAGCATATATATCACTAGCATCAAAGTCACTAAAAAAAGTTCATTCTCGCGGGAGGAAATCAATCCCTAATTAACCAAACAAGGCTTCGATAATGATGGTGATTTGTGTAATAGATAAGTGCATTAGACAAAGCAAAGGAGGTCCCCCTGTCTTCACCATGAGATCATGCATTCCTAAAGAGAAAAAAAAAAAAAAAAAGGGACAACAACAACAGCATCAAATGATGATACATAATTATCTTTTCTATCAAATGGGTGTTTATTTTAAGTGAAGCAATTACAAGTGTTTGGTGTTTGGGGTTTAGAGTTTATGAACAAAGCACTCAAAATGTTCCAAAAAGAACATACGTACATCATAAAGAAGGATGACATCACAACTCAGACCTTCGCCACAAGAACTTGAAAACTACCTAATATTTTTATGGGTGATCTTGATAACTAGACCAGGGAAGACATCATCTGGGTCTTGAATATGTGGATTCTCTTCGACAATGAAAGGGTCACTGCACTTTTCACTAATGGTATGTAGGGTCTCTCCTTCTTCGACGACATATATCTCATCGCAAGGATGGCCCTGCATCTTCTGATGATACCACATATTCGGTTCGCTTTCGTCGAAATCATCACAACAGGCAAAAACAAGTAGCATTGCTAGGAACAAGGAGCAATACCATGAGATCCTTTCTGCTGCTGAACTTGTTGCTGCTGATGATAAAGAAAGAACAGCCATGATTGTTGAAAGAGAAGATTCATGCAGTTGTAAAGAAGGTTTGTACTTATTTAAAAGGGTTTGTTTTGGGGTATGTTTGATGTTTTTCAAAGGTGGTTGGAGGAGGAGATGATGAACTATTAAGAAAAGCAGTTGGAAGGTTTTGAATTCTAGTCTTAGCAGTTGGAGTGGGTGCAATTTCCCTTCATTGTGGTAGGTGAATGTCAATGAGAAAGCAAGGAAAGAGGAAAATATGTCATCTTGCTTGCTAGATTAGTTGACAATTCATAGTCTAAAAACCCCACCTAATGGCCTGAGTGGACATGGCTCGGTGAGTCACCGAGTTGAGTGAGTAGAACCATTTCTGGCTGAGACTGTCCCAAGCACTTAGCCAGAATCACCCAGTTGGCTTTCTGATTCAAGTTGAGTTTCAGTGTTTTTAAACTACTGTAAAATCATTCATGAAGCGTTTTACAGACAGTGGAGCGGTGTCAGGCTGGACTTAAGCTTGTGGAAGCGCAGGGCTAGTTTGTGAGGCCTAATAATTGGATCAAAATCTACCCAAATGAAAGTCAGATTGCGATCCATACACTTGAAAAACAACAATCCTGTATTCTAAATATGCCCAGCTAGGTGTCTTCAAGCACATCTAGCTAGCCCAGGGCTAGCCATTTAACTGTTCGGGTAGAAATTTAGGCCTGAGCCCAGCCCGTGTTCCTGAAATCTTGGTCTAAATCCATCCAAGGTCGGGCTTACCTTTGCTCAATCCAACTTCTTCACATTATGCTTCTACTATTAAAAGCCAACTTCAACTTTATGTGTACATGACATGCGTTTTCTTTACATGATTAATGTAATGGTGTAGATCATTCGTACAAGAAAGGCAAACCAATTTCCATATAAATTGAGACATGGGATATGATTAAGTTAAATCAAGCAATGACTACCCGCAACCATGTGTCCAACAACAATGTCTCATTTAGGATTTGTTTGTGCAATAAGAAGATTACAGGCTTCATAGAGTTTTATTTTCATGGAAGAGAGAAATCATGAATTCCTACATATGCCTTCCATAAAAAAAAAAATTTTGAATTCCTCTCTATTGCGGGAAATCAATTTCTTTACTAATCCTTTTCTTTTTCTCGGTGAAAATGTTTTGTACCAAACAACACAAAAGTGGAATGGATTAAACCAAGTCTCGTCACACGAACGCACCCTTATAACAAAGAGCAAAAGGGAAAGAAAAAATCATGAAACAACAACAGTAAAGAAGAGCTGAAGTACCAACCAGAGAAGCAAACTTCCTTGCTCATATGGTTCATCATCAATTTCGATCAGTTGGGTCTTTCCGATATAAAAACCTCCCACCTATTTTTATCTCATTGACCTGGGTTGACAGCTTTGGCATTACAGCTGCACTGCTGCCTGGCTTTCTTCCCTGACAGTTGGAATCCATCAAATCCAATACTACAGATGGGAGTTGGAGTGGATAACAAGAAGAGTTTGGAAGAACTCTACTGGTAAGTCTGTAATACCTCCCAAACACACGTCACGGCCGATGAGTCCTAATATGAACTGCACAATTGGCTAGTTGGAGTGGAGTCCCTCCCAAGCCCACCAAAGTCAACCCAGCAATGGATCTGAACTGCACAACTGGCTAGTAACTTTGCCTAATCTAGATGGATAAATTAATCTCAAGGAGTTGGCCGAGTGGTCAGGACCATAGTTCCTCTCTCTTCCAGAGCTAGAAGTCCTTGTATCGATCCCCAGAGCTAGAAGTCCTGGTATCAATCCTCAGTTCCCCCCCTCTTCATGAAACCCCTCTTCATGAACCAAAGGTTGAGTCCACTAGTGCTACCCTCACCCTCTTCATGAACCCCCTCTTCATGAACCAAAGATTGAGTCCACTAATGCTACCACCTGAGGGCCACAGTGGTTTTATCCGGCTTCTCTCTGGTCCCCGAGGGATTAGTCCAGTCCAAAGGGTTGGGAACCCTCTGTTATGCCCCAAAAAAAAAAAAATCTAGATGGATGAATTAGGAATGGGAGATTTAGTTTGGTATTTTCATCCAAGTGGGGTGTTAACCATGATCAAGCCCATCTAACCCATTGTCCTGGACTCAGCCAGCGCTTGCGTACTTGGATGTGTTGGTCGATGAGTCCTAATATGAATGGGAGTGGGCCTGCCCGTTCGGTCGACTACGGAAGGATCCAATCCCAAATTATAGATGTGGGCTTGATGTTGGGCCCAATTTGCAACTTAGCCCAGATTAAGGTCCATATGGGCCCATCACATGATTGCATCAGGTCCATTTAAAGCTACTTGAGTACACAATTGGGCGCATGCAAATAGATCATGTTTAACTGACTGGACAGAGGATCTGGCCCATTGTAGTCGGGTATGGGCCTTAATTTTCCATCATTTGGGCCCAGATTAGGGTAGATATTTGAATGGAGTGGTTCTACAATTCAGGGCAGCGACAGGTCTCTAAACCTAATTGGGTCGGATTAAGATCCAACATGTACCAGATAATTATATGGTTATTGTAAAAAATTCGGATGGGACCACTCCAATAGGTACCAGACAATTATTGGTTATTGTAAACAATTCTGTGGAAGAAATAATCATAATACAACTAAGGGAAATGGATCCCCTGTTTGGTCCAAACAGGTCCGGAGGGGGGGGGGGGGAGAGGGGGGGTGGCGCGCCATGTAGGGAGAGATGTCCCATCCCATCTCCTCAAAAAAAAATTATATCTCTCAAAAAATTTCCTTTCCCCATGTGGCACCCCCTTATTGGACCAAACAAGATTTCCCTATTTGGACCCGGATCCTATGACTCAGGGCTTCTTCAATCCATATTTGGTGGAGAACACCAAAAATATATAGAAAAAGACAGCCCACTTAATATATGAGGCCTTTTCCGACATGTGAGAGAAACAAGTGGGGCCCACTTCATGATAATTAAAAAAAAAAAAAAAACCAAACAAACCCTAGTCACACATATGCATAAGATTGATCATATGGGGCCCACTTCTTACTAATAATCAAACTACATTATACACCCATTGACCCTCTGTACTATAAAATATCATTTCATACACAATTAAATTCAATAAGAACATTTTTACCAAAAAAAAAAAAAAAACCAATAAGAACATAAAACATGCACCTTTGAACTATGAATCTCATTTCATACACAACTATACTACTCCAAACATAAAATTCAATAAAATCATAAAACAGATCTCCATGCAAGTATATATTAAACCATAAGCATGAGTTCCATAGAAGTCTTTCAAATACACCCACTTCTGATCTGGTTTCATCTTAAAAGCAATTGTGAGTGCTGTATATCCATTGCTGGACAAGAATCACTTCCCATTTCATACACAACCATACTACTATAATAATACTTAAAATTCAATAAAACATATCTCCATGCTGCCGGAAGTCAATATTAAAAGCAAATGAGTGCTCTACATGCACTACTAGCTAGAAACTAGAAGCACCCACTTCCTAATTTCATCTTTGTTCAAACCGCTCATTCTTAACAATCGTTTTGAGCTCCACCGATTTGGACATTGAGTGACCCTTGAAATCACTTTGAAATCGTTCGTAGCTTCTTTGTGCGTCCTCGTACCCCTTCTAGGAGGGATGGCAATTACCAGAGTATCGGTCAACCCCCTCTTTAGAATCCAAAGGTTGAGTCTACTTATGCTGCCACGTACGGACCACCGGGGTTTTACACGGCTTCTCTCCAACTTCAAGGGAATAGTCCAGCACAAAGGGTTGAGATCCTTCCGTTAACAAAAAAAAAAAAACCTCTATTTAAATTTATCAAAACCCACCCCCGGCAGCCCACATTTCTTTGGCTGTGCGTTTATAGTCACATAACACTAATTTTAGTTAGTCTGTCATTTTGTTCATCACTCACATTCTATCTTCTAATCTCTCATTCCTTGCCTCAACCACTAATCCTCTAGATATTAAAGAGTGAAGGTGATGGTGGGGAATGATGGGTTTTAGACACATTATGGTTTCATTTTGTAGGATTAAGGAGAATACCAAGCTGATAACACGAGAGAGAGAGAGACCGTTGTGTAAAGTAGAAGCCAAGAGAGGTGAACCTGTCGTCGATCCTTAGCTGGGGCTTTTGTATTTCGTAGCGGGGGTTGGAGGTAGAGATAGAACGAAGATTTGATGCCTTATAAAGGCACCCCAGTGCTCTTCTCTCGGCGGTAATTAGGGTTAGTTGAAATCTAAAGATAGGATGCGATGCGATTCGATGGGATGCGATATTTCTTCCCACGCAAACGTCCGCGTGTGGAAGTTAGAGAGCCCGGGACCGATAAAAAAATCGTTTGACCCTCCTGTATTTTTCCTTTTTCTTTTTTAACTTCACTTTTGCTAAATCCTGCCTGTTTGGATAGGGGAATAGAATAAAGTGCTCTATCGGTCTAAAATTTCAACGTTATTCTGTTTGGACCAACCTGGCCCAATAGATGAAGTGAATTTGTCAGCTCCATATACTCCATTTCAACTTTAAATACTTTCATTTCCTTGAATAAAAGTGAATTCTACGATTATACTTCAAACCTTAACTTCACAATAAGCATCTAAATGCAGTAAAGTGAAGTAATCTACTTTAACTTCAACCTATTTCTCATCTACTTAACTCCTCATATGAAATTCACTTCGTTTTACTTCACTCCTCATTAGTTCAAACAGGCTAGATATGTATTTGTGAATTGAAAAAATAAATAAATAGATAAATAAAACATGGAAAAATTTTCACTTACGAGAATGTCCACGTGCAAAAGGATTGATCCACTGTAAAATAAAATAAAATAAAATAAAGCATAGGCCCAGGGAACACCCCTTTCATTCACGGCAATCCGAGGGGCAACTTAATTGACATAGGATCATGGTTTGCTCTCAAACGTTGAGAGTTTAAAACTGCGCTACCACACTGGTGCCACACGGGATTTAACCGACTTCCCCGAGACCCGTAGGGATTAATCCGGCCCAAAAAGACTGAGACACCCGCCATTATAAATATATAAAAAAAGAAATCTTATAAATATATAAAAAAGAAATCAAGGCACCAACCGTAATGATATGGACGTCCGTGGAAGAAATTTTCTCCGAAAACATGGCTTATGTATAAATTTGTATTTTTTTTGCACACAAATTCCATCTTTCGTGCCATATTTTTTAAAAATATAAAAATACTATTAGTATATACTAAAGCTATTAATTTTGAATGCCTAAATTTTTATTTTGATCTCTTTCATCTAAATTTTTCCATTTTCAATTTTTACTACCTCGTTCATTGTATAATATAGCGTCCGACCTCTTCTATCCTCAAAAGGTTGGATCTGTTCAATTTTGACTTTTCCCTTCCACAAAAATTTAAACCATCTTTTACTCATAATTAAGGGGTCATTCCCACAGTCTTCTAAGTAAAGCCGACTGTAGTTTGCATCATGGAGTGGACCCCACTCTGATTTTGCTTTGCTCACGGGTTGTGCCCATTGACGAAATTGAATTGGATTCCTTTTAATTGAAATCAAGCCCACAGTCAAAATTGGTCACATTTGAAACACGTGATATCAATAACTTGGTTTACAAGTTATTCAACTGATGGTGATCATTGCCCAAGATCATTGGCCCCACATTGCCTAAGTTGAGTTGGGGCCTCTGAAGTCAGTCAGTGAGTGGAGTCGGCCTCAGGCTCTAACCACGCAAACGCATTGGCTACCTATTGGTCGTTTTGGTTTTGGCTAAATTTCTCTCTGTTGAAATCAGGCCCATCGTCAGAATTGCTCACATATTACAGCAAAAGTTTGCATTTGATTTTAACCTATTTCTTTTAATTTTGACTTCAGTGGAGCCCACATTTACTCATTAGTTTTCAATATGTAATTCCATTTATAGTTTCCTTTTGAGCCGTGCTACTTGTCCCGGATTTTGTCCAGGGCAGTAGGGAGCCGTGCCACATCCCGGGACAAAAATCCCGGGACGTGTAGACTTTCACTTTCCTTTTATAAGCAGAAGAGACATCTGTACGGCTCGTATTGCAAAAAAAAATGAAAAAAAAAAAAAAAAAAAAAAGACAAGGTGGGCCCCACAATGAATTGAAGGATGGGGCAAATACCATGCATGTAGCCTTGCCCTCAAATAAAAACTCAATACTCAGATGAGTTGGAAAACGTTCTGTTTTGCATTTTTTTTTATTTTCTCTTCTTTCTTATAAGAATGGAAAACGTTCTTAATGTTGAAAAAAAACAAAATAAAAACTAAATACTACGGGTTCAAATATTCGACTAATGCTTGCATGCTCAAATTCTTGCCAATGAGCTGCTAGTGATTTATTTCTAATAGAATTTAGAGGAAAAAAACATATATGGATAATATTCATGTGGGAACTGTTTTTATGGAGCTCAATTGTGTGCCCCATTTGGAAATGGGAACAAGAGAGATGGAAAGATCTATGTAAGACCCACTCAAAGTATCAAGTTTGACCCCAAACCCATGCCCCTAACCCCTTCATTCATGGCCCACAAGTATAATGGCTTTATATTCAAAAAAATATTCAACTCTCGATCCAACGGTTCAATCCATTCGGATGTGTGCCAACGGTTCAGTCCATTCAAATATGTGCCAGATGTGTGCCAATTTTTGAGATTAGTGACTATCAAGAAGTTCCTCCCTCTTGATTGCTAGGTTTGGATGGATTACTAGTTGAGCCCCTTAAAAAAATTCTCACATAATAGATAAGAACTTCTCACTTCAATATTTTCCAATATGGACTTTAAATAGTTCTCACTTAAATATTTCCCAACATATATTTAGGACTTTTTAGCTTAACCCCATTCTTATATAAAATTAAAAGAGTTTTCCATAGGAATCTCATTTCAAACAGAGCCATAGCATTCCATTAACTCAAATTCAATAAGAGCATACAACACGCCCCTCCGAGACATGAATCTCATTTCATACACAACCATCTACCACTCCAATTCTTAAAATGCAATAAAATATAAAACAAACCTCCATGCAAGTCAATATCATGCCATAAACACGAGAGCATACAACATGCCCCTCCGAGACATGAATCTCATTTCATACACAAGCATATACCACTCCAATTCTTAAAATGCAATAAAATATAAAACAAACCTCCATACAAGTCAATATCATGCATGCCATAAACACGAGTTCCATAGAAACTGTTCTTTACACCCACTTCTGATCTAGTTTCATCTTAAAAGCAGATGAGTACTATATCCACAACTGGACACTAGAAGCAACCACTTGCCATTTCATACACAAACATACTACTCTAATGCTAAAAACAGTACATCTCCATGCTGCGAGTCAATATTAACCACTAACAAACATTAGTTCTTTGGAAACTCTATATTACCTACACCACAAACATGAGTTCTATAGAAACTCTATAGAAACATGAGTTCTAATCTAGTTTCTTCAAACCAAATGAGTGCTCCACATCTTACTACTAGACACTGGAGGCACCCACTTCCCATTTTACTTGGACGGCAACCTTCTTCATTTTCGTTCGAACCTCTCCTCCTTAACCACAGTTTTGGGTTCCGACGGTTTGGAGACTGATTCACCCTTGAAATCACCATGGAAGCTGTCGTAGCTTCTTACGGCCTCGTCGTACCCCTTGTAAGAGCGGTGGCAATTACTAGAGTATCGGTCAACTTGCTGATGGCATTCGGGCCAGGAATTATATATCCCTGGTTCACGACCATTGTATACGACGTAGTACTTTTCATTACCTTTAGACATCCCTGCATGTGAATATAGAACATTACATTACACAAATATAAACATACATGTCATAATACACGATTGACACTTGACAGTTTCTTATATAACTATTGCAAAAGTCAAATGAAAAGCATATAACCCCATATATATTTAGAATGTAGCGAGCCACCCTAAAAAAGCTCAACTTGATTAGTCCACCATAACTAGCTTGCAACTATTTTGTGAGATTTTTCCACCCAAACTTCATTGGTCAAAAAAACCATATGTAATATGCAGTTCATGACAAACGTTCTCATGACTTGTATTTGAAATCTTAACCCATATCACAGGATCACAATCCAAATGTGGGGAGAAATACAAAAAAGAAGAAGCAAAACAAAAAATCCACAGGAGCAGAACAAAAGAACACAACATTCTACTAACAGGAAAAAAAAAAAAAAAACACAGGATTCAAACTTGCCGAGAGCGGCGAATTTGTCGATCTTTGCCTTTTTTCGGGACAGGTTCTTGGACAACCCCCACATGGGGGGCCGTCGGATCCCAGGCTCCTGGGATCCGACGGCCCCCCATGTGGGGGTTGTCCAAGAACCTGTCCCGGAATCGGGACAGGTAGCAGGACTCTTTTTTTTTTCTCTTCTTTGTGGGGTTGCTGTGGGATGGAACGTGGAGAGTTGATGGTCTTATAAAGCTCTCTACTTCCTGACATTGTTGGCAAAAACCAGACACGTGTCCAAACGGACGTCCGCGTGTCGACGTTAAAGAGAGGCTGGCCCTGATCAAAATCTTGGGACCAGCAACCCCCCGTGACCACAGGGACGTCCACGTGCCCAACGCATGCAGGATAAACTTTCCCGTGACTTTGTTAGGATAAGTCCGAAAACTCCGAATTTTGTTTGCTCCATCGTTGGGCAACACAGTGGTCATTCACTAGCTTATTATATTTTCAAATTTGAGTTTGAAAAGAATAGGTCCCACTGCTCCGATTGATTTGCCATGAGGGTGGAACCCACTTCATATAAGAATCATCTTAAACGGTCTGGATCATCTATGTGAAGCCAAAATGAAGTTTGGCATGTATTATTACATATGTACAACTTATAAAATATAGGGGATTTGACAATTCAATGCCTAAAAAGACAATTTAATTCCAAATTCATGACTAAAAGATATTAAATGTCACCATAGTCGTTTGACCTTGGATCCTATGATATCATGAGTTCCCATAATATCATGGGATCCAAGTAGCTTTTCAACTTTTAACATGTAGATCTCAAGATATCATGGGTTTTTAAAAACCCATCATATCATGGGATCCAAGGCAAAAAAGAAAAAAGAAAAAAGGGAAACCAGAGTCAAAGGACACTGGTGACATTAGCTTGCTTTGAGTCATGAATTTGGAGATTAGGTGTCTAAGGAGTATTGAATTGTCAAATCCCTTAAAATATATCATGCATGATAGTATGACATAGGATTTTGGAGCCGGATTAAATATCGTGTGTGAATTTCAATAAAATGATAATTTTCAAAGTGGTATAAAACTTTGTCATTTTAAGAAAGAACATGGAGTTTTTGGTAAATAAGCATATGGATTTTGAGTATTACAGAAGAGTATAATAGTTTTTTAGTGGCGGGGGCTTTGAAAATATTGGGCCCTATGATCTCAACTTTTTGCTGAGAAAGTGTGCCTTGGTATTCCTTGCTTCTTTTTTCCTCCAAGTACAAAAAAAAAAAAAAAAAAATGGAAAAGAAAAGGGAAGGCTCCAAATTGTGTATAACATGATGAAATATAAAGAAAGATAGATAGAAAGTACACAAATAACATAAACTATACAAATATTTTAATGGTTAACCCAAAATGACTACTTCCTATATCAATAGTATATAAAGTAGAGATAGAAGATTTCCTGGACCAAAGAAATTGTGTAGTGGTGGAGTTAGGATTTTTGTTTAAGAGAGGTAGATGATGGTCTGATTATAATGTTTCTTTCTTCATTATTTTGTTGTTTGAAGAGGAAATTGGTTATTTCTAACGAGGCATGGGCCATTTGCGATATAACTATTAATTGGATTTGAAAAGATCTTGGCACTTTTTCATGGGTTAACAAGGGTGACTTCCCCAAAGCCTAATATGTGGTCTGCCCGTGCATGTGGCTCGTTTTAGAGGCAGGAGTGTTGTGAGTTGGAGCCTTTTTCATGAGTCAAGATAAAAAGGAAAAAAAAAAAAAGAAACTAGAGATTCAAGATTAAATCAGTTCAGATTCCATCTAAAAGCAAACATTTACTTTAATCTCCATCCTCAATCGAAATCACAGGAGATTCTGTGATGTCTTAAGTAGGGCTCACTGAATAAAATGTGAACCATTCAATATATCTCCTTTTTATATTTGATCTAATCAATAATATTGGACCCAAACCTTATCAGAGAGAGATTTGGCAAGAAACCATTTAAGAGATAGGACATTTACTTCGAGTGATTTAAATTATAATCAGTGGCCTTCGTTTGTTTGTATAGAACCGTACGTATTCCTTAGAATTAATTGTAAAATAGTTCTAATCAGACCTAGCCCAATCCAGCCCTCTGTGCATTGGGCTGGATTCGCTCAGTAATTTTAGGTCCATGAGGTAGCTTAGCCATCTGCCCCACTTTTGCAGTGCAAATCCCCATAGTCAAACAGGGCAGGCACAGGCGATGATTGCTTATCTGCCAGGAGCAGATATGTGTAACACAGAGGGGCATATCTGTGCCAAAAAAAAAAAAAAAAAAAAAAAACAGAGGGGGCTTATCACTTATGCATTTTGCAAATGGTCCAGGCCACGGCCTCACTGTCTGGCCCATTGGCCAATCTATGGAAAGTTTGGCCCAATACTTAGCAGGCTGGCTCGGGCTAATCTTGAGCAATCTGACCAGGCCCAAATACCCCTACTACACTACATAACGCATCAATGGTCCACACCGGGGCCTACAGAAATATGTGTTATTTTATATCATTGAGATCACCATTGGAGTTGGTATTATATTGAAAAGGACTATATATGTAGGATCTCAAAGCCATTTAATCTTGGCCCACAGTAACTCTGTGGCCACACCACTATGAGATCCAGTTATCTAATTGGCCCAGTATTTTGATTATTGATGATGCATAGTCAATTCATGTAGGATCCGAAATTACCTGGACCAAGACCCAAGTATTATATTCAAACCCAGTTCCAGGTCTGTGTTTTCAACCTAAATAAATATTCAAATTAAACAAGAACATAAAGCATACCCCTCCAAACAATGAATCTCATTTCATACACAACTACTTACAACACTTAGAATTCAATAAAAACATAAGACATATCTCCATTCAAATCATTATTAAACCATAGGCATGAGTTCGCTAGAAATTATTCTCTACATCCACTACAGGACACTAGAAGCACCCACCTCCCATTTCATAGACAACCATACTTCTATAATACTTAAAACTCAATAAAAAACATAATGCATATCTCCATGCTGTAAGTTATTATTGAACTGCAAACATGAGATCTATAGAAACCATCACCTACGCCCACTTCCAGTCTTAGTTTCTTAAAAGTAAATGAGTGCTTTACATTTACTACTGGACACTAAAAGGAAATCACTTCCCATTTTACTTGGACTTTTTCATTTGATATCAAACCGCTCCTCCTTGACCACTGTGTGGGGGCGATTCTCAAAACATCAGGGTCATGCTAAATCCAACGGTAATTTCGGTCGTGTGCATCCCGGCTCGAGCACTGATGCGCCAGCGGAGATGAGTATTGTCATTTTGGTCAACCCTGACCTAAGGACGTCGTGATCTCAGCTGTGTGAGAGTCTCGATCGCGCACCTCGGCTACAACTGTATGTCGAGGTGCCAGATGAGACAGGCCCTGACCGCCATCTCCCATCTTCAGACAAATGGCGGCATACGAGTACGCGCCATTGGGATAAATACTTCGTCCAGCCGTCCAAATCTTCGCCAGATCTCTAACAAAGGTGCATCCAACGGCCACGACCATATCAGGATGGGGCCCAAGAAAAGGTCCGATGGGACTTTTACCGCCAACAAGTCAAGACAGGATCAAGCCCAGTATCACTCACATTTAATGCGACGTGGGCTGACCGGACCATCATTTAATGCAATGTGGGCTGTGATGGACCCTCATTAATTGCTTTATGGGCTGATGAGACCTTAGCAGTCAGATCATCAGGCCCATTACCAAATATCTAGAAACTCATTAATTGCTTTGTGGGCTGATGAGACCTTAGCAGTCAGATCATCAGGCCCATTACCAAATATCTAGAAACTCATTAATTGCTTTGTGGGCTGATGAGACCTTAGCAGTCAGATCATCAGGCCCATTACCAAATTTCTAGAAACTCTCTTATATACAGAGAAGGAGCCATTAAAAAGGAGGTAAGTAAGCACAAATGGAGACTCCCTCTTCTCCAGACAAAACCTCAGTTCAGTCCCTACGCTAACTCAGGCATCGGAGAGCCCTGTACTGCCTACAGCCAGGGTCCTTTGACATTTCTTTTTCCCTTTTCAGGTCCCCGGAGCGATCAGCTTTCACAGTCGTTTAGATAAGTCCCGAAGGACCCCCTTAATCTTGTGAGTTTTATTTTCAGCACGGGTTCCGATGATTTGGAGACTGATTGGCCTTTGAAATGACCTTGAAATTGTTCATAGCTTCTTGCTGCCCCTTCGTACCCCTTGTAAGAGCGGTGGCAATTACTAGAGTATCGGTCAACTTTGCTGATGGCATTCGGGCCAGGAATTATATATCCCTGGTTCACGACCATTGTATATGGTTCACGACCATTATATACGACATAGTACTTTTCATTATCTTTACTTTAGACATCCCTGCATGAGAGTAGAGAACATTACATTACACTAATACCAACATGCATCATAATATATGATTTCACAGTTTACTGAAACTATGCAAAAGTCAGTTAAAAAACATAGTAACTGTGTAAGTATGTTAAAAGAAGAAGATAGTTTATCTGTTTAAAGCCTGGTTGAGAAAAAATTTATATATCAAAAACTACCCATTGCGGCCCACACTTCTTCGGCTATTAGTTTTTGGTCCCATTACACCGTTTCTCGGTTAGTAGTCTTTTGGTTCATCATTCATATTCCCTCTTCTGATCTCTTAATGCTTGCCTCAAACACGAATCCTCTAGATATTTAAGAGTGAAGATGATTGAGGAATGATGGATTTTAGGCACATTATGGTTTGATTTTTTGTAGCCTTTAAAGTGAATATCAAGCTGATAACTTCCCTGAGGCATTTGTAGCATAGATTAAGACTGCATTACCACTTCTTTCTTTTTTTATGATTCTTTGGATAAATCTGAGAAGGGCACCACAACCTTCAACAAATCTAATATCAGGAAGTAATTCAAATGGCAAGAAACAAAAAGACCTTGGAGAGAAAATCACTACAAATAAATTAAACATTATAAGAAAATGTTTGGGAAAGAAGCATAATTGGTCTAATTCATGTCAAAATCATATAAATCACATACTATTTATTGCTTCTTAAATTATAGTGGCTCTATAAAATTGAGTGATATGACACAATGTCCATAATGTGACATAAAACATGATGTTAACAAAAACACAGATTTAGAACAAAAGAACATAAAATTCTGCCAAGGCAACATGCAAAAAAAATACCACATTCAAACTTTGAGTGAGGATGGGAGGGAGGGAGAAAGAGAGAGACCATCGTATCAAGGATCAGCCGCGAGAGATAACCTTGTCAATCCCTTGCTACTTGCTACTTACTAGGATTTGTTGTGGAGGGATAGGGGTGTTGATGCCCTTTTATAAGTCCCCACTTCTCTTCGCTTGGCGAGAATTACGGGGTTGTTGATAATTATAAAGATTCGATAGGATGTGAGATTTTATCTTCCTAACTCTACTTTTATTTTCAACAAAGCGATCCAAAATAGAGCGCTAAAAAAAAAAAAGTCTAAAACTCTTCTATTCACAAGCCTAGAAATGGGGCCATTTTTAAAAAATTCGCCTCTACTTCTCTAAAGCGGGTCATAGAGAGTAAAATCATGTGCCAAATTAACATTGGCTATAAATATTGCAAGACTGGCAAAGCATGCCCGCGCTGAGCCCAGGCCCAGAAATGAAAACATGTCCAAATTATGGCTATTTTATGAGATATTAATTAATTAGAAAATAAATATAAAACAAACAAATATGAAAATAAATATAAAACAAATAAATATATCATTTATTACGGTTCGAAGCATGGCCCAGCCCGACATTTATACAAAGTAAATATTACTTTTTATATAAATGAGTATGGAACTTCAAGTCCTATGTAAATTAACATTTGCAAAATTGCATGTGGCCCCGTCTTTAGGAATTAGAATGTGTAGCCCACTTTAAAAAAGTTTATTGTATGTGGAGCCCATATGTATAAATCACTATCAAGGATCCACTTTTAAAAGTCGCAAACATTAAAGATTTTCTAACCATAATAGATTTATTAAAATTCTAAATCCACCTAAAGAAGATTCATTTTAACTTAGTTGAGTAGAGTTATTGAGTAAGGTGGATTTTTTCATCTGGATTCTTTAAACACCTATTCATAATAGAAATATATTAAAATTTGAATTCGTATAAAGAATCTTAACAAAAGTGGACTCTGAATTGATTGATAGAGCTTATATCTTGAAATTGATTTGAGATCCAATTTCTCAAATTGATTTGAAATTAGAGTCCAATTTTCCAATCGATTAGCAAATTAGACTTTAATTTTGAAATCGAATTGCGCTAAGCCCAGGTTCAGAAATAAAAATACATCCAATTTGTGGCTATTTTATAAGATATTAATTAATGAGAAAATAAATATAAAATAAATAAATATACCATTTATTATGGTTCAAAGCATGGCTCAGTTCGGCATTTATACAAAGTAAATATTATTTTTTATATAAATGAGTATGAAACTTCAAGTCTTATGTAAATTAACATCAATGTTTATGTATTTCTTTTAGTAATTTCAACTTTATTTCAATTTGAAAACCTTAAAAGCCCATAAAGTCTCTTTTAATTTATATAAGCAAATTTAAAAATATAAGATTAGGATGGGCATGTGGGCCAGCTCGTGGGTGGCACTACTTGTCTTAATTGGGGTACGGCACGGTTGCGTCGATCTGAAAGTGGGTTATGTTTTTTTGACAAAAGTTCAAATCTTATCTTTATTTGAGAACTACTGAAACTCTGTAAGAATCCCTTTTGTTTTTATATTTTCTTAAAAATAACTTTGAAACATTTCACTTTTCGTGGAATGGGCTAAAATTCTTTGGATGCCGGGCGCCATTACATACGATAATTTTGGACTTGAGTAGTTTGGATTTCACAGCTACACATTAGGGATGAATAAAAAAGGTAGAAAGAAAAGGTCCTCGATTAAGATTTTGACATTTATTTCTTTTCAAACCGGAATTAAGTTGTTGTGTATACATATCACTCAACACAGAATCTTTTAGTTACTATATGCAACTTTCTTAATCAATTACAAGGTATTCCAAAAGATAATATATATTATGAATTTTATTTAAATGAATCTCTTTATAAGAAAAATCCTAATAGATAAGATATATATATATCTATTTTTTAGAAAGAAGATAAAATAAATTCAATATTAAAATCAAAATCAAACAATCAATTGAAAAATTGTATGTGGCCCCGTCTTTAGAAATTAGAATATGAGGCCCACTTTAAAAAAGTTTATTGTATGTGGAGCCCATATGTATAAATCACTATCAAGGATCCACTTTTAAAAATCACAAACATTAGGAGTCGTTTGTTTCTTGTGAAAGTGATTCACATGTGTAAATGACTCACATGTGGATCAGATTCCACTGTTTGTTACTAGTATAACATTTCACATTTGAATCTATGATTGAGTTGTATATTATTTGATGATATCTCAACATCCAAGCCACATCAACGGTTGAAAATTGAACACATGGTCGTGCTTGAGCTTCTAAAGAATGTGAACGGTCCTGATTTTACAGTTGGGGCCCAGAACATTAAAGATATCATAAAAGGCGGACTGGGTAAGTAGTAACAATAGGTTGTATATTGTTTGATGATATCTCAACATCCAAGCTACATCAACGGTTGAAAATTGGACACATGGCCATGTTTGAGCTTCTAAAGAATATGAACAGTCCTGATTTTACAGTTGGGGCCCAAAAAATTAAAGAAATCATGAAAGGCGGACTGGGTATGTTAGTAACAATAGATTAATACAACGGCTGTAATTATGTTGATGATATCTCAACCTCCATGCATCATCAACGGTTGAAAATTAGACACATGGCCGTGTTTGAACTTCTTAAGAGAATGAATGGTCCGGATGTTACAAGTGAGGCCCAAAAAAATAAAAAAAAAGGCGGACTGCTCATTGAGGCACTGTAGCAGTCCGCCTGGTAACAGTGCCATGTGAATCTCTTTCACACCTCTTGAGGTGTGAAAATGTAAGGCACAAAAAGGGCTAGGTTTCACAGCATTTACATAGCTATTTTACACATGTGAATCAAAATCACACCAAACAAACATGATTTATGTATATCCATTACCCATGTGATTCCATTACATATGTAAATGAAAAAAACAAACGACCCCTTAAGGATTTTCTAACCATAGAGATATTAAAATTCTAAATCTATATAAAGAAGACTCATTTTAACTTGGTTGGATAGAGTTATTGAGCAAGGTGGAATTTTTCATCTGAACTCTTTAAACACCTATCCATAATAGATATATATTAAAATTTGAATTCACATAATGAAGCTTAACAAAAGCGGACTCTGAATTGATTGATAGAGAACTTATATCTTGAAATTGATTTGAGATCCAATTTCTCAAATTGATTTGAGATTAGAGTGTAATTTTACAATTGATTAGCAAATCGGACTCTAATTTCGAAATAGATTCCTATGACTTTAATATATGTTAATTGTGAGATTCATATTCGTTTTTATCTATTTCTACCTTTCTATAGTTGTTGGTGTTGTTATTATTATATTATTATATACTATATGATAGCTTAAGTAAGGGACCGGGAGCTCTATGCTACATCAAACACCACTGGGCCACATCTATTCTCCCCTAATATCTCTCTGGCGTTAATATCTTACATTTATCTTTGTCGATTCAAATCAAATGAGAATATATCATAAATCCAGCTTAGAGTCTCGGTTTGGAATGTCAGGCCTAGGCTACATCCATTATCTCCTGAAATCTCTCAAGCATTATTCTCTTACATTTATCTTCATCAATTCATATCAAATGAGAATCAGTCAAACGTCCAGCCTAGATCTCGATTTGGAATGCCAAGTCTATTCTCCCTAAAATCTCTCTGGAGAATTTAAAATCAATTAATAGTCAATCTGGAAAATGGGAAACCAGATAGTGTATTTATGATAATGGCGTATCTTCTCTATAATTTGGAAAATGCAAAATTCTGGTGTTGACTCCAAGTTAATGGGATGAGACTAAGATGGTGTCACATCATTAGTTTACTCCTCTCTCCACTTTTTTTCAATAAAACATGATGAAGCATTACTAGTCTTTGTGCTAAATAAATGCCCAAGACTTTACCAAAAATAAATAAATAAATGCCCAAGAGGCAAGACTGTTGTGAGTTGGAATCTTTTGTAAGTCAAAAGGGAAAAAAAATAGAGATACAAGATTACCCCCACTAAAGATTTCTTCTAAAGTCAAATATTTACTTCAGTCCCGATCCTCAATCGAAATCACAAAAAATTTGGTGATTTCTTAATAAAATCCGAACTATTCCAGATAAATATCTCCTTTTTAATTGGGCTCTAACCAATAAACGGGGGCCCAAACCCTTTTTGGAGTCAAATCTGGCAAGAGACCATTTAAGAGGGAGGACATTTACTTTAAACGATTTAGATTTGAATAAGTGACCTTCACTAGAGATCATCGCCGAATTCTAAGGGATTGCTTTGTTTGTATGAAATCGAACTTCTTTGAATTAATGGCTAAATGGGTCCACCAAAGAATTATTAATTAAAGAGGTGGAGATAAAATAAACAAGATGGAGATATAGATGGTATGCTGACTTTCATATGATTTGATGAGTATATATTTTATGTTTCTCCTTAATTTATTTATTTTTATGAAAAGAGAAATTACTTGATGGTCATTTTTAAATCTATAGCTTCTTCAATCTAGCCCTTTCAAGAGGGATTTCTATTTTTGTTGTGGTTAAGACTCATTTGAGGTAATCAAGGCCATTAAGAGAGAGAGAGAGAGAGATTGGAGCATAGATACGATAATTTCATATATATTCAGGTATTAATGCAAGATACGGTTTTGATAGTTGTGATGCTCATCCTGTAGCAAGGGATTTCAATTGGGTGGCTTATCATTTTGTTGTTGTTTCTTTTTGGTTCAATGAATTTTCAGATTTACCAAAAAAGAAATCAGGCCACTTTCAGAAATTCATTTCTTTTGAGTTTTTAGGAGTTCAATTACAAGAGACAGGCGCTCATAGATCTCAAAGCTAAGAGGACCTTAACTCATTTACTTTTTCCAACCTCATCCTATGTGAATTTTTTTTCTTTTTTTTTAAAGACTGGAGAGGACTTTGGTTGATGAGCATATGCCCTTCAACTGAGCGGCCAACACAGCAAATAAGGAGAGAGGGCATGCAGATCTTCATCTTGCATGAGGGCCTTTTCTCAGAAATAGACTCGTCCTCATTTTAAAGAGAGCCGACATGTATTTGAAAGGGGCAGTTGATTTCTAAAGCAACATATCTTGATTTGAGTGTTTTCATGAGAAGAGATTTATATTTTGAGTGGGGTAGTTAAACTTACCATCTGGATGAGTCAGGTCTTGACACGTCAAGTATTATGGGCTAAGGCCCAACCAACTCTTGTCCATTCTAGCTCACTAGATTGGTCAGATAGTCATTAATCCGACCCACCCAAACGCATTTAGCTATAGTCTTCTTTTTTTGCTCCCTTTGTGCCACTCTATGTTTATCCAACACCCTTTATTAGTTCAGCCTTCATCCTTCAGCCACCAACTTTCAACATGATGGGACTAAAATCTGTTACCAGTGGACAACAGCACCCACTCATGCAAACCAAACCCACTTGGAATATATAAACCTGCACTCAAGCCAACCTAAACCTGCACTCAACTCGGGTAAGAATTTTGAAACTCAAATCTGACCAACTCACTATTAAATCCAACCATCTCTACTCCTATTTCTTGTAACAAAGAAAGAGAACGAGAGTTGTATGTAGGGGTATTAACCGGCGCAGCCCCTTTGGGCCATGTTTGGACCTTAGCTTTAGTAATTGGGCAGTGCCTATATCTAGAATATTTGCATGTTTAATAATGGTGTTGAGCTTAAATTAATTAAGCGATTGAAACTTGACTCCGAAGTTTAGCCCGGCTTGAAAAGTAATGCTTCCAATTTAGCAACTAATTTTTCCGAACAAGCGATCGAAAACCCGGCCTAACTGATTGAATGGGCAGGCTCGAAGCTGACATATTTGGCCAAATCAAGATTCGACCAAGCACTTATGACCTGTTGCGGACTTACATCAAAATGGGCTTATATCTCTAAAGTTGAGCCCAATTCTGATACACCTCAGCCCGACCCGACAAAACCTTGAACACACAAAACCCGTGTCTATATCCCAAAATCAAATAAGCCGACAAGTGAATGTGCCACAAACTTTATTCTAGTGGGTGCTAATTTTCCTCTTAAGACAACAAGAGCATGCCTAAACCATGTCATAATTATCACTTAAATTCTTGAAACACCAATCCTCATCATACAACTATTTCATGCAGATCTATTTCATGCGGTAATTTGTACAAAATTAATCCAATGCTACTCTTAAAACCTTACTCCAAAATATCTCGATAATATCAAGAGACGATAAAGGTCGAAAGATAAAAGCTGTGAGACACTTTGAAATGATACCTGTTTTACACCAAAAATAACCATTTGATACGTCTTTGGTGCGTTTTCATGTCACAAAAGCGTTCTTTTAAAGAGAGAAAAGAATAATGCAAAACTATAAGCGTAGTTTTGAAGTCTTATTACCCAATTTTAATCAATCAAATCAAACACTAAAAAGGTGTTTCCATATCTTTGTGAATTAGAAATATTCATCAGAGTCGGCAATGTCACCTCATCTAATTTGGCAGCTTCTATGAAAGAAGCTTATACAGAAGTCAGCATTGTATCCTTTCTAGAAGGAATAAAATAAGTCTCAATATGAAGGTGGTTCTACCAGTCAGCTGCTTCCAATGATTTAAGTCATGTTATAGTCATTGCGTGTTTTATGAGCTTCGCTAGTAAGGGGGCAATGGACTTGGGTCTGGCCCAAATGCAGACAAACCCAGGTTTCTAATAATGAATGACCTATTGTTAGATGGGACAAGGTTTCGGCTCAGGGAATAGAGCGCCCATCGAAATATCACAGGCCTTGACCTGACCAACTCAAGTGATTTGATTAAAATTATGTGTTTCAAAAGCAGGTCTAAACATAGACCAAAACAGGCTACTGGTCCAGCCCAAGCCCAAACATAAATTAACATGATAATGAAAGGTTTGGGCCCCAAATTTCAGTCAAATGAGCAAGCTCAATCTAGAGCTCAAAATAACCACCGATCCAGAACTCAAGCTGAGACCTTTACAGATAATCAGGCTCATGTCTGGGGTCATGAGTCCAGCCTTGCTTGTTGCCACCCTTTCTGCTATAAGGACAAGAGAAACGAATTATCTAGCACAGACAGTGACCTCGTGAAATTCCTAGTTCGGACCGTGGAGACCCGACATATTACTTTATTTTCGAAAATTTCTCCTAAAAATAATGTTTTTTTTAATATCATTCTCTACCTAGACTTAGATCCAGACCCGTTCCATATATGGTTTTGGTTTCGATTCCGGGTCCGAATCAAGTTCCACCTTCACCTTAACGATCACAGTTCCGGTCCATGGTGGACCGGAACCAAAACCAATCCGTTTACAACCCTATGGACATGGTTCCTCCCACGGATCACAAATTCCATGTAGTATGGTGGATCTCCGTATCATCATCAACTTACAAAATCTTTCCCATTGAGAAACATTGCACTTTTATTGAGTTGGTTGGGGTGGGGCCTCGCCCTAAACTTTGTCCGATACGCACATACATCTCATTCTCAGGACAATTGCAACCCATTCGTGAAGGAATCATGGACTTTTACAATTTGATTAGTTTGACACTAAAATCAGCTCAAATTGAAATGAGATTTGAGATATCAATCTTCATGGGTCCTCTCGTGACGTGTCCAACTCAACTAGGTTTCGAGTCAGTACGGCCCAAGGCATGACTTATGTAGTGCTGAGATGGGCCGGCATGCCCATGGTCCGGCCCATGTGCCCGTTCTATTTTTTATTATTTTATATAATATTTTTATATAAATTAGCAGAGTCTTTATAAATTTTTAGGATTTTTTAACTTGAAATAAAGTTAATATTACTAAAATAAATACATCCCATGCTCTGCGGTCCCATGGCCCATCTGTTGACCATGTCTTGCCGGTCAGGCCCGATCAACGTCGGTCAGGTCAATGGTCCATGCCATTCCCCGCTACAATCTGTTGACTTTCGTGCTGGGTCGTGCCTAGTCTGACTGCCCGGCCCAATTAACACCCCTAAGTGGGACCCTGATATTTTGAAGAAGTCTTGATGGATTAGACAAGGGTGCTCGGCTAATTAATATGCAGCTGACTTTGTAGCTTGCAGCAGGGCGAGGGCGAGGGCGCGAGCGCGACTGACCTCAGTCACGGCTACAAATGACTTAACGTACGGTTGAGGATGACACATTGACACGCTTAATTTAAATTAATGTCCTTGCCTTTTGCACGAACTACGAAAATGCCTCCTCGTCCCTGAACTTTTTCACTTTACATAGACAGCAACTCCACAATCCGAAAGATCCTCTGCTGGCACCACGCAGAGAATTGTTCATGTCGAACCAACTAACTAGTGTTGCCCAATCAATGCTCCTGAATCCTGACTCCTCAAAACAACAATTTTAACTAATATATGGGAGCCCCACCAATCCACCAATTGAAAGGAATGTATGCTTCCTTGCAGTACTATCACAACCATACAATTTATTTCTTTTCTTTCTTTGTTTATTCATTGTTCATATCTGCCAAAAGTTTTGGGTTTTATTAAACTTATTTAATTTTTTCTTCTCTTTGTTTGATTGTTCAATTGATAATGAGTTTTATATATATATATATATATATATATATATATTCTCAGGTGCAAATATTATAAAAGAAGATGATAAAGTCATGCCTTCATGCCTCATGTGGTAATCAAATCTTTTTCTACTGTTATCCCTGTGAAGGTGAGATTCTAAATAATTTAGTTTCTCTCTTCATAGATTTGAATTCTTGAGCCTTTTTCCTTTTCCTTCCTAATTTTTTAAAATAAGTTGTGTTTGTTAGATTTTTTTTTTTTTTTTTCCTTTCAACTTTCTATAACAGATTTAGATATGTTGAAAATAAATTCTTTTTTATATTCTTTTCATGTTATTGTTGGTTATATTGATAATGGATATTGTGATTTGAGTTTCTCTTAGGTTTCTATGAATTGAGTGGTGTTTTTGTTAAGTGTTTCTTTGTCTTTATGTCTAATACTTCTATGATAAATTAACGATATTTCTGCAATGTTATAAAAAGTAATTATTATATTATTGATGCCTATGGTATATTACAGACTTCAACAAAAGTGGAATAATGCCAGACCATGGCCTTTTGTGATTATATTATTAGGTCTCCGGTTATATATATATATATATATATATATATGAATTTTGACTTACCGAAAGATATGTACTTTAAAAAGTATCATTTTTATTTAAAATATAGCATCTATTTTATTATTTAAGTAAAAAAATATTTGAAATAGGATGCGCCTGCTGAATGATTTTATTGATTTTTGAAATCTTTTTAAAGTAACATTCATAATGAATTTGTTTTGCAAATTTGGTTTTGGCATGAGGCTTTTTTTGCAAAGTTTTAACTGATATTAAAGGCCACCATCAACCAAGGATAATAACAGGTAGGATTTTATACAAGTTAAGTTAAACTTGATCCCACACTTTTACTAAAAGCTAAAATGTGCACATCTTACATATTTGAACTCATAATCTCTCGCTTCCTAGCTAAATGCACCACGTAAGATTTTTCTCTATGGAATCGTTATAAAAAATGACAAACCTCTACCTCTATTTTTTTTTTTTTCGCCCACAAGACTCTTATTCTTGGAAGCCTAGAATTGAAATTTTCCATTTTAAATTTGCCTCTACTTTTCTATAGTTTGGGTAGAGAGTAGAATCGTGTATTAAACGCTTTTATTTTCCAAACCTCTACCTAAATTAAACAAAGACTTCTTTGCCGGATACCAAGTCATAGGGTTGGAACCTTAGTAACCGGAACCTCCCTAGTCCCGTTCTCGTTCCCTCCCCGAAAACGCGGATCGGTGTTTTCGGAGAGGATCCATCATCGGAGTGCAGTTTGACTATTTTTTTAACCCGGTTCAAAAATGCTCAGAGTGCAGATCAATCAAATATAAAGCAAACCGGAATCTTTAGTTTATGTGCATTTTTTTTTTTTATGTAAGCTTGCCATTTATCTTTTAAATGAAGAAACTTCTTATGAGTTATTAATTATTGTCTATTTCATCAAATTGCAAAGTTATTTTTTTCTCCATTTTTGATACTTGCATATATAGATGAGATATATTTGTGCCAATTAGTTAATTGTTTATAAACTCATAAACATTATGTTGTATAGGCGCTCCGGAGACCTCCAGATATATTATATAGATTAAAGCAAAGGGGGAGGTGGACTATGGGGGGTGCCACCTCACCCCTGAAAAATCTCTCATTTCAGAAAAATACAAAAGAAAATCATATAGTGCTTTGGCTTTAACCATGTGAACAATACTTTGGCTTTAATTGTTCCTCCCTAAATCTCTCCAATAAGATAATAATAACATTAATGTCAACCCAATCCCCTCCCCAAAAATCTCTCTCATTGCCTAGATTTGAATCTTAAATTCTTAACTTCCTATTATACATCTTTCACTTTTCTGCGTATTGATTGTGAGACCCAGGTAGGTCACCAACTGTAGATCAGGTCCCCACATCTGATGAAGGTCCCAGGGGCAAACCTGATGGTGGTAGACCCGTGGGAATTGGGTCCCATTTGACCCCATATCTAAGGGTTTATACAGCTTGAGCGTCCATCACAAAGTGGGTTTTTATTTTCAACATCAGACCAAGGCGGGGCCCACTGGGTGATTGATCACAAATCTAGTCCTCTTCAATGGCCGTACTAGGTTGGGCGATCTTGTTGGTGGGGACTAATCTAGATCTTGATCAGTGGGGCCACAATGTCAGGAATTTTAATCCCAAGCGAGAAGCTCGTGTTTTTTTTTTTTTAATTTTTTTAGAAGTTCTGTTACAGAACTTGCTTTTAATGTGAAGTAGAAATGAGGCAATTCGGTGGTCTTAGGGTGTATGGAAAGTGTGTCCATCACTTATGTACAGAAGATGAAATTCTATTAAATTGTACACCTTTCCCTTTTAGGATATGGAAACTAGGAAAAGGACCTTGATTGTTTTATAAACTCAAATTAAACATTTTGACCTATTAAGAATGTGATTATTAAATTTGTTTATGTAATTTTACTATGCTTTTATTATTACATTTTTTGTGGGTTTGATTATTTATTGCCTAGATTGGTCTCATTATGTCACTTTTATTGGGTTTTCCTAGTTTAGGTCATATGCTTAGGGCCCACCATTTGATTTATATACATGTAAATATTTTTTTTTATGGATATTTGATAACCACAACATGCTATAAATTAAGCGTATCCTATTCGGGTCTCAAACTAACAATAAACCAGCTACAATGTCAAACTCATATACATGTATACCAGGGTCACAACAAAGGCTGAGCCATCTCTGACTTCGCATCCACGTGATTTTTCAATCCAATATTTCAGATCATACCAAATCCCATCTATTTTCCTAAAAACTTAAATCAATTGAATCTAAGATTAAGGTTTAGGGTTACCTCAATTGCATCAGCACAAGAGTTCTTTTTTTAAAAAAATTCTTTAAAGTATTACTCACCTTGAGCCTAGATTTTGCATAGATTTAATCTTCCTCTCCTAATATCTCTATCATTTAAAGTGTCGCATATCAATTAAAATCTAATTTTAAAATCTTATCTCCTAAAATTTCTCTCTTAGAATAATTCAAATCTCTCCTAAATTTTATTTTTTAATATCATTCAAGACTCCCTAAAATCTCTCTTAATATCATTAGGAAATTCAATAATTTGCAGTCATTCTTCTTCATTCTTTGGATATATATATCTTTTTATTTTTATATTATTTTTTAATAATTAATTTTTGAAGAAAATGATTTGTGGATGGTGTGCAACTGGTATAAAAAAAGAATTGAATGTAAGTAAATATACGCGAGGAGCTTATATTATTACAATAACTTGCAATAATTTTTTTAATGATTGTCTTGCTAGCATTCATCATTACAGCTGTTTTTCTTCTTTGTCCAAAGACATGTTCTAAATTTATTTATTTTTATTTTTAAAAATATTAAAAAATATAAATCTTTATTTATTTTTTATGTTAATTATATATTTTTTTCCATAAATATATTTTTTTGGTTTATTGTCACAATGTGCAATAGGAACGTACTATTATTTTTTTTAATAAATTGCAATTCTATTTTTTCTTAGATTTATACCTTTTCTATTAATTAGTTTTTCATTTTTTCTATTAATTAGTTTTTCAAGCACCAAATATCTTTCAGTTTAGATTTTAAGATTATGCTTTATAGGTCGTACTTTTCATCTAATGTACTTTCCTATCAAGTTTTGAAGAAAGTTAGAAAATTAAGGGTTAGTAAGGTGATTAATTTAAAAATAAATTTGAGACTATGCCTTCTTAAATGGATGTTTAATTTCAAATCCTTAATAAAGTTAGAAAATCAAAGGGTTGTTCAAGTAAATAATCTAAAATAATGTCTTTCAAAATGCATTTATATTGTTTTTATTGAATTCTGTTATTTACAAAAGTACTAGATATTTAATGTAAATATAATAAAATATTATAAATTTTTTAATATATTCTAGATTTTAATTTAACTTTTAAATATAAGTTATATATAGTGTTTTAGGAAAAATGAAGTATTCTAAATAAATTTTATTTTTTCTAAGCCCGGGCGTTTGTTGCTATTAATTATTTTAAAATTTAACATTTTGACACTCCCATTCCTACTCAGCGCGCTAGACACTTAGGTTAGAACTTGCATGGATCTGAACCCAAACACATTTATGAACTGGAATTTAAATTAAATTTCGGATTTAAACCAATTCATGAATTGAAACCTAATACAAATTTGATATCCATTTTTTACCACTATGAACCACCCCCTTCAGAGAATTCGAATACCATTTGCATAAAAATGCTGAGCGCATGATCAAACAGACATCTTCGTGACATTCATCACCAGAATTAAATGAAACTAGTTTCCATTATCCCCTTGGACTACTGATATAGCAATTGAAAAAGATGATGGCAACATCGTAAGATAGCACCAGAATCGTGGGCATTTAAACAAACTTGCTATATTTAATTTGAGGAAAGTGGAAGAAGCGTGAAGGCAGCTGGAATTTTCGCAAAACCGAGTATTTCCAAAACCGCTCTTGGTGTCGACGATTCAATGGTCTCTTAGAAGAAGGAAAGTCCTCTTCATATAAATACCACATTAACCAACAAACTCCCCATTACAGCCTGTATTCCTTCTTTTCCTCTGCTTCTTTCTCCTTTTTCTCCTCGCTTTCAAATTTCTCATCAATATCTTCAATTCAATCTCTTTCTTCTACACGACCCCAAAGCCCAAACACACACACACAGAGAGAGAGAGAGAGAGAGGAGATTCGAAACAACAAGGAAGAGATTCTCCTTCAATTTTCGCTGCTTCGTTTGCATTCAATAGGTATATGTTTTTCTCACGATTTATTCCTCCACAACACAAGATTTATGAATGAATGAATTGTCTTTGTGATCTATGTGTTTTTCCAAGTTTTCTCTCTTAAAATTGGTTTCGTTTCTTAGATCTTCTCGATCACATCAAGGACAGGTGAATATTTTCGATTTGTTCTTGTTTGGGAAGAATCCGATCTTTCTTTTCATCTTCTTTTTTCTCGTCTGTGTTTTTTTTTTTTTTTTCTGATTTCTTCTTTTCCCTTTCGATCTGTGATTTGTTTAGAGGATTTCTTGTTGTTTTCTATCTTCATCGCCTTTTTATTAGGTTTTGTTTTGAGTTCATCTTTTTCTAACTTCATGATCTCGATCTGCTGTTTGTTAATAATGATGAATCTACTTCTGTTGCTTTGATTTTTCTGTTTTGTTTGAGTTTCAGAAGATAGATTCTTCGTGAGGAAGGATTTCTGTTTTTTTTTTTTTTTTTTCCTCTTTTTTTCGTTCTCGATCTTGAACAGTCGTAGATCTTCCAAACATCTTGTTATTTCATCTCGATCTGTTTCTTGTAGAAGAGATTTTGTCCTCTTTTTTTTTTTTTTTTTTTTCTAATCCTTTCATGGATGTATTTTCTATGCATAGATTTCTTGCTCTGCAAGTTTCTTTAGATCTCGTTTTCTGAGATAGATGGAATCTCCAATCTAGTATCCGTTCAGAGCAGTAAAATTTAAAATCCTTTCTCCTTTTGGTGACGCAGGTTGCGATTCGTAATCCAAGGGTTTCGATCTTTCGAGAAATCCTAGAACAGAGAGGTTTTCGAGCTGAATCCATGGCTGAGGAGCACCGATTCCAATCTCCCGAAGGACACCATCTCTGCGCCAACAACTGCGGCTTCTTCGGTAGTCCCGCAACCCTCAACCTCTGCTCCAAGTGCTACAGGGACCATTGCCTCAAGGAAGAGCAGGCCTCCTCCGCCAAGATCGCCGTCGAGAAGTCCCTCAACGTTGCCGGCGCCTCCGTCTCATCTCCCTCTGTTGATGGAACCCTAACGGACGTCGCTGTCAGCGGGCGGAATCTGATCGCTCCATCGTCGGCTTCTTCTGTCTCTTCTTCCTCCGACTCGGCGGCTCCGTCCGAGCCGGCTCAGCCGAACCGCTGCTCGACTTGCCGGAAGCGGGTCGGACTGACCGGATTCCGTTGCCGGTGCGGCGCGACGTACTGCGGGTCCCACCGGTACCCGGAGCAGCACGGGTGCAGCTTCGACTTCAGGGCGGCGGGTAGGGAGGAGATCGCCAAGGCCAACCCCGTCGTGAAGGCGGCCAAGCTTGACAAGATATGACGTCATCATCGCCGCTCGGACTCATATAATCGGGATCTGACGTGTTTTTTTTCCTCGTTTATATCCATGTGCGTCTGCTGCTACAAACCCAGTAGATTAGATAGAAGAATCTCATCTTTTTTTCACTTTTGCACTTTTTACTACTGTTTTAATCTTTTCGATGATATTTGCTGGTTGTGGAAGAAATTAAGAATCCATTCCCCTGACGTGTTTTTCTTTTATTTTTAGAGTTTGGTTGGATTTTTTTTATTTTTTATTTTTTGCTGTGCTGGTTGATCATGATAGAGGCCGTGGTGGCTGGGGTTTTCGTGACGAAATTGCCCTTGCGTCCTACATTGGTTTGTTGATAATGTCGATATTCTCGTGCGAAAAGTCTACTTGTCCCGGGTTTCTGTCCCGGGACAAGTAGCATTACTCATTCTCGTGAGAGATGAAGCGCCTGCGAAACGTTGATGTGACGGATTGACACGTGTCCATCTATCATCAGTTTTATACAAGGAACGATGAATGGTTATTATGGAATGGATGGTTGATGTCAATTCATTTTGTCAAGAAGACTTTCGGACACGTGGCCTGTAGCTAGCTTTCATGCTCAGCATCGTCTGTGTATTCGTACTCAAACTATGAAAAAAATAAAATAAAATTAAAATTAAAATTTTTAGGGTCCAAATCGTTTGCATCCCTAGTTGTTAATCCATGTATCATGCGTATAGTCAAAAGATTAACCTACAAGTAACACAGTGGTGCAAGTGCCACAGGCCCACAGTATATATTTGACTTCTGCTTCTACAATTCTTACCCATATAAATTAGAATAGACCAGTGCCATAAATTCTTTGAAAGAAAGGTATCCTTATTTGTTCATTGGTCAACTTAGACAATTCCAAACCCCTCCCTCAAGAATAATGCTCTCTCTGCATGCATGGTCTCCAATGAAGCAAATTTTACTTCAGTCAAGAGTTTCGATTGAAGAAAATTTTACTTCAGTCAGAGTTTCGTCGAATTTCGATCTGTGAAGAAAAATAAAGCGAAATATGTTTTATCATGTATTCTGCATATATTTATGTGACTGCAAGTGGAGCGAGGAGCATGTCACCCACCAATCACTAACATGTTGAATTTAAAAGAATTGGTGAAAAACTCATAAAAAATCAATGGAACTAAGTTCCCAAGGTGACCGTGCATCAACCCAAAGCAATCCGTTCAATCTTCTATACCTATATAGAAAAACTGGCATGACCCACAAGCGTCACGTACAGAAATGAGGGATTGATGGACTTGTGGTGGTGTCATTAGAAACATCCTTTCAAGGTTCAAAACCATTCCATGTTTTCACAGTGTAATCCTCTCCACTCTCCACTCATGAGAGTGGAAAATCCCAGTGAATTCGACCTCTTGAAAATCCAAACTTACAAAACGAAACACCCCTCATTTAGTGGGATGTCTCCAAATTCTAGTTAAGTAGGACCGCAGGAGTTGATTTCACTATAAAATTCAATTTTGACGGTTTTGAGTGGTAGAGATTAGTGCACAAAATGATAAAAAGTAAACCAACCAAAAATGCATGAACGATAGATGAATGAAAGCATGGAAGGATTGATCAATTCTGGGCCATATGTTACCCATTGTAATATCATAACCACCCACTCTATTCATGATTTTCTAATATATCTTCACTCACAGTTGAAACTGTCCTACGATGATGTTGATGAAGTGGGATAATAACATCACTTTCGGGCCGCCAGTGCCCATGTACCATATGCTCCACTCATAAATCAATGCAAATGGATTTTCCTTCAGCGCATGTGCGTGTGGGGGAAAAAAACAAGAGAAAAAGAAAAGGCAAAAAAAAAAGTTTTATTGTCTGTTGCTAGGTGAGCTGCAAGTACCTAGAAAAGCATAAGAAAAGACCATCCCTAAATTGGAGAATACTAAAAACATGGGATTTGTGTAACGCTATTACTTTATGTTTTACATATTTCTTTCTCTGAATTTACATAGGTTCGAAAGTGTACTACCACATTTGAACTATAGGGGAGTTTATCCGACTTCTTCCTGGGCCCGGAGGGTTTAGTATAGCCCAAGGGATTGAGAACCTCCGATAGCAAAAAATAAAAAAATAAATAAAAAATAAAAAAATCATATTTCTATCTCCTTAGTGCACAATGCTAGAAAACCCATGGGACCCACCCAGGGCTCATGATCATCCTATCGCGTCACAGATCCCATGGGTTTTATCCGAACCCGAATGTACTGAATCATTGGATTGAAATTAAAAAAAAAAAAAACAAATGTTTCTTTATAAAACCATTGAACTTGAGGGGTGCATCTCCCTTGAAATTTTATACATGGGCCGGTATGCATCACTTGGATCATTGGATCCCCCACCTCATCCATGATAAGTTGGTCCCGTATATGTTGTCCCACACCGCCTCCCAGGTGCTCCTTTAATAAGTGTCACACCAAATAAGTGAACAAGTCCGTACGAAAAAAAAATCAAAAACAATTTTCCTATCTTTCACAAAATCCTCCGTCGTAGATTTAACCAATACGCCAAAAGTCTCAGAACTGATGGAACGCATCAAATTAAATTTTATAATAAAATTTAAGATCGTAACAGACTACCACGCTTCCGCAAAATCCTCATAGCGCACAAACCTACCCTTTTAAGTACCAAGTTTCCATTAAATTCTTCTATCTAAGAGTCCAAGTTCAAGGAGCCGTGTCTGTAGACTTTTTCAAGTTCAAGACATACCCACCAAGATTAATAACTACCACTCCCTTATCCAGAAACACCAAAATAATAATAATAATAATAATAATAATAATGAATAAAATTTTTTTTAAAAAAATAACTTAGATTGTCCACAGCAGTTGAAATAGATTAGAACAAGGTCATTGTAGCCTTTGATATGGCCCGAAAACAGGCCTATTTTCTGGTAATGTTGCAGAGATGGAGAGAAACCCGCAACCAAATAAAGATGCATTCATCTTATCTGAGAAAACAAGCGTCACATCTTAGCAATAAAGACTACTTTAGAGTCTAGGGGTGTAATGGCTTCACTGTATCAAAAAGAGAAAAAGATAAAATAGCCAAAGAGATAAAAAGAGACTATTACCAAGTGCCCTTTACTCTAAAACACAAAAGGAATCTCTAATACGAAGTCCCTCGCTTTCAGAAAGACCTTTTGAATTGCTTGCACAAAATACTTTTAAAAAAGACTGCATGATCAAAGCCCCTTTCACAAGTACTTTCCCTTGCACCACAAGAATCATATTAAAGCAGAGACTTCTGAATTCTCTCTAAAACTTACAACCTCTTGACAATACAGTTCCAATCAAATAAGTCACAATATAGATCAGATTCTAATTGGACTCTCCTCATAAAAATATCCAGAAAAATAATTCCAACAAGGGCTAACTAGATAGTTCATCCAAGCCAGACGAATTAATCACCATGGTTTAAGAACTAGTTCTCACCGGTCAAAACTTGCCTGAGCTATTTGGCTCAGTAAGTCATTGACCTTCTGAAGCCTGGTTCATGTCTATGATTTGCAAACTAAGAACAAACGCAGCTTACATGTTGCTAAGACAGGGCCAAAGCCTAAGGAACTTAAATATCCACCCCAATATATAGGCAGGGTAGACTTGGACAGCTCAGGCCAGCCCATTCACAACCTAAAGTGTTTTGAAGGCAAGACAGTATAAGTTCATCATGGAGTTTTGAAGCATTCATCAAATTTTCTTCGGCACAAATTAATTAGTCAACAATCTCAAAAATAAGAAAACATTAATTTCTACATAAGACATGCTAAAATAGCTTAACTGCCATGAAGATTCAACCTGATTTCAGCAGGCTTTCATCCCAGCTCTGCAAATTCCAGAGATCTCCATAACCGTCATATCAGCACCAAATGAATTTCAACATTAGTGCACCAACAATCAGTTGCAGATGCTAGCCTTGTATGGACTTTAGTGAAATATATAGTTTTTCTCTTCATGTGTCACTCCATCTGGCCGGTTAGTGTTGTTTCAGCATCTTCATCATCTAATTCTTGCTCCACACCTTTAACCTGTCAATGAAGGCAAATCCAAAACCATCAATGTAAACTCAATTTATGGGAAGCCTAAACAAAAACACTTGAGATGTGTTTTAACCTCTAACAATACTTTATTTTGCTGCCACATATAAATCAGAATCAGTTTGCACATTTTGGCAAAAAGATCAGTTACCCAACCACTTTACAATCAAGGCAGTGGGGAGATCTTCATATTTGTAACTTTTCTGCCCCAGATCAAATATCAATGGTTAGTGTGATAATGATATAAGTCCCACTGAAGTGGTCTCCAATCTCCTCTGCCCTAATTGCATTGTGAAGTGGGTGGCAAGAGTCTTCAATTTGAGATTTGGTTAAGATCCAACTCTCATGGTATAGGATGTCCAGGAACACCTATATGCATATCCATGACCTAGATTTCGGTAAATGTTTTGTCAGTGCCGTATGCATACCTGTCCAAAACCTACTTTCCTAGGTGGCAAGACTTAAAACTCCTAATGATCAACATAGTCAAATTGAGAATTGAAATAGAGCATCAATCTCATAACAATATAAAAGTGTGTTATTCTGGATGATATAAAGCTCAACAATTTATAACTCATAATGAAATAACCATCGTTACCTCTGAAACATAATGCATGAGCATGTTTTCAATGCCAGACTTCAATGTTACAGATGAGCTTGGGCAGCCACTACATGCTCCTTGCATCCTCAGCTTGACAATTCCAGTATCTCTGAGAAATTAAAAAAAAAAGGTCAACTATTAGGGTCATAAATTTTAAAGCATCCAGCACCATATTTGAAGAGCATTTCTTAGAATCTAAGGTGGAAAAAATGCATACGGATCAAATCCACGGTATTCGATGTCTCCACCATCATCTTGCACTGCCGGCCGAATACGAGTCTCCAACAGTTCTTTAATCATGGCAACAATTTCTGAATCATCCTGTGTAAAAAAATATCTGTAATATACCATTAAAAAAATATATATGTAACAGTAATATTTCCATGGGACCAAAAATTTGTAAGAAAATCACACTTGTATTATTTACATCATCATAAGGGCAAGTCAAAGCCTTGTATATGGGACCCACTTTTAATTGTGACTCTTAGTAAATAATACAAGAGATTGGTAAATAATACGCAAATGATAATAATTAGTAATATTTACCAAGGCTTTAATCATACGTAAATAAAGTTCTCGAGATGCATCCGCAAGGGCTTTTAATTATATGCAAAGGAAATCCATTCCCTAAGGCTGCAAATGAAGTTCTTGAGATGCATTCCTGGCCAACCCTTCCTCTCCCCGAAAGCCAAAATGCTTACAATATAATCTACAAAAGCCAACCCTACATAGCCAAAGGTCTTCTCTAAGTCTACCTTGACACAACTAGTACTACTCTCTTGAAACTTTTACTATAGTCAATTATCACATTAAAGAACAGCACTCATCCAAAATTTTCCATTTTTCTTTAATTCGTACC
This sequence comes from Camphora micrantha, assembly GCA_003546025.1. Lineage (NCBI taxonomy): Eukaryota > Viridiplantae > Streptophyta > Magnoliopsida > Laurales > Lauraceae > Camphora > Camphora micrantha. The sequence continues at coordinate 12,794,499 of QPKB01000004.1, read as the reverse complement.
ATGACTCGAACCCTAAATCTCAAGGTTGCAATAGCGGTACCTTCAACTGTGCAATGGGCTCACCTCCAAAATTTGCCTGTTGGCCACAAAAGCACCTTTATGCTGACCTGCAACAATGAGGAGAACATCTTTCAAACGATTGACTAACATTTTCCCCAACTTGATATCAACCCTCCACCTAGACAATCTAATGGGACTAGTGAGGAAGGCACACACAAGGCCCCGACGTAATACTCACACAGTGCTAGCTTGGACAACATGACAAACAAATAAACGGCCATTGAAGGAGAGGTTATTTCTAAGGTTTGTGTGAATAGATTAAATCAGTAAAAGGGACCATCTAATAAAGGTCCATCGAATCTCGTTAATCCACTCATGCACATCACTGATCAGATGGCATTTGGCCACCCGAAGAGGCATTTGGCTACTAAAGATAGGCCATCTCTGAGGTAGTAAGTAAAAGGTTTGTTCGTGGGGAGAGGTATGTTCCATTTTCCATACCATCAGAACAAAGTTGCAGTGTAAGGAGCAGATTACAGAGCTATGTGGTGATTCTATTACAGGTGTCTGTTTGAGATATACATTTCTAGTCCCAAGGCCGGATAAAAGAAGGGGGTTGCATCAAGTTGACAGCTAGCGTAAAACTTGTCACATCTAAACCATGACTTCTGAAACACCATTCCAACCTATCCAAGGATTTGGCCCATGATAGACTAGAATGGCAAAACAGAATTCATATAGCTGACCCCAACATAGTTGGAACAAGGCTTTGATGATAATGACATTTCTGGTCTTTTCCAACAATGTATAACTGCTGGATAATTACGGCTTCTCTACCAACTTGAAGTGAAGAATTATAAATGGGCAACGTATCGTGTCGTATTGTATCTGATACTTCACTTTTCACGTGTAAATGCTGTGTCCATGGAGTGCCCCTACCATATCCATGTTGTATTTGGGCATCATAAATGATATATCTTATTTTTTGGATAAAAAAGGATCCAGATGGTCACGAGTTATGACATCCAGATGGTCATGAGCCATGACAGGTTGTTAGACTTTTCCCAACATTAATAATGCATGTGCACTGCCAAGCCCTTGACATTTTAAGTCAAGCGAAGCTCTTGACTTGAAACTTCAAATCCACAGCAAAAGCTTATGATTGTAAAAGAACTTTTTGAGAAAATCTATGTGCACTATGACAAGGGATAACGCTAGCATGTATCCTGCGAATTTGGAGGAACCACAAATTACAGTTTACAGAAAGTGAACAGTTTGCTGAATCTCCCCATCCAAAGTCAGCCTCATGAACCATGGTATACTGATCCAGATCAAATGTGCTTCACAAAAGGATGGAGAATGTCCCGGGATCTTTCAGGTTCCTAATGCTTCTGTCATTTGCCTGTTTCTCTGTTGAATGAGAACAATTTTGTAATTGTTCTTCTTAACCATCTACTCCTGGGAGGCTAGGACACCAAGCAAGTCTTCTGATATAAAATATAAGGAAGTTTCAAGAAAAGCTCCTTCTAGCGCAGGGCTGAGGGCTCAATTTGCAAATGGTTTGAATCACCAACTCATGGCCCACATGTGTGGTGCCAAGAAGCTGTAGTGCTGTACTCATGCCATGGTTCCGTACACAACACTTTGGCATTTTAAACTAATGAATAGGATTGTCAATGGGCCTGAATCCAGCCTGGATACAGATCAGTTTAGGCTTGCCTGGACATATGTGTCCAATAGGCCATTACCCAGGCCCATGTTTGGTGTTAGAATCCCTTCTCTCTTTTTTTTTCAAATGGTTACTTTCACTAAAGGAGCAAACGGTACAAGAGAATAATACCGACTTGCTCAAACAAAAGCATGAGAAGGACAGAACAAAAAGAAAGAGACACGTCAGACATATCTACATGGACTCGACACAAGAAGAAGCAAGCTCCTTCCAATAGTTGGACCCGGGCCTGGGCCTAGGGTCTAAAGCCCAACGTTTTCTCATTAGGATCGTTCATATTATATAAAAAGTATACTAAAATTAATATAAACAATATTAATATATAATATACATCTACCATTGAAAAACAGACTTCTCTGAATATTTTATGCGTTCTGGCTCAGTCTTAAACCATGGATCCAGGAATGAATGTACTAGTGAGTAGTGACCATTAACCGGTGGACTCAAGCTTGCTCATTTCCCAAACGGGCAGAAAAGGATCCGGGCACTAGGATCCATGTCAAACCAGGACTGAGGCTTGAACTCATCAAATTCTTATTGGACTCAGGCTTGGACACAGTAAAGACCGGCTCGAATCCAGCCCATCAACAGCCGTACTAATGATCCACATTATTGTAGCTGAAGCATGCATACTAGGATGGATGATGCATAGAGTTACAAGAAAAGATGGAATTAGGAATGAGTACATAAAAGGAAAATTACAGGTAGCTTTAATAGAAGAGAAGTCGAGGAATGTTGTTTGAAATGGTTTGGGCATGTAAATAGAAATCCAAAAAACAGCCATAGTTTCCAAGGTCAAGGGAATAAGAGAAGAGGCAATCCACAAAGACATTAAATAAAGTTATGAGGACAGCGCGAGGCACATCATAAACTGTGGACTTACAGAGAACAAGGCTGTAAATGGGGTTTCCGGCCCATTTCCTTGATAGAATCCAAAAGCAATGGTCATTTCTTAAAGCAACCATTTTTTTTCTCCCTTTTGAATTATTCAAGCGACCAAATATAATTAAATAGAAAAGCTATCATGAATTTAAGAAGGATACCTCATGGATGGACGTATCCATTGATGATGCAACATTTGAATCGAGAAACAACGGCTTTCCAGATGAATAGAAATCCATGATTGCAGCAAAAATCTCAGGCTTCAGAAAATCCCAAGAAGCTTCCTCTGACTTGGTTACTGTTACAAAATCTGATCCGAAGAATACTCTCATAATTCCTACAATGCAATAGGTCATGGCCATTGGTTACTCCAAACATTGCTTAAAACAAATCCTCAATATATCTCCGGTTAGCTCACAGCTGACCATGCAAATTCCAATTATGGTGCTCATATCCTTCACATCCCTAAAAAGATCTAGATCCGCTATGAAACTCCATGTTTATGTACAGGAGCCATGTTGGACAAGGCTCAGCCATATCAGACTTCACACACTAAAAGATACTTTAAAAGTATAAAACATCTATAAATATGAACTTAGGTACTTGTACAAGTATAATCTTAAAAGGTTTCAATAGACAGAAAATATTCCGTATCTGTAGATATAGCTGAAGCAAGGTCTATTGTTTCACATACAGACCACTGATTTGATGGAACCTTCTACTGACTGGGATAATCAAAAACCTTCCAAGACTGGAAGAGCCTAATCCTTCAGTCTACACTCTTCAGTGTTTTTTCTTTAAAGAACACTACTGAATTTCTGTCAGAATTGTAAATTTGATATTCAAGTTAAGACTTACATTAGTTCAAACTAAGGTTAGACTGTGAACAAGTTCATTCTAATGATACACAGTTCGATCTGCAATCCTACAAACCATTTAGTGTCATTTCAGTAAAATGTGTGCATTTCAACTTATATTGATCCAACCAAACAGCACTTAAGAAAAATGATGACAAGTCAAAATAAATGAAGTATACGATGCATTGCGTAAATAAAATAGAAAATGAACTGCAGAAAAGCCAATATGGATATTTCAACCTCTAATAGATAGCAAAAAGAACTTGCAAACCAATGCTAAGCCACAAAGAGCACGCTCAAAATGGCAAAATAAAAAAAGAAAAATGAAAAATGAAAATTTACCATCAATGCCAAAAAGTGATTTGGCCAGTGGTGAAGCCATTGCTGTGCGAGCATTCGGAAAGTCAGAGCTTCCAACCTCCATAACAGGCTTTCCAGGATAAAACATAAGAGACAAAGGATTTGGTGTAGGTTGGGTCTGAATGAACATGCCCCTTTTCTGCCCTGTGAAAATGAGAATTGATTAAAATAGCTCAGCTCATGTTAATATGTTATGCTTTAATGCATACATCATGTTTATACTCAAGGAGCATGAGTTTCCATCACCACCATCATCATCAATCTCATCCCATCAATCTGGGGTTGGTTAAAAGAGTTCGACTCTAGGACTCCTTAGTTAGAAACAAGAAAGAAAAAGAAAGAAGGAAAAAAAATGAACAGAAGAATGGGAAAACTTCCAATAAAGATAAAACCACTAGACCTAACAAGAAATCACAAACAATTATTTAAAAAATTTTTTTGTTTCTTTCTTCTTTTTTATAACGGTTAAATTTATTACTTCAAAAAACAAAATAAAATAAAAACCAAAGGGAGGCTTACCCAAACCAATCCCAAAAAAAAACTAAATGGAAACTAGACATCAAAAGACAAAGAAGATCGAAAAAACTCCCTCCGTAGCTAACCCATCCGTCATAACATTAGCCTCCTTTAAAACATGAATAAAAGAGGCACCCAACTAACGAGACATTTCCTAAACCTTTTTTTTTTTTTAAATGAGATTTCCTGCACCTCCTTTACCCAGTCCACCAATCTCCAAGGATACAAAGATACCCCATTGAATCACCGAAAAAGAATCACGCTCAAGAATAGCATTATAACCTCCTATTCTGCCCAACTCACGACAACCAACTAGAAGAGCAAATGCTTCAACTTCATTAGCATCCAAGGACTCCAACGGACTTGAATAGCTTCTAATAACATTGCCATTCCAGTCTCTAATAGCACCACCAATACCTCCTCTTCTAATGGATGGAACAAAGCTACTGTCAAAATTTAACTTTAGGACATCAAAAGGAGGACTCCTCCAAGAAATTCTATGCACTGTTTCTTACATGCACGTGTGTAAGAATGAGAAATTCTCTCAACCTAGTATATGATACAAGCTAATGCACTATAAATTGTCACCCTCTAACTAGCTAAAGATACACCTATCCATTTTTTGCATGGTGAAACACATCTGCTTAGAGTCACTTTTTGTGAGCTCTATTCTCTCACACGATCCTATTTAATGTCATGCTCCCAGTTATTCTACAAAATGACATGTCATTCTTCACGCGACATGATACTTAGATACTATAAAATAGGCAACATATCGTATCAAATCATATCCTTAGTCCCCGGAACCTCCTCTCAACCCTCTTGATCCCGCTCCAAAAACTGTGGATCGGCGCTTTCGGAGCAGATCCGTCTTCGGAGCATGGTTCAATCATTTTCGGAGCGCGGTTCGACCGTCCTCAGAGCACGGTTCGACCGAATATGGAGTGAACAATGCAGAATTTTGATTTTTTAGTGAATTTTCTTTTTTTGTAAGCTTGATATTTATCTTTTGAATGAAGAAAATTATTTTGACTTATTAATTATTGTCTATTTTATGTGATCAAATTGCAAAGTTAATTTTTTTTTCTCTATTTTTGATACTTGAATATATGGATAAGATATATTTGTGCCCATTAGTTAATTGTTTATAAACCCACAAGCACTATGTTGTATAAGCGCTCCGGATATATAATTATTTTAAAACTTAGCGTTTCACCGCTCCCGCTCTGTGCTCTAGGCACTTAGATCATATCTGATGATAAGAAACACGGAATTTCGGATAGGATTCTCTATCTTCATTGATCAACCCCTAGGGGAATATAGTTTGTAATCTTTCTCAAAAGGAAAGATGGAAAGGGAAAGAGATGAATACAATACCTACCCGCGCAACTAGTGAGCTGTTACAGTCCAAAATGGTGTGTCTACACCATTACACCAACTCTATAATAAATTACTAAAACAATGATATTTCATGGCATGGTATGTTTGTCACTGTAAGTACTATTTATGCACCTATAGTACTAGTTTATTTTCAATTATGTATATCTCACCCTCTCCACTCTTTTAACACAATAAACTTGCACTCAACATATTTGATCTTAGACATGCAATTTTTAACCCGTTTGACTCGAGTCCAAAGTTCTAATTTGTTGTTGATTTGCTTCCTTATCTGACTAATGAGCACAAAACAGAACAACATGCACCACAGGACTCCATCTTGGCTATCTGCCATTACACTCAAAGTGGACCTGGGTATAAACCAACTTCGATGGAAAAATCTAGACAAGACATCACAAAACTATTCTTACACTTGTAACTGCCCCCTCATACATGTCTTGAATAATCTCAATATACCCCTTGGGGATGCCCTTTTTTCTTTAATGTCCACTAAATTAACTATCTTAACGCCCTTTTCTAATAACTCGTCGAAGAAGAATATGGCTTCTATAATAGACCTTCTTGGCATAAACCCAAACTGGTTCTCTAAAATACTAGATTCCATCATATGCAGCGTTCAATTATCCTCTTCTGGAGCTTTATCTTATAACCAATAAGCTCAAGGCCCTATAATTGGCAGTTTGGCAAACTTCTGAATATCAAATTTATTCTATAAAATGGACCCAATGCACTCGTTCCTCATCCATTTAATTTCTCCACTATTATCATACCCATCTCTCTTCCCTACATGTCCATTGTAGTCTCCTCCAATTATTATACGTTCTCCTCATACATGTTACTACCTCATCCATCGAGTCCCAATAATTCATTTTTATCATCTTCACCTAACTCTGCTTGGTGCATAAGCATTATGACTCCTATCATTCTTTCTCTTCACCTCCATAACCTTATCCTGCAAATGTCCTTCAACAACTATGACATTCCCCATATAAAATATCTTAAACTCATCACCGAGGACCCTATCCTTCTCCCCATTCCATTTAGTCTACTGTAAAACACGTGCTTTATCCTTCTAGTTTTCAATGTATAAACAAAATCTAAACTCCATCCGTCAAAGTACCCACATACCAGGATTTTTCAATTGCAATACATGTATAAAATCTCTATTAGTCTACCACTTCGGAGAAACAGAAGCATCACATGAAAGCACAATCATCAACAAGACCATGTTCATCATCATAATATTAGCCTTAACCCATTTACCTAGGGTCGGCTAAATGTGCTCTCCCTTCATCATCCATCGATCTATATCCCCAACTCTCTAAATGATGCACCATAAATCACAATATGTTAATGGGTACAATAGAAATCACTATCTGTTTAATATTTCGGCTGGATAAAACGAAATTCACTCCACTCTGCATTTTGGAATGGAGCAGCAGCACATACATAGAAAATCACTTCAGGCAGGAATTTATTTCACCATCCTCTGTACCCAAAAGTAACTTGATTGATAGGATTGGGCAGAAAAAGAAGAAAAATAGCATATCACTAAACGTGGTCTTCAATCAAGCTGCTTGAGATTTGGGGGGTACATCTAGATATACTATTCTAGTCTCACAAATCTACAGCATAATAATCCATTGGTATTCTTCCTTATGTAAAAGCATGAAAAGCATATGAATTGTTAAAAAAAAAAAAAAAAAATTCTTTCCTTTTATTAATATTAGGCAGTATGGAGGTGCCCCAAATCACAAAAGATCTGAATAGTCTCTCACAAACGAGTATTTTCTATCTTCTTCACCCAAAAAAAGATTTGGGACATGAAGGCACATAAAAAAACAACTACCCCACTTTTCCTAATCCCCTTTCTTCGTTAAACCGCCAATCCAAATACGTTAACAGGACAGATAACCATTGGAAGCACGACCAAAACTCGCCTCAAACTAGAAAAATAGAGAGGACCCAAGGAAAGAAATCATGCCCACCTCCAAAACCAGTCGTCCATGGATGGGAATTGAATGGGGAAAAGGGGGAGAGATTTGGACGTGTTGAATTGGGAGAGGAAAAAAGGGTTTGATTTTGAGCCCAAGCTGGGTAAGAACCCAAGTAGGATCGAGCAGAGAATCGTGGGTTTATCCTTCCTCCTCCAAGAAATCTCGCAACACCTCTGACAAACACGCTCCTCATCACTGGCTCTATGTTTCCTCTTCTTCTTCTTCTTCTTCTCAAGGTTTTACGGGCCTAAAAGAAACAGAGATGAGAAATGCTGATACAACTAGGCAGTTTTGGGCTTTTTGATCTTTTGTGCCATGGCCCATGTGGTGGTTCCCAGGCATGCAAATATAAGCTAGGATTGCAAATTTGCTGGGCTAGGATGGGCCCAGTGTTGTGTTGGGCCCCACTTAATTTGGGCCAAATACTTAAGATCCATTCAGCCACTTCGTTAGAGCTCTTAGGAATATCCTCCATGGGCAATTGAATGTATACAAATTCATGACAAATATAAGCTAGGATTGCTAATTTGCTGGGCTTGAATGGGCCCACTTGTTTTGGGCCACATACTTGAGGTCCATTCAGTCACTTCATTAGAGTTCTTGGGAATTGAATGTATACAAATTCATGGTTAAATGAGCTTCATCTTTAAGATTATTAAAAAAAGGTGAGTGATCAAGGATATTATTTTGAATAACCTTCAGTTTTATGTTTAAATGAGCTTCATCTTGTAAGAATGATTTTACAGTTTCTTAACACTGGCCCTCTCCAAGAATCTTATATTTTTACATAGTGGCCCCTCCAAGGTAAGGGTGTTCATGGGCTTGGGCAGACTGAGCCCGATATGGGCCCAGCCTGACTCAGTCTGGGCCGGTCCGGGCCGGGTCTGGATTAAAGATAGAAATCCGAATGGCCAGCCTACCCCGTATCTCTATACAACATAATGGCATCCTGGACGTCAAGGAATGTTTCACTTGTGATTTTATTGTTGATTTTTGGGTTATGGAAATCATGCAAATGATCAGTGTCTGTTTTGCATTTTCTGTTTATGATCATTGATGAAGTTATTTCTTTTTATGCGGAAAAAAAAGGAATCTTAGAGAGGTGAGTGAGAGGTAAATTCTATGAAGTAGGGATGTAATGGGTCCCGGCTTTTTTAAGATTTGATTTACTAGGGTATTAGATTGGGAATTATTTTTTTTTTTTTGAAAGATTGGTAATCATTTTTCATCAAAAGAGAGATTGTTTTACTGCAGTCTGTGGATCTTCACTTTTGTTTCTTTAATTTCAACCATTGTAATAGGAATGCGTATTTAAGAATTCATAGGAACTAAGTTAATGCAAATGAATGAGCTCTAAAGAGGTGAGGGGTTAAGGGTCAAAGATAAAGATTTATAAGCCACCAACACTTTTCCAAGACTTGATCTAGTAGGGTGATAGTCAGGAAATCATTTTCTATCGAGTGGGAAGATGATGATGGTATCTTACTAATCCTCACTTTTAGTCATTCAGTTACAACTCCTTTGATTGGAAGGCATTTCTTCAAAAGAAATGATCCTCTGAGCATCAATCTGAATGGTGCATGTGATAGGTGAAAACCAAATTTTTAGGGCCAGTTTGGATGTAAAGAAAATAGATAGGAGAAAACTGTATCTTTCAAGCTAGGTGCATTTACATACAAATTATTCGAAGATTGTGCATTTACAGTAGTATCTCTCTTTCTGAATATTACACCAGAAAGCATCCCCTTGGCATAATCCATGTAAATGATCAATTCACCAAAAAGCACTGCATGTATTCTGATCAATTGACCTCATCCCACATGTCCATATAGACTATGGCTTGGGAACCGGTAGAAAAACCTTTTGTGATTACCAGCTTGCCAAAGCTTCAATTTTTAGAATTTAGATGGCAATATGCTCCCTGGTTTAACACCCACTGTCATAGGCAGTTCCAAGCAACAGGATCGCTGGAGATACTCTACAAACGTCAAGTAGATTGCATATAGCCCTCAAACTTCTTTTTTATATTTTTACCCAAGAGAGAGAGCCCGCAGCGCGCACACACGAGAAAAAAGCCCGTACAAATGGGAAGAAGGCCGCACAAGTGGAAAAGAAGCCCTCACAAATGAGAAGAAATGTCATACAAGTGGGAAGAGATAACCCTCAACCTTAGCAGGAACTATTTCAATGGACCAACTAATACTACCACTTCAATTCTCAACGTCCTTGTTACAAGCTCAGAGATGTTCAATGGATAAGGATAGGTTAAAGTTTAGCTGAACTTGTACTCGACCCAACTGACACACCATATATCCTATATCCGACCCAACCCATGACAGATTTAGAGCCTGTGATACCAAACCTATCTCGTGACAAGTATGTGTCTTTAAAATTGATTAATTTATTTTAGTTCAAAAAAGTTTAGTTTTTAATAAGAAGGCCTTGTATGTTTGAGCCCTGTGACCTGCAAAAGAATATTGCTGCACACCACTTATAGAAGTCATGAGTAATAATATATAAATGAAAGAAAAACATAGCGAAGTGGGTTAGCCACAGTTCAAACCTGAACCTGTCCATAAATCCAAGTCTGGTCAAAATTTAAAAATCATATCTATGACTCATTGCCAAACCCGCTGGCCTAATAAGAGGTGGTTGAGGCCAAGTTAAACCCAGACAGTAGCAGAACCAGAGAGGAGCTGGCAGGGCCATGGCCCTTCCAAAATTTTCAGAAAACCTTATATATTTTGAAAATTATATGCATTTTTTTATGTGTGGCATGCGCCCGGCCGCCCCCCCCCACCCAAGAAAAAATTCCTGGGTCCACCCCTCAACCAGACCTATTGCCTCCTCCCAAATATGGCAACCGAGGCATTTTGATCATCATTGATCATCTACATGGCCATATCAAAACCCTTTTGATAAAACATTAAGAATGTGAGGCATTCTGGCGTAAATACATGATTCTCAAATAATCTCCAAGTAAATACCCCTTCAAGCAGCATAATGATGGAGTGTGATGTAAGTCAGCTCATCAAGTGGACTGCTCATATTGACTACTAGTGGCATCTTTTAGTAAGAGAATCTCAAACTAGGGGCTAAATTTTGGCCCAATATAAAAAAAAAAATTCAACAAATTGTGGAAATATACAACAGGCTCTTAAGTTTTTTAAAGATTAAAATTTGCCCTACTTTAAGATTACCCTAAAACTATCATAAATGTTGTTTTAATCAAATATGTGAAATGACTTAAAAGTTAAAAGCCCATACATACTCTTTTTACATGGTGAAGTCTTCCAAATTAAGTTTTTTTGGACGTCTCTCAAACAAGACCAATTTATCCGATTAATCAACAGAAGAAATAATGCATATCATCGGTCGGCCAACTGAAAAATGGCATAGAGCATCAATCTAATGGTTGCTAAGCCTCAAATGATTAATCCAACAGTAGAAAAGAAGCCATGCAAACGCTCCTTGATCCAACAATCTACTTGATCATGACACCCTCTCACATCTGAATCCGTGATTCCTGTGTCAAAAAAAGCTGCTGCTGTCAATGAATGATATCATGCAAAAAGCCATCAGATTCAGATCAGTGTTAGGTTTGTACAGTGACATTATCCATCCAAACTACCAGAGCCCACTTCATGATTACAAAGGGAAAACGCCAAGTGTTGTGCCGTGTACTTGAGAGAGAGACATAGAGAATCATGGACTTTTGCTTTGTTGTTTTCAGACCCTGTACATTTGTGGTTCGGATGCTTAAGAAGTGAGCCACAGTTCAAAGTCATCTTCCATGTCCTACCAACTCACCAACTCATAAGAAATAGGCATCAAACATACATAGACGTGCGTAACTATCAGGTGTAATAGGTTATTGGGGACCAGCCTTTGTTTATAGAATCTACTCAAATCATATATATGACCTCTACTTTACGGAACTGGTTGGTTGATTCTAACATATTAACCATGTATTTCATGACTATTGATTTCAGACGTGCACATCACTATCATTAAAGAAAACATCAAGCCAGCATGTATAGACAGGTGGGAGTAGAACATTTCCCTTGAGGTGGGTCATTATGGAAATAAAAAGTTTAATTTGAGAGAGCCAATACGTCAAATTTATATAAGATTTTAAGAAATTTTACTGTTGCATATACAACATATGACCCTCCTAAATTGCATATGTCTACTAACTTTTGGTCAGATCCGAATTGGATCGTTGGATCGACTATGTATCGATCCAATGGACTGTTGACCATAAAACTTTTTGGCCCATATAGAGATGATATATATATATATATATATATATAGATGCTTCTATGAGAAATATCACTCGCCTTATAAGAGAGATAAGGGTGGTAATATTGCACATATCTAATATATATATATATATATATATATGATGTTACTTAGTTGAGTCAAATAAGAGTAGGCTTGACACAGGTTAAATCCGATTTTAGCTGGTATTGCGCTTAGATTTTAGCTGGTATTGCACATATCTAATAATAACACCTTAAGATCATTTGTCAAATGAATTTGCCAAGAGACTTTTAATTTAGCAGTCAAGTTGTGGTATGATTTATATTAGAGTCATAAAATATATTAGGCGCATTGGTCATTAGTAGTCATTCGATCTTGAATTAATGAAATTAATTGTTAAAATAAAATAAAATTGATGAGGTCTACGGTTTTCTTCATTTTTAATGGCTATAGTTGTTCAAGTCCAAACCCTTTGTTTTGGTGGAACCTTAATTCACACTCTGTGCATGCATTTAGTAGAGTGAAATGAATCTTCCAAAATGGCGCCAGTCTCAATTTACTCATCTATCTTTAAGAAAATGCATGTTAAGACGGAATGTTAACCATTTCTTCGCTTGACATTGAATTCTTTTAAATTTCTAGATATGCCTTCTTAATAAAGGAGGCTAAAATTGAAAAAAATAAAAATAGAACAGATTATCCCCTAGGTCTCCTTCTATCGTAAGTTTAGATCAGCCAATTCCATGGCGGATGTGAGTTGGCGGATGTGCTAGTCAAACAAGAGGTCGATAAGCTTGTTCTTTGGATAGGAGTGATTATGTAATTGGGTGTCTTGTTTATTGAGATTCGGTGTGTTGCACCTTTTTCATTCCTCTTTTTTGTGTTCTTTCTATACTCCTTACTCTGATGCTTATCTTTAATGAACTCTTTCATTTTCGATTTAAAAATAATAATAATGAGATGGTAAACCCTAACATGTTTTTAAGCTCTCTAATAAAATAGAGCTCATGGGTGTGGGTCTGACAGCTCCTTTGGCAGATAACATTGAAGTCGTTGATCAAGAATCATGGTAGGTACATTAATTTGAGCCCCAATTAAAAAACGGGGGCATGCATCAGAAGTAGTTGCTCGAGAAGACGAAAAAAGGCATAACATGTAGCGAAGTTGGTAAGGCCCACTAGGTCCTACCTGGTGCAAGATGCTTTCGAGGACTAAAATATTGTAGAAATCATTTGTTGCTACATGTGGACTGCATGATTGAAATAAAAACTTGGTTGATCAAATCCACTTCATAAATTTTAGATTAATGTTTATCGACATCTAATCATAAATTTTAGATTGATGTATATCGACATCTAATCAATATTGGGAAGTTTTCAAATAAGGTCTTAGACTTTTGCCTTATTTCAAAAAAGACATAAATTTTAAAACTTTTCAAATTAGTCCCTAAGTTTTTTATGAAGTTTTCAATTAAGGACATCTGGTCATTTAAAGGTATTTTTTATGTCATTTTCTCTCAATTTTTGAAAAATACCCAGAGTACCTCCAGTTAAAGCCATGACATGGATCTCGTAGCCACTATATTTAGCCAAAGTACCTAATTTTCTTCGCTCACTATAAGGCTGCTAGTGAAAAAAAGGAAGAAAATATAGAGGAATTAAGTGAATGTGGGTTTTATTTTATTAAAGATAATTTGAGCAGTTTAAGAAAATTGAAGAAAAAAATTGCCGAAAAATAGCTTTAAATTGATGAATGTCCTTAATTAAAAACTTCATGGAAAACTTAAAAACTAATTTGAAAAGTTTTAAAATTTATGTCATTTTTTTGAAATAAGGCAAAAATCTAAGACCTTATTTAAAAATTTCCCATCAATATAATTATTTAAATATGAGCTACGAATCCGAATTCATATATATGTCACTCCCTCATTGGCCCAAACAAGATTTCCGGGCTCTCAAAACAACCGAGTTTGCGTACATACTCTGCCCCCATGTATCTACTAATTTAAGAGTTCTCGAGTTCAAACAAAAAATGATTTAAGTCCCAGAATAGGTAGGAGGAGACAAATTGAAATGTGCATAAAATCAGGACCCCTGAAAAATGTGCGTTTCAGATGCTAGGAATATCCGATCCTGGCCGTGCCACATGATTCATCTAACCGTCCACGTTGCACATTGCCAGAGAGGATGACGACAACCAGACCGTTCAGATTCATATGCATATATAAATGCATATAGAAGAGACACTCACTCCCAACATATCTTTTCTTGCCTTTCTCGCTTTCTTCTTCGCCATGTCGTCCCCAAAGCAAATTCTACTCTTGTTGCTCGTTACGGCCCCATTTCTCGCATGTGTTCTCTCCTACGATCGTCCTGCTCCTCGTGCCACCCTTTCCGTTCCGCTCAAAGATTCGGATCCCGTTACGCCCGAGCAGGTACGCGTACAAAATCATCATGCTTCCTAATAATTAATCCCTTTATCATGGCATCTTCTATGTTCAATGTGCTCTAAAAAGTACTCTAATCACTTGATCCATATTCTCTCTTTATCGACACCGATGCGTAAACGTTTCGGACCGTAACTGATACCGATATTCTATGAGAGTTTGGTCTGTGTTAAATCTAAAACTTATAGAAACGTTACTATGTTCTACTTTCTTTTATGATCGTCAACAACAACAACAACAACAACAAAAAAGCCCTAAAAGAAATGAGTCCGTACAAACCTTGCCGGTTCAAGCCTGCCTGTGCCCTGCAGGGATTATGGGAGGGCAGATTTTTAATTTGGACATTTCAGTTGAAATGAAATCATGATGAAATGCACCACAAATGTACTGCAAATGAGTCTAGATGCAAGGGGTGTTTAGTGCTATGACAATGAGATGGAGTGGAGTTTGAAGATGATAGTGAGATGACATAATTTCCTTTCGTGTCTTGTTGAAACTTTTCTTGTCTGATAGTGGTAGCGTGTTATGATTTAGAAAAAGGTAGCATATAGGTTCCCACCCTGTTCGTTTGTTTAAACTGATCATTCAGGTAGGTATAAATGGAGGAATGTTAAGGCATATTATATTTTATTTCATGCATAAATTAAGTGTTAAAATGGTAGCTAAATGAGGTCATTTTATATTTAAAAAAAAAAAATTACGGGAGATTTCTCGGATATGTGGTGGTATCAATTTCTTTGGTCATCTTTTATTTTTTTTGTGACTCCCATGGATTAATTTCAAATTTTTTAAACAGAATCGTTCAAATCTTTTAATTAATGACCATTAAACCTAAAATGTTAAGTATTTATAATTTTTGAGATATGTGAAGATTTTACATAAATAATCCAAACTATGAAATGATGCTTCCAAAAAAAGCATCACAATTGTATTTGATACGATCCTAGTATTGTATCAATTGATATCACAAAAATGGAAAGGAAAAAAAATAAGAAAAGACGGGAAAGATGATCTTTTTGAGTAGGATCGGACTTCTTTCTTTCTTTAGTGTTGTATAATTCCAAAGAAATCACAAATCCATTCTTCGTTCTTTAAATAATTAACACTTTCTTAATTCAAGGCTTGAACAAAGGCTAATCATGGGGAAATTTCATTCAGTAAGTCCCTCAACTTGTAAATGCTGGATGGCTGGACGTCTGTAACGTACGTTTGGATGGGTATGAGGAGTAAATGGGTGTGCCTGAACAGCCTGTTGAGTATTAAATGTTCCATGTGCTCCGTAGATGTAGGACCTCAATAATCTCTTCCTCAGTAGCACACCCACCGCTACTGTTTTTGCGTGTCCCGTGATTCGAACACCCGATCTACAAGCTCTGATGCCACTTGTAGGATTTTACATTCTATTGAACTACCACTTATCTCAAAACCAATTAGTGAAGGAAAACAGCAAAATAATGGTGAGGGCGAGGGTTTGACTACAATTATGACCGCTCAGGAGCGAGGATAGACGTTGACCTCAACAATAGTGGATACTTTATGGCCAAGCAATGGTAGGGACATGGTTCTTGCATGGCAAAACCATACACAGGTTTCTATTTCAGATATTAATTTTACATATTTAAAATCCCCATAAAATAATGATGTATTGGTTGATATTAAGTTTTTGTCTGAAAGAAAATCTGGGAAGCAGAAGTGGTGATGAAATGACCAATAATAAACATTGATACGGCCAACACATATATTAGGTGAACATAGGCCAATATAAGCTAAGATTAGATGATTTTCCCTTTTTCACTCCATCTAAAATAAAGTGATCTAATACGTAATGAAACTCGACCAATTCAGTCCAGATCCCCTTATGATCAGTGACTTGAACTTCTCCATTGGAACAATGAGTGGAAGGAGTGGAACCCACGGTAGGACCTATATGATGAAAATCCGAGGACCTCAAAATACATGATTGTTCATGAGATGTCCACATATTTTCATTTTTAAGGACATCCCATGAAGTGGGCGTTCCTTTCAATGATGCAAATTTTCAGTAGGTTGGTCCGCTGTGGGTTCCATTCCAAGGCTGCCATAGCAATTTGGAAACATTGACAACTAGTTTCTAAAAGACACAATTTTCTGAACAACAGAGGGGGCCCATTGCATTGAAGGCCGACATTGAATATCACTCATTGCTCCATTTGCGGATGCCCTAAGGAGAAAATGACTCATTTCTAATATTATCAATTTTTTCTATATTATTTACCAATTGCTTGACAAATATAAAAAAAAAAAAAAAAAAAAAACTTTTATACACACTTAATTTTTTTTTTCTTATAAATAAATAAATTGCATGTTTATTTATTTATTTATTGTTTCTGTGAGTTTTTACATAAATGCAATTTGCTCATTTTGTAATTGTAGGTACACATCTCTTTGGTGGGAGTGGACAAGATGAGAATATCTTGGATTACCCAAGAGGAGAACTCACCTGCAGTTGTCGAATACGGGACATCCCCAGGTGTCTACGGTTTCTCGGCCAAGGGAAGTACGTATTCGTATTCGTATGTATTATACAAGTCGGGAGAAATACATGATGTGGTTATCGGTCCCTTAACGCCCAATACGGTCTACTACTATCGTTGCGGCTCGGCTTCGGCTCACGAGTTCAGCTTCAAAACGCCGCCAGCTCAATTCCCTATCAAATTCGCTGTTGTAGGTAAGCCAAGCCAACCTCGTCTACCTAATTCTCTCAAATATTCTTCTCGGCAAATTATCGTGACGATATTTTCAAATTTAGGATTTATTCTAAGCAGAAAATGAATTAATCTTAAAAATATAATAATAATTGGAAAAATTAAATACAAATGATTTTAAAAACTATTTTGTGTAATTTTTCCATTTTTATGATTTTTTCTTACAATATTTTTTTTTTTAATTTTGGAAGTAATTTGAAAGCATCGCGGTAATTAATGTAAACATTATCATGATATTTTGAGACTGCTGCCCAATAGTTTTTCACACTGCTCTCACCTACTGGTGTAAGTCATAGGCTCGGCCCAGCCCAACTCTGTTACTTGACAGGAAATACAATTATACACCTTAGGTTTAGAATATCAGGAGTAGTATTTGATTGCTTCTAGATGACACTAACTAGAAGTCTAGCTTATTGTTTAACATTGTCTAATCAGATTGATCTTTGCTTATGTTTGCTAAGTTGCTCCAATGTAGGAGCTCAATTTCAGTGTACATGTTGCTAACATCATAGTTTGGGCTTCAAACCGCACTCTTTTATTTCATTGAAAATCCACATTCAATTCAATTTATGAAGCTAGTGTGGAATAGATCATCAATCTGTGCTATTCACCTCTACAAAACAGAACTACCCCAACTTCTAATAAAATCCCAAGGAGTTGAGTTGCCTATAAAAAGAGAGGGTTAAATGGATGCAGGGGACTTGGGCCAGACGGGGTGGACCAACTCGACCCTCCAACACATCGACGGCTCAGACTACGACGTACTGCTCTTGCCCGGAGACTTGTCATATGCTGATCTTTACCAGCCGCTCTGGGATTCATTTGGCCGCCTTGTCGAAGCGCTCGCAAGCAGGCGTCCATGGATGGTTACACAAGGCAACCATGAGATTGAGAAGATCCCTGTCATCGAGCGCACTCCATTCAAATCCTACAATGCTAGGTGGAGGATGCCCTTCGAAGAGAGTGGGTCCAATTCAAATCTCTACTACTCATTCGACGTTGCAGGGGTCCACATCCTCATGCTCGGGTCCTACACCGACTTCAGCGCTGGTTCAGACCAGTACAAGTGGCTCCAAGCAGACCTAGCCAAGGTTGACAGGACGAAGACCCCATGGCTCTTTGCCTTAATACATGCGCCGTGGTATAACTCCAACACTGCCCATCAAGGGGAAGGGGACAGCATGAAAGATGCCATGGAAGACATGCTTTATAAGGCTCGGGTCGACATCATCTTTGCTGGACATGTTCATGCCTATGAACGCTTTGTAATTATCTTCTACTTCTATACCCTTCCCTTTCTTTCTTTTATTTTAGTTCAAGACTTACAAGCATCATGCCTTGGGCCTTCATTTTATGGCTTGAGTAGTCTCTCTAGCATGATCATTATTCAGTTGTTTGTGATTGGGTTACCACAAATGCGAAATGATAGTTATAGATATTTTGTTCTGACAGTCTTTAATTGCAATTTTAGGACCGTGTTTACAGCGGGAAAGCAGACAGTTGTGGTCCGGTACATATAACCATCGGCGATGGTGGCAATAGAGAAGGCCTTGCCAGCAAGTAATATGTTTATGATCAACTGACCTTACGTTGTTATAAACTTATGATTCTTATTTATATAAACATCATAACAGTTGCAGATGATGCCTACAACTAACTTGATTGTTCTTGGTGTGTATAGGTATATAAATCCCCAGCCACAAATATCCATCTTCAGGGAGGCAAGTTTTGGGCATGGGCAGTTTGAAGTGGTGAATGCAACCCATGCACTGTGGAGTTGGCATAGGAACGACGACGACATATCGGTAATGGCGGACAAGGTTTGGTTGAAATGCCTCTCATCGGAGCCGGCGTGTTAGATGGCACTGAGCTAATACCAGTCCCACCAAAGTGATCATTTCTGCAAAATCTAATGTGATCACTATGTTACAGCAACCATAGAAATTAAAGAAGTCGCAACTTCATAAGACAAAATAAAAAAGAAGGGCGATGTAAGGGTTTGGAATATGGAGTAAGCCTACATTTCAAGGCTTAACATGAATGGACTAGGCAAAATTGCAACTCCTCTTGTAATCTGTCTCCAATCTTCTTTTTTCAAATATATAGCCTGTGGGTCAATGAAGATTCTGTAGTTTTTATTGTGATAATATCGGGAAAGAATAATTGAAAATAAAATGTTCTTAAATAATTAAAATAAATATAAGAACACACAACTGCATGTTTCACTGAAGCATAAATTAAGAGATCTTAGTCACGTGTCTATTGAGATAATTCCATGATAACATCGTAACTAATTCACTTATAAATATAAATCAAATTGATCTGAGAACAATATCATGGCAAGACAATACAAGAAAATATCTGAACATATATTATGATAAATTAAAAATATTGGCTACTATATTTTCCCACATTTATTTGTGTAGTAACCATTGCAACAGAATAACAGGGGTGGAAGACTATGGGCTAAGATCTGACCTGGTTTCGGCCATTGTTCTGCTGGGTTTAAAATCTCACTAACTTAACACATAATGATCAACTCGATGACCATTTGAAACAGAAAAACAAGATAATCTCTTCCACGGACCACCTATGATCAACCATCTAAAATAAAAGAGATTTCATGCGTGCACACAGATGTGCAGAATAATCTGCTCGAGGGACAGCACACTTAGACCTGTGAGAACGGTAGACCCTCCCTATCAACAATCAACCAACGAGTCTCTCTCATGCAAATAATACTGGGGGATAAATCAAGCACACTCGTTTTTGAGTGGTCTTGGCACTTTCGTTTTGCACGCATGCGCAATGATGATCCATGGATTCTTGAGTGAAAGTATCACTCGAGTACCACTTATCCTAACTAGCGAAAAATAATAATAACAAAATAAATAAATGTTACGTATAGTGGTCTCTCAAAGATCCACCTGGGTGCAAAAAATGAAGACCATTCAATCACGAGAACAGCGGTTTGGAAGCACCTCCAAGTCGACCAATACCTTTAATAAAAGTTGACTGGCCGTGAAATTTATGCATGATCAATTGATGAACCCAGAAAAATTTGGAGTGTTTCATTCATCAACATTAGAGTCAAGAACACAATTTCACCCATAGACTCCAATCGATTTGCAGGAAAACTGGGTAACCCTATTGATTGTAATGCATCCAAAAAAAAAAAATAGAGATCTCAAAAAGGTACTCCGGAGATCTGATAATCCATGACTATTACGGTACTGAGCTCTAGCAGCACCAATTCCATATTGAAGAACTACATCCAGAAAAATAATATCTAATTACCACTCAAATTCAAAAATATAATCACCACTCAAAATCAAAAGCCTGTAAAGGGCATGAGAACTCTGACAAAATCAACGACCCACCATCCATAAAACTACGCACTACCTGAGATCTGCCTCAACGTCTACTTAGAAATGCTGTCTTCACAATCTGGGTGCCAAGAAATGGTGCTTAGGCTCTTCCCAGCTCCAGTGCTTAAGAGATTACTTTCACTCATAGTAAACAAGGTCTCCCTTTTAACTGTAACAGGAGAAAAAGGAAAAAAAAAAAAAAAATCATTTGCCATGTTTGATTTGTAGAGATGAAAAAAGGGATACAGCTAACACAGCAAATAATGAAGAACATGATATCCTAGATCTGCATATTACAGTTCTAATAACTTTTACGGTCAAAATTTGTTCCTTTTTGCCCATTTGAATATTCATAAACCAAGTAAAGGTAACAAAGTTCCTGTGTTTGCATAACCTTAGGTAACTGTAAGAGTTGCTTATAACAAACTCAGTCCAACTTTTGCCCTGTTAGAAAGCAGCTCCTTACCCTATTGGTATGGAGTGGCAGTTCTCACCTAACTGCCCATGGTTCGAACCCTGGGTACGCCTCTTCCCGCGTGTGCGCCCTTCCCACTTGTGGAGGCTTTCTTCCCATGTGTGCCCTCCCGTGTGTATGTGGGCTCTCACTTGGGTCCCAGCCCCCTTGGCTGGGTTTAAAAAAAAAAAAAAAAACTTTTGCCCTGTTATAGGGAAGGTAACAAGTCGAGTCAAACACTCAACTAACCCCTACCTGCCCCATCCCATCAGTATTTAGTTTACATATTTCTTTGTATCATTCCACACCAAAAATTTTGGAGCACTTGATAGTTGGCGGCTTACAAAACCCAAGATTCAACGGTTGCAGGACCAATGAAACCATTATCTCACCCTCACAAGCAATGAAACCAACACAGGTCGGGTCAGAGCGAGACCTGTCGACAGGTTGGGCCGGATTCAGGTTTTGGCAGACCTGTACCAAACCTGACCCATAGCCATCCTACGCTGTTTGGACACGCAGGTTACGGACAACTCTGGTTACTAGTAATTGATTACAGAAAAGAACAAAAGAACTGTAGGCATGCGGAGTAGAAAATCTCCTAAATTCCATCACTGGGAATGCCTTTCTGAGTTCTACCTTCCAACCAACCCTATTTGCAGCCATGATAGCAGTAACTCTAGAATCCATCACTACTTCTTTCACGTTCTTTATTTTAGGTATTTACTGGACTTTGCTTACAGTTTCTTCTGCTTAAATGCATATTCACCCATTGGATTTGGAATGCGGTGCTGGATTGGTTTGGGCGCAGCTGGGTTCTCCCAAATTCACTTCCGGTCCTATTTGATGTGTGGATTAATCCTTCTTTGGCGCCTAGAGGCAGAGAAATGTGGAAACTATCATTTGTTGCCGTCACATGGATTGTCCGGAAGGAGATGAACGCCAGGTGCTTTGAAGGGATTGCCTCAAGTGCAAACTCAGTGTCTGATAAGATAAAGCTTTCCATGGCCTTTTGGGTGTCTACAAATCCCCTTTTTCATGGGTTCTCGATAGACCAAATTATGAAAAATTGCAAGGATGTTGAGGTGTCCTATCGGTTCTCTCCCCCTTTCTTTTGATTCTTTCTTGTGGTTTTTCTGCTGGTCTGGATTGTTTTGTCTTGGGTATTGTTTTTTGTCAATATAGTTCTCTTGTACTGATGGCTTTATTTTAATGAATTTTACCAAACCAAGCATTTTCCCACTAGGTGGGGTCAGCTATATGGATTTGACGACGTCAATCAAATCTGTTTAGAGCCATGTCCTCCGTTAGATCCATGTAGCCAAGGTCATGTTTAATAGTTTCTTTCCAACTTCTCTTGGGTCTCCTTCTCCCTCTCTTACTCCTGGCAATCTCCATATTTTCACACCTTTTAACAGGTGCATCTGTTGGACGCCTTCTAACATGGCCGAACCATCTCAGTCAATTTTAATGAATTTTGCCATTCAAAAAAATAATAATAATAATAATAGTTGATCTAACTTCTAAGTAACAATCTACCACATTGCAACAAAAAATTACTTTCAATCCTCCACCATTTTATCTTCCATACACCAAAAACTGCTATAAAGTTGTATTACATATATGATTTTGCTCCTGTACATACACCTCGCACAAAGCAATCCATACAAGGTCATGTTGAACCCCACTTCACACTAACCTCTCATTTTAAAAATAAATATAAAAATAAAAAAGAAGAAGAAGAAGAAATAAAAATAATTAAAGGGAGAAAAGATGGTGAAACAGAGAAAAGCAACAAACATTAGAAATAAATTACATACCTTCTACACCAAAAACAGCTGAGAGAAAAATGCCAAGCTTCATGGAAGAAGAGAGATAACTTTCCCAACAGCAATTGTTCTTCCTGCGTAAGCATGCTAATCTCTGTAACAGATCTACTTGCACAGAATAAAGATTAACTGCATCAACTCTATGAACTTAATCTCACTCATTACCTTCAGAACGAAGGGTAAACCTTCCTAGCTGTGGAAAATCGGAAAAGTTCTCGATGGATATCAAGTTATTCACCTACAAAGCACATTTATAAGAATTATTCAGTACCACCATCAAAAAATAGAGTTTCGCAAATTCATAGTGCAGATGCATTATGGATCTCTTAAGGAGGAGAGGGATGTCTATTGTAAATGGCTGCCCTATGTGCTTGAGAGACGAGGAATCCGTGAACCATCTTATGCTGAATTGCAAAATAGCTCAGTTTATTTGGATGTCATTGGTAGGATGGTTTGACTGTTGGGCCCTCCCTAACTCTCTTATCGAGCTCTTTCAGGCTTGGAAAACCCCTATTGGGGATTCTAGAGGAAAGGTGATGTGGAGGTTATCTTTTTTGGCGGTGATTTGGACGATCTGGAAGGAAAGGAATTCAAGATGTTTTGAATGAATAACTTCTAACGAAAGCAATTTGGTGGAGAAATAAAAGTTTCTTGTGGCTCTATGGGTGTCAGTCAACCATCTTTTAGACGATATTCCTTACAACAAATAGTGTATCATTGGAAAGAGTTGGCATTCTCTAATGCAGGGCCTTAGTTTGTTGCTTTTTGGATGTTGGCTTTCTTGTGTTTCGTGCTTCTAGTCTTTTGTTGTCGGTACTTTACTCTTGTACTGTTCGTTCTTTTTCAATGAAAGTAACCATTCAAAAAAAAAAAAATAGTGCAGATGTATTACATGATGTACAATCTATAGGAAGCTGTTTTTGCCTCTTTTATACCCAGTCAACAAAACAATGGGAGCACATAACTAATGTGGTTGGTTCCACCAAAATATCACCATTTCTAATATTTCCTCTTTGGATGGTTTTGACAATTATTTGTATGGTGATGCTTTGCAAATAAACAATTACGTTTTGCAACCAATGTCCAAACTTAATAAAGGCAAATAGAAAAGTGAGCACGATCCAGAGGAGAATTTTGGTCATCTCCCATCCATGACAAGTCCAATCACACATGGTGTGAATTATCAAAAGTTAGGTCCCACTAGTAAAGTTTATAACACAAAAGAAACCTGAATGCGGCATACGACAATAGCACCATTCTTCACAAAAAGAATTTTCTTCTTCATGGGTTTCTTCGTCTTTGGATCAATCTGTGATAGCAGCTCAACAATCTCAGAATCTTCAACAACCGCATGAATGTGCAAAACTGCCTTGTAACCTGCAGTAAAAATTGCCTGGCAAATCTAGAAAAGTCAGTAGTGCTTCCAGCAGTAGATAAATAAATGATAATTCAATTCTAAAAGGCACCAATGGAAACTTGATTCACATACGTTATCCAGCAACTCCAGGATCTGCAATTGAGCACTAAATTCAGTAACTGCAGCAATCGGCTTGGCTGCATCAAGTCATCATCAGCACAAAGTGAGTGATCTAAAAACTCCTTGGAAAATTTTACTTTTGACATAAGAAACTTCCTGTTTTATTCTCTGAAATGTACTTGCCTGAATATGTTCGCAAAGAACAACTGGACTATAACATAATTTTCTAACCACAAAGGGCAGATAGAGAAGCTAATGGCATGTGTGGTTTCACATGGAATACAAGGGTATCAGCAAACCCTTTAGTGGTTAAGGAGATTCTGAGTAAGTGCCATGGTCCGTTAGCATACTTAGAAGTTCTTTTTGGAAAGGTCAATTACAATGAGATGATAGGATAGATGCCCAAAAAAGGGGAAAGAATAGAAAACAGAATAAATGACATACAGCATATCTGAGCTATATGGAAAAGCATCTAAGACAAACTAAACCTAATGGTTCCATACAGAGAACTACTTATGAAGTACATATGGTAAAACATACGAGAAATAAATGCTAAGAGAATTTTCACAAGATAAACATAGCATTTCTACTCTGTTGCATCTTCAAAGCAACAGTTAACACTTGGCATAGGAACCAATGATGTAGTTGTTCATATTCGTTAACAGAGCCATCCAATAGTATTAAAAAAAAAAAAAAAAAGATCAAAGTTTTAAATAGTTGGCTTGTGTTTATAATTTTAATAGGGTTAGACCACTATGTGCATTCTGCACAATCTAGGGATGGCAACAGGTTGGGTTTTCTAATGGATCATTATCTTTTCATTCTAACCCATGACCTAAAAGATCATAAGCACTGCCTCATACCACCTCTGCTACTGCAATCTTAGGGGTCATTTGAAAACTCTAATCTAATTAACAAAAGCTAGTTAGGTTAAGGTTTAAAATAAAGGCTCTAACTTTTAAGTTCTAATTTACAATTAGTGTGTTTGATAAAATTATTTTTTTAAAAAATCTTATTTCATGAGGTAGCTGGGCCCACCTTTTAAAAGTTATAATGTAGAACCTGCCATTTGCATCATTTTGAAAATTTATGATATTAGCTTATTTTTTTAGAGGAAAACGCTCTAATTTGTAAATAAGCCTAAAAACTAGAACATTAATTAGAGGTTTGTCATATACTCTATTATGTAAATAAGCTCTAAATTACAAAATAAGAGCCTATTTTTAGAGTTACCAAACAGACTCTTACTTTAAAAGATTCATTGAGGCAGTGTTCGGAAACTCAAGTCTAATTAATAAAAAGCTCTAATTTTTAAGTTCTAATTTACAAATACTATGCTTGGTAAGAAAAAAAAAAAAAAAAAAAAAAAGAAAAAGCTCTTATTTAATGAGGTTTTTGGGGCCCACCTTTAAAAATTACAATGTAAATACACCATTTGCATTATTTTGAAATTATTTATGAGGTTATTTTTATCTAAAACACTTGTAAACTTGCAGCTAAAAAAGCTCTGAAAAACAAATTCCCCTTTACTTATCTTTTATAGAGGCAAAAGCTCTAATTTGTAAATAAGCTCTAAAAATACAAGTACACCAAACGCTCTAATATGTAAGTAAGCTCTAAATCATAAAGTAATATATAAACTTAAGATAAACAGGGAGGGGTAGGTCAACCACAAACAAAACCCAACCTTACTCAGGTCAAAGTCTAGAAACCCATGCCCGCACCAAATCTGACCAACTCACAACCAAACCTGCTCCTAATAAAAGCAGGTCAGGGCGGGTCCATGTTTAAACCCAACCCATTGCCATACCTAGCATAAATCTTTTATCAGTCCAAAAGCATAGATTCTTTGGTTAATTGTTGATTGTTCACCACCAACTGGACCTGCCGGTTTTCATACAGCACAGCTATTAAACATTTAAAAATTTATAGTAAACTATCATACATCCAAGTTTTTATTTTTGTAATGAATATCAAATCAACCAAGTAGCTTATTACAAATGATCAAAAACCTACCGATACTTGAAAGGACAAAACCCGCCAAAATATCCTCATCTTCAATCCCTGACAATTTAACTCGAACATTTTCACCAGGGCCAGCACGTCTAACTTTACTCTCATCACAATATATGGCTAGCACTTTCACATGAACCTGTGGATCAACATAAACAAGCCGGCCAAATTAAGCTACACAGGAAAAGAGCCATGAAAAAGAATGAACTCAGCCATGCCTTTTGAAAGAAATAATACCTTATTTGGCATGATCAACAAACTGTCGCCTTCACGGACACTACCAGACTCAATTTTGCCCATAACAACTGTTCCCATGTCCTTGAATTTATCAATTATAGGCATCCTGGTCATCGTCAAAAGGGTTATGGAAAACAAATCAAATGAATACAACAAAAGTAGGCCAAATTAAAAAATAATCTAACCAGCCGTTTCTTTGCTTTGCAAGAGACTCGGAACTTAACGCACCCACACACACATAAGACTATGTCCCGAACCAGCTGAGCAACAGCAGAGGACCAATTTATTTTTATTTATTTTTTAATTTTTTTTGGGACCCAGCCCTTTGGCCATACTAATCCCTACAGGCCCAAGGGAGCCAGGTAAATCCCCTATGGCCCCAGTGTGGTAGCGTGGTTTCAAACCCTCAACTTCCATGAGCAACGTGTGGTCCTAGGCCAACTAAGCTAACCCCCCTCTAGGAGAAAAAATTGTTAATTGCATTATGAAGTTCTAAAGCTGAAATATTGATCAATTTTTTCAAATATGAAACTTCAACAAGAGATTCCCATTCTAATGATCACAATCAAAATTTAACTGATAACAAACTACATTTTGAAAAATACACCAAATTTTTTCTAATATCAAGTTATGCATGGTTGTCCACCACCCCACAACAAGATCAGAAGTTGAATACTGACATGACAATAAACAACCAAACAACACTGCAAAAAAATAAATAAATAAATAAATAAGAGCATATATAAGAGAGTTATACCATATGTCAAAACTAAAACTACATAATGGGGGCTAAAGTTAAAAGAGTTTATCAACCATTTTGTTAGCTAACACATCTGCCATGCAATCAGTGAACCTACTAACATGTTGAAACGACACTTGACAGACTGAAGACAAATATTTGATCTAATTAAAATAGAATTGTGGCTTCCAAGAGTCCCTTCTAAACTTCATCTACGAAAGGGCATTGGATGAACCACCTTCCGCAAATAAGCTGCTGGGGGGAAAATGCAAATAAATTTGAAGAGCTTCAAAAATGGTCAACACTTGCTCCTCGTTTGAATTCTCTACTCCTACACACATATAAAACATAAACAACACCTCTCTACGATTTCAAAGAATGCCACCAGCAACGGCCAGCCCCGGTTTACCTCAAAATGCGCATTCACATTAAGAACTCCAAATGGATAACAGGCATCCTCCTTTTTCCTAGGCACAACACCAAACAGGCTTCTCACTGGTGAAGGATACCGATCTTCAAGTTGGAGAAATTTTCCAAACAAATAGCCCATTTCGCAATCCTCATTACCACAAGAGATAAAAGAGCCCTCCAAAGACATCTTCCTTCCAAAAATTCTCCCAACAAAGAAATATGCGTGTCTTCATAAGAGTCGAACTCACAAATCCATGGGAAGTTTTTATGACCAACTGCCCATCTAAAACAATCCCTCTCAGCAGAAGCTGAAAAGTGGCCCACGGCAGAGGAAAACTGTAAAATGGGCCCATATACATAGACATATTATGTAATAGCACCATTCATTCCAAGCTTTCCTGGATCAACTGTAGGGCACTTGGTTGATTGGCACGATTGGAGTGGATCAATATGATTTTCTTTATTTTGGGGTTGTATGTAAGCTTTTCTCTTTGTTGAGTCCCTTACCATAACTTGTAATTAATTATTAATTAAATTAATACAAAAGGCTAAGCCTATGTATTGGTAGCTAAGTGTACTCTTTTCAATTACTGCCCACAATTTGGTATCAGTGTGCAAGTAGTCTCCTCTTCCTTTTTTCTCCCCTTCCTTACCTTCCTTACTTCCCTTTCTTATTCTTCCTTTTCATCTTTTCTCCCGCTTTTCCTTTCCCAGGAATTCACAGCACAGTCCTGCGCACTCTTGTGCAAGGCAGGACCGTTGCTGTTTGCAGCAGGTAGTGCAGAAAGACAGTCAGTCTACCACAGCTGTGCACAAGGACATAACTAGTTTGAAGGCCTGCAATTAAGTCAGATTTGAAGAGGAAGTCAAGAAAGGCAGTCTCATCACTCATCAGTGCCAGTGCAGTAAGATTTTTGCAATTTAATCCCAGGACCTCATGTGGCAAAAATTCACAGGGAAATGTGAAGATTTGTGGTTGGCTCATTTTTCATATCGAAGATTAGTTGCTGGTCAAAGTTGTTTGAGGTTGGGTGTTTCAGTTGTGAAGAGTCAGGAATTGTGTGATAATGGTAGAGGACAGCTATCAGTCTGGAGGTTGTTTCTTAATTTCGAGTTGAAGACAAGTATTGCTTTCACAGTTTGCTAGCCACTTCCTGTAAGTGATTTTTGGTTAAGGTTTGGACTTGGTCGATGTGGTACCTTGACAGTCAGATAAAATGGCATGCATCCATGTTAGGAATCGCATCGCATAACAACGACGAAAATAAAGGTATAATACACGAGAATGCAATTACTAAGATTCTAATATTAAAAACACAAACCACCGATTACCACCAAATGATCCCAGACGTGGAAAATGGGAGGGTTTCAATATGTTGATAAGATCAAGGAACTGAAATTTATGCTTGATCTGAGCAATCGGCTGTGCACAAGGGGTTGTATGTCATGCCTATAGCCAAAGAGATCTAGGACACTTTTCATGAGTTATATTATATTTGGATAAAAACAGTATGCACACAGTAATGAGATTATGCAAGAGAATGTGAATCATAGGAAGGGAGACAAGTTCATAGCTGGAAGTGCATAGAGAAAGAACCTGACTTTTATACCTAAATGGGCCCTTTGGATCACGTAGTGGAACTTCCAATGCATCAAGTGCTTCAAAAAGACACGGACCATTCCACCATCCACACAAACTCTTGTCCACTCTAGTTTTCATGTTAGTACCAACTAGACCAGATATTGGAAGAAATTGAACATCTGCAAGTTTCAATTAAGGAATAGTTAGTGGAATTATTCAAATCTTCTGTTAAAATAAACTACGGGAGGTAATCATTTAGCATAGAACCAATTATGCATTATTGAAGAACCAGAAATGGACTAATTACTTACTGTAAATGGACAAGGTAATGATTAAAAAGAACAGTTGATGGTATTCCCAGAAAAGTTAATGATTAAAAAGAACAGTTGATGGTATTCCCAGAAAAGTTGTTTCAGAAACAGTGAGACAACCTCGACGCCTACTGGAACTATTACAACCCAGCTTGATTGAAGGTTAATGTTTAATGATTAAATAGAATTGTCAAAATAGTTCAACTAGTTGTCTCCACTTGTTGTTTCTTGCAAAGTATAGATCCACTGATGATGGGAGACTTATTGTGGACTTTCTTCTTTTTTTATAAACAGTTAGCTTTTTTTCAAAAGTTAAAATAAAAAAACAATCACATGCTGGAACATACATAATGCCGTATATCTTTTTTTTCTTTTTTTTTTTCATTGGTGTATGTGTTTGTGGATGGGTGGGTGGGGTCCAGAGTGGGGAACTCACTTTCATTTAGCTTAGTTGCAAAGTTAGGATAAAAGATGACCTAGCTGGTTATATAGTTTATTAGTATAACTCATTATGCGGACCCCCCATTTGATAGAATAAGATGATCATGCTTATGAAGATGAAGATGATGATGGTATAAGACATATCTATAGCCTTTTTGAATAATACTATCTATAGAATGCAATTACATAATGATAAATGGTACAATGATACCAAATGGAAAAAAATCCTAGGGCTAATTTTGAATAGGTCTAACAGTACCTTTTTTTACATTGTAACCAGATGATCTTAAGAATGGTGTCATCTTCGATTCAATTTCATCAAACCTGGGGATGTCAAATGAATAATTAAAAGAAAAATTAAAGTTGCTTCTCACACAAAATAATACAAAGCAAACAAGGGAAATTAAAAAGGCACCTTTCTTTAGACCATTTCACAGTAGGATCATCCATCTTGTTGACAACAACAAGCAACTTAGAAACACCTAAAGTTTTTGCAAGTTGCACATGTTCACGGGTCTGTCCACCCCTTTCATACCCAGTCTCAAACTCACCCTTCCGGGCTGAAATAACCTACATATCAAGAGTAGAATGTTATAGAGTATCCATTAACCTATCTGAGAATTTCTCTTTTATTGGTAAGACCTATCTGAGAAATTACTAGCAGGGAACATTATTGCCAACATGGCATTACCAAAACTCCAATGTCAGCTTGAGATGCACCGCTGATCATGTTAGGGACATAGCTTTTGTGACCCTGCAGTCAAGTGAAACAGAAAGTTAGACAAAAAGGTACAGAACAATACAATTTAGTAATAATAAATGAAAGGGAGCAAATAATGGCATATATTTATGTCAAACCCAGAAAAATAATCATGAAGATCAGAAAAATAGATGGTTTTTATTAGGATAATAATTTTACTACGATACAACTTTATCCATTAACAAAATTGAACTGTGACTCCGACTTGGGCGTCACTCCACTATAGAATTTGCTTCCCTTAATACATGAATGCATCTGAAGTGACCATCATGCACTAAGCTCAAATACTTCTTTGATGATATCCACTACCCACCGTGGCTAATCACATGTCAAGGCCACCATTTAATCTATGACAAAAAACACTGGCACAAAGAGTCCACAAACGAACAAGCTCCCTAAAATGCCACTAATATGGCCCTGATCTCTGCTTCATTCACCAAAGAACTCTGAAGTGGTCCAAACAGTTGAGAGAAATTCCCAATAGCAACACCACTGCACCACCCAACCAACCATCCAATCCCTAACCCATCAAATCTCGAGAAGCATTTCCAATTAAGTAATTCCTCCAAAAACACCTAAGAGGAGATCCACAAAATTTGTGGCCCAGCCATGGAGATGTCTACATTGAATCATTTCATCCATCATCTCAAGAAATCAAAAACATGAACAGACAACAATTTCTTCATTACCAAGGTCCTTGGGAACCCCGACACAACTCTCCTTCTAACCAAATTAGCAACTCCCTAAACCGAGATAAATTTGTTAAGAATGTACCATCGCTTGACTCGAACCATTACAAATAAATTAATGAATAAATTCCAGCATAAATAAATAAATAAAAGCCTAAACAATTACTACAAGAATCTTGGTCAATATATTGCGACATAATAAATTCAATAGAAAATGAGTGCATGATTTATTAGTATTTCCACAGAAGAATTTTAATGTAACTTATTATATAAGAAGTTTAAAGAATATTTAAAAATTAGATTCCCTAATCACGGCTCAAGATAGATCGGAATGGAGAAAAAGAATTCGTGTAACCGACTCCAACATAGTTGGGTCAAGGCTTTGATGATGATGATTCCCTAATCACCCCCCACCCCTCTATTTTCTTGCTACATTGAGGACTCAAAACTCATGCACACTTACCCACCCATGTCCCTTACCAGCTCAGCTACAGCGTGGGGACTAATCATAAACTATTTAAAAGTTAATGATAATAACTAGATCTGTGAGTTCCATGACAATAATACATCTACACTTTACAGACTGTCTCCTATATTTCTAACCAAATCCGTAACTCCATTAACCAACTCAAATTTCTCCGGAATTTATTATTTTTCCGTTCAAACTATAATAAACAAATAGATGCCCGTCCTAGGCTGTTGATCATTTGGTTAGGAACATATGTAGGGTGCATGGGTGTGTGAGTTCGAGTCCCATGTAAAGCAAGCAAAAGCAAAGATAACCAAAAAGAAAAAAACAGAGAATATACATTCACAGAAAATAATATATAGAAGATGGATGTGGAACTGTGGAAGTGGTTGAAGTGGATTAGTGTCCTTCCCGTGTAGCTCCATTTTTTGTGTAATTGGGAAAAAGAAATATGTGTGGCAGGCATCGAAAAGGTAGTTCAAGAGAAAAGGGAAACATCGGTGGAGCAATCTGTTCTCCTCCTTTGTTTCCTATCTACCACAGCAATCCAGCTTTCCAATGGACCTGGGCCTGGCCCAGGGGTCTTGAGTTGAATATGGCCCATTCCAAGGCAGCCCCTCTTCAGCTGCAGCAAGGGCCACATTGGTCCAACCAGATAAAAGACGGCTTTGAATCCGTGCATCTACAAAAAAATCAGGTCAATTGAATCTCGCAAAACCAGGTCCATTGGATAGTAAGCAAAGTTTCCATTTGGACCGTCCATGTAACGATCTATGATCAGAAAACAAACATCCGATGGAGCTGGTTTTTTATAGACAGCTCGATCCTAAAGTCTCATATCCAGTAGGCCAATGGGTCCCCACAACTTTGTCATGAATTCTTGGTGTCCATGTTCACTCCAATTAAAATTGGGTCCACAGCCATATTGCCAACAAAAAACACTCATAATTACAAAGAAAAGGGAAAAACAAAGTAATTCTAATCATGTGACATGGTCAATTTGATGGTAGGTAGACCCAACTCCTATTGGAGTGAAAATTTTCATATATGATGGGTGATAACTATTTTGAACGGTTTGGATTTTAGAGTGGGCCACATTATGATGAATTTATAACAATAATGAGCTAGATATTTATCTAAGGACAGCCATAACAGGCTTGAGAATTGAAAAAAAAAAAGAGTCTAGAGTCTAGACCGGGTTGAACGCCAATCAAAGTTGAGAATTTCGTTTTAGACCCTGTTTCGGTTTGGCCTCGAAACAGATATGTTTCAGTCGATTTAGAATTTCGGCGAAACATTTCAGGGTTATGTTTTGAAAAAATATTAAAAAAAGGATATATATATATATATATGGGGAATGCTCATGTGCATCTATCCCTCACCATAGGGTGAGGGGCACTTTCCCTTTTTACACATGAAGACAAGGGAGTGTACCTCACCCTATGTACTTGGAAACTCACTTTTGTATTTGAAAATCCCCATTTATGGAAGTGTCCCTCACCCTATGGTGAGGGATAGATGCACATGAACATTCCCATATATATATATATATGGGAGATGCTCCTATGAGAGATATTTCTCACCTTAAATGAGAGATTGTGTGGGGGGCCTCACATCCATATCCAATGCCAACAACTTAAATGTGAGGGTCCCCACCCATATCTCTCATATAAGGTGAGAGATATCTCTCATAGGAGCATCTCCCTATATATATATATATAAATATGTGTGCAAAAATATATAATAAATAATAAATTTTCAAAATAACACATCAATTGATACAATAATTTATTCTAATAAAGCAATAATGCAATATATTACTTTTACCTGACCGAGGTTAAGGTCTTTTCTTTTTTTTTCCTTAACATGTTCTTTAAAAGCAGCTTCTAGCATTTTTCAATATTCAGGGTATTTTGGATATTTTTTCCCAGAGTTTTCATACAAAAGTAAAAAATTCAAGGCAAATGGGTCATGACAGACGCGAACCGCAAAATATTAGGTTTTAGGTTTGATTGTGACACCCACAACAACTGTGCTTTTGAACCGTGAGAAGCAATCCCTTCTGAGATAGATCTGATGTTGTTTAGATAGTTGTTTTTCTCTATCCTTTGAGGAATCTGGTTTAAGATGCATAATAGAATTTTCACTACAACCCATTGTCCTCAGTGCCAACCAACTGAGAAGATCAAACTCTCCAACTTCCACTGGCCTTTGTGCAAGAAGGCAGTGCAAGAAGGCATTCCTAGGGCTTCCTTTCTAGGAGGTGCCTTCTAAGTGGAGTTCTTTTACAAAAACAAGCTAAACGTTGGCTTTTCTCTAGAAAACCCTCTTGCTTCTTTTTTATATATACTATTTTATTTCCAGAGTGTTTTTCTTATGTTGGGTGGATATTTACAAATGTGAACAATACAAGATTTGTAATTTCCAAGACCAATATAAGTTAATCATCAAAACAATTGTCACCACTTTGGGTCAATATAATCCCAGAACACTGATACATCAAAGAAATCATTCAAGAAAAAAAAAACATTGATAAATTAAAAAAGAATAAGTAAAATAGAGAAAGGTTACCGGAGCATCCAAAATTGTGAACCTTGTAGTATCTGTCTCAAAATGAGCTCTGCCAACCTCTACAGTCTTTCCCTGGAAATAACATTATCCAACAAAGGACTCAAAAGGAATTAATAACAAATCTATTAAAAACAATAAGGGCCCGTCTGTTTCATTCAATTGAAATATTAAATACGTAGGAATTCTAAGACTTGTATTTCTAAAAGTGGTTAAAAGTGAAAAAACAAGAGTGAATTTAAAAAAAATGACCATCAAATTATGTCGCCGCTAAAGGAAAATTAATCAAGATTCAAGAGGAGATGGGAAATGTATGTTTGTTCATTCCATGATTTTCAGATTGTTGAAAGGGACTCTAACAATGAAGTGTCTTGTGCCTTAGGCTGTGCTCCATGTTTGCGCATGTTTTTTTAAGAGGCTTCAAGTGAAAAGAGATAAGGGCTTCAAGTTGACACCCGATGCAAACCAATGGTCACTAGAAACTCACTTACAAACCTAAGACCCATGCTTCGCAAGGACCCCATAAAACCATTTTAATAGTTGGAAATTTGGTAACAAGCATGTTAGAAGCAACATCCATGGATGCTCCCCTTGTGGAAACAAGATTTTTATACTTGGGGATCAAGTGATAAGGCAGTCGCCCTCAAGTCAACTCGATTAAGTCGCACCCTAGAGCCTAGTGAAACCTTAAAAGTTTTGAAAAAGTTGTTAAAAAGGAGTAAAAATGAAATTCATGTCTTTTGAATTGAAGCCATATGTTGTTTTATTAATTTAAAATCAAGCATTCAGTCGGACAGACATAACCTCCTCTTGCTAAATGCTTAGACCTGATACAGTTTTAATCTTCCAAAGACAATGCAAAAGGACCCCAAAAACCTCCAACAGTTTCTCAAAAATAGAGGGAGAATATTGATTTGGTCTTTCCTCTATGGGACTAGGCTGGAGAAATTTGGGGGTGACTCAACTAGGTAGGTGCTGAGTCAAAGTCAAATCAGACTCGACCAATTTTTAAACCATGGGTGGCAATATTGTGCATAAGAAAGGAAAAGAACACTAGGTCTTATGAGAACAAAGTGGCTACTAAATCACCCTTGCAACGCTCGTTCATAACCAGATGACATCATGGGACCTTGGTCACCATCATTCTCAGGTGTTTATGCATACACACTGAACATATCTTGGCTAGAAGTAATAGTTGACTTTCACTGTTGTGTCTAGTTTTAACAAGACATTCCCCATGTCCATGGCTCCATGCAAGCTAAATTTCGAAGCTTGCAGCAATGAGAAATCCTAGATTGCCAAGATTGAAGGTGTCATCTATAATTCCAATGCAACAACTGTCAAAAGCTTCCTTGGCCTCTTGGGTAATAAAGGGGTCAATGAAGCCAAAGCGATAACTATGTTCATCACAGTCCAAGAAACAAATAGTCGCATCTCAACCCTATAATGGTGAAAGGTAATCATGTGCTTCCTTGTGTATAGTATCATCAATAAGCTTAAAAGATGTCTCCCAAAATTTTCAGATTTCCTTTCACCATATTCCTAGAAGTGCTCATGCAGTATTTGATGCCATAGCAGAATACAGTGTCTCACAAGTCACACAATATTTAAGTATAAATGATGTAAACCCTTTGCCATAAGAGATTTGGTCCATCCTTGGCAGCCAATATTGTATTAGTTTCTCGTCTTGAATAAAAGCATTCAACATTTAATTTAAGGTAAAAATAACAGATCACCTTTACACGCTCCTCCTCATTTGTGTCCATGATATACGCCATATACCTAGCATATAAAGGAAGAACAAGGAAAAGAAAATTGAGTGAATAACTTGTAAATCATTCAGATTTAATTCATGATCCCCGAAGATAGGTGAATAAAGAAAAGAATGAAAACTTAACTATCAAATAATGACCAAAATAAAGGTTTAAAGACTTAATTTAAGATTGAAAAAGTATATGTAAATAGGAAATGAGAATGACTAGTTAACTAGGTTAATCAAATATGATAAAAATATATAGTTGAATCATTGAGGCAAAAAAAAATTGTAACAATTAAATTTTCACTTAATAAGTATATGTAGTATCAATGCAACTTCTTTCCCACCACTAAACATGTGAATATAGTGTAGAACCCAAAATGTAAACAAAGAAGGAACAACATACATATTACAATTACATTAGAAGGAAACTGTATAACCTCAAGTTATCATGCTCGATTGGACACATTGCTCAACCAAAGAGTCCATATTAGCTTCTCAGCTCCCACGCTGAAAAAATATATTTAAAAAAACATATATAATATAACTCCTATACATGCATCCAACGACCTCCATGACCCCTCTTTTTTTCATAAAGCCCATGGTTGTGCATTTTTTTCATTCACTTTCAACTATCTCACAAATTGGTCGACCATTTAAATATCAAAATGCTTCTATAATAGCTACCTCTTTCACCCTAATCAACTCCTTTTTACCCATTTTTGGAACCAAGGATGCAAAACATATATCCCCTCTTTCATCTCTTAATACTTCTATGCCAGCACATCTTGGTTTTCCTCTCGCCAAGCCATCTGATGACCTCCATGACTCCTTTTTTTTCTTATAGCCCATGCTTGTGCATTTTTTGCATTGCACGTCAACTATCTCACAACATGGTAGACCATTTAAATATCAAAATGCTTCTATAACAGATACCTCTTTCAACCCAATCAACTCTGTTAACCCATTGGAACCAAGGAAGCAAAACATATATCCACTCTTTCATCTCTGAATAGTCCTATGCCAGCACATATAGTCTTTGGTAAGTCATCCACACACTGAATCATAACACCTTCTGCAGATGCTGTTCAGTTTCCTATTCCTTTTTTTCAACCTACCTTTAAAGAACATATCCATCAAGTAACAACAAATCCATCATGTATCAGCAGAAATCTTCTCACTAAATGCCCATGGAGCCATTCACACCATTGAAAGTACAGTGTGTCCCCTTCTGATCTCTTTTTTTCCAAAGAACAATCTTTCACTCCTTCCTTCAGAAGTGGAAAAAGATACCAACCATCATTAAGTCCCTCTTCTCTTCTTCTCATTCAATTCATCATTCTCTGATCATCTAAGCTTTCCCTCATTCAATCTTGCCAAAAGATTCTTTTCCCACTCTTTTGTAGATTTAGTTTCTGCCTTTGGTGCTTCAAGAATTCTTACATGACATGCATATCTCATGTCAAAGCTGATCCACAATTCATTTACCCGAAACTAAGAAGCCTGGACTTCTTAGCCATATATTTTTCAAATTTGAAGCCAGTTTACTTCCAACTCAAGCAAAATTAAGGAACAGTCAGAAATTTGTGTTTGCAACAGCGAGTGATCACATAGAAATGTATCCGTGTCAGAAAATAAGAATCAACCTAGAGAACAAATATTGGAGTTTCCCAGCCACCTCTTTTTCCCCTCTTGATTCGTTGTTACGATGCATTGACCATAAACTTAAGTAGATATCCACATGAAAATACTTCCCAACGTTTGAGCGGTACCATTTGGACAAGGGACATAAAGAGGCGGTCTCATCCACCTTTTTTCTCCTTGCTACAATGGAGATTTGAACTCAAGCACTCTCATACATACACCTATGTTCCTAACCAACTAAGCAACAGCCAGGGACAGTCTCATCCACCTACAGGGAAGGTCAATATCAATGATGCAGCAATAGTAAAATGAGGCATGCAGGTTAGGGAATTAGACACGGCGGTGATGATATGATTCGTATATGTTAGATGGAAAACAAAATAACAGATACTTAGGCAAAAGTGGGATCAGTAGAGATTCTACATTTGGTGGATGGAGACTCTTATTATTACCATGTTGATTGTGTGTAATTTTCGTATGTATAGTCCCAATCCCTTATACTGTACAGTTTCATTTTATATAAAATTTTGTCATTGATATAAAGAAAAAGAGATCTTTCCCCGTTTTTACCGGTAAAAATCATCTCCCTTGGGCCTTTAGGCTTTAGCCTCTTATGAGGGCAGACCATTCCGCCTGGGTACTAATCCTTCAATTTTTTTTAGAATATCCTTTTTCTCAAATAGGACCTCCGAAAGAATCAACAAAAGGTATGAACTATGAAGGAGCACCAAAATCTTCTTCCAACCCCACATATATCAACAACACAATACAATCATCAGCTCACATTAGCTTAGTCTCTCCAATGAACATCACACCCTGTTCTGTGCATCTTATCATCTTTCTTGCAGCTGACTTTTTTTTTCCATTTTTCTTAAACCCGTCATACTGAGTCTAAATATTCATAATAAAGGACTCTTATTTCCCTTTAATTTCTCCTTTAATTTCTCCTTTACCTTTCGTCTATCATAATTGCATATGTTTGAGGAATCACAAGAACCTGCACCGCATAATATACCAAACCTACAGTTTTGCCCCCCTCTGGATTAAACGCAAACGGCACACACTTCAGCGGTGCAATAGCTGGATGCAATGAGAATTGAGAACCAATGTATAATGGAGCATGCTGCAAAGTCTCCAAGATTGCTAGCTCTTTATTTTGGGCTTAGAACAGATAGTTAATAATAGAGATACAACAGCACTGACAGAGAAAAGAATGGATGGCAATTATCTCAGAAAATATATGCTTTTCAAAATATCATCCACTAGGGCCTACGACATCAAATGCCTGGATTGACAAGGTAAGGATCCTGAACAAACAAAAATAATCGGTGCAGCAAGCTATAAACTTTTCAAGAGTACCACTCAAAAACTACTACTCCTCTATTGCTCCAATTACATCAAAAGGAGGTGATTCGTGGATGTATATCCAGCAGAATATTGAGATTTTACATTGAGATGTGATATCAAGCCATTTTCCTGCATCATTAGGACAGCAGGATAACCAATTCTCTTGCTAAAATGTGTGGAATAACCAAGTTAATACTCAGAAAACAAACTTAAAACATTGGAAGATGTGACAAAGAAGAAACACTGCAAAATACCCTTTTTTTTATGATAAAACATTATGAAATACGATATGTAAGAACGATGAAATCAAAAACAATAAAATATTGTATTAATTTATAGTTGAGCAACTGGAGTATGTACCCAAAAAATTGATCATCAATGCCATCCCAAGCTTTGAACAGTTACTTTTCTTGCCAAATCAGTCCAGCAGTGGCACATTTGACTAATAAAACCAAACTCACCAACTCTCTCGACTTTTGTCCTTGGCTTCTTTCTCATATTTTTGAATTGTTCTATCATCAACCTGACCGCTGAGGAAGAGTATCTGCCCCCCAGTTGTCGACTTTCCAGCATCTACCATTGACATGAAATATATTCTAATAAGTAGAAGAATGAAGCTATAAAAATACTCTATTCTAAGACAAAACAAAATGTTCATTTGTAGTGGATGTAGATGACAAAGAAGATAAAAAAGAAAGCAACATCCTAAGGTGAACTTACCGACATGACCTATAAAGACAACATTTAAGTGACGCTTCTTATTTTCTTCCTTTTCATCCAATTCTTTATCTTCTTCATGTGTACTCATTTCCTTATCTTTCCCTGAAAATCAACCAACGCAAAACAGCACAGTGATTAAAAAAGTAATTTTACAATTAAGATGGACCAAATGCCTGATGTTCTACACCCAGGTATTATACATAACATTTTAATTTTAAATGGACCAAATACCTGATGTTCTACACCCAGGTGTTATACAAAACATTTTAGTTTTAAATGCATGCAGTACTATTGATGAAAGTAGAACCACGAATCACCTTTTGGCTCCAGCTGCAATGATTGAATGCTTGATTGAGCCTCATCCTTCATATCTGAAACAAGGCACGAAAAAAAAAATCCCCTTTCAATTGCAGCAAATTCAATGAGGATAGACTAAAAAATGTTTTACAACTTTGTTTCCTCTCTCTCTCTCTTCTCAAAAAAAAAAAAAAAAAAAAGAAGACAAGTTTTCGATATATCATCAGCATTAAAATTCTGTTCTAATTAAACAGACCAAATCATAATTGGCAGTTTTGTTTTTTTTTTTTTTTTTTTAAATTTTCAGTCACGTAATATTGATAGTACTGGATGCCATTTCAATGAAGTGAATTTTTTTTTTTAACGTCAGTAAAGGACACCATCATGAGGAGTACTTAAATCAACAATGCTGACAGATCTGAATGTTGGACGACAAAGAAATGACAGGCCAAATGAGCACTTGGCAGAGATCCAGAAGTTAAGATCGATCTGCAGAGCAACAGTAATAGAATTAGGAATGAGTAAATATTGGAAAGATCAATGAATGGCTGCTATGCAATAGAAGAAAACAGAATGTTGTCTAGAAGAAAACAGAATGTTGTCCAAGCTAATTATTGAATGAGCTTAGAAGATCAAAATAGCCATAGTATGAAGAACAGAAGTGTTGCAATAACAAGGCGCAAGGAGGATGGCCTATGAAGAAGGAAGTTGTTAAAAGAAAAGTCACTCACACAAGAATTTGGGATTGAGTCAAATTATAATATATTAAGCTGAAGGGTTTTGAAGATCATTTTGACCATAAATTCTGATTTTTACCGGGAGTTATAACTCCCCGCTTCCAATATGTAACCACTCATCTCCACTTTCGAGATGTAGCCACTCATTTCCTCCACTTCATGTAACCACCTCTTCTTTTGACTTTTCACTTTTCTGCAAGAACTTCATTTCTATCCCTATTATAATTACCAAATCATTGCCATGAGCATTTGAGGATTTATTTTGCGTAATCTGAGTTTTTCTTAATAAATCAGTAAATATACTTTTCAGTTATTGTTGAACATGCTCGTGCTAAGCACGGGTTGTTGTGCTAGTTAAATTGTATGTCAATATGAATGGTCATGCACTCTATTTATAGACTTCATAAATACAATTTAATGTAGATTCGAAATTCATATCAATTGGATATCCATTCTTTGAGGATTACTATCCAATCCTCTGAACCCCCCACCCCACCCAACCAAAAAAAAAAAGAAAAAACTCTAACTCTAATTCTAACTCAGGATACGAGAAGCGGAGTGGTGAGAAACTTAATGAAGAAGCCAACAAGCAGGGCCAAATGAAACAAAACATAGAGTGGAAGTTCCTTGATGAAGACATCACAAGGAAAAAAAAAAAGAGTGGTAGTTCCTTGATGAAGACATCACAGAAGAAATAACAATCGATGTCAATATTTTTTTTTCTTTTACAACAGAGGGGGTCCCAGCCCTACAATCGATGTCAATATTCTTCACATTAGTGAGCAAAAAAATCATAATGAGCAATATGGACAAGACCTTTATCATAACAGTATGGGATGTGGGAATTCCAATGGAAGCACTCATATGTGCTGATAACCATCAAAGCTAAATGACCACTTCAGAAGTAGTATGAGCAAGAGCACAAAATGCCTTCAGCAAATGTTTGATACAGTACTTTGCTCCTTACCCTTCAAAAATATGAAAAAATAGCCAAGAAAGATGCAGAAACCTTTAGTAGAGAATCAATTAGTAAAATCGCTAACCCATTCAGAATCTGAGTAAGCAAGAACATCCAGAGCATTGTCTTAATAAAGAAATATAGATGCTCTCGTCATAGTTACTTGAAAATAACAAAGGATCCGCAAAACAACTACCTAGTGAAGATACGCAGGTGCAGAAATGAATTGACTCACAGCATTTTTTGCAAATGTAATATCAGATAAAATCACACTAAGACAGACAACACATCCACAACTTGCCCATGCCAGGTAGGATCAGGTGATGGAACCCCAACAAAAGTGATGAGTTAAACATTCAACTCAAGGAGGGTATATCCAGTCTTGTCATCTGTCATGCTTGCTCGCTAAAGGATGTCATGCATGAAATTGGATTGATAGAAAAAATATCCACAAGAGAATAAGTAACCTCAATACCAAGAAAACAACAAAGATAACTTGAATCATTTATCTCAAATTGTTGACAAAGAAATACTATATGAGCAATAATACCAGTAAGGTCATCATCAGAAATACTCGTGTAATGATAGAAGCACCACCCTTATTTAAATAAATCAGAGCAGAATCATGAAATCTTTGTTTGTTCAGAAACTTTAAATGGCAATGCTAAATCGAAAATACCAGGCAAGAGGAGCTTATTCTGAATCATAAAAAGCTCTTTTGAGATACATGTCTCTTCAGACAGAAAACAATTAAAAAATGCAATCTTAACATCCATTTGCAGCCACAGATAAAAAGAGTGTGTACAAGCACCATCTTAGCAACAGGAGCAAATGTCTCTTCATAATCAGTATTGTATTCCTGCCAGCATCCCTCTGCCACCAGTCGTGTTTTATAGCTGTTGATAGAACCGTCATCCTTGGTTTTAATTTTTAAGCCCACTTGGCAAACAACATGCTCTTCCAGAAGGAAGAAAACAACTCCTAGATCCTAGTCTTCTCTAATAATACAAGTTCATCTCACATGGCCTTCTGCCAGTGAGAATAAGAACCCGCATCTTTATATGACTGAAATTCATCATGTGCCTGAATGGCCGCAGGGAAAGACTAATTAGTAGGGAGGGGGAAAGCCACCACCTCAGCAGCCAAAGCGGGAAGCAGAAAACTGATTACTAAGAGGATACCTCGTCCAGGACTTCATACTAGCATCAAAAGCAGTCAGATTGGCGCATCACCAAGGAAGCTGATGCTGCGGAACAGAACAGATGATTCAACTCGACAATGAATAAACATGTAGATGTTTTCACGTGGCGCGGAGGTGGAATCAAAAGTGGAAACAATACAAGATCAATGGTATAAAAAGAGGGTTTTTCAGGAGACAGCGAAGAAAAAAGATTCAATTGAAGTAACTCGGGCTCTAATAAGGTTTCATAAAAACACCATCGCACCATAAATCGAGCTATCCAGGATTCCTCGCAGTGGCGAAACTTCTTTTCCCGCCACAAGATTTCCCTTTTGCTAACAAGAAATCAATCTCCTGCCTTCAACTAAATCCAACTATCGCATAAAGACCCAAATCAACATCCATAATCGAAAAACAAAAGTCTACTCAAGAGGGAAAGAAAACCCTACTAATGTGAAGCAAGAACCAGTCAGACCTACATCTACGCACATCAAAATCGATTTGATTTGACAGTACTCTGAATTTTACAATAAAAATCAAGAGAGGGTTGGTGTTGGTGTTAGGGTTAGGGTTTTTCTCACCTTCGAAGGAAGGAGCAGGGGTTTCTGTTGCAGATGGAGGGCGATCTTCAACCATTGGATCGTCTTCCTTGCTCCAATCGTCCGGGTCTCCACCGTCCACGTGGGCAGGAGGATGAAGATCGTCGTTG
This sequence comes from Camphora micrantha, assembly GCA_003546025.1. Classification (NCBI taxonomy): domain Eukaryota; kingdom Viridiplantae; phylum Streptophyta; class Magnoliopsida; order Laurales; family Lauraceae; genus Camphora; species Camphora micrantha. The sequence goes on along the minus strand of QPKB01000004.1, from coordinate 12,750,611 downwards.
TCGGGTCGCAACTCCTCCATCGAGCAAGACGGTCGAGTGTGGATTGTTGTTGATGAGAGAGATTTTATAAAGGGCGGCGAGATTCGGTGGCTGTTATATGGTATGTTTGTAACTTAACCAGTTATAAGTAAAGTACATTCACATTCACAGTAGAGTGAATTGAATGCAGGTAATAAAGAACAAGGGTGACATCAAAAGTCTATAATTTTAAAAAAATTTCGAATTTTTCAAACAAATAGTAAAAAAAAAATAATCTCCTTTCTCCATTAAAAGACAAAAAAAAACTCTATTTTTCTATAAAAATAATTAAAAAGATTTCAAACTAAACAACTTAAAACAAAACACCATCATAACACCTTATATTTTATTCTGTTTTGATTGATACTTCACCTCACTATATTTCAATTCACTATACATCCAAATGAGCCCTAAAATAGAAGTGAAATATGGAGCGGAGGAAACACACCTATAGTTGTTTGCTACCACAAATCGATCGATCTGGGCCATTCATCAAAGGTGTGTTATGTAGATTACGTCTTGCAAGGAAACCGAAGTTCTTTTCCCACACAAGTGCATGAGTTTCGAGTTTCTGCCAAATATCTAGGATAATTAACTCGGATGGTTGAAGGGCTATTATTAAAAATCAAGCCTTTCAAAATAAATCACATTCCACTTATATTAGATGATAACTTATAACTTGACCAACCTATGATTCATTTGAACCATCTACACATAAAATTATGCCACGTCTCATTGATTTGTACTCATTTAAATGGATTGGAATGGTTTGTGGAACGCAAACTTTTTATTTAATATAAAATTATTAAACTTATAAGAGATGGATAAAGAGGTTAGAAAGATGGGATTGACTTCAAACTTCATATCCAGTATTCATAATTGACTTCAAACTTCATATCCAGTATTTCTACTCACGTCTTAGAACCAACCTCCATTTTTCCATCATCATTTGAACCCTAAGTGGGTCCCATGCAATTAGCCCATCTATTTGGTGCCCATGGCCTTGTGGGCACCGATTCTTACGACTTTGGGTATCTGCAACTTTCAGTACAATAGTAGTTGGTATCATTGATCATCAATTAATAATGTAATTAAATATATGAGTAACATGTTAATCATGTTATTAGTCACACGAACAATCATATGGCTGGACCAGGATTTTATCCAGGAAGAGAACATTCACTCTCGTCTGGAATTTCAATAGTTGGACTTCATTTCCACTATTCAACTAAGGATTTCTCTAACTTATTGCTTTAGACGACATGAATTCTTCTCAAATGTATTTTATAAAATACCAGTAAAAGAGGAATGTAGCCACCCAAGCTGAAAAAAAAAAAAAAAAAAAACATTAAAAAAAATCATAGAAAAATTTAAAAGAATGAAAAAACCATAATCTGGTTTTCAAATTTCCTACCGCTTTCCCATAAATAAATTTAATCATTATCTGTTGTGATCAAAGGTCTAAAAGAAGATATCAAGCACACACTTGAATACGGAATTTATGTGGTTCGGCTTTTGGCCTACGTCCACGTAGAAAACGGGAGAGTTTTCACTATACAATTAGAAAAGTTGTACATCATAATAACTCTTAGCATCTGTCTAGCTATAATATCAGCCCCAAGACCATGGTACATTCTGAAAAACCAACTTTTAATTACAGTAAACCCATAACATACCTACTTCTAAAAACAATAGAACAAGGATGGTACAGGGGGCAGTTAACCCAAACCATTAACTTAATCACTCAATATCTCCGGCTTCTATTGAGCTGTACAAGTCAATATTATCTACAATTACTTACAATAGATCGAAGAGAATGCCGATGGATTATTTATTTGGCTTTCGTTTTAATGCTGTATTAACAAAAAATCAATAATAGAAATAAAGAAACAAATATGAACATTAAAATAAAGCGTACAAGTAAAAGATCAAGTCAGTTTAAAGTATATTAAAAAAAAAACACAAGTTTACAGCAAGATCCCCAAATTAAACATGGATCAGCAAAAACATGCAACGCACTTGACATTTAAACATGTAAAAAAAATATAATTAGAACCGAGATCATAAATGTAAAGAAAGGAAACTACAAAAACCCAAAGGAAGAGAGAAAAGAAGAATTGAATTAATTTCATAAATAGGATGCCACAGTGAGTAGTGAGTATTATGTACTTTTTAAGGGATTCAAGTGCCCCACACATGCACCTGAGAGTCGGCATCCTAATGAAAGGAAATCATGGCCAATAAGGGCTTTTCTATGAATTATATTGGATGATTAATACCTCAACAATAGAAATATAAATGTCAGCAAAAGAAAAAAAAAAAAAAAGTTTATTGAGTGTATTTTAGTGCCACCCCATTGGTTTACTTTTATTTTTACTTGCTTAAAAAGTTACAAATAAATCTATGACCAATTCACAATAAATTGCGGATTCAGGCACTATATGTATCTAAAATTTGTGCTCATTTAATATTTGGGCCAAGATTATACTTAGTTATAGTGATAGAAAGCTCGCAGCAGCCATACTTAAAATGGTCGTGTGATTAGAAAGTCTAATTTTAACCTAGAAGTCCTGCTTTGGGTTTACCAATGATCAACTGTAGGGGAGGGGTTCCCATGTTAAAAAAATAAAAGAAAAAAAAGGCATGTGGCGGCCCTGCCAGGCCTGATTAACTAAACGGACTGGCTCGGGTCTGACATATTTAATGTGGGCCGGAGGTGACGAGCATGACTCAGCTCGGCCGGTTCCGGGTCATGAACACCCCGGTCTTCTCGTAAAAACCGGTTCCCGTGTGAAGTGATAACGAAGCGCATCCACAAAAAGCAAACACAAGATAGCCTACAAGAGCACGGATACTGCATAGTCAACACTCCACTAATCCCCACAATCAGCACACATCGATCGAAGGGTTTAAAGCATATGGGCCCCGTTTGAGTGGGGCACCACATCACACTGACAAGATGATCTCAGCCGTCCAATCTCGTGCCAGCATCGCACATGATCCACGCGTGCGTGAGTACCGGTCCACCATTTACTCACCCGGACCACCATAACCCCATTCCCATATCCCCAAGTACAAAGAATCTCATTCGCTTCGTGGGAAATCCCATCTCCTCTTCTTCCCGACTTCCTTTCGCCGAATCTCTTCGCTTCTTCCAAACCCTAAAAAAGCATCGGCCCCTTTCCTTGCGATGGAGACCACCTCAATCAGTGCTCCCGCCCTAATTCCATGACCTCCCCTTCCTCCAGACCCTAGAAAACTCTCCTTGCTTCCATGGAGGGCTCTGTGGACGATTTCGTAGCGCCCGATTCGTGGGAAATCGCGGATTTGGATGCGGCCGTGACCCGTTTGATGCTCTCCTCCAAGAAGAATCCGACGGATCCGTCCGAGTCCGCAGGGGATCCGACGGCATCCACAGCTTCTTCTTCTTCTTCAGCTGCTGCTTCATCTTCACCGGAGACCGTCTCCGTGGATCGCGCCGGAGGGTCGTCGGAGGATGCCTCCAACCAGGTGGATCAGTTCCTCAGGGAAGCTCTGCAGAACCCTAGAGAGCGGCTCTCTAGTAAGGATCTCTGTTTATTGATTATGTTCTTTTTTGCTTGATATGGTCATGGCTAGGGTTAATATTAGGGTTTTAGCTTCATAGAAGAGGAACACGATCTAAAGAGCAAGTCTTTGCTTGTGGGGTTCGGTCCAATCATTCAATTTTGATTGGATGGGCCATATCTACATCTTGAATTGTTTTGATCGTTGGTTTGGTGGGAAGGGCTATTATACTTTTAGCCGATTGCACTGAGGTCTGTTAGGGCTTTTCGCCACTACAGCTACAATTCCCTCGTCTTGACCGTTTTGTTTGGGGTAATTTGCTAAGATAAGGTTAAAAATTCTATTTTTACGGTGTGGGATTTGTGGCATGAAACAATTAGGAAAACAAAGGAACATGTAGGCAGATGCGGGCTACGACATGTGGAATTACATGAAAGATAAGAGTTTTGTGAGAGGGAATTTAAGGGTAGTTGCTATGAAGATTAAAAGAATTGAGATATGTCCGTTTGAGATGATTCGTGGATGTTTATAAAAGGCCAGAAGCAAACTCTGTGTGGAAGGGTAACAAGTTTAGGGAACTAGAAGAAGGGAGAGACAAAATTAGTAATTTTTAGAAGCATTTGAGGCTTGTGTCTTGAGGCTGAACTCATTGCGAAGTGTTCCCAAAGCTGTTCCTGCCTTAAAAACCAAGACTTTTGGAAGGGTTTGATGCTTGCCTCAGAAGACTTGCCTTTGGAGTAAAGCATTCACAGAATGCCTATAGGCTCAAGTCTGAGTTGTAGCTTGCATTTAGGATGCTTCATAGTATGGGCATACTTGAGCCATATGCAATGTTCTAAATTCCATTGCTAGTTGGGACTGAGTCTGAGATATTCCAGTACCATTCATGATAGACTAAGTCAGTACCATTCATGATAGACTGGATGAACTCGCCCATAAGATAAAAGGCAAGTATCAAAACTGCATTTACCCTGCTCCCCCTGGGCCCATAGGGATTATTCTGGCCCAGATGATAGACCTATGAAGCACGATTTTGCAGAATCTGTTTGAATCAATATGAGATCGACTGTGGGTGCTCGCCGAAAGAGGAGAGAAGAATAATTGGAAAGAAGGGGTTTGAGGGCATTGAACTTATTTAGAAAAAGAAAGAGAAGAAGGTGGCCGGAAAATCCTAAATCTCGCTGGATGCCCTGATTTGAAAGGAAGTTGGAAAAGTTAAGTCCTATTATGAAATCTATTTTTTTTTTTTTTCCTTATTTGAATTCTGGACCATAGTTGTCCAGTTCGTTTCCGAACCCGATTCGGTTTGGCTCCAAACTGAAACATTTCGGCCTATTCAGACATTTCGCTTTCCAATTCAGAATTTCGTTTCCATATATATATATATATATATTAAAAAACCATTTAATTTTGCATAGAATAGTAGTAATTTAACTTTAATAATTTACTCTATAAAATGGCTCACCTCAGATTGATAAGATGTAAAGTAGTTTCAAAAAATCTCTAATTAAATCAAATGCTACCATTTAGATTATTTGAGGTGGGTCAAAAACTGTAGTGACATGTCTAACTTATCATTGAAATTTCCAGTGGGCCCAATTATTAAAAATCAAAACCATTCAATTTTGCATAGAATAGTACTCATTTAACTTAAATAATTTACTCAAATCAAATGGCCCACTTCACATACACAATTTATAATAAGATCAAATGTCCGTACATATCGTATTAGGGTGGACCTAGAGCTTTAGTAACAGTGCTCGCTTCACCTATTGAATTCTGGTAGCGAAAGAATTCATCTACATGAAAATAAGTGGCCCTCACGAGTAATGAATAATATTGGTAGAACCAACAATTGAAATAAAAGGGCACATCCGTATCTCGTGTCGTGTCCTTTCTTATATAAAGGAGCGCACAATCAAAACCTAAAAGAAACAAACTAAAGAAAATGAAGAAAGAAAGAAAGAAAAAAAAAACCCGGAAGAAGACAAGAAAGGAGGAGAGAGAGGGGAGTTCAAAGAGATTTGACGGGAGATTTGACGATGGGATGCTGCTTTGGTAGCGGCGGGGAGTTCGAAGAGGGAGGGATCTTAACTTTCTGCCGCGAAAAGTTCCTGGCTAGTGCAGAGATTTGATCTTGTGCTTTGGCAAGGGAAGAATTTCACTCCTAGATGGAAACGGGTATGTGAAATGAGTCCTTGCCTTAATCATTTCTTTCCTCTTTTCACGATTGAACCTCAATTCGCCTGAATTGAGAGATTCGATTCTGGTACGTCCAAATGGGGGGATTTTGGATCGAAATGTATGATTTCATCCTAAATCAACCGAATCCGGAAGCGAACACCTTCAGGTACTTGTTCGGTTCGGATTCCTTACTGTACCGAACAAATCGGGAATTTCGTCCAAACAGAACCGAATTTGACAACTATGATCCGGACATAACTTGAGCCCTGTTTTGAAATTTTCCCTTAAGAAAAAAAGGATAGATAGGCTACAACTTGAATATATTCTGTTTAATTTTAAATTGTTGTAACTGCAAGCAGAGGCGGACCGAGGATTTTCGTTTAGGTGGGGCTAAACTTTTGCTGGAATTTTTTCACATTAAGAATAACAATAGAATGTTTTCCATGTAAATAGACGCAAAATATTTAACGGGAAATATTCAAGTGCATCTATCCCTCACCGTGTGTGGTGAGGGACACCCCTTTTGGGGAAGTTTCAAGTACAAAAGGGCTTTTGTACTTTTTAAAAAGATCCCCTTTTGTACTTGAAACTTCCCAAAAAGGGGTGTCCCTCACCACACATGGTGAGGGATAGATGCACTTGAATACCCCCCTATATTTAACTATATCAACTTAATATATCTTTTGTTTGAAATGATGACTATTCATTTCTCCAAAATTGACAGTATAAGAGAAGTATACTGAAAACAAAAAAGTCTCCCAAAAAATGTGGGCAAAATCAATCATCCAAAAAAAAAGGGTTCACAACCTCCAAAAAATTAGGGTATCAACCCAAAGAAAGAAGTACATATTAATGTTGGACATCAACCAACATCTACTTCTCTCATCACAATAATCACCATTTATAACATAGGTTAAAGACACGATTTTCAACAATTTCTTCTTTTTATAAGAAATCCTACTGCTAACACCTGATTTGTAAATAAACTTTTAAGCCACAACACCCAAATCGCGAATCTTCAAGAAATTAGGACACAATTTGACAAGCAAACTACAACAATAATAAAGAAACTCTAAATAAGTAATACACATTATCATGTAACAATTAGTACCTCGTTATTATTTCTTTACGCTCCAAACAGTTCCTTAATCATATGAATCCAAATGAGAGCACCTGTATTTATAATTTATGAATGAACATTATCAGCATAATCATAAACAACATATTACGGGCCAAGAATAAAGTTTCCAAAATGAAAAAGCAGAAGAAGAAATAAGTAGTTGAAATTTAAACATAGATCAAGACAATTAGATAAGACTTGTTCACAACAATTCTAGATCTATTCGAAATCATGCTCAATCCATGCGTTTGATTAGTACATGCTCGTGCAAAAACTGAAGTTAGCAGCAAAAATGTTGTCGTGGAAAGTGCCCTTTATATCCATATGCCAGAAGACTAGGGGTTTTTCTTCAATAATGATTTTGTGACACTATCTATTTAAGCCCATCAGATATCTCCACCGATTCAACTCAGATTGCACTAAATTCCTGCCGTGCAAACTCAAGTTTAGAGTACGAAACCCAGAAAGGCAATAAGCAAGGAGTGCCCTGGTTTACAACCCCACTATGTAAAATAAAAGTTTTGAGGAGACCATTACTATGCATTGTGCAATGAAGTATACTGATCAACCATTGTCATCCATTTATGTCACATCTTTTCGCCTTTGCAGGAGATCTAAGCAAGAAGATTATGACTTTTTCTCATGTCATTATTGATTAGCTTCTGCAGTAGAAGAATTCCAATGTCCAATTTCAACCATCTTTGGTGCGAAAGTGAAAACCTAGCTAAATCCTTTCTCAATCACCTTAAAATGATGTAGTCACATGATTAGCATGAGTCTCTAGAAGTAAAAAAACCCAACTTGGCGATCTTGAGTGGAATCTGAACAACAACAACAACAACAACAACAACCACCCCCAAATCTCACTTATTCATAAATCAAACAAGAACACAAGATCCAAAAAAAACCCAAAATCAAGTAATGTAACAAAGAATTTCATAAATAAAAAGCCCTAAATCAAAACAACCCTAACCTTAACCATGAAAAAAAAAATCAAACAAAAATAACCTAACTTCTTTGTGCAACGCCTAAAATAATGAATGAAATCGAAGAAAATAGTGGGAGAGGGAGAGATAGGCGACATAGAAGCCAATAAAAATGGATGTCAGTCAGAGAGAGGCGACAGAGAGGAAGAAGAAGAGAGAGGTGACATAGAGAGGGAGAGAGATTCAATTGAAGCTCAAAGATCCTTGTAGATGTCCGACGAGAAGTGCGACAGATCCTTGCACTCGAAGGAAGAAGGGTTCAGCCGTCCAGGTGGAAGAAAGAGGGAAGGTCGGAACTCAAAACTCGGAAGAGGGAAGATCGAAAGGGGAGTTAGGTTTTTTTGTATTTTCGTCCCACCCTAAATGACATGGGGCAATGATTTTAGCCATGTGGGGCGTGGGCCAAGGCCCAATACGTTTTTAAGGGAAATCTAGGATTCGATCTGGGGCGATCGCCCCAGGTCACGCTAACGTGGGTCCGCCTCCGACTGTAGGTAATTAAAGTCAACCCTTGTTAACTTATATAAGAAAGCTGAAAAGTAGCCAGTTTGTGGCCTTTTTTAATTTTTAATTATTTATATTTTACGTGATTATTAAAAGACATTTTGGGAATTGGAACATCGCCCCTCATCCCTCAATGTTTTAAAATACCGGTACAAATAAAGGTAATGAGTTCTCCTCCATTTTGTTTTGACCATCTATAGGTGTCAGCTGCATGGATGAAAAACTATGTATCGGCCGATAAATCGAGCGTAGCGGCCTGAATTTATCAGGTATCACAATCGTATCGGCCTGTAGCGGCCGATACATTACCGTAGCGGCCGCTACGACTGATACATTGTCGTAGTGGCCGCTACATTGCGGTCTGCCCCCATTTGCTCCACTGAATCAGTCATTGAACAAATGACTGAAAAAGAAAAAAAAAAGGGAACAGAGGAAGAAAGGAAAAAGAAAAAAAAAAAAAAAAAAAAAAGGGAAACAGAGGAAGAAAGGAAAAAAGAAAAAACAAAGAAATACCTAATGCTTGGAGGAGGCGGCAGCACAAGCAGCGTCGCAGTAGTAGCAGCCAGCAGCGGCATCGTCGCAGCGGCATCAGGCAGCATCGGCAGTTGCTTCTCCTCCTCCTCCTCCTCTTTCCCTCCTTTCTCTTTCGTTTCCCTGTTTCTATTTCAGATGAAGCTAGGGCACTAAGGCAGCAAATGCCCTTATCGGGCTGCCCATATCGTCCTCTTCGTTTTAATCGTTAGGTAATTCATGGGCCCATGATGGGCCCACCTAATGAAGGGCACAAATGAAATGAAAATTACATGTGCCATTCAAAAACCATTAAAAATCCATCCACCAAAAAATAATACATTCAAAAAATTAAATGTAAAATCCATTCACTAAAAAAAAATTCAAAAAATTAAATGTGGACATCCAAAACAATAAAAATTGAAGAACCTAATATAACCATTAGTGGGCTCCACAATGAAGCATCAACGTTAAAATAAAAAAATTATATCGTTGCTAAATATTACTTACTTAATTGAAATTGACACATTAGTCAAATTTCACTCTAATTGGGAATAGTGTTATAGCCAACTTTCAAACCTATTTAAAATAAAGCGCAGCCAAATTTCATACTAATTAAACATAGGCTACAGTAATAGGACATAGGGCCTAACCAAAGTTCACTCTAATTAATAGGAAATAGGGCCCTAACCAAATAACTAACCAAACAACAAAATGGGTCATTTACCACCAAAGTTCATTCTTATTGTTTGCTATTGAATTTCAATGACCTAACTCTTATTGTTCACTCTATTTATTTAGTGTCAGCGATACAGGACCTCATACAATGAAGGGACCACTACGCCCCCTTATCTTAGTTATTTTTGCGAAAAGAACACATTTTCTATCATTTTCGAATATTCTGGATTTTCTAGAATTTTTTCAGATTTTTTGATGCTTTTTTCAAAACGCACCACTACACCGCTACGTATCGCCGCTATACTACGTAACGCCCGCTTCGTAGCGTTTTGGCGCCCGCCGCTACTGCTATTTTCATCCTTGGTCAGCTGGTGTTTGTTGGCCATAATATTGGATCAGTTTGGATATTATATCAACTTTTCCATCCATGGACTTTTTGTCGGGGCCGACTCACTAGCTATTCAGTTTGGATCATTTCTTGTTTATTTTTATCCATAAGCACTTTCAATGTTTTAACTAATTGGATGCGAGAAACAAGGGTAAAAAACAGCTAGATACAACAGTTTAGCTCTCAAAAGTCAAAATCAGGGCAAAACCTTTGGAATTGGTGTATTTTGGTTGATTTTGTCCCCTCCCCTTACTTTTCTTGAAGAAAAAATAAAATCTAGGGCTCTTACTAAGCTGATCAATCTCAAGTTGGTGGTAGCAATGAGTTGTTTGGCTTCCTTTACTCCAGCCTTTTCATTTGCCCTTTTTATTTTTATCTCCTGCTTTAATATAAAATCTCATTTTCTTGTTCAGTTTTGCGAATGGAACAAGATATTGTGAAGTTCATTCGTGACCCTACACAACAGCAACTAGAGTTCCAGCAACTCCCCACATCCTACTTAAGGTTAGCTGCCCACCGGGTGGCCCAGCATTACAACCTGCAGTCGACTGTCATGTTGGACAACAGTTCATCTGATGGGTCTGGTTCTAGAATCATTGTCCGCAAGACTTCTGAGTGCCATCTTCCCATGATTCGTCTTGTTGATATTCCTGTAAATGTACCAGAAGAAGACAACAGCAATGTTATCAGAGTTGCTATCAAGCAGAGACCACAGAAGCACTCACAGGCAGCAAACTATGCAAACTCCCATTCTTCCAGGGCTAATCATTCAAAAAGTGTGGAGGAAAGAAAGGAAGAATATAACAGAGCTCGTGCACGGATATTCAACAACAGTAACAGTGTTGGCGGTTCGGTGGGGAAGCCAGAGGTTGAATCCTCTGCATTTGACACTTTCCAGCACTGTCCCTCCTTGGCATCAACAAGGCTAGAGGAGAAAGCTAGCATTGAAGGACCAGAAATTAATCTCGGAAGGGGTTTGGGTGATTCTTCTACGGGCGGCGGCGGCAGCAGCAGCAGCAGCAGGTTGAGTAGAAATAAACCAGAGAAGGAGCCCATCCCTAGAAACAAGCCAAACAACAGAGTGGCTATCTTTCGTGACCGGGAGGTGGACCGTAAAGACCCGGACTATGATAGAAGCTATGACAGGTAAGTTGGTCCATGTTTCATGCTTAGCATGTGTTAGTAACGATATTCCTTTTTTAAAGGTCAAGGCTCATTAGTTGTATTCTTTGACTATAACATTCATGGGGGAAAATGTTGTATTCTTTGACTAATATTAGTTGTGTGTGCACTATAATTTGATAAGGTTCAACTAGTTATATAGACACTGTATTTCTTATGCACGAATTTGATTTATGTATTAATTCATTCTTTTCAATGTCATTATGGATCTGTTCATATGGTTGCCTTGTTGGGTTTTCTGGTGTTCTTTTGGTTTGGCATCTCTTTTTTTATTACTGACAATCATGCACATTTTTTTTTTTTCATTTAATGTTTTTGCAGATATATGCAGAGATTTGATCCTGGGTTTGGGTTTAATGGAGGACAATACACCATGCAGCCAATGTACTCCCCTGCGTTGAATTATAATACGGAGTTTCCACAGCTTGGATCGGCTCACCGGCCTCAGATTTCCATCGAGCACCAACCTCGGTCGATCCATCAACACATGCGAGGACCTTGGACGCCAACTTCAAATCCTACGGCAATTGGATATCCCCCTCCTGAGAGTATGCTAGCACCGCCACCACCACCTTTCAGTCCCAATCATGTTGGTGCACATTCCACATCTGCCATTTATCTGCATTCTTCTCAGTATGGCTGTCCTCGCCCTGGAATGGCATATGTCCATCCTTCTGAGCATGTTCACCAAACTTTTGTGCAGGTACTTTGTTTCTAGAGCTCACCTCCACAGATGCAGTTTGTATAGAAAATCCTAGATCATCAGTTGGTTTCCTTTTTCTCAATAAATGCAACTATTGATATATTTCCAAGCCATCTATTTCTAGATCTCTGGTCATAGGGTTGGTCTCATTTGTGGGACCCAACACTGCACAGTGGCTAATTGTCACTTGTGAAGGTTGCGGACTTAATTATTAACTCTATAAAATTTTGTTTTATAGTGACTGAGCAATGTCTGTAGTTGAGGCATAGTGGCATACATGTTAAGAGGTCATCTGTTGTGCCCTAAAATGTATGGGCGATGTCCTGTGAATGACACTGTGAGACCATATTATGTGCTGATGCAAAGACTTCTGCCACTGTATTTATGTGTCCGTCATTTAATATAAATTCAGTCCTAAATTAGACCCTATCTATCCACCCTTCTGTAACAATCAAAAGCCCTTTTGCTAGTGGCTGTGTTCATCCAAATTGTATATTATTTGCAGACAATCCTTCCCAATGGGGCCAAGCAAATTATTACATCTTTTTTGTACTATGAGCTACCTGTTCAAGTGCTCGTAGAAGAGTGATCATTTGATGTTTTCTCTTGGGCCATGCCTAACCAAAATCATGAGCTCAACATTTTGATAAAAACTCCCTTAATAACATCTGATTTCTTGCCTGGTGTTGCTACAGCCTCATCATCAGAATCCTGAAGCTGGTTTTGGATTAGCTCGGCCCCGTTGAGGGGCCTGGGCCATGCCTGCACCTTGCCAGTACGACATGAACTTTAGAGCATAAGGTTGCAGTCGCAACTGGGACATTTATCGTGGATTGGCAAGAGTGCAGGCATAAGAATCGAGGTAGGTTTGGAGCGAGCACCTAAATCTGGAACCTCTTATTTTGCTCCATCTTCCTCGGTTTTATAGCTGCTACTTGCAGCTTGAAAGCAGAAGCATGCTTGGTTTCTTCGAGCTTCATTCAGAGTGCCATGAAGCATGTTGTACAAGAAACGGGTCACCTGGATTGGGATGCCTGTGCTTAGTTGGAATGATGGTATGTATTTATTTGAATCTAAAGACTTCTTTATTTTTTCTTGAGTTTTCTATGATATTCTTTTAATCTCCAATAACTTGATAGAAATTTTGAAATTGAGACTAGTGTTCCCTTCCCCTGCATACAGGTGGGCATGTGTTCATATATTTGGAGCATCTATGATTCTATATCGTGGTTCCTACTTAGGTGGCCTACATATTTTAAACGCCACCTATGATGCCCAGATACGGATACTGATACGAGGATTAGGGATCCGACTCGTCACTTTTGAAAATCTAGGACTAGGATACGGATACCGGTGTCCTAATTTTTTTCTTTAGATTACTTTTGAATTAATGAAATTATCATTGTTTTCGTCATTTTCTAGCATTTTTTTTTGTTTTTTTTTGGTGAGAAGTAAAATATTAAAAGAATTATATGATACGAAGGACTTTATAAGTAAGATATGTTAAACTTGTTCCCTAGAAGTATCGGTGGTGTAGTATTAGTATCAGGTACCAATACAAGTGTCGTATTAGTCCTATACAGATTACAAGTTTCAGGTATTACAAAATGCCACAAAATTGGACTATGGACTATTCTAGTCATAAAATTTTCTTGTCTTTTTATACCAAATCTTTATTATCTAATTGTTTTCTATCTTTATTTTTGATTGATTGTTAAATTTATTTTGATTGGATGGCTATGCTTGTCCAAATGGTGGTTTTTTTCTTTGCCCACTATAGGGTACTAGATGATGGGATGGCCCATAGACCTTTCATATGCACAGGATAATGGGCTTTACCATTAAGTGCAGGCTGCCTTTGTTCCATCTTATTTGCATGCAGAACTTAAGTTCCAGAGATCTAACCATGAGCTTCTTCTTTTGTAACAGAGCACCATATGTGGATTGTCTAGCTTTCAACACCTGCAACAGAAGGATTCATGGTCGGTTAATGGCAGTCAGGAATTCTCTCTTCCTCTTCTTGCTAGATGAATGAGTCCGTTATTTTGGCTTCTGAAAGTTATAAACGGTGCACATCTATATATTGTTTGATTGTTGCCCCTTCTAACTTGGCAGTACTGAGAACATCTTACACACAATAAAAACTAACTCTCCCATGTATCATACCTATTATCTTTTGTAATCAGGTATCACTGATTATTTACTTGCCGATGTAGCTTATATTTCCTATGTTTACATTTTTTTTTTCTAAGTTCTTGAAATCTAAGTTACTCCTGGTTTGTCATAGATTCTCGGTCTTCACTCCTCATATTAACATGGAGGAGAGAGTTGTGAATTATTATGTTCGGAGGTAATTATGATTCTATTGACTGTATTTGAGATAATGCAGGTTCGAGACCTGTGACCCGTCACTTTGTGTAAAATTGTCCAATGTTAGGTTGGTCTTCAGTCAAGAGTCAAGACTAGGGATGTCAAATGGCCCGGCCAGCCTGCCATGGGTTGACCTTGGCATGGCTCGTGCCTTCGTGCCAGGCATGCTCTGTGCGCCTTTTTAGTTTTTTCGCTTTTTCGGCATTAAAATAAAAAATTAGAATACAAGCACGGAGAATGATAAAGATATTGAAGCGGTTCGGTCAAATTTGACTTACTCCATTGAGAAGAGAACCATCTGGATCTTGACTTCTTAAAAGTTTGTAAATAAGATTACCTTAAAAACCTTACAATCTTTTTAGAGACTAGCGGGCCTAAAATAAAATAGAGAGCAAGTGATTAGATCCAAAGTTGGAAGTGTCAATGGGATCTACTCTGATAAATGCTTGTTTGGCTGAGAAATTATAAAAATCATTAAGTACAACGAGATGTTTTTCATTTTATGGCGAGTTTTTATTTTACTGTGGACCATGGTACACATATACTTCTACTTGATTTTGTGAGATGGGATAAGAGTTACGGAACTTAGTGTTACAAGAAAAATCTATATCCCTTTCGTATAAATGACATTTCCATATCGTATTTGAGCATTATAGGCTGTGATTGTGAGTAGACAGTGAAAAGTTTGTGGGGGTGAAAGAAGATTTGAAAAGGTTTTGAGTTGAGACGTAGGGTTTGCAAAAAGGAAAACCAAATAAACTTTTATCAGCCATTTTATCCACTAACCAAACATTAGTTGGAATTGGGGGTAAATTGAGAAATAAAAAAACATGATAAATGTAATGGGCGGGCTTGGTAGGCCGACCCTTATGGTTAAGTGCCTGTAATCATGTTGAAACGGCCTGCCTTGTCCGTTCCCTCGACTTAGCACGACCGTACTGTGAATCTTTCGTCCACCTCTATTGATATAAAAGTTACCTTATTTAAGTGTAAAAATAGATTTCATGAGAGTTAAGGGCCCTTGTAGAAGTCTCTCTGGTTAAGGAATTATATGGGTTTCAAGAATGGAATTAGTTACTTAATCAATTCACATAATGAAGGCTGTTTGCCCGTATTGACTATTAATTCTAACGATCCTGTGTTTTGATGGCTGAACTCATTTCTCTCTCTCCTTTTCTTTTCTTTTCTTCACTTAGAAAAATAAAAAAAATTTTGGGCCCGTTTGGTAATTTTACTTTTAAAATAAAGTGAAGTGAAGTGAAGTAAAGAGAGGGAATAAAATGTAAGTGGGTGATGATTGTATTTTGTTTTTAGCTGTTTGGGATGTGGAATATTTTTTACTTTTTGTATGGGAAAATGGAGCTTTGTGTCTTTTAGTAAATTAAGGTCGCTATTTTTTGACTTTTTTTTAAAAAAAGATTAACAGAGTTTTAAATTAAAGTGCTTTTAATTTGATGTTCGTTGACTTTTTTTGAAAAAAATTGAGGGAGTTTTGAATTAAAGTGTTTTAATTTGATGCTTGACTTGGCTTGACAAGTAAAATTACCAAACAGGACAGACTCTGATTGTCTTCCAAGTTTAGAAAAAAAAACTGAAATCAACTCTTATCAAAACCCCTAAAAGACTGAACGGTGCCCAAAATAATAGATTTAATTGATCAATCCGAATCACCCTTGATTGCTTCGATCTCATTCTTAACCGACCAGGCAACTCCATCTTTGTAAATTGGAACTCAGTTTAACTGGACCAACTGTATGGTCCACATTTTACTCATCGAACCTCCAAACTTTTTTTTTTTTTTGGTTGAAAAGCATTTAAATTTTAAGGCCGTAAAATCAAGGACTAGAATAGGATAAGAGAGCTGCTAATGCAATTATGCAAAGCTTTTCCTTGCACATCCCTATTTATTTTTTCATAACCAAAATATCTATGTATAAAATTATCTAAAAGGACATCTATCAAAATATCTCTTTCCTCACTTTCTTTCTACACTCACCCACCCCAACCCGCCCAGCCGCCACCATCCCTTTCGGGGCAACTCCGCCGGAGGGAGAGAAGTTCATGAAGAGAGGGTGGCGATGGGGAGAGGGAGACTGAGAGGGATAGGGAGAGGGCGGCGGCGGCGACAGAGAAGGAGAGGGCGGAGGGAGGTGGCAGGGAGATGGGGAAGAAAGGGGGGAGTGAATTGAGAAGGGAGAGAAGGATATTTTGAAAAGAAAAAGGGGTGTCTAGAGAGAGATTTTGGAAAGAGAATGAATATGGAAAGAGAAGGGACGTGGGAGGAGGAGCTTTGACTGTAGCATTAGCAGCTTTCATGGGATAATCTGATAGGGCTATTTTTTACCTGACCTTTATCCATAAGGTGACCTTTCTGTGTATCCTCCATCCACTAATGGAAAGCTTTACGTGGGACCATAAGTGCATGTTAACAATATGCAGCCGGTCGGAGAGAGATTTTCCTAATTATGGGTTTTCATGGCAGGGTGGGGCAGCCTGTGGCATATTCAGGTTCGGCTCGATTTAGAATCACAAGCCCATAACTGGCACGACTCACGAGCTTGGTATGGCCGCAAAGTGTCAGGCCCACCTGAAATATTGTATGCCTGAGCCCGCCCATCTGGTCAATCGGGCCAGTGTGGCCAAGCTCTCTATTATTTCTTCAGGCTTTCTATCACTCTGTTTGGTTTCTCAAAGCCCAAAAGTTCAAAACAGTTACTTTGGTCAACATGCTTTTGAAAGGGCTGCAAAAGAAGTAAGGCAAATTAGAAGCACTGGTTGTTAAAAATAAAATAAAATAGAGCACTAGTTGTTTGGGCTTGCCTACATGGACTTAACGGAGGACATGACTCTAAACAGATTTGATTGACGTCGTCAAATCCATATAGCCTACCCCACTTAGTGGGAAAAGGCTTCGTTTCGTTTGGTTTGATTTGGTTAGTTGTTTGGGCTGGGCTAGAGTTCAGGCTTTGTCATTTAGTTCATGCTCAGCCCAAGTATTAAGTGTGCCCATATTTTAGATCCAGACCTGACCCTAAAACTAAAACCTAAGGTCCAAATCTGGCCAAAGTGGGTTGGGTCTTTTTTGTGCCCCCAGCCCCTTGAGCACCCCTATCTCTAATCACTCTTAAACTTTGTTAATCTGTAATCGGTAATAAACAGAATGAAATAACATCTTTTTTCAAACAAAACATCATTCAGAAGCTAACATTTTACAGGTTATGGAAACACAAGAATCTAAGGTCTACCGGTACTACTTGGCTCAGGTCAAGCCGGTGCTCCATTGTCCCAGCCCCTATCAGTGTGAAATCTGGGCTGGACTTCTTCTTACTCAGGGCTGGATTTTGACGCACGAATGAAAATCGGGCTGGTCATGGGCATGGGCTTATCCTATGTGTACTTAAATTTACATGCACGGGAAATGGCAAACACTTAAGTATAGTAACAATAAGTGCTCGGGCTAAGTTTTTGAACATGGGCCCAGGCTCGAGCTTACGCACATGCAAATTGGGTTGAACTTGGCTATGTCAATATCTATCTTCGCCCAGCCGAATTGCTCCATAATAAAATCCCCTAGTGAATGAGAAGTCCCTAAACACAGGCCTAGGAAACTCATGGTAGG
Organism: Camphora micrantha; assembly: GCA_003546025.1. Taxonomy (NCBI): domain Eukaryota; kingdom Viridiplantae; phylum Streptophyta; class Magnoliopsida; order Laurales; family Lauraceae; genus Camphora; species Camphora micrantha. Next base: position 12,732,803 of record QPKB01000004.1, on the reverse strand, counting down.
TAATGACTAGGCGAGGATGTTGATTGAAAGTGCTGATTATGGGCTGGGTCATTCTGAGCCTTATTAATCCTGGGCTCATTCGATGAAGTTGGGCTCTGTTCTAGGCCCATGGATTGTACTTTAGCCTATTTTTTCTACCCTATTGATAAGTGGCCTGAGCCTAGGAGTATCGTGGCCCGACATATTTAACGAAAAAGGCCTGAGCCTAAATTTTAGATTTTTTTTTGATGGGTCAAGGCCTGAATATTATGCTCCAAAACAAAATCGGCCGGCCCTGGATAAGATCCAGCCCATAACATCCAAATTTTTTTTTTTTTTTTTTTTTTTCTGTTTTTGGTAACTAGAAACCCAATGGGTTGGGCCCATTGGGGGTAAATGGTTTCACCTTAAAAAGTGGGGTAAAAAGCTGCCCCATTCAAAGGCAACAGCATGGTGACCCATCTAGTTCATCACCTTTGATTGGACGTCCAGCATTAGGAGTTGAATTTTCAGATAATTCCAAAAGCCCACTTTGACACTGGTGGGGTCCAGTGGCACTCAATTTGCCACGTCCCCTGGCCGAGTGGGTAAGGCCCAAAATTTATTCGTTGGCAGCAAAATTCACAGGGCAATGATGCCCACAGAAGGTGTAAATGAGAAATGATGAAAAATGGTCAGGTGATTTAAGAAGCTAGGGACTCTTAGGCCATGAGCATCATTATCCTATCTTTGCTGTCTAAGTTTTTACATTATTATTTCTTGTACCAATTACTAAGAGACTTCTCAACTTCCACAGAGAAAAGTGCAGACAACCTTGTTGTGGATTTCAAAATCAATAGATTTTAATTTAAAGCAGTATATTGGTTCTCCTTTTGGGCACATAGCTGTACCCCCAGTACTGTGGCTCTACACCACACCATATAGTTGGGAACAGACCCAAACAGCTGTAAATGGGCCAGGGCCTGAGCTTGTACAACTCCAGTCTAATTAGTTAACAGGGCTCAGGCTTAGGTAATAAGGTCTTCAACCTGATAATTAGGACCTTTCAAGTCAACATGCTTGCAAATCTTTGTTTCTAATATGAAAATCTGAATTTACGACCTCTTAGTTGCAATAATGAGCACCTAATCAGATCAGACTCTCTTTCAAAAGAGCATCCATACTCTTTCCTATGTGGTCCAGCTCTAGAGGACCACCTAGATGCATATTATTACGAGGGTAAGGATAAAAATGTCTCGTCATGGATAATAAGTCAAGGAAAAACAATTAAAAAAAAAAAAAACTACATCAAATTATACTTATCCTTGATTTTTCTTTTGTAATATAGACAAGGGGGCTGGAACCAAGGGAGAGCCCGCAAGAAGACGGCCCGCACAAGTGGGAAAATACAGCAGTGTACCCAGGGCCTGAGCAACCAGGTGAGAATTGCCGCAGTGAGGTAAGTGGCCATTGTCATACTTATCCTTGATTTAACAACCCTAAAGTTTCACTATCTCTTTTTATCCAATATTTATAAAAGGTTCAGATGACTATTGGAGTTATCTATTGGGCCAGCCTCAGTCCTGACTTTTAATCCCCTTGGTATTGGATTTATCCAACTTTCAGGCCCAGTAGCTAAATGGGCTGGATTAAGAAATGCCATCCGAAATTGTCTGACATGGCCCATTTTGCAACTGCATGTAGGACTAGAATGATGAATGGATCCATCATCTTCCACAATGTCTAAAAAGCGACACAAATGTCATAGGAAAACAAAAACGAAAAAGAAGAAGACACATAAATGGTTCAGTAGAAAGGCAAGGGGGAAAAGAGAAAAAGAAAAGAAAGTGTTTATAAGAGTACTCAAAAGCTCATTTATTAGTAGCCATGCATTCTGCCCATCTCTTCCACACGGCACACACTTATTATGGAACCCTAACCCTAGATATTCATCAACCCCTTCGAGGAGACATAATAAAAGAATTCAATATATTTTAGAGAGAGAAAGAGAGAGAGGCCATTATTGTTATTATTAGCTTTGCCATCATTAGTTCAGACTCAAATCAGTAATTTAAAAATCTCATCATCATATTTGTATTTAAGAAGAGGAATCGTATCACCATCTTCATCTACTTGCACCGTACACCAATGTGTAAAAATGTTGGGATCTTCTCAATTTTGTGTATTTATTTTTTCCCCTGAGATGCATTTGATAAAACGTTTGTATAAGATAATATAGTTTTTAATAATTAAAAATAACTACTAAATACATTTTGTTATGAGTCGAGATTAACGAGTGGTAAGGGTGTCTCATCTCACAAAGCTGCCCAGGCCCCCTGGGTAGGTAAGTTATCTTATAGGTATTGTCCTACACTCACCCATGTATCAAATATTTGGCCCTCGATCTAGCATTCCATTCGATTTGAATTGGTGCAAAGATAATGGATGTACTGTAATTTAGGAGGTCCCGCGCATGGATAGTTCGTATGTTTCATAAAATCGGCCTCACTATGCATCCCTCATCTCATGGATGGTTCGTATGTATCACGTTGAGTTGAGCATCGAGAGTAACATGCGTAGGGTTAACCATGACAGATATTATTTAATAATCTGGTTGAAAATCTAGATCTGAACCCATAATCAACAGGTCGGGTTTAGGCTCGATTGGTGGGGTATAGTGAAAGTAGTTGGGTTGTGTTGGATTCGAGTTTGCAAGTCAAATAGCAAAAATGCATTCAAGTCAAAACCCCACCCAGCCCATTTAGTGATTGGGTTAGAAATATCAACCATAACCCTTTTAGTCGGCCAGGTCAAGTGAGGAATTGCCACCCCATAGATAGGAATCTGGGTCGGATCAAATTACAGGCCTCTGAATCGGAGGACCTCTTGACATTTTTCTTAGTTCAAGCCAATTCTTAGTCGATGTGGCAGGTGGGCTGCACCGATTCCTAACATATTGATGCACTTTTCTTTTGTGCAATATGTTGGTGTTTAGGGCTCCACTGAATATGGGCCGTGGGCTAGTTCAGCTAAAATCTTTTGGCTCGCTCATTAAATGGGTCATGCCTAGGCTCATATAAGCTTGAGGGTCTGTCCCTGCCTGACTTATTTGACACAGGGGGTGCATATATTTTGTTAGGGCTGGACCTCGACCTGAGTTAAGGCCTGCAGGCTGGATTCGAGACTGATTGAGTTAGATTGGGGCGGGCTCAATCAAACTGACCCATAACACCCCCATCATATCATCTGTTGATTGCTCCATTTTGCTACCCTTGAGAACCCTAACATCTTGATAGGAATCCTAATAGCTTTACTCTCCCCAAAGCCAACCTTCATTCCAAATCCAAACTACTGACACAATCCATCTCTGATGAATTGTTCACATGATTTACATTATTACATGCTTACTAATGTTCTACGAGTAGACTTCATATTTATTGTATATGCAGTCGAATTTGTGGGGCCCATCAGATACTACTAATTAATCAGTGGAGGGTGGGGCACAGGGAAACGTGTTCTTTTGGATAAGGGTAAAAAAAGAAAAGAAAAAAAACTGAGATCATCTTTGTCCTTGTTTTAATATTCATAACGTTTAGTGGTCTCTTAACTATGGATTTTTCAGAGATTCAATCCAATAGTGGATGGAGGTTTGATGATAGTGAAATGCTAGATCATGTGGGGATGGGAGTGTGAAAGGGTTTGCACTGAGCAAAGGCAGGCTCAAGTGGGTCCCACGGCTCTGGATATCATATAAGGGTGCTCGTAGGAGAACTTCTCTCTTCGTCGGAGACTTTTCCATTTACCCTCCTCCATCTTTTGTTTTTGCCTTTTTCTTATTTAAACTCAGTAAATTTAATCATATGTAAGCACATATATGACCAATCTAACAGTGAGTTTCATTACTTGTCTTGGGGTGTTTAGAGAGAGAGAGAGAGAGAGTATGCACAATTTTTTTTATTGTTAAATAATAGAAGAAGAACAATGATAGAAAGTAACAAATATACTGAAACTTCATCTCATCATATTGCATTCCACATGTGACATCTCTTTCTCACTTTAAAGTTGGATATAGCTGCAAGGTTGAGCTGAGGTAGTTCAATGAATAAAGTTATATATCATCTCGAGTGGTATGGACCAAAAGGAGGCATGGAACAATAATCACCATGAGATACTTATCTACTCTCCATACGAGTGTGTGATAGGGATCCATCATTTCTTTCCCTTACAAATGGCCCACCGAGCATGAATGATTACTCTTTAACAGGAGTGCAAGGACTTGATTGATCATGTAGGAGAGTAAGTATAGTGTAGTTAGACCTTTCACAGTGAAAAAAAAAAAAAAAAAAGAATGGTAGTTCTCAAAATCCTGAGTCTGTTCTTCTGAAAAAAAAAAAAAAATTCAAAATGAAGTTGTTTTCTTTTCCTATTTTCTAAAAACTCTTTGAAATCTTTCTTTTCTGTTATCATTCCCTTTTTTATTCTTTGGGGCGCATGTTGCATGGATTTTCCTGCCAGCAGTATGCATATATTGGGTGATTTTCACCTAGGCGACTCTGGCAAGAGTTTACACTTATAATTTAGGTGGGTCCTGCTTTTAGTGGCGGTGTTGATCAATAATCCCACACCTTCCACCTGCAGTGGCCAGATACTCAATCCTTGCCAATCAGGTGATACCTTGGTAGGAATTAGTGGGTTAAGGCCCACTGCTATGCCAACAAACATGACCCTAACCACTTAAATGATAAAACACCCCTCACTTCAAGTATTCATTTGATTCCTCATTATCAATGAAGAAACGGCATAGGCCATTAGAGGCCTCTTATTGTAGAGGAGAAAAGGGAATGATAGAGTTTGAGTTAAAATGGAGTTATTGCATAAATGGAAAAGTGGAAGTTATGGAAAAGTGGAAGTTTGAAAAGTGGGGAGTATAAAAGTGTTTTTTGGTAAAGAGATAAAGTGGTTAGTTCCATGAGATAAGCGACGAGAAAACCGAAAAGAATAAAAAAAAAAAAGGATAACTAAATGTCAAAATCATAACGGACCGTCAAAATTAAAGCCAAAAAACCGTTGGCTTTAATATATTATAATTGGAAAAAAAAAGGGAGGAAGAAACTATTCTTAAAATCTAGACTATACACCCATTACCTCACTCATCAGGCACCCATCTCTAGGCTTGTAGACAATATGGAGTGATTTGAGTATGACATAATTTTAGTAAATATCCAATGGCCTCTATATAAATATACGATCTCTTTCGTCTCGTCGAAAGTCTCTTGCATAGTAGTGGACCCAATGCAACTCCATCCAAAGTTTCCACGGCAATCCCCGACTTACATCCTTATTGGTGAGCATTTCCCGCTCCACAAGAACTAGGGATTGATCAATGCTCAGGTACCACTTGGCCGGTTGGGAAGTTGAAGTAGTAGGGTTAGTCTGTGGATATGATATATCTCTCTTTACATGAACAACCAGCGATCTCTCTTTACATGAACAACCAGCGATCTGAATAAATGAAAGTACTCGACTCTTTATGAGCTGAATATGTGAAAGTACTCGAATCTTTATGAGATTTTATGAACTCAAACTTTGACCTAAATTAAAAGCCTGATCCAAGTGTTGCACCATTACCTGGATTTTAAATCATGTCTTTCCTGTATTCAAGAAACTACCATCCATCTATTATCATTGTGAATAACTGGCATCTATAGTAGAGCCCGGACTACCGTATGATATTGCCATGTGCACAGAAAAACTTGAAGATTTTGTCCTTCGGAACATCTAACCCACTATTTGATGACCCCATACATTTGTCATACATACATGGAACCTTACTCTTGAATGCCTTTAATACATGCAATTAGTTTTTATTAGGGTTAAATTGTTAATTAGGGCTTAAATCTTCTTTCTAAGACAATTTTTTGGACAGATGGGTCTCAAAATGGGATATTTTCTTTGGGCTCATACTGTTCACCTTTAACTCCCTAATCAAAATGATATACACAGCTAGATTTTTTATGAACAATTTTAATACTGAGGGTTTGGATGATCTGATGATCGTCGATATTTTCCATAACTCTTCTTATAAATATCTCATGATGGGCATGCATCCAGGTGAGCCCCACCACAAAATGATTTTTTTTTTCTGATCACCCTTTTGTGTATTTAAAAAAAAAATGTTTTTATTAATCATGTGATTATTTATCTTTGGGCTTGTGTACAAGTTATACATAACCTATAGTGTGTTAACTATGGCACGAATGCCCTCTTTTCTTACCTATCCTTCTGGATTTTCATAGAGGGAGCAACCTATGATTTTTTTTCCCACTAAGCAAGAAGAGAGTTTCATTAAGCCAAAAGAAAATTATTCTAATCCCTTTCGGCACACCCAACATTACCTTTGAATTGATGCCGTTCCTAAATCCTAATATCATTGCCATTCCATTTTATCACAAGAGGCTTGCATGATAACTAATAATTTAACTTTGGGGATCTAAAGAAAGGGCTATGATATATCATTTAATCCAACTTGATATTTTGCATCCCCCAAATCTACATCCAAAGGTTTTGAGCGTGTTGTTTCCATTTTTCTTGCAATGCATCTAGGCGAGCTCAATAAAACCAAGCATTTTAAAAGAGACAACAGTACCTTTTACCTTCGTGTTCCTTCACTGTTTCTTCTTTTCTTTTTTTTATTCTCTCTTTGTAATCTCTTCCCGATCAATAAAAGTTATTGTTACCGATAAAAAAATAAAGGTAATACCGATCAAAAAATAAAGGCAACAGTACAAGACCCTGATGTTATTGGCTCACTTCCAGACAAGAACAAGCACCCAAACATTGTGCATTGTCATAATTCATAACCATAGACAGAAAACCATGCCTTCATACACCATACCTCATGATTTGAAATTTTCACCTATGGGAGCCCCGCACAAGGATGGTGCGGGATTTTTCCATTGTCCACGAACGCAGGACCCCCCAGTGTAAAAGGTGCCCAAAAAAAAATCCAGCATAATAACACATTCTTACCTATTTTCATATAAAAAAGAAAAAAAGAAAAAAATTGCTTATGGCTGCCATTATAAGGTTAGCAATGTTGCATTTGGATCTAAATATGAATGGTCATTGCAATCACACATGTGTAGCAGCAAGTCACACGCGAAATGAATCACTACTTGGTCCTTAGTTTCTTAATCTTTTGTTTATATTTTGTTCTTGTTTTAAAACAATTGATTTCTTAATTGAAAGCTGTTTTTTTTTTTTTAATTTTAATTCTTTATTTAGGTCAAAATTAATCGTTTTAGAGAGATCTGTTTGACCAACTAGAAGCTCAAAAGAGATTTTATAAAGAAGATTTTGGTCTTTCCTCTCCTAGTTTTAAATTTGCACCTCGGGGCCAGAACTCTAGCAGCTGTAGAAGTGCCTGTCTCAAGTGAAAATTCAGATAATTGATGCTTTGCTATTAACTTCAGCCTTCAATGCAGTTAGATGAGTTTGAAGACTCTGAGTTTATGAGAAATCATGAGTTGAAGGAGTGGTATCCCATAATGAAGCCCATCTATTGACTCAAAATAAATGACTTCACCATCTGTGGTATGTTTGGGCTCCCTCACCAAAGAGAGGAAAAAAAAAAAAAAAAGATTAACCATATGATGAATAGCATGATTAATAAATCTTATGCCCCTTTAATTATATTCATTGATCACAATATTCATCATATGATCAATTTAACAATGGGGCCAACTTCTATATGGGTAAGATTTGGAGATATCAGATGCATGTCGAGTGCATTCATTTCAAGCAGCTCGAATTTTCAATAGATGGGCCCTACCGGATATATCTATTTCTTCAATTCATGATTTTGCCAAATAAAAGACTCAAGAGGATCCAAACCCATCACCAAATAACAATAAAGCTAAAAAGCAATTCCTGCTCCAAAAGGCCAATTAAATTCAAACCCGAGTTGCTAATTTAGGGATTTGGGATGACATTTCTAACTCACTAAATGGGTTGCGGTTAGATCGAGTCCATACTTGCTAGTCGACCGAATCTGTTGGTCCCCACCCAACACAAGATGGTTATTGCTTGAACATCCATCAACTTAACCCCAAACCAGACTTGTTAATTTAGGATTTGGATTGTCTCAATTCCAATTATAGTTGGGTTCAAGCAGAGATCCAACTCGGTGAATAAATGGGTTGTGTTTGAGAATGACATATATAGGTTACCCATGGTGCTCCAACCAAACTCTGAATTTGACAGCACCTCACCCGTTACTTCTCTAAATATATCCATTAACAGCAACTTGGTAGAGAGAAATTACATAAAAATTACATATGAAAGGAGCAATACAAGGATAAAGAAAGAACCAGTGGGTCACGGAGTATCCTGATAATGTATCATCCCCTGTGTGGCCTACTTGGTTCCATCACAAAAATGTTACAAAATTAGATGGTAATTTATTGAGGATGAGGTTGGTAAAGAAAAACAAAAATATCATCAATTTTCTTGATTGTTTGCATGGAATAAAATCTCATGATCTGGATGTTAAAGAGGGCACATGACAACGTCACATGTCCGTATAGACCACCAAAAAATTACCCTAGAATTAAATATATAGGATTCATGATCAAATGGTCTCTAACAAACTACAACGGATTATTAAAGAGGTGAGGGCCGAAGGAAATGCGGTGGAAATGTACATGCCACATTGCCACTTGACTTTCTTAGTATTAGAATTACTAGGGTCATGACTGAGTATTCATTCTCCATATCTACTTGATTCGTTGATTCTTTGGTTGTCATTTTTTTATCATTAACCTTTGTTTCTTCGGTTTTAATCACATTTAGAAATATTAAGAGCAATTCTTTTACCCAAAACAGAAGTCTTAGAGGAATTCAATTATATGACACAAATGGGACCTTAATATCACTCCAATAGCTAGAATTTATTGGAAACATTAAATCACATGTGGGGCCACCTTTCTCCCCCAAAACCATAAACCACTAACCACTTGTAGCCCAAAGCACCTAGTGTGAATGTTCTTCAAAAGAAAACCAATCCGGTGGCTCAACAGTATCCTACAATTAGATAAAATGAACTTTCCCTAAAGCGGTAATTATAGATGCATGGCTCAAGTAAATAAAAAAACTATGGTACTATGGAGAAGTCCACATCGTTATTAAAAACATGGTGCAAGGTACTGACACCATAATAAGGTGTGTTCCTACTTGTATGGCCCACTTTGTGGATGAAGTCTCATCCAAGATGAACTTTTGGTTAAAAAAATTTTAACTCTGTAAACTTTAAGGTGACCACTATTTAGATCCATGATACAAAATCTACTCGGACGAGGAGTCAACTCAGACAGTGCTCAAGAAATTCGTAAGAATGCGTAATTTTATGTCTCTCTCTTCTTTTGTTCTTTTTTTATTTTTTTTCTTTCTTCTTATGAGGTTCCAGAACCACATGAAGTCCCCATCTTCCTCCGCACACCGAATAAGTCAAGCTTTTAACTAAACAAGTGGCTAGAGAGAGAGAGAGCGAGAGAAAGAGAGAGACAGAGCGCAAGTTTAAAATTACAACCTCTAATTCCTGGACTATAATTCTAACCAATTACATTATCCCATGGGGTTAGTTTTGCATCCACCTTGTGCCCACAAATTAAAGCTCATAGTCTTGGAGTCCAATCCCATGGTTGCGATGGTTAGGGGCAACGAGTGTGTTTTCTCCCATCCATTTCAAGATTGGACCTATCACTCCTAAAGCCAATTTGAGATACTCTTACATTCCACTTAGATCATTATCCGCCCACAAAGTCATGGTAAGCAAAAGACATTATCAATTTTAATTTATTTTTGAAGAGTAAATCATATTTACCTAGACACAATAAATCCATCGGTGAGTATAACTTTAATCAAAGTGATACCCTAGAGCTTATCCATCTATTAGTTAAAATCTAATTTGATGATTTGCATTTAACATTTACAAGGCCAAGATTATTAAATGGTTGATCCAAAATAAACTGTCTTGGCATACTAAACAGAGAATACTTAGTAAATGATGTGATCTTTTTACATACCAAACCATTCTCAATAAAACTAATGGTGGAAAAAGAGAAATTGAACAAATAGAGATACGTAGATCATAAATAAAAAATACTCCAATCCCAATATAATACAAACTCATCCTTATCATGACATACTAACCCTCTTAATATTATCCATTTACAATCTTCAACAAATCAAATACTAAATCATGATTCATTGCTTGGTTTGGCCACCATGAGCCACATGGATAATGGCCCCACAAGTTTTTTTTACCCAAAGGCAATAATTTTGACATGGTGGAGTGGAGCAGGGGGAATGACTATAAATAGCAAGGGGAACTGATAGAGAAGGGGTATTATTATTATTATTTATTATAACATAAAAACAAAAGAGCATCGATGGTTGGAGGTGTGATGATGGGCTCGACCCAATCCAACCCATCATTACGAATCTTGGGTCGACCGGACCCCATCATTTAAAGATTTTTGGGGATTCCCAAAATGCCCTCAGCCCCATCATCACATGACGCCATCCCCAACCCTCTTCCATCATGCACCATTAAATCCCCTCCCTCACCCGGCCGCCTTATTTGCTTACACATGAATCATTGCTTCTCTCTCTCCTCTCTCTATATAAGCCAACCTCTTTCCTTACTCTCTCCATCTCCACTTCCTCCTTTTTGCCTTACTACAACAACTACTACTTTATTCTTCTTCTATTTCTATCTCCCACTTCTGCATTGTCTTCTCCAAGACCAAGACCAACCAACCACTTTTAAAGGTTTGTTTCCAAAGGCATAAAGAAACCAACCCTTTGGACACTGTCTCTAGAACAAGTGCTTCCTTCCCTTTTTTTTTTTTTTTCCTCTTTTTTCCTCTTTTTGGATGTGTTTTGGGATGAACCTTGTTTTGGGCTGTTGTCTTTCTTAAGTTATTAAGGAGACTTTGAGAATGGCACTTGTTGGAAAGAGGTCTTTGTTTGAATGAATTGGGGTGATGGGTTATTGCATGATTGTTTTATATTTTTTTAATGAATTGGGGTCTTGGAAAGTTGCACTTTGCAGTGGTGGGGCTGATGTATTAGGTGGGATTGTTGTTGCCTTTTGTCTTTCATCTGCACTAGTTAAATTATAATGTGTAAGGAGTCTTTGGTTTTGTTGATGTGGGCATTTTTGTTTGAATGAATTTGGGTTGATGCATTTGTTTTTTCTTCTCCTAGGATTTGCATGGCAGTGGTGGGATTGGTTTTTAATTTCTTCTATTTATTTATTTATTTATTCTAAGGGGGTTTTTGGCTTTTATTGGATTCGCTTATTGGCCTTTTTTTCTTGCACCTCAATGACAAAATGGTGAAATGCTTCAAGAGTATTCGTTTTGAATATAAGGCAGGCTTCTTTCTTCTTTCATTGGAAAGGACTAGATGTTCAGTTTTGAATGAGTATGGTTTTACCTTTTTTAATCAAACTAATGTTTATCTTGGAAGGTTTTGTTATTTACTTCAGTCGTCGAAGAAAGAAATCAAATTTGATTATAGCAAACTAGATCAATGGGTTTAAATGAGTTTCTTTTTTTTTGAATTTAGATAAGTATTATAATTTTTATCCATGTCTTATAACAACTATAACTGAATGCTACTGTCCCAACAGTTTTATCAGACAGGACTTTGTTCTAAATGCAACTGTAACATGTTAAATTTCTGAGAGATGCCCGTTTTGTGCTGTTTTGTTTTCAGGTGCTTCCAAGTTTTTCAGAGTCATGGAAAGGCTGAACTCAGAGCTGACTGAGCTGTACTTGCAAAACTGCTACATCATCCAAGAGAATGAGAGGCTTCGGAAGAAAGCCCAGCTCCTTAACCAGGAAAATCAGGCACTTTTATCTGAGCTGAAACAGAAGCTTTCCAAGTCCAAAAACCCGAACTCCAGTTCCATTCCTGACCTCAATATCAGCACTAGCTCCAGTTCCACCTCCAATGCTAGCAGCTCTAGGAAGAAGCCCTGATCCTTTTCATATAGTTAGTATTTTTGGGATATTAACTTTAAGCAGGTTAGGATGTGTATGTCTTTTTGGGATTGGGGAACTTTTTGTCTTGAAGAAAAGGAATCTATGTAGTGGAATCAGTTTCAGTTATAAGGCAGTTGTATCTTTCCTTTCCAGAGTACTTGCTAGTAGCAGCAACATGGCTCTATTCTAAGTCCTAACTTCCAAGTTCAATCAATGTATAAAAAAAGGGACAACTGCTTTGTCCTGAGTTCCAAAGCTTATGCAAATGTTATAGTTTGCTGAGGTACACGTTCCCTCAGATCAAGTATTAGGTCCCCAATCCACTCTACGTTCCATCAGATCAACATCTGAACCACCCAAATATGGAATCACATGAACAATGGCCATGGCAAAAACAAAAACAAACAAAAACAAAAAAACCAAAAAAAAAAAAAAAAAACACAGATCACCTCACTAAAGTAAGGACATCTATTATTACAATTCTCAAAATGTTCTTGCCTATTAAACATCAAAGTTTCAGATGGTGTTACCAGTTTCGCTTAAAAATCCACTTTCAGCTTCTTGTCAATGCTAGAAAAGGACTGATAAAATGCCTTGAAATGCCTGTAAGCATAATCAACATCCTCCTTTCCACACATCTCCCGCACACTGTATGAGAAAAATTGGTGAATAAACGACAGATCAGCACCCAACACATAGTATAAGCAGCATGTTGCAATTAGCGAGCACCCTACACTTGGTCTAAGCAGCAGATTGCAATTAGCTTAAAATGTTAAATTGTGAATGCAAGTCCATCCAAGCTCTCTGTCAAATGCATGTCACACCATAGCCATAGAAAAAGGTGGACCTCACCACTCGAGTTTCAGACAGGAGCAGCAGTCATCAGCTGGTCACAAGCATAATAATCCATCAACTGGGTCAGTCCAGTCAATCTCATGAATACGCTCCTTGATTGAGACTGAGTCATCTACCAGGTGTGTGGTCCACTACTCCAATCATGGATGTAATACATCATACATGTGCCACGCAAAAAAAAAAGAAAAGAAAAAAGGAACCCTTTGCCTTCCATGCTTCCTCTATCCAGAGAGATAAGGGTTTAATATAGATATATATGCCCACTGCTGCATGAACACATACACGGGTTCATATCAATTAAAAGAAAATGATCAGATGGACGGCACCCAACAGTTTGGATTGCATTCATGGTTTAAAATAATGGCAGGTAGCACAACAATTTCATGGTTTAAAATAATGGCAGGTAGCACAACAATTTCCACCACCAAATACTTAGCTTTGATACCGATTGTTACTGTTCTGTGATCATAGCTGTTTTAGTCTGTTGTTGGTTTCTAAACTTTTGTTTATGCTTAAGCACCTAATAAAAATGAGGCTGTCAGGTCCTGTGTTGTTCTGAATGGTTTCATAAAAAGGTTGACAGTAATGATCTTTTCACTATGGTAATTTTTTTTTTTTTTTTTGGTACAGCTCACCATGGTAAATAATGCGTTGTATTGGCTTTCCTTGAGACAAATCAAAATCAAAAATTTTTTTTTTTTTTTGCCATGATGCAATGATATTCTATCAATTAGAAAATATTGTTGTTTTTTATTTTTTATTTTACCAGCCAAGGTGGCTGGGAGAGACCGCTTGCACACACGGGATATAGAGCCTAGGGATTTTGGTGAGAAAGGGGGCTATCTTTATACTCAATTTGAAGTACTGTTGATATGCTTTTTTCCTAATAAATATGGTCTTTTCAAAAGCCTAGGTCAGTCTTCAATTGGGAAAGAAAATTGCCACTGGGCTAACAACTTAAACAGTAGTTTTCTTGATAGGGCTGTCTAAATTTCACAAGGAACAGAGTGACATGGACTATTGGATTGGATCACTCCAATTGTAATGAAATTTTGGATTGGATCACTCCAATTGTAATGAAATTTGGGCCACAGCCAATGGGCTAGGGGCATTTGGATTTCAAAATGGTTGAGGCCCAAAGTATAAAATAGGTAGTCCCTGATTACTAAATCCAGATCCTATGGCCAACCTCATAGAACTCTCTGAGCACTACATTCTAAAGCGCTCAAAATCCCTGCCCACTAGGGATAAGCCAAAAGTTACTCCACTTGCATATGGGCTCCATCATTGGACATGCAAAACATATTTCTCTGCTGTGTTTATATTTTATTTTTTTCCAAACAAATATATTATTTACAAAAGACCAATCTGAAAGTAGGCCCAACTTGGATTGGAGAGATTCATCCCCCATTTCCAATACCCATGGGGATAGTTACTTTGACCTGTTGGATTAAGAATGGGGCACACTAATCGATTTATACAACTTGTCTAAGGGTCTGTCTCTTTATTGGAATTCTTGTCTGGAGAATTTTAAAATCATCCAATATGGTGGAATTTCTGAATGCCCCCTTGTAGTTAAGCATCCAAAAATTCTACCAAAAAGTACAAAAGTTGGAATTCTAAAAATTTCAAAGATCGTTTGAGACCTTTTAGGTAGTTAGAATTCTGAAACTCTTTTGCAGAAACAAGACATTTACAAACGCCATAAGACATGATGTTATATCATGTCATAAAAAAAAAACCAATATGATAAATTTCTATTGAAAATTCTAGTAAAGAAACATACGCTAAGAGTATTTGAATACCCAATCACCTTATTTAAAAGACAACTCTTGCATGAATGCAAAAAGAGTCTTCTACTATATTTGAATATCTATATAACAAACTCAAAATTGAAAAGGGTGATTGATTAAGGATTGCCCCTACTAATGGATGTATAGTACTGGTGTGAGAGTATCCAAATACCCATCACCTAATTTAAAAGCCAACTCGTGTATTGAATGGAAGAAGAGTCCTGTACTAGTAAAAATAATATATAGGGTGGGTCTCAAAACAGCAAAGGGTCATTCCTGGATCTAGTTGCAGAATCTAAAGTAAAATCTATCCTATCAGCCAGCAAAGAGAAAATGATGTGGGGGGATCCAATCAAGGGTTACGTCATGGATTCGGGAAGAAGAAGTCAATGTTTCTGAAATGAAATCCAACTTGGAAAAGAGAACGGAAATTTCAAGAAAAGGGAGCCATCAGCCATATGTAATGTGAGTGACATGGTCTCAGTCACAGTCAGTCCTCATTACAGTTGACCATTTGCGCAGTACTGCGTTGGGGTCTTATCACAGATTCATCCCATTTTCAAAGACTCACATTACTCAAATCCTGAATCCTGGTCTTATCAGAGATTCACCTCTACATCTCTTCCTGGATTGAGTAGGTAGAGTAATGATTGATTTCCCCCAGCCGAAGGAGATATATATATATATATATATATATAGTGTGTGGGGCCCACTGTTTGGTGGTCAGGACCGGTGGTCTTCTGGGTCACACCAAGTAGAGACCATGCCCGAAAATCTCCCAGATGCAACAATCAATCTTTCAATTGATAGCTTTCATTTGGCCATAAATTCTCCATCATAGCCCACCTAACAAATAGAAATAACTCAACAGAAAGACCTCCTACTTGTCACTCAGTAGGCTAAAACTCACTCCAATATTAGCAGTAATCACAGTCAGATCACACTGCGGCCCACTCTCCTGTCTCTCTCATGATGGTGGCCTCACCTTGATCAGAGATATTTTTGGCTATCTGGGTAATAATATAGAGGAAAGCTTCAATTTTCTGCTGTTTAGGTTTAAAAGGTGGGGTCTGCTGATAGAAGGGCCGACCTTTGAAAATTCTTTAATGGTAGGAGTTAGAGGATCCAATTCATTTAACAATACCCACTGATGAAATGCAGTCCAGCTTGTCAGGCTCACATACCTGTCTATCAATGGGAGGGGACAGATGGAAAGATTTCCTCATGGACAAAGAGAGCAAAAAAAAATATGAATTATTCTGACGCTTGATTTAATAGTTTTAAAGTTTAATGTCGTCCTAAGTGTCAATCTTTTCTAGATTCAATCCAATCAAGGATCAATAAATGTAAAATCGGTCATAAAGCTAGATCATAGGATGAGAAGAGGATTTAAAGAGCCGAACTTATCAAAGGTGGGCCTAAGTGGGCCCCATAGAGCTGCAGCCCACTCTTAGAAAAAAAACATGGCAGCTTGCAGCCAGCTAGGATACGCTTGGGCTGGAACTCGGCTTGTGTGCAAAACAAGCTGAGCTCAAGCTGGAGCCAACTTGGTTTTTGGCTTAGGTCGTTCAATTTTTAATATCATATCAATATAAATTAATATTATAGTTTAATGGTGCCACTTATAAAAAAGTGACGTATATTATACTGTATGTAAGCTTTATTAATACATATACCATATATTTTACTCTATATAGTAATATTATGGAAAAATACCAAGCTGGGCTTCAGCCTGTGAGGCCTCAAGCTTTAGTAGGCCCAGCTCGTTTACGATTGAGCTCGAGCTCGAGCTTGAGCTTGAGAAATTGTCAAGCTAAGCTTGACCTGGGCTTGTCGAGCTTCTCAAGATTGAGCCAAGCTGAAGCTTCAAATGCTTGATTTAAGCTTGGTTAAGCCGCACTCGGCTTGGACTTGTTTACATCTCTAATTGGGCCCACCATTTTATTTTTCAGATAACCCACTCCTGGGCCCCTACAAACGTAAACTTAAAAACTCTTCCCAATCCAAAATGGACCTATAATTTCCTCAAGCATTAAAAGATGACCCCAAGTATACACTATACAGTATACAAGGACTTGCGTTTTGTACATGTGGGCTCCATATTGTGACAATCCATGCTGTTGATCTGTTGAATCCTACAATGGATGGTCCTGTCCTATCACAGGAAATACAGCAAACAAAACAGGCCATCCTAACCATCGATCAAATCAAATGATTAAGATTAAGGAAAAAAAAAACAGCACAACAATGGCCATATTCTAGCTTAAAAAAGAAACTCAATATTTATAGATTATGGCCTCATCTAAATTAGGCTTAGGGATTGGTCTACCTATGCTGCTGTCCATCATACCAAACATTCCAATTCAACGATGGACCCCATAATAACAAACCAAAGGCTAATGAAGGCCATCCTCCATGTTCATTTTGAACAAGCCAGCCCAAATCTTGACGATCCAGATTGCTGATCCAATGAATCCCCACACTGGATAGATCATGCACCCTAAAAATCCAGATTGGACAATCTTTATCCAAATTCAATGATGAGATGGCCCAAGTAATTGATGGCTAGGATCTTGCCATCATGGTTATTTCGGAAGTGGTTAATCCAATGCGAGGCAGATTAATAGACAACGAAAACATAATAATGGGCCCCACGTACAGAATCAAGGGCTGAGGGCTAGGCATATACTTGAGTTGAGGATTGTGTATTACCCATCCCATAAGATACCATCGATGGGCATTTTTGTTGGGGGAGACCACCAACATATGCGATAATATCCGGATTGTTTATCCAATGAGTTCTGACATTGGGGTGTCATAATACATAAATCATAATCCTAAGGAGAAAAACTATATAATTGGAGGTCTGCAAAGAAATATCCAATGGAATATAAAAGGGGGCAACGGAGGAAGGAATTTGGATCAGAAGTAACGGCCTCCTTATGTGATGGGGTGTGAAGACCAAACCTGCATCTACGGATGGTCTGGTCCAAAAGCCAAAATTAAGCATGGGATTGATTCCAATGTGGAGTATAAAACACAGTTTAAATTTTGAAGATGGTTCCTTCCGGGCTCAGGGCCAAAGGCTCTTGGGATGGGCTGGGCGGGAGATACCCTCCGTTGTGTTGTGTGTGTGTGTATGGTTCCTTCCGGGTCATCAGAGATGCCATGAAGAAATATAGACTTCGAGTGTGTTATGGAGAATTGTGGGCGCTGAGCTTAACTTTGGCCTGTATATAATGATCATTTGCACTTGTTATCCAAATAATTCACTTGGTGCTTTGGTCATCTCTCTCATTACCATTTTTAATGTCCTCTTGAATGTAAGCTGACTTGAAACGGTTTCATGGGGATCCGAATTCCAAATCCAAACTAACATTTCGAATCATCAGCAAAGTCAGTGTCCCTAGTTGCCAATGTTTTAAGAAATTAGTCTTATTATTATTATTTGAATGATGATCTCTTACGAAATTCGAGAGCTGCTCAAATCAAAGTTAAAAGATAAAGTCTGGTTTCCAAATTGAATGCAAGATTTTAAGCAATGGCTGATAATACTATGCTGTCTTCTAGAAGAGAATGATAAAGATGCAAACCTGTGCATGGAGAGCTGGGCAATACCACAATCTACAGTTCGGATGCCAACCCCTGACGCCAGTATAGGACCGATGGTTGATCCACATCCCATATCATTTCTTACAACAAATTCCTACATCGACATGGATGAATTAGTGTAACACTATAGCGGTATAGCCTGACCAAAATATTTCCATTAAGCACAAATACAATATTTTGCAGCACCCAATAGCAGATTCCTCCCATACAACATATGCTCAATACTTAACCTAAGCCTGAAAGGTGAAGTACTAACATGAAAGAACGTGAAAGACGAAGAGGTTTGAAACTGTAAACTAAATGTTCAGCCCAAGCTAGTTCAGTTGGATCTGACTGTGAGATCTAAATACCAAAAGAAACAAAAATGCAACCATCTAAAACTGTTGCATGAGGATCTAACTGCCAGTTTTCAATAGCTTTGACCAATTAGATTGGTTGAAGGTTCAGCTGGGCTGAACAATTAAAGGCACAAGTTCTGGTAGGACCAGGTCTGACCGGAAATTTGCTCGACTTGACAAGATGCCCAAGTCATGCAACACATTGCACATGTTGGCGGGCCCACTGGACAAATGAGAGAGAGAGAGAGAGAGAGAGAGAGATGGTTTTCAAACTGATAATATTCAAAGTTCATATAACAATACCTGAGTGGGAAGGTTGTGGAGATTCCCTACTTCTTTAAACAGAAAAGCAGTCACTGCACTAGTAGCATAGCGCTGATTTGCATTGTGTTTGATAACAAGTCCCTTCTGTAGTTCTGGGCGGTGATGTTCTTCATATTTATCCATGAAATTTGGATGGACACCATGAGCCATGTCTGCAGATACTGCAGAGAGATAGAAAAAATTTATCCATCTGTTGTAGTGCAAAAGAACAAACAAAAGAAAAGGCCACCTTTTAGAATTTGTGTTTGTAACATTAAGCTGCAGCTAGTCAAGAAGGGAATATGACGCAAAGTATTAAAAAATCAGGATGAACATGCAAGAGTATCAAATTTACCACATTGCAATACATAAACATGCTACATTAGTTTTATTTATTTATTTATTATTACTGTTTTTTTTTTTAATGGCACTGCACTAGTTTTAATGTAAGTATAAAGATGGTATTGCTTGCACATGAAGTTTGAGTTCCGCAATTAAGGCATATTTTACATCAATATCCAAATACCTTGTACTGAAAACATGCACCACTGCATGTTTCCAATCATGAAAATAAACAGGGGTGTTTTTCTAAAATTACATACAACTCTTTCCAAGCCCAGTTCCACATGCAGATGTGGTACACATGTACATTCTAGCAATGCATCAGGAAAGAAAAACCAACGATAAAAAGTAGTGGGATCCAAAATCCGAGCGGAGAATTCTTCAGGGAGGCCGTATGCGTACATGCAATGTGGACAGCCAGCCAAGATCTTTTTTTCAAACAATCATTTATTTTAGTAGATCACCTGACAAGTATAGTTCTGCCTGATTATTTTCAATTACATTAATTTCTTTTCTTTCTTTCTTTCCTTGTTTTCTTCTTCCTTTTCTTGAGCGACGAGAGATCCACTACTAGGATGGATTGGATCTTGCAGAGGTATTGCATTTTTGCACAAGTATTGCCAAGTTAAAAGTTTAAACATGGTACTGTCAATATCCCTCAAAAGTGAGGGAAAAAAAAATCATTCTTAAAAGCAAAGACATTACTTTTGAATATACAAGCAAAAGTTTACACCGTGAACTGTACATATTCATGGCAGGTTCATAACCACCCTCATGCACATATTCATGGCACAAGCATTTAACAATGCATCTCATTATACTGAAACATGGTTGGTGCAGATGTATTGCATCTATGCATGTGCAGCCACATAAACAGTTTCCAGGCCTGATAATCCAACAAAAGCATTATTTTGGTAATTGACCTGTAGAGTTTCCATGGGACAATACCAAGAAAAGACTGACGGATTGCACGTTCAAAACCACCCTCACCCACATATTCATGGGCTAAACATTCAACAACGCGTCTCATAGC
The DNA here is from genome assembly GCA_003546025.1 of Camphora micrantha. Lineage (NCBI taxonomy): Eukaryota > Viridiplantae > Streptophyta > Magnoliopsida > Laurales > Lauraceae > Camphora > Camphora micrantha. The sequence continues at coordinate 12,712,519 of QPKB01000004.1, read as the reverse complement.
CTGAAACATTGTTGGTGCACCTGCTCCCTGCACTGAATCTGACCCTACCTGAACAAGTAAAAAACCGAAAAGAAACAACACGACAGGTGAAATGGCAGATCTCAAATTATCTATTATGAATAAAACATGATATCTATATACATACAATAATTCCATAGTTTACTGATTTTATCTTTTCTTATCATTAACTGGTCAAGTGGTAAATTGTATTTAACGTAGGAAGGAGTAGACAGTCATTAGTCCATTGTGTACTGATATAAAAAACAAAGGAAACAAAAGAGAAAACACTAAGCTTATAATTGTCATAAGAAGATAAAATTGGTACAATTTTGACATAGAACCTTCACTGATTCATTCCTCAATTGATGGATAGGGCTGTTGGCCTTTTTTGGATCAAGGATAAACATACAAACAAAACATTCAGACCTGTAAGTTTCAATATGAATATAATACATCTCATGATTACAAGTTACAACCCATTACCAGTTTCTATGATTACATCCACTTAATAATCCATTACCACAAAATTTTCATTTCATAGCTGGCAGAAAAACAAGACCAGATATGGGGATGCAAACAATCTGCAGATGATGGTAATGTGGGTAATCATGGTAACTTCAGTTTAGAACTTTATCATGTACATACATGAATTGAGACTCCCAGATATCAGTTTCATTGGAGCAATTTCCACCATTTTCTTGAAGTCATCTTATTTATAGTGATATAAAGTTCAATCTTGGGTTGAGGGCAGTAGCTGGGCCAGTTCCAAATCATAGAGGGAGTTATAATGCAGAAACAATGTCAAAAAATGGTTGGTCCCATTGTGTGCATTTGATTATTCAGAATTTTGGATGGTATGAAAGAAACTGACTTGTAATTCTCTTAATTTCTTCCAATTTATAGAAATACCAAATCCCTTTACAATTATTTATCATTTTCCCTCTAAGTTCCCTACTAGCACTTGGACTGGTGATAAGAGTCTACCATTTTCATAAAACAAGTTTGAGCTCATGGCGAGGATTAGCAACTACTTAGGATCTATGATAATTCCTTTAAATCCCTTCAGTGTTAATGCCAGATATAATATGACATGGGTATGGCATACGGTGTCAAGTCTATGTCAAACATGTTTCAGCCGTATCCCCTAAATAGTTTTTGTTAAAAAAATGTAAACCCATTTAAAAAATGAAAAAAAGAAAAAAAATTTGTCTCAATATTTGCAACATCACCACCATAAACAATTTGAGAAGCCAATTTTACCCTTGCCTCCCATATTAGAGTTATACACATGAAGGACTATAGAAGAAAGTGCTCTGAATATATACTTTGCACCATATCAAGTAAATTTCTGTAAACAACTAAACAGTCTAATAGATTGTATCAGATCAAGACTACACCAATTAAGGGGATAATCCTGCTGTAATTGCTGTGACTATAACACTCAAAGGATATAAAAAGGGTAGAATGTCTCCAGGATCAGCCCCCATTTATTCTGTTGATATAAATTGTTATGTTGTCCACTAATAACTTGGGCTTTTAGTGTTACTAATTATTCACATAGTATCAAAGCCAAAGGTCACGAGTTCGAAACCCCTGAGAGGCATATTACCTTCATCTGTCTGCCTAGTTTGTCTGTTCCGTCAATTTATCGTCTATCTGTTGGGTTTCAAATTCAAACGGCTTCCCATTCGAGGGGGGGTGTTGATATAAATTATTTTGCCGTTCACTAACACTTGGTGTTACTGGTCATTAACATATTCCACCAAACATTCTCTTCATCCAAATCCTTCTTTCCTAGCAAACTTCTCATTCCTATTGTTTGCCATCTTCTTCTGTACTGACACAAACCACTCAACAAGATCATTTTAGCCTTGTCCCTTGGTGTTTCTAATGACCATGTTAATGAAATATTGGCCCTGAAGATATTTACAGGAATCAAAATCTCATTAGGGATTTTCTTGTAGTTAGCCAAAAAGGTAGGATTTTTTTTCTGTCAAAATATTAAAACAAATTTAAAACCAGACCTGATCCTGAATCCGACTTCAGATTAAACAAGCGGGATAAACCCAAACTCGCACAAATAGCTTCAGATTGTCAACATTGCACGCCATGCACAGTATGCATATAGTTAATAGATACCCCCTGTAATGGCTGAGTCAAAGAAGATGAATAAATATGACCAAAATGAGCAAAGTTACCTCTTCATTATCAAACAAAGCAACCATTCTGATAGCATGCTCATTGGATAAATCTTCAGGCAGTTGACATGAATCCACAAGAGCTCTTAGAGCACAATAACTTGAAGCAAGATTGTCCAGTCTTCCAGAAAAGATAAATTCATTATTTCCACCTCCAATGCAACTAGGCTGGGTATCACAAACATTCAGTTCAATGCCCAAAATTTCATCTGCTTTACAGGTTAATTCCTCTGACAAAACCTAAGGAAGACAAAAACTGAATTAATTAAATACAGGGGAGTAAGAAACTTTTTTTTTTTTTTTTTGAAAATCAGGAGTAAGTAACTGCATTGATAGTTTGAACATTTGGCAGCATAGAGAATGTTATCCATTTCACTGCATCTGGAAAATGACCATATGTTAAATTGGATAGAATTTCTGTACTTTTATCCTCTTTCTGCATTATTATTATTACCAGTGGCATTGAATTAGGTGGCAACTGCAGAAAAACAGCATCCCACCTAATTTAGGGGGAAAGGATCCGATATTAGAAGACCCAAATATGATTAAGTCCTCATCATGCACTCAAACGCTGCATGAATGACATGCACACATGAACCAAGCCATTCATCTGAGGGGTACCACTGTAGATGATGGTCCACCTCTTGCAGGGCCAGATGATCTTAACTCTCAAATAAAATGCGTGTCCCAATAATTGAGGACCATTAGCTGGACTTTCACCAACTGCCCATACTTTTCTCATAAATCTTCAACCAGCAGCTACAGTCATCTGGCCAATGTAATTATCAAAGTACAGCCCAGCCAAGTTATGATCATACAGATGAACAGTCTGGACCTCACATGCATTCCACATGCAAAAAGTGCAGGATAACTTGTATACTTGGCTCTGACACCAGATCCTTCCCTATATAAGGACAAAGGGAGGAACCTGCATAAGCAGTGGATGATGAGCAATCTTTGAGGATGACGAATTAGTTCCGTCTTCAGATTTTGTAGATGCCTCCTCGTGCTTTGTTGCGAGAAGTGGTATTAGGTGAGTCTCTAGGTTTGGTTTAAACCCTTCTGTGTTCACTTTTCTGAATGAAAGAATAATTATACAGTTAATGTATGGACTAATTTCAGTAACTTTTCAATTTAAATCAGACCAACATCAGATAATTTCAGTAAATCATTTCAATGCATGATTACACTAGCATAATGAGCACATATGAGGAAACTTATAAGTGGCTCCAATAGAAGAGAAAATCAAGGAATGATGGTTGATATTGTCTGGGCACGTACATTAAAGATCAAGAACATCATCTTTACAATGTAATGAAGGGTCACAAGATCCAGAAACAAGGAAAAGGGCGGAGGCCAATGAACACCTTGAATGTAATAGTGAGGAAAGACATGATAGAGTATGAAGTTACTGAGAACAAGGCCTTGATAGGGTTGAGGGGGAAAAGTAGAACTGAAAAGGCCCACTCCAGATAAATCAGGTAAGGATTCGATGATGGTGTATTTGGTACGTAACAGAATTTTCTGTTCATTGGGAGTCATAACAGGAATTTGACAATCACCTTTCAGAAAGACATAATATGAAAAATACAAAACCAATGATACACGATGGCTACTATGGTGAACTTTCTAGATATTATCATAAACATAAAAAGGGGAATTATGTATGGTGTGTTTGGATGTCCCGAAAATCACAATCAATTTTAATATTTGGCAAAATAAGTGATTAGCAACTTTGCTATTTGAGGTGAAGAAAAATTAGAAATTTCATTAGATGGAATACTGTTTGTCCAATTTTCCATTATAAATCAACAGTGTCAATCAGCGTTGCTGATGATTTGGAATGAAAACAGTAACAGAATTCTTCTCCATGTGCATTCTGATTTTCCTCTCCATACATTTTGTGGAATGGGTAAACATCTAACTGACCATTCTGCCAAATATTCATACCAATTATGACTTGGGAGCATCCAAATGCAAGTTTAACAACCATGTGTTGTTTGGTTACCATTGTCCTCAATAAACATTGATGGGCATCCTTCAAAACGTATGGCTAAGTTGCAGTAGTTACCATGGTTTACAAACAAATTTGTGTATATGTATTGATATAAAAATTCATGATCCACATTAAACAAAGTCATCCATCAAATATCATCTAAAAGAAGAAATTGAGCAACCGGTCGAGATGAATGGCCAGTGTTGGTACTCGTAACAAAGGTCTCTTCACTTTGACAAGCTTATGCGTCAAGGACCCGTCACCAGCTTTCACAATAACTCTTCCTGCTATACTTAAGTCTCTATCAAACCATGTATGCCATAAACCAGCTCCATAAGTCTGCACATTCATCATAAGGAACCTGGACTTTGATGAAGCAGACTTTGGTTTCAACTTCAGACACGGGCTATCTGTGTGTGCAGCAATCACATGAAACCCACTGCCTGACGTGTACCTGCAAGATAAAGGTGATGTCAATCATGAATACACAGGCCACTGAAGAGAGAGAGAGAGAGAGAGCTGTGCTGATATTCAATAGATATGCATAACTGTTTCTTGGGAATTGTCAACACAGAATTTAGTGCAAGTTATGAGTTATCTTTTTCTTATAACAAAAAATTATGAGTTATCTTGTTTAATATTCAAATAACATGACAAGCAATCTAAATAAATATACTATGCCAGGATATGCCAACACGGCCTACTAGAGTTTTTTTCATAGGACAATAATGCCCTTTTATGCAACACCCTTCAAATGATGAGATAAAGGGCACATCAGTCATCTAAGTATCCTTTCTTCCAATGCAATGATTTTAATACCCTCATTTTGGAAATCTTCAACATAGAGCTTTACCTTGGAAATTTGATAAGGGAAATTCTGAACACACCACCAGTTTTAAAAAAAATATATATATTACACATGACGAAAATAACCATAATTTCCGTGCATATTTCATGTGCATGGGTGCGATACGCCGTGCACATGATATATGCATGGGGTTAAAGAGGTGCACAGCTCTGAAACTCCATGCACCCTGGAGAAGACTACGATCAAGGCTGGAGATGGTGCCTCGATCCTCTCCTCCGTGCGCACCTCGTCCCTCGACACCTCCCTCTACAAGTAAACCGCTTCCGCGCCGACTGCCTTGGCGAGCTCGATGATCACGCTCTCCAGGCGCCCAATCCGACCGATGAGGTTGGAGCAACCGGATTGGAGGGAGTGGCGGAGGTCTGCAATGGATTCGATGAGGAAGGAGGCGCAGTAAGGGCCGGTGCAGTCGAAGCCGGAGACCGACTTGCCGAAGTCACAGGGGTTGAAGTAGAAGAGGGGGAGGAGGGAGAGGGGGTCGACGTGGACCACGGAGGTGCAGCGAAGGTCGAAGGGGTTGGCGGTCACGAACGTGGCATATGAGAGGCTGCCGTTGGAGGAAGAGGAGCCGCGGGATTCGATGGAGGAAGAGGAAGAGGCTGCAGATGCACCTGCCATTAAGGAAGAGGAAGATGTTGCAGATGCACCAGCCGGCGTCGCAGGTGGTGGGTAGGGGAGAGGAGAGAAGAGGAGAGGAGATGAGGGTATTTTGGGTATTATTGGGAAAAGGGGTGTGCTCAGCAAAACATGTGGGTGCAAATAGAATTCCCCATTTGATAAATCTCCAACTATCAGACTTCTTTCCAAATGGGGATTCACTTTTCCTAATCCACTCCTAAGTTTTGAATCTTCTGATCTCTTCTTCCTCACATGAGAAAGCTGAAATGGAAGAGCATGATATTTTATGCTTCTTTCACGATCCATATGTTTTTGTTTTCAGTTTTTTCGCCACTCTTTATAGATCTTTTTATCACTACTCATGTTGAGCTTCATTAGTTTTATGTCTTGAATATATATTGTTATTTTAAGAATTTGTGATGCCAGCACAAAACATGAATGAGCATAAGTGGAGTACATATTGAGGCCAGTCCATGAGGACTTCCTCATGAATCACTTCATTGAAAACCAGACTGATCAAGATGTGTCCGAACAAAGCCTCACAGGGTCCATCTAGGCCCCATCTCAACAAAGAAAATATGTAGATTTGGCCTCTCGCAATCAATAGAATATGTCAAAGACATCGTCACCATGAAGTGAAAGGCGCCTTGCAAAGCCACCCCCAAAACCCATTGGCTGTGAACTGCTCAATCCATATACAAGGAAGCATACAAACACTGCGATCTATGCCACTACCTAAAAAAGATAACAGATTTATTATTTCAGAATAAAAGGGTTACTTAATTACTCATACAGCCTTTTTTTTTTTTTTTTTATAACTGGAAAAATTTTATTGCACCAAAAATGAAGAAAAAACAACAAGCAATGCTATGCCAGCCTCATGAAAGAAGAAAACAACAACACACGGTACATAAACTAACCATACAACAAAGAATAAACATCAAAATAAAGAGGAGCGAAAAACTCCCTCCCTAGCAAGACTATCTGCCATGACATTTGCTTCTCTTTGAATATAATGAAATTGAACATCCATCTTCTGAGAAATATTATGCACCTCCTCCACCCAATTTGCAATCCTCCAAGGATGAGAACATTTCCCTAAACCCCATTGAATCGCCAAAAAGGATTCACCTTAAAAAAAAGCCTTATAACTGTCCAATCTTGATGACTCCCTACAACCAATTAGAAGAGAAAACACTTCAGCTTCATTCAAATTCTTGCCATCAAACGGCCCAGAAAAGCTCTTGCCAACAATGCCATTCCAATCTCTAAGGACGCCCCCAATACCGCCTCTACAAATAGAGTGCAAGTAACTTCCATCAAAATTAAGCTTAAGGAGACCTTGAGGAAGACTCTTATAAATAACTCTAAGCCTAGCTTTTGCACACCAGCCCCCCCTCATAGAAGCTATCCACAATCTATTAAGATCATCCCAAGAGACTCCTTCAAACTCCTTTCTCCTGCATACCCATTCTGAAATTGTCCAAAAAATGGAATCAACAAGCTCCTCCACATCTTTACTTTGATTCCTGAAAACTCTATTGTTCCTTTCCAACCATAGTTTCCGCAAGGGGGCATACAAAATAGACTTCCATAAAATCCTGACTCGAAAAAACTTACATCTTAGTTGCCATTGAATGAAAAGATCTGCAACCGTTCTTGGCAAGACCCACTTCATTTCAAACATATTAATAACAGCCATCCAAACTCTATAAGCAAATTGACAATGAATCAACAAATGATGCATTGTTTCCTCATCTTTTAAGCACATCGGACACCCATTAAGAATAACATGATTTCTTCTTTGCAGCTTATCAATAGTGAGAATTTTATGATTCTTCGCTACCCAACAAAAAGCTAAAACTCTAGGTGGCACAACTGAAAACCAAAAACTCTTCCACCTTCCACTTTAGGATTCGTATCCACCAAAGCATTGTAAAAAGACTTCACAGAAAACTGTCCTTTAACATCTGGCTTCCATAATCTGACTTCTGATTTATTAGTGGACACATACACCTTTTCTAGCATTTCAAGCAACTTGGCAAAATCGACCACTTTACTATCCCATAAGTCTCTCCGGAAAGAGAAATCCCAAAAAAAACAGCTCCACCCAAATAACAAAAATTCCTGCAACAAGAGCTTGTTGCCTCTGATCCAACAAAAATTACTCATACAGTTACCTTTTAATATATTTCTAACTTAAATGATGATGAGGTACAAGAGGAATTTCTAAGACTTTGACATATATGGGATAAAGTTTTGAAGGACATGGATCTTCAACATTTTTTATGACTTTCAAAATCTATTGTATATATTTTTTATATTCATGTATGGAGCTATAATTGAAACATATTACACTCATACTGATCATAGACCACATGTGTAAACTGAGGATTTGAGGCATCCACCCACTGGAACCCAAAATCTAAAGAGAGTCCAAAGTAACATGACATTATTGAGTAAGTATCACATCTCTAACTTAAGATAAAAATTGAACAGATAATATCCTTAATCCACAAATTTTTTATTTTTATTTTTTTGGGTGGGTGGGTGGGTGGGTGGGGGTGCGGCGGGCGCAAACACACTGGCAGGGGCGTTCACCAGGGTGAGCAGAGCTTGCACCCTCATTCTCCTTACTGAGACTATCCTAACCACCATGCTATGCAGCATGGACTCACCTGATATTTGCTTAGTATGAAATGTGTGGATTGGGCAGCAGTGAATTATGCTTCTGAGCACCGATCTTTCCAGGCAATAAAACAGAAGCATGTAAGTCTCCTGAAATATGACAGAACACTAAGAAGTACGTGTACTATGCTCATCAACCACACTAGACAACAATAATGTATGGAAATAGGTAAGGAAGAATCAAAAGGATATGCTTTATGCAGCAAAATGGTTCACAAGGACGAATGAACTCAGAGAAAATCATCCTAGAAATGATTTAAGTACTTTTCTCCAACAGCAAAAGCTATCAAGCTGGACATATTCCGTGTGAAGAAGTAACGTCCCCCAGGCTGTAGGTCCCATTCGTCATTCTCATTTAGCAAATGAAATCCAGCTGCTATTAGTTGTCGTTTTGCTTCAGCTGCAGACAAGGACAAAGCAGAAGCTGAAGTTATATCACACTCAAGAATGCAATCATTATCAATCATTAATCATCATTATTAATTTATTATCATCATAATCTGAGCCTTACCTATGAATCTCGGGCCGGCTAAATATATGCTGTGATGATGACTGGCATTGACAAAAGTTCCAGATAAATTTTTCCAAATTTAAATGTGATATTTAGTTGGTTCTTTATATGTACAAACAACAAATCTATCACTGAACCAGAAGTGATTGATTGTCAGTAAGTGTAAAAACTGGGGAAGAATGATGTGAACCATGATGAAGATCACATAGCGGGCCAAGCATTGATGTTTCTGGAGGATTTTGATCGCACAAATGGAGTCTGAACCCATGTGTGAAAGGTTCAGATCATCTGGGAAGCTATAACAATTAACAGCTCCACAAAATTAAAAATATTCCTTAAAGAGGGCATTGTTTGAAAATTCTGCAACTACATGGTTGTTTTTGTAATTTTCAGAAATTCTGCTTGCAGAAAATGCAGCAAGCATGCTAATTTAGGACCTGAATTAACTGGGGCTTAATGGACACGGATCCAAGCAAACCCACTTCCAGTAGGGTCGGCCATGGGTCTACCTAGAGCTCATATAAGATCTTTCAAGAAAAGGTGGACCATGTGGGGCCCACAGATGGAAACACCCAGACAAGTTTGGATGCCCATGACAGGTCAAAATTTCTTTTTTTTTGAGCTTTCTTCTCTAGCAAGCTATTGTAATTAGCAATAGTAATATTGGAAGATTTAGAAAATCTCTGTAGAACTACATTAGGATGGTTTTATTAGGGTTTCCTCAGATTTTATTAGGGATGACAATCCAGTCCTTAAGGGCTGTGTTTATTGCATTAATCTGAGTTCATGGCACTCTAGATTGGATTTTTCCTTTGTGAGTGATTAAAGCTTGTTGTATTTTTCTAAAATCATCATTCTCGTCGCTGTTTACATGAGAACCAGACCATTGGTCTGCTGTTACAGGAATCCCTACATAACCAAGTATCTGCACCCGGATTTTCTAGACCTCCGTGACTACATCAGGTGGTATCAGGGCCACTCCTTATACCAATCGTCGAATCCAACACTTTCTACAGCTGTCAAAGGCCTCTCTGCAACGATGAATCACAGAGGAAGAGGCAGAGGTCGCACAGCAGCAACTGCAGTTCGACAGAAGACTTGCAAGGATACAGGGAGACCACTGACATGCAATTCTGGATGATGGAGGAGCAATTGCAAGCAATCACACAGCAACTTGCCAATCTAGCAGTGAGGACAACTTCAGTTCCTAGTGAAGGAAATGATTTGGAGGGAAGTGATGTGATTCCCTTCCACCGGTGAAATCAATGGGATGATTGTCATAGGTGCAGAAGATTGGAGTGCAACATGACTGGATCTCAATCTTAAAATTAAGATCCCGGAATACGACGGAAACTTACGTGGTGATGATTTCTTGGCGTGGCGGGAAACCATCGAGCAGATTTTTAAATACAAGGATGTTCCAAGATGAGCGCAAGTGGTCATAACTCAGCCTCAAACCTGATCTGTATCACAAACATCCAGTCCCACAACTGAAAGAGAACAATGTTCTAATTCGTAAATAATAATAAAGTGCACATGACCAGAAGCCTCCAAAAGACAGTCACACAGCTGAAAACCCACTCAGCCTCAAACCTGATCAGCATCACAAGCATCCAGTCCCACAACTGAAAGAGAATAATGCTCTAATTCGTTAAAAAAAAAAAAACCGCGCATACAACCATCAACTTCCAAAATACAGTCAAACAACTGAAAAACCACCAGTGTAGATAATCACACCCTGTTGGTTTGTGTGCAACGGCCCTAAAAACACCCACAGAGGTTAAAATAATAACAGTTGTAATAGTCACCAGTTATAATGGCTTTGCTTCAACACCCACAACATGAATAAATACACACAGATCTCTACTGCACCGTAGCCAAAGACAACCGAACAAAATGCTAACCTATCGTCAAAGTAGAGAAGTGTCCAAATAAATGATCAAATCTTCATGAACACTTCATGATTATAAGTTTACTTCAAAGTAAAAAAACCAGATGCCCATAGTCAAAGCGGAGAATCTCATCATTCAAACGTAAATCTAAAAACTTCAACCATATTTTTCCATATTTTTGCAAGATAATGACATAAACCCTCTCAAACATTATGAGAGAAGTAGGAGAAAAATACCCATAATTATCTAGAAATCATGAGCATTGGTGCACATATGTAATCCCTTAGCACCCCTCAAGAACCTGTCCACGTAAGTGTTGACACCATCGGCATACTGCTGATGTCACCACTATGCTACCACAGAACTCTCATAATCTGAGCTCTGATACCAAGTTTTAAAATTTGGATGTTGATTTTGATATAAAAACAAGAAAAACTTTGAAGATGGAAGAAGAGCTACAAAGAGAAAGGTAGGAATGAAGGATGATCAAATCAGTTCAATTCGATCCAACCTCTCACTTAATTAAAATGATTTAACTGTGTATGAGACTAAAATTCACTTGCCTGTTACATCCACATTATTCATAATGGAAGTACCCCGATTTACAAACACTGCAAAGCTCATGGAACTGATGGCAGTTCAAACATTTTCAACCATTCTATGACAAGGATCGTAGAATGATGAAACAAAAATTAAGTACCTGTAGCATGAAAATGGGTCCAAGATTCATTCAGGTAATCCAGCAGATCATCAACTATAGACGGACTATCTACATTCTTTGAAGTCTGTTATAAGAAGGAACATGGTAAGGAACGGAAAGGACCAATATCATTTACAGTTAGTACAATATTAACAATACTAAAAATACAAGAGCAGAAAAGGCAATAACAACAATTAGGGCATATCTAACCCTGGCATGGATTTCTAACAAGTTATCCTGGTCCATCACACTCACATTGGATGCATCGGTAGAAGGTCCACACTCCACAGTCTGGACCATTCATCAAGTGGTTCCTAGTGTGGATCAGAAGTGAGAATATTTTCACTAATTGGATGATCTAACCATCTAATCGATGGCCTACAGAAGCACACCAGAAAATAATGTATAACACTGGTTAGAATAGATTCATAAATTCAATTGGCAAGGAATCAACTAGCCCATCTGATTTTGGGGCCGGGGCCAGCCCACAACAAGACCCACTCAATCAAAGGTATGGATCATGGGCCATTATGCCACATATCCAAATTTGAGTTTAGTGCAACAGATGATTTGACTAGAGTGCCATGCTTTGGTTAGATTTTCATCAATAATAACTTTGTTAAAAAAAAAAAACACCAATAGAAATAGGGACTTCCGTATATCCAGATGGTTTTTGACATTTTTAAGATATCCCCTGTGCTTCCACTACTTGTAGCCAATCCACTTGACCAGCAAAATAAATCTATAAGAACCTTCGCCACCCCAGCATTAATTTCCACCCAAAATACCCTTACCAGGATTAAGTAGTTCTGATTGAAAGTATAAAAATAAAAAATACAAAATAAAAAACTGCACCAAGTTTCTCCTTAATCATTTTCAACCACCTTATTTCATCTCTATCCAACAAATGTTTATATTAGCAGCAGATGTATGGGATAGAAGCAAGTTAAATGAAAAATTAAATGGTGAATCCCATCATATCCATCATAAAATCATATAATTGACATTGAACATGGAAAAGAGAGTTGATCCATCATACCAAACACCTAAATTAAGTCTAATCATCAATGTCACCTTGTCCTGCTTCTCCACTCAAAGTCTCAAACCCATTTACGGTTAAATTCTCTAACGGCCCACTTGTTTCCTATAATTGAATTCCTAAGAATTCTAAGACTTAAATTTCAAGTGGTTCTTTTTTTTTTTTTCCTGATAACTACAACTCTACAAGTGGTTCAAATTAAAGAAAAAAAGGTGAATACCCAAAAATGACTATCAAATAATCTCCTCTTTAATGGAAAATAAATCAAGGGAAGATGGAAAATGAATAACCAGTTATTACCGTAGTAATTGAAGTCCTAAGAAAGTCAAGGTCTCATCTATAGCTCTACCCTGTATCCTTCACCCCTCACCTCTTTAATAATCCCTTTTTGGAGCCCATTTGACCATGAATTCATGTGTATTAGACTCCATGCAAACAAATGGACCGTAATAGCCTGAACCCAGACATCACTTCTAATTCCTTATTGAGGAATGGTTAAATTAGCAGACGGCAGAGTAACCAACATTGTTGGTAAAGGTGTTATTACTATTTATTGCTACACCTGGCCTCACATTATCTTCAATTCTTCTTGTCAGCAAATTGTTTGATAATTTAGTATTTATGGTAGTTTCACATAGGCTGTAAACAGGTCAGATTCAAGTCATGCCTTACTGGACTGAGACTATATTATACTCAGTTCGGTCATCCACTCTTATGATTCATGTCCAGACCCAATTTTGCTGTATAATCGAGTCTAGCTCAGGACCATGGTACTAATAATCTACATAACATGTGAGCCCTATGAAAATGTAATATTATCATATTTAGATAGGATGAGGGTTCAATGATGATGGTGGTCTAAGTTGGTTTGTGGTCTTGGGCTCTGGACCAGAAATGAATCCATTGATTTTAAACTTGCACCAAACCCGTTATTTCTCAAGCTGGTCCAATGGGGTCTTGTGCCCAGCCCAATACACTTGAAACCATAGTCCCATAAAAGTTATTAAATTGCTTAGAAAACTTATACTGGATACTAAAAATATGTACCATATGTATACCATATTTTAACTAATGCTTCAGTTAAATGGGTAAAATCCGCGTCCCTACCATACCAATGCTATGCATGGGCATCATCATCTTCAACTTTTTTCTTTCCCCAATCATTGTACCTTAAGTACATGTGTCTACTAATTGCTAGGCATGTATAAGATGTACCCCACAGTGAGCATGTTGCCTTGGCACCCTTAAATTCAAGTCTTAAAGTTGTATCTTCCTGCCAGTCTGAATAATGCTTCATAGCAGAAAAGCGAGACGTGTAAACTTTTAAAAACGCCATCATGACCTGTTTCCTAGAATTGAAAACCAAAACTGCATTATTATGAATTCTTTGGTCCATTCCCTGTATGCGGGCCTTCTCCTTTTGCTTCTCTTGTTGGCTTTCATTATTGTCTCAATTACTGATGAAGCAAATTGTATGACTTCAACATATAAACTTCAGTTTAAAAAAAAGAAAAAAAAGAAAAAGGTTTTCAATCTTCCACCACTTGATTTTCTTCCACAAATATCATTCTCAAGGCAGCATAATAATAATGGTGGTGAATACAACTTCAGAGGATGCCATTTTATACTGGCAAAAACATGAGATGTAATCACACGCGACCAAATACACCCAAACAGAATGTGTGGATAAATGAAAGAATCATTGTTTGATTTAAGCAACATGTGCTCCTAGCTAAAAATGCAGTGCCCCCATAGGTAGCGATATTCAGCCATTCACTTCATCACCATGAATCCAATAGCTAACAACATCCAATGAGACTGATTATTGATAAATATGTACCCAACTCACACCGCGGTTAGTTCACTAAACTCCTTCATTATTTATTAAACATATTTGCAACTACAACTGTACAATCAATTTCATTTTTTAAGCAAAAAGTCAAAATCATTACAAATGATTGTATTGTAGATTGATATATATATGCAGCATAAGTAAGTAAAATAAAATAAAAGGTAATTCTCAGTAAAAAAAAAAAAAAAAAAAAACCAAACCAAATCAAATCAAATCAGTGATTGAAGGGACTCCCTCTAGCGTGCGCCGTTGGAGAGCTGGGCTTAAACTGAGCTTCGCGATTGTTCCATTCTCCGGCGCACGTTAGATGGAGGGTTCCTCGATTGGGTAAAATGAGCGGGCGGGCGGTGCAGGATAAGCAGTACCTGGAGGGAATCGTCTGATTTGGAACAGAGGAGAGGAAGCGTGGAGATGTTGCCAAGGCGTTTTCCGTTGAGACTGCAGTGGAATGGGGCTGAGAAAGGGTATTTTGGTAAAATCAGCGGCTTGATGATCGAAGAGGAATTGAGGACTTGGAGGCGATGCATCGCCATTTCTGCGGTTACGGTTGCTCTTTCCAATGCAAATGCGACCAAGAGGTAATAGGCAGGGAAGGCTCAAAGGGAGTGAATAGAATGACGAAAAGGACCCTAGCCGTAAGATGAATTTGCTCAAGACACCCTACCCTCACCAGTCGCTTCTACGGTTGTGATGTGTGGGGGGAAATCTCAAATGGCTCCTCATAGGAAAGGGTCAGGGCAATCGTGTCGTGTTAACTAATTCAGACTACGGATGAATGAATTTGCATTAAAATTACTTCAATCCATACACGATTTGGTAATTTAACGGGTCAAAAAGTCCAATTCGAACATAACCCGTTAATTTAACGGATTACTCGACCCAACTCGTTTACCTGTTAAGTAATTAAGTCATTTTAAAAAATTAAAAGAAAATCCATAAAGCAATTTATATAAGGAGATGAATATATAAGATACACGAAATTTTAAGTGAGAATCTCGAGTGGATCCCACCTAAAACCCACTATAAAACAATAAATTTCAATTTCTTCTAATGAAT
This sequence comes from Camphora micrantha, assembly GCA_003546025.1. Classification (NCBI taxonomy): domain Eukaryota; kingdom Viridiplantae; phylum Streptophyta; class Magnoliopsida; order Laurales; family Lauraceae; genus Camphora; species Camphora micrantha. The sequence goes on along the minus strand of QPKB01000004.1, from coordinate 12,697,101 downwards.
ATAAATTAATTATAGCTACACTTAGGGACTAAAAAATATTTAACTGGTTAAGCAGGTTGTTAACAAGTTACTGATTTAATTTATACATGACCCGTTAACTAACGTGTTAACGAGTTTTGACCTATTAACGACCCAAATCCATTAAAAGCCCACCTGAACTCATTAATATCGTGTGGGTTTGTATCGTGTTAACGGGTTATGTGACATTTTGACAACCCTAATAAGGGCTAATTTATATATATGAAAGGGACTGTTTATAATTAAGAAATCGGTCTCAATTTGTTTAATTGATTTTGACTGCCACAATGTTTGTCAATGACTATTAGTTCTACCTTTTAACTTATCTAGGCTATAATGAATACAAAATGAAACTGCTCCATGATGCCTACTGGTATTTATATATCTATTTAAATTAATTAGGCGGAGCCCACTCTTTTAAGTATTCAAGATCATAACAATTGTGAGATCCAAATGGCTACGTGATTGCAAATAAAAGCTTTTGATTTAGATGGCCATAATGAATGCAAACCGGAATTGCTCCATGGTACTCACTATTAATTATATAGCCATTTAAATTAATGACGTGGGACCCACTCTTTTAACTTATCAAGGACATGATAGTTGTAGGTTTTTCTCCATGATACTTGCTTTAAATTAATTATACATGCTCCATGATATAAGGATTAGACATTCAATATCAACTAGTCATCCAAAGCCCCCTTAATCCATATTCCAAATCTCCATTCTCATTTTTGTATTCAACTTCCAAGTTTATAATCAAACAAAAACATGGACAATTTCACTGAGAATATGGGCTTCTTCAACCACATACATTAAAAACTCTTGCGGCAACAAAGTCCACCCTCTCAAATATTTCCTCACTCCGATGTTTCTCTTCGGGTACTATTCCAATACAACTATCGTTTATCTCTTTTCTTTTTAATTTATATAATTTATATGAAAATAAGGTCCATTGTACTCTTGCTATGTATTGATTACAAATTTTACCACTAACTCTGATTAATCGGTTAAAGAAGAAGGCAACCGGCTTTATCTCGATATGTGAAAAACACTATAGAAATGTCAAATCTACATAGCATTCAATGTGTATTTTTTTTTTTCGTAAGCCCCATTTTGGGTTATTCAAATGTGTAACTGTGAGAAAAAACAAAACAATTAGGCTTTTCAATAAGGCAATGTAGATTTTGACTCTTCCTTTTTTGGGCTAAGCATAGTTCTAGTTGAGAGAGATTATTTTTCGTAGGCTCGAGACTGACCCAAAATATAAGATAAGTTAGAAACAAAATCCACTGATAATATCAATAGTTAGAGAAATTATGATGATGGGTAGTCATTTTGTTTTAACCGAATGTACTTCTCATTGATTTCTTTACCAATATGTTTTTTTTTTTGTATCTTTTGGATCCTTCAATTTATTGATTCTATTTTCTCTTTTTTTTTTTATTATGTTGCCTTTTCTGATCTTTTATTGTTTTGTGATTATAATATTTATTAATCAAATTTATTTTTCATTTTTTTACAGAGCATAATCAAAATATTTGTTATCTTTAGAAAGGACAACAAGGGGAAGATTCATTCTATCGAGTTCTTGTAGATCTTTTTTTCCTTTTTCTCTTTTTAAACTTTTGATCACCTTTTTTTTAGATGTGCAGATAATTAGTTCTTATGCATAAAAAAGCCTGGTAAACAAAAACTCTTAATCGATGTCGGACAACTGTAGTAAATGTTAAAGGGGTAAAGTACAAAGACAATTTGGACCCTAAACTTCGACTTTACATAGTCCGTATATCTTTTTATTTTTTAAAGGATATATTACCTAATTAAAGAAATAGTACAGAAGATAACATGAGCCAAATACAAGAAATATAAGCAGAAGTCATAGGATATGTAGTACTATTGCCTTTTGATAAATAAAAATCTTAACTTCAATTATCAAGTTTATAATTAAATTTTTAATTAATATTAAAGAAAAGTTCTCTTTCTAAATCTAAATTTCTAGCTATTGCAAAATTGATCACTAAAATAGAAACTAATATATAGAATTTTTAAATAATTGCTATAGAAAAATTTTAAAAAACATTATATTTATTGTTTAAGTCAACAAGTATCTTAGATATTTTTTTTCAAAATACAGCCCGGGCAACATGGGTTCAATGTGTTCTTATCAAGTCTCATATTAATTTTTTATTTTTGCCCAATGAATTCTCTTTATTAAATTTATTATAATTTTTAGTTAAGTTTGCCACAAAGTTTAAATGATCTTAGTTTATTTTCCTAACCAATCAAAGGAGATCACAATATTTTTAGATTAAGCCCGGGCCTTTGTTGCTTAGTTGTAAATGATGGGTACTATGATTGAAGGGTGTGAATTTACAATCATAAATATCAGAAATTTTGGAGGATGTGGTATTAAAAATGTGATGTTTAATTCAAATGGCATTTTCTTCTAATACTATGATTTTTAAAATATCGACACAAGTTTAAAATACTATAGAGAATTGTGATAGATGCTAAAAAAAATATATTCAATATTTTTCAATAATATCCTAAGAAATCCGCCTTAAATTTATCCCGTGTACGTTTAGCGGACGCCACCCAGGGAATTAGTTCTATTGGGTCAAAGATCTCATGGATACCCACGTCATAAAATAAACAAAAAATATAATATCCTAAGAAAAATCCCAGACTCGAGAATATCTATCATTTTCCCGATATGATATTTTTCCAAAAAGATATTTGTGGCAATGGCGTTAAAAATAGTGGCTTATAAGGTACTCGGCTGGGCTTAATTCGACTTGAGACTTTTTTTGTTTATTTTTCTGCTAGTTTGGGAGTTGTCTTGCTGATTGGATTTTTGTGGTTTTTCATTATTATTTTAGTACTCTTCTAAACCTTGGTCTTCAATTTGGTAGTATCATGCCTTATCATTGGCAATTAGAATTCAGTTTAATCTTAGCACCATTTTTTAGGAGTCAAAAGGGCTCAGCTCAGTCTCAGATGTGCTCAATTGTTCTTCTTTCATAATAATCATTAAAAAGTTTTTGAGGACATCCTAATATTCACTCACAGTCACAGGCCTCTCTTTTGAGCTAAAGTTGAGGGCTATTTTCAAACTTCCCTTCCCACTGAATGGAATAATATACAAGAGTAATATATACGAGCTATTCAGAAGCTCATCTAGTAGGCCTGCCTCACTCGTGTGTGGAAGGATAGCTGGAACGCGAGAAGACAACTTTCGGTTGAAGCCCCATTTTCCGTGGTTCTTGAAAGCTCTGAAAATAGAAATTCATGATGATGGCATTTTTTTTTTTGTGTGTAAGAAAGGAAATAAGCCCAAATTCCTCGAAGTGATTGTTTGGTGCAACAATGGATCATTTTTTATGTGTTTAGTGGAAGAAAGGAAATAGGCCCAAATTCCTCAAAGTGATTGTTTGGTACAACAATGGATTACTTATAGTTATAATGTATTATTGCTTGGTGCAATCATGTTGCTGCATTGAGACATAAGTTCATATGCTTACAAAGACTTAACAATGTTTCTTCGTAGAAGGTGTGAACCCTGCCACAACACTTTTTTTTTTTTGTCGGTACCCCAAGTCCGTATGCACATGGAAAAACAATTCACTCACATGGTAAGAAGGCCCACAGACACACGAAGAAAGCCCACATAAGTGGAAAAGGAGCCTGCACAAGTGTGAGGAGGTGACATACCCAGGGTTTGAACCCCGAACAACCAGGTAAGAACTGACGCTCCTTACTACTTGGGTAAGGAGCCGTTCTTACCACAACACATTAAAAAGCCTAATTACAGTCATCCCTCATTAACACGCATGATGACTCCATAATTAGGTCCACCTATCAACAATTCAAAAAACTCGAAATAAAGGCCCTCCATTTAGTGGGATGTCCTTAAATTTTAGTCCAGTAAAAACTGGTTCCACCATAAGACTGCATTATACATTTTTTAATTATATAGTCACTTTTATGGTTAGACCAACTCCTAGATAAAAGCCCATCAAAGAAATACATTTATTTTGAGGGGTTCATGAATTAAATAAGTAGGCCCTCTCGGAGAGTTTCATATCCCTCCAAAGAATAATACGAGAGAGACACATAGGAGATCTCATAGTCATGCTCCTAAGTTTGAAGTATATTGTCAATTGGAGAAATTTTGGATGTCAATGGAGGATTCAAGAATTCCACACAAATGGAAGCCAGTGATTTTGGACGGATCTGTTTTCAGAAAAATATATCGGCACCAATGCCCACAAAAAATCCTCCCATCATTAACCCTGCGATAGTCGAGAGTATGATCTGGGTCGTTCATCTTCTCTTTCGGCATCATCCTGGGGTAGGTAACCGGCTCCGACCCTGTTCTTGGATGTTGGCGCAATGAGAATTCGGGCATTGGTGTTGAAATTTTTATGGAATATTGCCCATAGACCTGAACATTGAGTGGTCTAAGTTTAAATATTTTCAACATAACTGTTTCGTCCGAATTATCAGGCCGTGTGATATCACACATTGTTTCCATTTTGAAGTATCCATGCTTCATGTATTAGAATTGCAACTGAATTCATCTCCCATTGTCAATTGCATGATGCAATATCTACCAATAAGCCTGTCATTGAACACAATGACTTAAGACGTATCTCATGCTTGCATCGTTTACATGAGGAGGAATGCTACACACTCATTCAGATATCTTTGTCACAAAGAGAAAATTTTATGTTGAACAGAATCTAATCCTTGTCAAAGATACAACCTCCTTGGTCCTGTGACTTGGAATCCTCATGATGCCTTCCTTACCTTAAGCTTAAGCTGCAAGCAGAAGCAAGAACACAACAATCAAACTACAATCAAAACTGTAAGTGCAAAAAACGTAACTCACATGATTAGGGGGTGCCTTAGAGGACTTACCCAAATGGCTGTAGAAAGCCAGGTAGTGGAAGATTTCTTTGGGAAAGATTGCTCGCCGGAGAACCTGAAAAGGGCATGGGAAGACCGGTCAAAGGACCCTGGCTGTGGCAGCGCAGGGCTCTCCAATGCCTAAGTTAGTGCAAGGACTGAACTAAGGATGGAGAAGAAGAGAAGCAGAGTGAGAGCGTATCTGTGTGTCTGCATCTGAGTCTCAATCTCTGGGTTGGAACATGTCCGTTCTTATAGGAGAGGAGTCTCCAGATATTTTATGGGATAGTTGACTCTTGATATTTGATGGTGGGCCTCATGACCTGACTGCTAAGGTCTCATCAGCCCACATTGCATTAAATGTCAGTCACATGGGGTCTGCTCCTGTCTTAACTTATTGGTAGCAAAGGTCCCATTGGATGCCACGTGTCATAAGAGGAGAGATGGCTGTCAGTGCCTGTCTTGGTTGGCAGTCCGTCAACAGCTATAGCAGAGGTGAAGGTCTGATGCTATTGCCGAGGTGAGATGTCCAAGCTAAGCTTGTACTGACGGGTGCCTAGCTTAGGTGCCGAGATGGTCCTGGCCGTACTGACGGGTGCCTAGCTTAGGTGCCGAGATGGTACTGGCCGTACTGACGGGTGCCTAGCTTAGGTGCCGACGAGATGGTACTGGCCGTACTGACGGGTGCCTAGCTTAGGTGCGGAGATGGTGCTGGCCGAGCTGGAATTGGCCGGGCTGAGATGGTCCTAGCCGAGATGGTGCTTCCCCGAGCTGAGACTGAGCAGGGCTGCAGGTCGTGGCTGGAAAGCCTGGCCGAGGTGGGAGAACTTCTACCAAGATTAGGAAAACTCCCACACAAAAACTAAGATCCTCCAAAAATTATAGTGTAATAAGAACCTGGTTACATTTCCATTTGGGCTGCACTTCACTTAGCCAAGCTTCTCTTTTTGCAGGTAAGTGCCTTCCCTGATGTAAAATTTTTCCTCGCAAAGCATGACACCCATCACAGAATTAGGACAACCTTCTGAGGGATTATGGTAAGAGGAGAACTAATGTACTACTAGGTATCTACCAAACTGAAACAAAAAAATTTGGATGTGCTTCAAATTGAATGCTGTTGAGAATTTTTCAAGTGCTCTATTGTGCCTTCAAGGTGGACGGGTAAGGTGAAACCACTGTAGGTGGTATGTGAATGAGTCAGTGTTGGATAGATACTATGTTAGGCTCCGTCCCGAGTTAATTTAGATTAATTCTAATTGGTTGAAAATTAAGCTAATTAAATATATTTAATTAAACTAATGATAGTTTATGGCCAAATGGAATTGAATTAGCCTAAAATGAATGATTTAGGCTTAATGAAATGAAAATGAATGAAGTTGAGTGAATTGAGTAGAGTTTAAGCTCAAACCAGGAAATTAAGGACTTTTTCATAAATACGAATTTTTATGTATTTTATCGAATATAGAAACTCTTGATACCAGCATGTGTATCTCAACGAGTACGTTAACTTTCATAATAGACTCGAAGTCATTCGACGAAGAACGGATCAAATGACCCTTCATTTGACTCGAATTGTAATTAAGAAGAATTAATGGATTTAAATGCAATTTGGGAGCTTACATAAGTTAAATGAGTTCATTCATCTCATTCTCAGCACAACCAAACCCTATGCACCTTTTCTCCTTTCATTTTTTTCTTCTTCTTCCATTTCATCTCCTTCAAGCATCAAGTGAAGTTTTGAAGGTGATTTTAAAGAGGACTTCATTTTCTCCATCTTCTTCATCTTCTTCCTTAAACTTTTATTGGAGAAAAAACTTCAAGTTGAGAAGTTTCCTTCTTAAATCTAAGCTAAGAAAATGGGTTTTTGTCAATCAACCTTCATTACAGGCAAGTATATACATTTCTATGTTTTATGATGTTTTTAGAGTGTTTAGAGTTCAAGGAACTCAATTTCCGGAAATTAGCTTCAGAAAGCTGAAATTCTGGAATTTGTTTCTGGAGTGATTCGGCTAGCCGCAGGGCTAACCACCAGAAGTCCACAAATTGGTCAGTCTTTGGAAAGCTGATCGTGAGCTGACCGTTGCATTTTAGTTAGCTGAAATTGAAATTTCGGCTAGCCGCTAGGTAATCGTAACGCTGACAGAAATTGGGTCAGAATTTGCATCAGAAGACAAGCTTCTGGAAAACTAACCGAACCCGATTCGGCTAGCCGCCAGCTAAATTTCGGCTAGCAGCCAGTCAAATTTCGGCTAACCGCCAGGCACTGAGGAAAATTGCAGATTAAATTCTGATCCTTTCTAAATTGAGAGCATAACTATTGAGGCTAGTATCCGTGATATCTAGACCTTCATAAGTGTTAGCTAAGGTTATCGGAATGATTCTTTCACTCAATTGCTTGGTTTAGATAATTGTTTTAGAATTGGACGGAATAGTATTAACTAGAAAGACTAATTTGATTTGAATTATGAGTCTGGCACTACATAATGGTTTCTTGGCACTACATAATGGTTTCTTGAGCTCATTATGAAGCTAAATTGAATAATGCAACGAATGAATGAATTAATAAGTGAACAGTTACTGAAGGTAACAATGTAATGAACAATCCTACTGCAGTAGATGAAATTGGGGGCGTTTCGAAGCTCCGTGATGATACCAGTGATCTCTGATCCAGACACAGGAAAATCCCACCCTTATTGGATCGAAAGATCATAGACTGAAAATTCACCGAATTGATAAGTCACACATTGGACTAATGAGTCTCACTGACAAGCCATTAATAAATGCTTAACATGATTGATGAATTGAATGAAAATCAATGAAATAAATGAATGTGAATTACTTCCTTTGGGAAGAAGCCGAATTAAAGTGAAACTGATACTATTGTAGTTGTCAATATAGTTGTTGTTAATACTGTAATTATTATACAGGATATTGATGTAGAATTGAATTATCTAGAATTGTTAAATCAGTAAATTGATAGAAATAACATATGCTATCACAGAGCTGTATATACATTGTTGAACCGTCGTGTTCACGGTGTGATGATATTACAGGCCCAGTTGCTCGTGCTGGTCAGGCAGAGGTGCCGTACTGCCAGAGGAGGAAGCCCGTTCGATTCCTCCAGGAGGATTGATAGAATGGACATGATCCGGAGTGCGAATTTGGATTGAAATATTTTGGGAATTTTAGGGAAAATGTTTTTGTATTAACTCATTTTGGAATTGTAAATGATGTCCCCTGCATTGTATTTTAATATGCAGTGATTGACTTATTTAGATACAGACATGTGTATATGAACTTTACTTTAATGTAGATGACTTATTTAGTTAATCGCTCGTCAATGTATATATATTCCGCAATGATGTACATTTGACAGGCACGTATGATTGATCTCTTGTGGACTTCGTCTTAACTTCAGTTAATTCGGGATTTACGGGAGTAAGTATGATTGATTTTGTAACCCGGGATTAAGCCCTGATTATTCTGATCTCGGGCTCAGGTCGTGACATACTATAAAGTGTTATAGCAGAACGACATTCCCACAAATTACAGTATTTAATTCAAAGATGCAGCATTCCCTTGATATATTGTGTTCAATTTATGCGCCATACCAAACACTGCAGTTTTTTTTCCCTATGGAATGCTGCAATTGATCAGCTAATTGCAATTTGGGTACACAAAATACAGCCCAAAAAACTACATTTGTAACTAACAATGCTTCAACAACTTAAGATGAACCACCAGCTGCTCATTAAGCAGGAGACACTACTAGACAAGTTCACACCTTGAAGTAAATAAAGATCTTTTAGCATTAGGATATACAGTTCTCTAAATGATGATAGAGAAGGCATATAAACTTTGCCCACTCTGAAATAACGTTCTTTGCATTGAGGAGTAACCAAGAACTGTGTTCGCTGCACTTTTATTTACAGGGTAGACAAGGATGCTCATATTTGGAAGCAATCAACTTTGGGAAAGTTCTCTGTCAAGTCTTTCTATACAGCTTTGGAGGAGTCTTCCTTTACACGTTCATCGGGTGTGCAAGTGTGGATGGGCATGGCCCCTCACAGATAGACTTTTTGTTCTTGCTAGGAAGGTATCTATTGCAGATAATCTTAAGGGCCCGTTTGGTAATTTTACTAATATAGTTAAGTGAAGTGAAGTCAAGTTAAACATCCTATCAAAAGCACTTTTCCAAAAAATTCCCTCCATCTTTTTCAAAAAAAGTCAAAAAGCAACTACATTTACTCACAAAAAGACAAAAAAACTTCATTTCCCCATACAAAAAGTCAAAAATATTCCACCCCCAACAACTAAAAATAAAATACCATCATAACTCACTTATATCTAAATTACCAAACGGGCCCTAAAGGAGGAGGGTATGACGTTGGATAATATTGTGTATGTGTGCTTGCTTTGTGGGTAGGAGGGGGAGACTCTATACCATTTGTTCCTTCATTGTGACTTCATTTCATATCTTTGGAATTACTTGTTTGAAGTGTGTTGCCTATCTTGGTTCCTTCCCAATTCTCTTCATGACTTGGTAGAAGCTTAGAGGACGGTTCCTTTCTATGGTTGTCGGCCTGTGGCTTATTAATGTGGAGATCCATTTGATTGTTATCATGTGGTCGATTTGGAAAGAGAGAAATGATGGAATATTTAGGGACACATCTTTTGCCGAAGCTCGTGTAAAAAGGAATTTGTAAATGTGAAGCTTGATGACATTCTCCATGATTGGGGTGCTTGCATGAAGTATGATTGGGGTGCTTGCATGAAGTGCTGTCTGATCAAGGAGAGAAAATCGGAGTTTTGGTCGCTTCCCTCCTCGTGGCACTTTGAAACTTAATGTTGATGGTGCGGTGAGGGGGTAAACTACATATAGCAGGAGTTGGAGTTATTCACGACTTTAGAGGAGAGATTTCATTTATGTTTTCTAAGCATATAGAGTTACTGACTCTAATAAAGCGGAGTTGTTAGCTATTTTGGAATCTCTTTGGTTCTATCATTGATTGTTTTTTGATGATTTTAGAAAGTGACTCTCAATGCCATTTCTTGGGTGAATTGCACTTCTCTAAAAACCTGTAGAGATTTTATTTCTTCTTCAATGAGATCAAGTCGTTGTTATTGTCCCTTCAGCTGTCATATGATTCGGATTGTGAATGGCATGGCAGGTGCTTTAACTAGGCAGGTGATTGATAGAACTCTATGTGGGCTGCGTCTGTTTTCTAGTTTTGTTAGCATTAGGTAATGCTCTTGTACCAATGCTCTTTTGGTGCTCTGTTTTGGTGAGTTAATTAGTTTGTAAGGATCTCTCATTTCATTTATAAAATGTTTTACTGTTACTGATAAGAAAAAACAAGATTTGTAAACAATAAGAGTATCAAGAACACCGTGACAAGCGCATCAAACATACAGCCAAGGAGGGGTTAATTATTCTAGCCTAAAAGGCTTGTGAACTGGAGTCAATGCCTTGTGAGGGCAGCGACTTATGTCCTCTTTCTTGAACTACAAAAAAATCACAACCGTCAGCAACTCCTACTTTGGAAGATCATCAGAACGGGTCCTGAGTTGACTCAGTTGATGACTCCTGTAATGTATACTAATCGTCAAATTCTCATTGGTGCTAATGTATCAGTGATGGTCTAAGCCTTCCAAATCTGCCACTGCACTTAATGCACAATGAGAGAACGTGTGAAATTAGAAGGGTGGTAGATTGAGGAACTATAGCTGCATCAGATATCACATTGCTACTAATTCTATCTGGAACTCTAATGCATTGCTCCTTTCTTGTTGCATCTCTGGTATGCATGTGCAAGTCGTCTACTCGCTGTGAGAAGAACTTGAGGCAAATTCATTCCTAGTGTAGCAATGTGTAGGGTTAGGCCAGGTCCAAGTTAGGTTGGAAACCGTGGGTACGTAAGAGCATCATTGCTTGTGATCAGAGAACAAAATAGCAGCCGGTGACCCTCCGAGCACCAGTTGGCAGATCTGTGCCCATCAGTACCAGTGAATGAATTGATTGCAGTACCTCTATCTCTCCTTGGCCATGGATCTTCCTTGATCTGTGGAAGGAGGATACGAGGGAGGAATCATCATCTGTGGGTGGAAACAGAAATCAGCTTATTTGGGTAGAATCTTTTAATATCTACAAACGTTGTATCAGTAGGAAAGTGTTCCACTCATTCATCCACTGCTAGTAGCTTGTTTATTTATTTGAGTTTTGCGGGCTTATACTCTGCTAGAAAAGAGATGACATGACAGCAGGGGTGGACCCAGAAAATAAGGGGGCCCCCCTGCATGACAAGAAGAGTGATTGATTTACTCAAGGCTCAACCCTAACCTAACCCATGCAGTAATTGGGTCGAGAACCTCAACCTAAACCGATGACGGTGTGTTCAGGTGTTGGGTTGGCACTTGGTAGGTTATAGTAAAATTATCCGGTTGGTTTGGCAGGTCGAATAGCAAGAATGTACTCACCCACATCCAAATTAATCAGATCAGAACTGTCACAAAACATTCTAGGTACTAGTTTCACAAAAATCATTAACATTTGCGCTCTGCACATTTGTATGGACACGGTAACAGTCGCATGTTCATGTGTAACTAACACAAAATTGAGCTGCAGTTCTTGTGATATTAAGCATGTTTGAGGGAAAAGTCTATGTTCGCTTTATAGATAATCCATAATATGCCTCAATATCATTGTATTTTCTAAACTTGATTACTACCAAGTACAAACATAAGGAAACCAAGTTTGAAGTCTAACCACTTGGGCATAATGACATCATCTGAGACAGAGGCCCATTGGCCTTTTGTACTCTGTACATTTCATCTATGGATAGGTGCTCTTTAATGATTAATGAGCTTGCAGAACTCGTTCAATTCAGGGGAAATATCTTCCACTGAGTTCTCATCCGCATGCTGCTGGTGGTCACCGTCGTTGACCTTTGATTTCCTAGGGTTCATTTGGATGTGGAGGAGATCTCCATAGTTCAAATTTGAACTGGGGATAGTTTTCTTCATTTTTTTCTGCTCATCCAAACAGACCCTAGTCTTTATTTCTGTGTCTCGTGCGCCCTTTAGTATATAGCGCCTTTCGTGCCTTTTGTTGGACCTGCCTTCCCAGCACCTTCAGCACATGCATGGGTATAAGACCTTGTCCTGTGAACCCAGCCTTTGGTTTCAGTATTCGAGCCGGGCTTGGACATAAAATCTGGGCCTGGCGCGAGGGCTTGGATTTAGTGGTAGATAGCACGAAGCCCGGCATCTGAGACATAATTTAAACAAAAAACAATTTTTATTTTAACATGAAACTTGAACACAAGTACTTTCACATAAGCATATATGTCACAACTAGCTGAACTACAGCTCATTTCAGTTAATGGAAGCCCTTTTATCCCTAAAAACCCTTATCTACCCAGGCTTGGGCTTCACCTATATCAGGCGGGCTGGGCTCGGGCTGGGTTGGCCTTGAGCCTTGCATTTAAAAATCAGTCTAGGCCCAAATATTGCTCAGCCCAGGCCAACCCAACCCAACCCAACCCAACCCGGCCATGAACACCTCTACAAGGAGGCATATTTTCTACTTTCTTGGTTGACTTTGGCTCGCCGAAACAGGCCTGGTGGTGGTGAAAGTTTGTATAGTCTACTAATAACTCAGTGGATACTGGATGGCAGTAGCATCTCCCTCTCCACATATGACACAACTGGATTAAGGGACAGTGTCGGTGTACATGTGTCGGTGGGTGGTAAGTATTTACCCAAAAACTAAAAATAAAATAGACTTTAACAGATGCACCCAAGCACAGTACTGTACCAAATCTCTGCACCTCTTATATCAATACTGAGTCCCACATAATGATAATTTAAAGTAAATCACATTTGCTGCCCTATTGATATTTACATTGAAATGGACATTATACATCATTGATTGGAAATGGAGAAGTAACACTGGTAAAATTATCAAGCTTTGATTCCCAAAAGCCCAAAAGCCAAAGTGCTGGTGTAGATTTGAAGATTCCTCACGGAAGATTTGTATGGCGCAGGATTTCACACTAAATCGTGTGTAATGAGTTTAAAAGAAAAAATGGTATGGATAAATAAATCCGCAATTCGAGAATTTTCGAATCCTAAAAAAAAAAAAAAAATGGTGAGGAATCCCTCAAGATTTTAAATATTTGTACGGAGAAAACTAAATAAGTGGTTTGCATGATTATCATGCATTAAGTGGTTCCCACAGCTAATTGATTTTTTTTTTTCTTGCTTTTATTTTCTAGAAGTGGGAATATGCAGGATTGATTGGACTGCACAGTGGAATCTTTGGTCTTTTGTATTTTTTAACTTACTTGGTCTATGATCACGATTTGTATTCAAAAATTTTAAATTTAAAACTATAATATCACATTTGAATTACTTGAGAGTTTACCTGAAAGCTAGTTCAGACCCTTTCCAATAGGGAACTGCATACACACACTTTGCAGTTTGTAAGAATAGTGTCCGGATGAGGAACATTGATTGGAGCGAACCACACCACATTGCGCCATCTCGAAGAACATGTCCTCTTAATGGCGGATCTTTAAGGGTCCCAATGCTGGTGCTGGTGCTGGTGCTGGTACATCCATCTCTGGAAGTGGGGCCTGAAATTGAATGATTCAGGCCATTGATTCATTAATTCATTCGATTGGCCAAATCGGTACAATTGGAGTATTCAAAATCATCCAGTCTGCAATAATGATATCGAGAAAGATTCGTCTTCTTCTGAAAAAGAAAGATCATAGTTGGCTTCGTTGGAGTGCATATCAGATTGGATTAGGTTCTTGTACAATAATAATAATAGTTATTTTTTATTTTTTTTAACAAGCAAGGATCCATCTCTTGTCACCCATTTGTGGTAAGAGAATCATCAACGAGTTAGTCGGTTCATGTAGCTGGCCTATGAGAGTCCCACAATATAGACCTATTTGTGCTGGTGACGATTTACAACATAGAGGAGTCCTGCATTCCTTTCGCTTTAGGAGGTCTCGGTGTAATAACTTAAGAGGGATCAACCTATTTATGGTTAATACTCTGACACCCATTCCGTAATTTACTATTAAAATGAAGTGAAGTAAGTCCTCCATTTCATAGGCATTAAAAGATTAGTGATTAATCATGAGTATAAAATTCAAATTTAAGGAGGTTATTTTTTGTTTCTTAAAAATCCCTTCCATTTATATTATTAATGAGATGCACAAGCTTAAGAATGGGAGGATGGAGGTGGAAATTTTTCAAGGGATTTCATGATCCCATGCGCTCAGAAGGTCTTGGGTTTCGATCGAGTCGAATATTCTGATCTATGGATTTCTTTACAAGAAAAAACCCACTGCAACTCCTTAATTTCTTGAGCAGGCCATTCCTTACGTTATCATGACCTTCTGCTTGAGAACGGACCATCAAACATCACAGCATTGCATTCAGGAAAGAGGGAGTAAGAGACGAAAACATCAGTCACCAGAGATGATGGACTGGTATAAGATGCAGTGACAGACCCATGATTTTTTTAGGTGAGGCTAAACTTTTGCTAGACTTAACATTAAAAAATTTTTTGCTAGACTTTGCTAAACCTTTTCACATTACCAAATAGCACCTATAACTTTTTATTTAGAAAATGTCTAACTCGTGAAAACTCAACTAGATGCATGATAATTATTAAAGATTAGGCAATGAAGATGTTAGAATTTAGGATGTTAATTAGAAGTACCAAAAAGCATTACATGGATAAAAAATGATTCCAACCTTAATTTTAGTTACTCAAACTTATATTATCATCTTTCACTAAATTTATATGTCAAAGTCAATGCCCAATGGAGATCGCTGCTAGTTCAAGGTGAGTGGGTGCATGAGAAAAAATAAAATACAAGAACATTTTGAGGACACTCATCCTTTTCCTTTTCACTTTCTCAAAGCCTTCAAACTTTAGATAATGGGAGTGAAATTCTATCTTTGAATCATAGTGGGGGTAAGAAGAGATGATAAAGGGAATGGATTTTGTCATCTTTGGATTTGTAGATATAATCAGATTTAATAGTTTAAGGATTATGATTTAGGGATTCAAGGTTTGAAATTAGGATTTGGAGATTACGTGTTCAAATTTAGGTATAGAGTGATTAATAAGGATTATACTAGATATATTTGATAGATTTGATGCAGTAGTCTATACGGTACATAGAACTGGCGACAAGGAACTTGATCCATAATCGGCACGAAGGGATTTCGAAAGAAGAGTTTGAAGAAGTGGGAGTGATGTGTTCCCGCATTGTTTTCTTTTCTTTTTTTTTCTTTTACCAACGAAGCTTTACATATGTGGGGCTATCTTTATAAATGTGGAGCGACAAATTTAGACATGTGAGGCATTCTCTAAGGCCCATTCAACTCTATGGAGATTTCAATTCCGACCTAGGGCAACTTCCTAGATCGCTCCAACATAGGTCCACCCTTACTCCAAGGCCCCATTCAAACTCCATATTTAAAATAATAATAATAATAATAATACTCCATGGGTTTTAATTCCGGACCGGGGCGCTTTCAACCTAGGTCCGCCACTATTCAGATGAGATCTGCTCTTTAGTATGGGTCTTGGGCAAGCAAGGCTGGATGAACTTCCACGAAAAAAAAAAAAAAAAGAGGATATTAGTGGAAAGGAGATGTGAGTTGGACAGAATCTGGCTCCAAATCCATTGCCTGTCCTAGAATCATTTGCAAAAAAGAAAATACAGACCCCACTTGACAGTACACATGAGACGTAAGCCCAAAATGACATTACACGAGAGAGAGAGAGAGAGAGAGAGAGAGAGAGGGAGAGGCAAAGAACGAGAGATAGAGAGCATTTTTCACATCTTTTGCTCCTTGTTTACATGATTATTCAACAGAGTGGTGGTGGTGCGCATTAATGGAATGTGCCCATGTGCCCACAACCTTATTTTTGGTGCAGACAGAGAGAGAATATGGAGGTGGGTGTTATTGTCAACGTCTCCTGGCAGCTGTTTCCCTTTGGGCATTGAAGAAGACAGCAGCAACAGGGAGTCCAAGGTCATTGTCCTGAGCGAATCGTCGAGTGCTGAAGTGATCCCTTGTGGATGGTGGATGGATTGCTTGCCTTCGCTTCTGCTTGAACAGTGCAAACACAAATCTGTGTATTCCTATGTTGGGCCTTGGTATCTCATATCCTGCCACCTCCCTTCCTGTGCATTGCTCAGACACCAACACCAAAACCAAAGCTTGGTCATACATACATCATCTCAAGTACCATTACACCCGCCCATTTCCCATGTCTCTCAAACCAGTCCAGTCATAATTATTTGGCACACGAACAAAACACACGTGTACAAGGCAGAATGCAGTGTAACTGAGATGGAAAAAATAGCTTAAAAAATTGAACCATGAATATTTTGATCCAGTGAGGTAAAACCCCAAAATGGTTTGTGAGTGGACCATTCCGCCATGTCACCGCCGGCAGCCTGCCATGCATTTGAATAGGGGCTACCTACGGAAATGTGGAGGACCCCAAGTGGCCCACTCACGATCACCCCGCATAGACCCACTAAGAGGATCCCCATTCACATTTTTGAGTAGAAGTTTACCCATGAAATTGATGGAGTCTAAAGATATATTTAGCTTAACTTTCTTTATTTGTAACTTTCCTTCTCCAATCCACCCTGAAGTTAGCAAAGTGGCATTAGACATGGGGTTTGCTGTTCATGTCTAGTGTTCAAAACTGTCCCAAATTTACCTTGTATACATTTGTATAGGTTTAGCGGAAGCCACCCAAAAATTTAGTCTTGTTGTGTCAAAAACCTCATGAAGCCATGTACATCAATAAAATGAAAAAAGGGTTTTATTCTCCTAAAGCAATTGTACTTCTTTCTAAATTTATTATGCAATGACTAGATAAGTAGGACAAATACTTCTAGTAATTATAATATCATCAACGTGGACTAGAATAAAATAATGCAAGATGAGCAATGCAGTACAAAAAGTTGTGAACCAGATCGATTACGGAGAAAAGTAGGAAGTACACTTCAACCTATATCACAATGATCTCTTTAAGAAATCTTAATTTAGTGTAACACACTTTGTATACCATGAAGGTTGCAACCAACCCAGGGTGGAGCCGTGGAGGTGATAAGAAGGTCCCTTCATGTGTTACAAATCAGTTTAGTAAAACAATAATAGCTATTTTTTAACCATGAGAGGTTAACGTTGAAAAAAGATGACAAAATAGGGTGCTTTCAATCCAAAATTGATTGGAGCACCAATTGGGTCCAAAGTTGCACCACTACTAATACATAGGGTATAGGTGACTGTGGGGGCATGTATTTGGAACCACAAACTTCATGTCAATTAAGCTTATAATTAAGGAACCCATTATAAAAAGAGTTGAATTGTTCCAAGTAAATGTACTAGGAGAAGTGGTAAGGGGTGACAGTTTCCTCTCTATGATGGAATGATTAGAGAGGTAGAACTCTTATAATCGACCCCACGTTGACAATAACACTCACGATGTGAGGTATGATCCATTTTAAACCAAAATCATTCAAGTTGGATAATGATATCTAGAGAGAGAGAAGAGACAGATAGAGAGAGATCGAGAGAGAGGAATCTAAAGGAGAAAGGACCCACCAAAAGTAGCATCCGTTGTTCCTGGGATATCAGTCACGATCCTGGAAGGAAGACAATGAAACCGTAAGTTTACCATCTAATAAGCAAACACACACAATTACAGACTGGTGATTAATTGCACCTTGTTCATGGTGCATACGCTGTGCATATAATACTCTTTCGGGCTCATTTGGATGCATGCAAATTGTGGACTTAGAGGAAGGAGAGGTTTTCTAATCAAGTAGGGATGGGGGAAAAAATTAGCTTTTCAAAACCTGCTAGGCCCAAATTGAAGCAAAGTCTTAAGTTCCTGTAACTACACGAACTTCTTTGGAACTCAAAGAATAAAAGTTACATTCTTATCTAATTGGAGTGCCAGTTCTTTCTTTGTCTTAATTCTATTATTTTGATTTTTCTCTGCAGTTTCTGTACTTCTTTGTTCCTTATTTGTCTGATATATAGTAGTTTCATTTTTTTATTGAAAGGAGGAGTTTCAGAAGCAGTTCAAAGAGAAGAATCCGAACAACAAAACTGTCACAGCTGTTCGTTGTTCTTCTTCTTTTTATTTAATTTCTTACCAGTTTCGATTAGATCTGTCTCATTTTTATTTTTGATTTCTTATGTCTGTTTTTATGATGGTAACTTTTTTGAACTATTGTTAAAAAAAAAAAAAAAAAAAGCAAGGCCGTTGGAAAAAAAATGGAGATCCATGTCAGACCCTGTAAGTAATTTTTAACTTTTTATTTTTTTTCAATTTTAGGGAAAAGAAAGAGAAAACAAGAATATAAATTTGTTGAAAATAAACTTTTTAGGGATTGTTTTGACCTGGGTTTGGCGTTCTTTTTTCTGTAATTGCTCCGAATATAATCTAGATTAGGTTAGATATAAGGTTATTATACGTTTTAGGATACAGCAAGGAGGTCTAACAGGACTTGATCGCATTAGTAAACACGATTAGCCAGGCCCAAATTGTGACTCATAAAGGGCTTTTTAGTCTAGCATTTCTAACCATCCATATGTGTCATTTGATATAGAGTAGAGATTAGGAAGCTGTGGTTATTAGTTATGATAAGATATTAATAATTAATATTATAATTAGTGAGATTAGATTAGATTATATCAAGAAATGATCTCTCATTATTATAATTTATATTAAATTGATATTATGGTGTAGTTAAGTTTTCCTATTTAATTCAATGTACTCTATGAATATGGCTGTGTCATCCACTCAATCCATATATGATTTTATATCATACTTAATTTAGATATTAATTTTAATTTACATGAGACTTAACTTATTCATCTTACACGGGCTTTATGCTAGTTCTCGTGAGATCATAT
Organism: Camphora micrantha; assembly: GCA_003546025.1. Taxonomy (NCBI): domain Eukaryota; kingdom Viridiplantae; phylum Streptophyta; class Magnoliopsida; order Laurales; family Lauraceae; genus Camphora; species Camphora micrantha. Next base: position 12,678,195 of record QPKB01000004.1, on the reverse strand, counting down.
GTAAGAAATAATATTTTGGCCAAGAAATACCTCTCATAGTTTCTGTAAGAGGAAACTATTTCAGCCGTTTGCATGCCCCCCACCCGGATTATCCTAGCCCTTAAAATTGAAAAAGTGGGGTGGGCTTTTTTTTCCTGAAATTGGACTCATTGAATGTCTATACCGTGCAAGCTGTGAATAAAACCATGACCTTTGTACTGGGTCCTGTCTGTCTCATCAGGCAGGCCCCAAAGTTTTAACTTTCACAGGTGCACAAGCATACAAACATCGTTTATTCATGTGCATGCTCGCTCGCTCTCTCTCTCTCTCTCTCTCTCTCTCTCAGAGAGAGAGAGAGGGTGTGTGCGTGTGTGTGTGTCAGTGTCATTGATGAGTTTGGTATGCGCATTAAAGGTAATACCAGTGAAGGTGCTCCCTCAAATATGGATCACTAGGTCCGGGAACATCTGGGTCTGTCATGACCTACAAAAAGAATATAGCAGTAGATAATTAAGTGGGAAGAAATGAAACAATATAAAGGAAAAGGAGATGAATTATAAAGAAGTTTGTTAGTCGATATTAGAAATGAAATGCAGGAAAACTGGGGTTTGGATACATACCAATGTAAAGAAAGACCTCAAATCACCTCCTTGAATCTCAACCCTAGGTCTAGAGGCTACTGAAGATGGGTAGAGTTCATGGCCATTGCAGACTTGCTTGTTCGAGTTGTAAGTAACAGTCATCCTTAAAGATGGGGTGAAGGGGTCAAGAACTTCTCCCACCACTCTCCCAACAATGAGAGGCTCTAACATTCTTGCCATTACAGTGAAAAGCAAAGGAGATTTTGAGAGCTTGGAGAAGTAGATAAGGTAGTGATTTGGTTGCTGTAAGTGCTGTTGCTGAGAAATGGAAGTCGATGTCTGCTGATATTTATAGTGATCTTGAGAAGTACTTTCCTGCAAGTCTCTTTACATCTATGGAAGCTGAAGGTGAGGGATAAAAATATTGTACCAGGTGGGGAACCTCAAGAGTCTTTTAGTGGTGTGGCCGCTCTTCATATTAATAATGCAAAGGGATGTCTTTGTTACTATAAAAAGTTTGGAGACAGATGCTCTCTCTCTCTCTCTCTCTCTCTCTCTCTCTCTCTCTCTCTCTCTCTCATACACACATGGGTCCACTTACTTGGCTTCATTTGACAGCCAACCAATAATAAGTGTTCCATTTCAACCTACAGATGAAACATGCTAATGTTCTTAAAATGCATTTAAATTCATTAGTATAATATTACCATAAATTGAGCTTTATCAAAGATTAAAAAAACTGTTACCACATCTTTTTGTGTGTGTGTGTGTGTGTGAGAGAGAGAGAAAGATATGATATATATATATATATATATAGAGAGAGAGAGAGAGAGAGAGATGATATAATAATCTTAATGTCTTATTTGTTTCTTATTTCTTTCCTATTTTTCTGTACCATATTCTGACTTCAGAGAGCGAGGAGGTTCTCAAAGACCTTACCAAATTTCACCAAGACATTTTTCTTACCATGTAAAAAAAGTAATAGTTCAAAGTGAGTTTTGCAACAGTTTGATCCCAATAATGCAAAGGTACATGCTTTTTCTCATTTTCTTCTATTTAAGGAGTAAAAAGATGGAATCCTCCAAGTGGGCCTATTGGAATAATTCTTAAGTTTCAAATAATGAGTACAGATTTGAGGAGGGCATTTGTTCAAAGGTGATTGCCAATCAAATTGTAGTATTTTTTTTTCTCATTGGTTCTTTCTTCTGGTATAGAGGATTATGAAATTATGTATCTGGGTCCCTGGAACCTCCCCAAAATGGATGGCATGTCTTTTTTTTTCCTTCCTTATGTAAAGAAATACAAATGTCTGGACTTGGATCATGTCAGAACAATATTAAGACTGCTCATTGGCATATTCATCTTTTTCTTTTATGGCAGAAAGGAAATATTCTCCAGTTGATCTCTTGCTGGAACCTTCCCAAACTACATCTTGCAACATTAGAATTTCTTTATTTAGTGAGATTCTCTCAAAGACTAGATGGCATAAAGAGACTCCACCACAAACACAGTCAATGGTGTGGCTCATGATCGTCTAATCAGGTAAAGTGATTCATGATTAATTTCCTTAGTTGGTAAGTCTTTTTTTTTTTTTTTTTTAACTTGTGCATGCAGTAAAAAGTTGTTTCCTTGTGACATATACATTTGTGGACTACATTGATAGTTTGACTATATATTCTCAAGCAATGTTTTGAGATTTTCTTTGACTAAATTCAAAAGGGCCACCTACAAATTTAGGACAAACTACTTGAATAATTTAACTCTATTAGTTATTTTTAGCCACATAATCTACAACAATAAATGGAACGGTAATATCCATGACAATTATTTTCACCATCAATGTTTTGTTGGTTTGAAATGACTCAATGAGTGGATTTTTGACATATACCTTTCGATCCATAACTTGACCTTTTATTCAGCGGCGCCAATAAATCCCACCTACATGCCACATGACCCCTTCAAGGTGGTTAATCGTAACAAATTTTCTAAGGTCATAATGGTAGAGGACCTATTTAGTTTTATGCTTTTCATTGTCTTTTTTCCTTTCCCAATCGTTTAATTTACTTGTGGCTTTTTAAGCATTTATGAGCACAACTGGCCTTATTAGCCAAAACATGTATTTTTCATATCTTAAATTTGTGGTTCTGAATTTTTTTTTCTTCACATCGAGTTTTTGTACGGTATAATTTAACATATTAAACACGTAAGAGTCATATCTTTGGGATGTTTAGTGCAATAATAGAATGGTTTTTAAACATTTTGGTGTAAGAGATTTATTTTTTGACATAAATTGTGTAAAAAGCCTTGTGCTAATTATGAATTGAGAAAGCCTCACATCCCACATGGCCCAAGTAATGGTTTTGATAAAGCTTCATATACTTATTTGAGTTTTTCACCTATTAGCTTATCCTTCTTATGCAGCGCACGTGCATGCCTGTCCATGTAATATATTGACTTGCACGTGAGAGAGAGTATTGGAAACGTCCCACATCTCACATCTTCATATACCTGTTTGGACCTTCTTCTGGACTTACTCAATCAATGTATTCTTTTGGCTTATCCCTTTCTTTGGTGGGCCATTGATCTACATTGATTTTTTTTTTCAATGACGTCGTTGCTTATTTGTGTTGGACATGTCCAAACTATGTCAAATGAGACTAAGATCCTAGCAATAATTTTTAGTATAAGAATTTACTTGCAGTCTCTCCCATACCCTATTTCTGTTCCACACTTGATGACCAACCCTCACCAACGATCAAATTTCATTTTGCAGAGTGATCAGACAACTTCTTTCCAACATTTCGTGATCCAGACTTTTGATCTAGCATGCTGCACCACATGATAAGCTCCCAGGCATCTTACATATTGAAAGATCCTAACCCTTTAATTAAAATTCGAAACATGTTGTCTCCTAATGGTGGCAGAAAAAAAAAAAAAAAAAAAAAGAAACAGAAGTAAACTATAATCTTTCAATGTGAGGTGATCATTTTACAAAAAAAGATGTGAGGGGATGGTTGGGGTCTCAACGGGTCCATCCTGGTCTATCCTTAGTAACCGGAACCTCTACTCTCCCTCCCTGATCCTGCTCCGAAAACGCAAAACAGTGTTTTCGGAGCAGATCCTTTCTTGGAGCGCGGTTTGAAGATACTTAGAGCGCGGATTAACTGAATATAAAGCAATCTGTGCAAAATCTTTAGTTTATATACATTTTCTTTTTCTGTATGTTTGACATTTATCTTTTGAATGAAAAAACTTCTTCTGACTGATTAATTATTGTCTATTTTATGTGATCAAATTGTAAAGTTATTTTTTTTTCTCTATTTTTTGATACTTGAATATATGGATAATATATATTTGTGCCCATTAGTTAATTGCTTGTAAACCCATAAATATTATGTTGTATAGGCGCTCCAGACATATACTTATTTTAAAACTTAACATTTTGGCGCTTCCGCTCCGTGCTCTGGGTACTTAGGGTCTATTAAATTAATGGTTTGGATTGACGGAACAGTGCGCCACATGCATAGATTCGGAAGCTACAACAAGCTTTTTTTTTTGCTGTAAGGCTAAATTAAATTGAAAAAGAAAAGCAAACAACAAAGAGGCCCTCAAAAAGGGGAGGGCAACAGAGAGGAGAAACAGGAAAACAAAAGAAAAATAGAGAAACAAACGAGACCAGAAGAGGGAAAGGGGGAGGGAGCGAAGACCAAATGGAAACGCCAGGAAGCAAGCTAGAGCAGCGCTGCAGGCAGTCAGGAGCTGATGTCAATTCGCAAGGAAGGGAAGAGAGTTCTGAGGGGAGGACTGAAGAAAGGCTTCGAAATCTACTTAGAGGTGGAGGAAATTGCTTCCGTGATCATGGTTTGAGTGGAAGTGAAAGTGTAAGGAAATTATTTTTAGGTCCATTACTTGGACCACAAGTTCTTACCTTTCCCGAAATGTGGTCATTATAGGAATTCCGTTTTCATGGGATATATGCTATTCATTACTCAAAAAAATGGTTTTTTAATGAGATATATTCCATAATACTCTCTACCTTGATGGACAATTGAGATTAAGTCTAAGGAAATCCTAATTGGAAATTCGGTCCTCTCTCCACCTATAAAATAAAGCCTTTTGTCCATCACAAAGGCTACATACAAAACTCAACACATTAGGGTTTATAGGCAAGGAGAGAGATACCGGAATCATTCACTCAGCCTCTTCTTCGACGGATCTCAATATCAATAAGCAATAGCAACAGACAGCAGGATCAGAAACCTTTCTGCATCAGGATGTCTGGAGGTACTCTTCAATTTATTTAAGATTAAATCCTACACGTGATTATCATGATGTTCAAGATCTTAGGGTTCATATTAATAATAGTATAACATGTGGTATCAGAGCATCAGTTTTAGAACACATGATCGTTCATTAATTAGGATAACTTTGCATCGCCATAATCGGCAAATATAGATCCGTTTTTTACTTTGTTTTTCAGCAATTTATCGATCCAACTATTATGGCCTGCATGAATGGTTCTTATTTATATTATTCCGCAATTTTAATTTGACCACGAGTGTTTAATCGTGATTTATTTTAAGTTTTTATTATTATTATTATTATTATTATTATTATTATTATTATTATTATTTCTGCATAAAACTCCTGCGTGAGTATATATATATATATATATAAAGTACTCAGCTTCTTGAAATAATTCATATAGACATTTGCGGACCCTTTGATGTTCCAACCTTTGGGGGAGAAAAGTACTTCATCACCTTTATTGATGATTACTCACGTTACTGTTATTTATACTTGTTGCATGACAAATCTCAGTCTGTGAATGCTGTACAAGTGTCCATTACTGAAGTCGAAAGACAACTAGACAGAAAAGTGAAAATCATAAGGTTAGATAGAGGTGGTGAGTTTTATGGTAGGTATGACGAAACAGGACAACATTCGGGACCTTTTGCAAAACTTCTCCAAAAGCTTGGAATTGTTGCTCAATACACAACGCCTGGTTCTCCATGGCAGAATGGTGTAGTTGAAAGGCGAAATTGTACATACATGGAAATGGTTAGATCCATGATGAGGTAAGTTAGCATGACTCATCATGGAAATTGTACATACATGGAAATTGTACATACATGGAAATGGTTAGATCCATGGATGGATGCTCTACGCACAACTATTTATATCTTGAACAGGGTTCCCAGTAAGGCTTGAATAGGGTTCCCAGTAAGGCAGTTCCAAAGACACCTTTTGAATTGTGGAAAGGATGGAAACCTTGTTTAAGACATCTCCAAGTTTGAGGTTGCCTAGCTGAGGCTAGAGTCTATAATCCACATGAAAAGAAATTGGACCTTAAAATGATCAGTGATTACTTTATAGGTTACCCAGAAAAGTCCAAAGGATTTAGATTTTATTGCCCTAACCATAGTACGAGAATTGTTGAAACCGGTAATGCTAGATTCTTTAAGAATGGCGAAATCAGTGGGAGTAATAAACCTCAAGATGTGATCATTCAGGAAATCAGGGTACCTGTCCCTTTTCCCTCTATTCCGAAAGATGTTGGAAATCCTGTTATTATTGAACCATTTAACAATGAAGCAAATCCAATAAATGATCAACAACTCCATAATGAGATTGTCGCCAATGAACATATGGATGAAGCACTAGAGGAACCAGCATTAAGAAGGTCTCAAAGACAGAAGAGATCAACTATTTCCAATGATTACATACTTTACCAAGTAGAATCTGAAGAACGGACAATTAAAGACCCGGTTTCTTATTCACAAGCCATTAATGATGTTAATTCTAATAAATAGATTGATGCCATGAAGGATGAATTGAAATCGATGGATGAAAATCAAGTATGAGAAGTTGTTCGATTGCCTCCAGGGCATAAACCAGTTGGTTGTAAATGGGTCTTCAAGACCAAACGCGACTGCAAGGGCAATATTGAACGACATAAAGCCAGACTTGTTGCCAAATGTTTTAATCAGAAAGAAGGCATCGATTATACTGAGACTTTTTCCCCTGTGTCCAGGAAGGATTCTCTTAGAATTGTCATGGCATTAGTAGCTCACTATGACCTCGAGTTACATCAAATGGATGTGAAAACTGTCTTTCTTAATGGAGACTTCGAAAAAGAAGTCTACATATGTCAACCTGAAGGCTTCATAATTGAAGGTTAGAAAGACATGGTCTGCAAACTTAAAAAATCAATATATGGACTGAAACAAGCTTCGAGGCAATGGTACCTAAAATTTCATGAAGTCATTACTGACTTCGATTTCCAAGAAAACATAGTTGACCCTTGCATATACCTCAAGATCAGTAGGAGTAAGTTCATATTTTTGGTTCTGTATGTTGATGATATGTTACTGGCTAGTAGCGACCTTGGTCTCTTACATAAAACAAAGGATTATCTCTTTAAGAACTTTGATATAAAAGATATGGGTGAGGCTTCCTATGTGATAAGAATAGAAATATTCCGTGACAGGTCACTTGGTATTTTGGGATTGTCTTAGACAGCATATATTGACAAAATCCTAGAGAGATTTGGCATGATGACTTGTTCCTCTAGTCATGTTCCACTGCATAAAGGAGATAAGCTTGATCTTACGCAGTGTCCACAGAACGAATTGGAACGTAAAGAAATGAAAAAATATCCTTATGCTTCTCTTGTAGGGAGTTTGATGTATGCACAGGTCTGTACTAGACCTGACATTAGTCATGCTGTTGGCATATTGGGTAGATTTCAAAGTAACCCAGAAATCGCTCATTGGAAAGCTGCAAAGAAAGTACTGAGATACCTCAAGGGAACAAGGAATTATATGCTCACATACAGAAAATCAAGTCACCTATAAGAGACTGGTTATTCGGATTCAGATTTTGCTGGATGTCCTGACACCAGACTTTGCACTCTTGGCTATGTGTATCTCTTATGTGGATGTGCAATATCATGGAAAAGCCAGAAATCCGAATTGCTTTATACATCCACCATGATGGCTGAATATGTGGCATGTTATGAGGTTGCAATTCAGGGAACATGGTTGCATAAGCTTATCTCTCAGTTTGGAGCTTTGAGTTTCATCTCTAAGCCATTAACTCTTTACTATGACAATGACGCTGCAACATTCTTCTCCAAGCATGACAGGATATCTAAGGGAGCCAAACACATGGACCTTAAATATCTATCACTGAAGCAAGATGTTAGATTACAGAAATTTGTCATTGAGTCCATACGTACAGATTTCATGGTCGCAGACATATTCATGAAAGGACTACTTCCAAAGACCTTTCAGGGACATACTGAAAGCATGGGTCTTGAAGATAGTTCTTAATTATCATTTTCTGCCTTTTATTTCTGTACTTGTATTTGACATTTATTGAGCTCTTAATGCAACGCTACATATGCTATTTCTGTTTTTCCATTGTATACATATTTATGTTTGGATGAATAATAAACAGATATAGTCTTTAAACACACACATTATGAGACCATTACGTATATCTCCCATTATAGTCTAGTTATGAAGGTTATAGATGACGTAGTACATGGAAGTAAGCATGTTGCAAAATAATATATGCATGCCATGACTCACATTGATAACCGAATTAGCGAAGACAATTATGATAACCGACTAAAGCAGTGTTTAGCATATCATGCGCGCCTTATGATTCCTACAATGAAAACATTAATGGTTCTTCCTATTGACCAAGTGGGAGACTGTAAGGAAATTACTTTTAGGTCCATTACTTGGACCACAAGTCCTTACCTTTCCCGAAATATGGTCATTATAGGAATTCCGTTTTCATAGGATATTTGCTATTCATTCCTCAAAAAAACGGTTTCTTAATGAGATATATTTCATAATATTCTCTACCTTGATGGACGGTTGAGATTAAGTTTAAGGAAATCCTAATTGGAAATTCGGTCCTCTCTCCACCCATAAAATAAAGCCTTTTGTCCATCACAAAGGCTACACACAAAACTCAACACATTAGGGTTTATAGGCAAGGAGAGAGATACCGGAATCATTCACCCAGCCTCTTCTTCAACGGATGTCAATATCAGTCAGCAATAGCACCAGACAGCAGGATCGGAAACCTCTCTGCATCAAGATGTCTGGAGGTACTCTTCAATTTATTTAAGATTAAATCCTACACGTGATTATCATGATGTTCAAGATCTTAGGGTTCATATTAATAATAGTATAACAAAAAGAGGGTATGTGATCCTCAAAGAGAGCTTTGTTTCTGGTTTTCCACAAGTAGAATAGCACAGAGATGAAGATGGCAGCAATGAATTTTAGTCCATTGGGGTCATTGTCTTTTGAGAGGAGCTCCCAAAAAGCTCACATTTGTATAGGCTGGGCTAAGGTTTTCCAAATAGGCTAAGGGCCTGGATCTGAACCGATTAGGCAGTGCTTGATCGACAACACCAATTCCTGAAAAACCAAGTCTTTATTGGCCTCGCACACCTAGTTGACTCACAGAAAAAAAAAAAACTTGGATGAAATGAAATAAACCTACGAAGCAAAAGGGCCATGGAAGTACAGGGGGAAACTAACTCGAGTACAAACTTTTATATTGAAAGATAATGCAAGAATCGACATGTACAAGTACATAAATATATTATATCTCATCCTAGCCGAACCTCTTTACAGTTAGGGGCAAAGTCTAGGCATTTTAGTACTTTGTTAAGTCGTCCACTACATCAGTTGATGATGCTCCATGGTGAGTGAGGACCACAGTTCCAAATTAAAGATGTATTAGACTTAGTCTGACTCACTGAGTCTACACAAATGGCAGTGGATTTATGCCTAATTGATTTATGGTGATGTAGATCGATCTCACTTGAATGCATGACAATAAATATGTACGGAGCGATTTAGAAATAAGTTGGTTGTTGTTTAGAAAAACTGACGGAAGTTCAGCCATTAAAACGGAAGCAGCAAAAATGTTGAATACCAATACATTTAGGTATAATTTGTCATTCCTCAAAAAGGCTGGACCCATAGGTCAGCATCTATGCGCACCCACGACCACAAGTGAGCATGTGTGTTAAAGGTTTTCGATTGATAATATTTCATATTGCATTCTCAATATAAAGTTTGAAATTTAGCATATCTACTATGATTGCATATGTAAGTGCATATCTTGAAGTTTCTATTGTAAAAAATCTTTTATATTATTTTTATATTTTAAAGATATTATATAAATTATAGGATTTGGCTTATGATAGATAAGAATAGAGAAATAGAATTCATGCAGCCAACCCCAACATAATTAAGACAATGCTTTGATATAAACCTACATAAATTTATTTTCCCGAATTAGTCACACAATGCATATTTTATTCATATTCGTATACAATTTGTGTATAGAATGATTTCATAAAAAAAATAAAAATCAAGTTCTAATTCATATCTTTTTAATGATGTAAAATTCGAGACATATTTGTGAAAAAGTTTATACAGGTGTATAATAATAATATAGGTATTACAAGCGCCTTGGTGTTTGTGAAAAGCAGCCCCATAGTATCATTCTAATTATATATCCCTTGATCTTTGGTCCTCTAAGTTTAATGACTTAACTAAGGCTAAGCACTATATTAATTAGCACATCATTGTTGTTTTATGCTTAATTATATAAGATCTCTCAGTTTCTTGCCAAAGTAAGGATGGTTTGGATGATTGGATGATGATGACACTACTAAAGTGAATTGGGAGTGTTCATGGCCCAGTCGGGTTGGAGTGGAGCTCATTAAAGCCCAGCCCATTTATTTATCTAGGTAAAAAGTAAAAACTGAGGCCTCCGTCCAGCTCACGGGCCTCCAAGGCAGGCCAGCCCATGCTTATTTTGAAATTGCGTAGACCCCATAAAGTTTAATATAAATGTCGGGGAGGGTCGGGCTCCCAAAATACATAGGTCCAGGTGTGACCCATTTAACAATTAGGCCAAAACATTAGGCCCGGGTAAAACCCACAGCTCTAAGATAGAGCCCAGTTCCCTAGGGTTTGGCCAGGGCCATGAGCACCCCTGAAAAGGGCCTAAATTGATGATCAGATATGTTTTTTTTTTCTAATTGACCTTGACCATTCATTCTGTATACTGTGAAATGGATGCTAAAAGTTGTAGGATCAAAGTGATTATTGAGCAATGTAGGTCATCCAATCTAGGATCGACGTGATTGATGATCTAATCAATTGCAACTTTAAAATAGTACATCTTTTTAACTGATCCAATGTTAGGATCACTCAATCAAGGTGATTCTTGAGAAACAAAGTTTGAAAAAAGGTCCTATTAAAGAGTGAAAGAACAGTTGAAGGTAGCCATTGGAAACAAGATTGATGGAGTAAAGTTCAGACCGATTTTTCATTAAATGAAGCCCAGTATAGTGAGTGTAATCATCAATAAATAGCACATAATAATAAAATCCTCCCTTTGTTGGTTTAGAAGCTGGTCCCCAGATGTCTAAATGAATTAACTCAAAAGGAGAATAAGTAACAGAAGTACTTTTATTTTAAGGTAAAGCATGTTGCTTCTAAGTATGGAAGGACGGACGGGTTTTGGTTTGGGATACCACACGCGAATTCTGATTGGACCTACTACTCCAACCCGTATCTGACCCACCTATCAATACAACTCCTATGCTGTTATCCCCCATGATCTCGCACCATGCCCAATTTTATCCTCATACCTTTAGTCACTTTTGGATTGAATCTTGAAATTATCTATGGTTAAAAGACTATTAAATCTTAAGCTCCTTAAATCAAAGAATAGGAATGTGACCAAATGGGCCCTTAAACTTCAAGGCACCAATTCCCCCTTAAACCTCGAGGGCATAAGAATGCACGTCTATTGTTCGTACGTGAAAGAGGACCTTTTTTTTTCATATATCCCTTACATTTTTTCCTATTTATAGAAACCCATACATGCCAATGATATGTAGAAAAAAATGAATTACCATAACATGTCCAATTGGGGCCCAAACTGTGATTTTCGAATGTAATTCACATAATTGCTTGACTACTATAGCCCTAATGAACCTAGCCTGACTCCGACAAGCCCACATTTGTATATCAAGATCCAGCCCCAATTCTCAAATGGACCCACACAAGGGCCCATTTACATTAAATCAGTGGGCTATTGCTACCGTTACCGAAATCCCATTTTAGACCCCAAGTCCATGAGAGCTTACTTATTACTTATTACATCCAAGATTGTAGCCATGCGGATGGTACTCTATTTGTTTGTGCATGTACATGATGGGACAATCTGATTTATTTGTCAATAATAGTTGAATGTGATTGTGGCTACATGGGCCATATGAGCCCACTTCAAATCATCTGGTCACATGATCCACATTCACTTTGCATATGGAAACTGCTTGATCAGTGGAGAAGCATCATTCTCAGGCCAGGTGATTTACTGATATATGTTTTAAACCCCAACTAATGAATGGCTTGGAAGTTTGGATTTGGCACATGCCTGATGATGTTGATATTTGAATAGCTAATCCCTCTGCAGATGAGTAAGGATCCACTCCACTGTTCGCTGTTGGGCCGCAACTTGGATCGGCCGACCTGCAGTCGCTCTGATGCGACCCAGATTAAAATGTAATTTGGGCCAGTATCCTTGGGCTTGGTTTCAGGCCCAGATTTTGAAGGCCGCCTGGGTGCAGCCCCTAGTTTGCTACTAACCTCCCAAATTTGATAGCTGGGGTTTAGAAGTTTCCATGTTCATCCCTGGGGTGTGGTTTCCACAAAACATTGGTTTACATACATGGAGCCCACATGGAAGCATATGCTAATCATCAGAGATGGAGAGAAATGAAGTCTAAATGTTGATTGGTGGTAGATTAGAAATTATCCAAATCAGTTTATCCTACTGTTTGATTAAGGGGAATAAAGTTTTGACCTTCAAATTAACTGATTCTGTCTTTTCATATCAAATGATTTATATTAGTCTAATGAGTGTCATATTTGGGGTTCTAGGAGAAAATTTCTGACACATAAAGGTTTAGATTCATCTTACATCATTAAAAAAGTTCCATCCTTGAGGATGGAATCAAAAGAGGGCCTATAGGGTACAAGGCTGGCAATCTCGCCCAAGAGACAAAATATATAAAAACACGTTCTATCCTTGAGGATGGAATCAAAAGTGGGCCTATAGGATTGAGAGGTAACTCTTATGACTTCTTTTTTTTTTTACCCAGCGAAAGGGGCTTGAATCCAAGAGAGAGCATGCATATATATATATATATATATGGAAAGACAGCCCGCACAAGCGGGAAGAGGTGGCTTCATAGTTGTCTACTCCGTTTCAGTCATCATTTCGGTCCAGTATCTAAAATGAAATATTTTGGTATTTTGAGAATTCGGCTAAACTTTTCGGAGAAATTTTTCTGAATAATAAAAAATTAAAAATATATATTATGTTTACATAAAAAATAAAAAATATAAATTATGCATGTTTCTTGATATGAATGTTGAGGACAAAGATTTTAGAAAAGTGAAAATTGTACTATAAACCAAAATGGATAACCGAAATGAACAGAAATTGACCTAAATGAAAAGAATGGACCGGAATTCAAACTGAATTTATTTTTTCCCCATTCTATTTCGACAGCATGATCGGAACGAAAAGTTCTAATCATTTCGGCCGAAACGAAACAAAATTGACAACTACGGATGATGTACCTAATGTTCGAACTCTAGACAACCAGGTGAGAACTACCACTACTTACTAGCTAGATAAGTGGCTGCTCTCGACTCTTATGCCCTGTTGAGAAACACCAATGCCTTAGTGGAAATGGGGCATCTCATCCCACATATGCAGCCAGGGATTTTAAAGTTTCAAAAGTTTTGTCCTATTGTCCCGACTTAGCAAATCAAAAAATTAAAATAAAACCTATTATGACTTGTATCAAAGGTAATAAATGTAGAACAACATGAGATTCTCTATCATTAACCTGACTCCTTCACATTCACTGGCTCTCCATAAATTGACATGCACCCTAATTTGATACTAATTAAAATTAAACTCACATTTAAATTGAATTTCATAAAAAATTATATATAACTTTATAAACCTTAGGATCCTTGAATCAGTAATTTTGATGATTCGATTGAGATGATTTTCCAACCTTTCCATCACACTATTGTTGGACCAAGTGAGTGTGGCCCACACGACCACAGGGGGCCCACTTCTTTCTAGAACATTCAATAAATGAAATTTTTTATGTTCAAATAATCTTTAAAAGTTGCCTTTACAATGTGCTCAAAGGGAGGCATTTTTGGAGAGATTTTGAAAATTTGCCTTGATGGAAGGATTCTACCTGTAAGAGAGAATCTCTTGGGTTACCTACGGTGAATTCTCCGTGAGAGAGAAAGGAAAAAGTTTGAGGAAGTTGTAAATCCCTCTCTGAATCCAGCCCTCAAATCATATTTTATTATATTTGAGATTTTTTTTTGTTGAAATTTAAAAACATAGTTGATTTTATCAAGAAAGATGACACTAGATTGGATCTGTGCTCAGGGCCCATGAACCGACGGGATAAAACAAACATGGGGATGTGGTCAAAGGTGGTCTTGCAGAGTTCTCTTCCATAGGTTAGGGGATGAATCGCCTTGGTCGACAAACAGACAGTACATGCATTGAGACTGGACCCTTGAGCCACGTATTGAAAATTCAAGCCGCTCCAAATTAAAGCACTTCGACTGCAGGAGGCATCTCTAAATCTTGTATAAATAGGAGTTTGTCCCACCCAACGAGTAATAAATATGCATAACATTGTATTAATAACGTTTTAATCAAATTCTCAATCTTATAATGATATCAACTTTTATTGGAATAAAATTTGAAGCAACCCCTTAAACTATGAGATTGTTTATTTTGAATAGTATGAATTTCCTATAGATGGGCCTTAGTATGGATCTCCACTCCATTAACACAAGATTTCTCTGAGTAAAAGCCCTAGGAGATCTGAGTTCTGTTTTAGCGGGCGACATGACCATTAAGAATCTTTAAGAACTTCGTTTCCAAGATTTGGATGGATTTGAGATTTTTTTTAATAAAGAAAAAGACCTCTGGTGACATCTATCATGACAAAACGTCAAAGCGTTTGCCTACTTTGACTTGCTAAAAAATTAGCATGACTTAACCTTCTTTTGTAATTTTCTTCTGGCAAAGGTCAGAAGATTTTTCACCTACGAGCAACCTACCACACATATGGTCCACTTGTGGGGGCTGATTTGGATGCATTCAGTTACCGAAAGCATAATATATGTTGGAATAATCGGTTGTTCAGTTGGTGACCCGCGTCTCACCCGCTTCACCAGGGATCAATCTCTAATCTCCCGCAACTCACACATGCAGGGTTCCTACACGTGTGAGTTCCTGCATTTGTGAGTTGGGGGAGGCTAGAGATTGATGTGTGAGTTTTCCTCCTTACATGTGTGAGTTTTATCTGCATGTGTGTGGGTTCTTTTTTCCCACGTGTGTTAGTATGCTCCCCCTTAGTTGGGCTACCAAGAAGAAAAGAAATCGTGAAAGAGGGATCACGTGGAAGATCATCCATATCAAATTATCCTGCCACTTTTATTTAAAAAACTTGAATTTCAATCGTCTTTTAGCGGTAGATCTTTTGTAAGATCCAATGCAATAGAGGTTGAAAACTCAATTAGCATAAAATTGAACAAGGTACCTAATCACAGGGGATAAGACTTAAAGAGTGTTAAAAGGAGTTGCGTTAATATACGTGGCCCCTAGTGGAACCCATGGAGCTTGACTATACTTGCAGTCCGCTAACAGAGGAAAACTCTACAATGACAGCCACCAAATTCTACAATGACAGCCACCCTTTCATTGACATTTATTGTTACGGAAAAATTCCAAATGGGGCCTAAGTTTGCCCCTTGTTTTCAAAAAAGGACAAAAAAAAGTTAAATTCATCCCAAGGTTTAAGTTTTTGAGATTCTTTCAATCAAGGACATCAGGCCAAATTGGCTTGCCTAGTTTCTCTCCCTTCTAGAAAACCCTCAAAACTACTCTTAATGAGATGGAATGGAAAAACCAAAAAAAAAAAAAAAAAAAAAACAAACAAACCAAAGCCCCATTGGCTTCCTCCTCCTCTCTTCTTCCTCCATTGAGTCAGAGAGTTAAATGGCTTTCACCAAATTTAAATGAGTACTGATATACCTTGGCTCAGTGACCTTGTGAGTCAAGTTGAATTTTCAATTTCTAAGCCCCCCTTTTTTTTTTTTGACATCAAGAATCTTGGCCCTTAAATAAGTTAGTATCAAGATTCATCCGGGACCTCAAAAGCTGTTGGCCGGCATCCATCACTCACCATCCACAGTTCATCAAAATATCTCTTTATGTAGTTTCAAAAAAATTTAAAAACCATGTCGAACCTTTTTAGTTCTAACCACTTCGATCGGTACTACCTGTCCCAAATCAAACATCAACCCACCAACAGCTGTGCCGATCTGAGAACATTTGAGCTAACTTCTCTTTATATGGAATCCCTACCAAGGTCCCCATCTCAACCTAATAACAAGAAAGGAGTAATGCTGCTTGGACAAACTTTTTGGACAAAATTTTGGGCAAACCCTATGGTATGGCTTGAATATCCCCTATGATATTCAAGCCATACCATAGGGTTTGTCCAAGATTCTGTCCAAAAAGTTTGTCCACGTATACTTTTTGAACAAGAAAGTGGGGGGAGACTAGAAATTGATGTATTATGTTTGGATCGGGCTCAGACTCCCAGCTGATAGAATTTCAGAAGATTTGATATTTTACAAAGGATAGAGTTTATATAGTCGTGAACTCTAGCGATTGCTTTATATAAAGGAGAAGGAGATGGGAACCCTTGTTTGATTATCCAGTAGATCTTAGAGCATTCGCATTGAGTTTGCAAGATCTATCTTACACTGGAACGCACAAAAATATTTAGTGAGTTCAGTTTTAACACGCATCTGAGATCAGCATCTTCTTTCACTATTTTGATCAATTCTTTAAGATTTCCCCTTATTCATTTTTGTCTGCAAATCTTTATGCATCTTGTAATTAATATTTTAATATTCATTTTCTTCCCCATGTCATTGTTGTCTTAGTCATTTGTGATTACGGGTCATTGTTGTCTCAGTCATTTGTGATTACGGGTCATTGTTGTCTCAGTCATTTGTGAGTTATCGGCGTTGCAATAAAAAGAAAGAAGAAAAAGGGCCCCATTCGATTGAAAATGTGGTTTATTGACCACATTTTCAAGTTGGCAAGGGCAAAGTGTAAACAAAACTTTAACTTTCTATAACAATAAAATAAAAAATAAAAAAAGTGGTAAACACAAGTACATGCAAATTTATTTGTGAGAACGGCATCTTCCTTGCATGTGTGAGTTTCTAAAACCTTGCATATGCAATTCTCTAAAAAGAGCCCAATCCCATACCTAGGGTACCCAAAAAAACCAAGAAAAAACCGTACTCCTAAACAATTGACGCTATAAAAATTTCACACATAATTCCTTGAAGCAAAAGATTGTAACCATCTAAGTAGAGGAGGAATGCCTTTGAAGGCTTCAAAGTTGTCGAAATCTTATGCTTAGATATAATTGGGTGGATGCTAATTTTGCTTGATCGATCTAAGGGCATATCAAACTTGGAATGTCAGTCATATTTGATTGAGTTCTATTTGACTATTGCTAAAGTTAGTGAGAAATTAGATGGATGAAAGCCACGGAAAGAGATCATTCATTCATATGGACAGCAAATTGTCTACTCCTTACTTCCTATTAGTCAAGCTCGTCAGTGCCATCATATCCTTGGTAGTTTATGCAATGTGTGTCATGATATCCACTATGAATACTAAACCCCCAAAAGAAGTGGGGGTCACACCGACTAGACCCCAGAGATTTGGATTTGGGTAAACCCTTTTTAGCTTTGAGTTAGGGACTGGATTGGTAGTTCTAATCAGATCGGTAAATCGGTTGAATTTGAACCGGCTCTATTATTGTTTTGACCCACCAACCCAACCGAGAGCCAACAAACCTGTCTAATTGCATTATAATTCACCATCCAATTAACCCTAACCTGACTTGTTAATTAAGGGTTTGGGTTGTTCTTTGCATCATTCGAGTTGGATCAGGTACGCATTTTCAACATAATTAACAAATGGATCGTGTTCGAGTTAAGCCCATACATGTAAACATGTCCAATCCAACCAAATTAGGCATGACCCTTTCCACCTTAAATCTAAGCATCAATTTAACTCCGTATTAATGCCTTTCCATTTGTAAGGAAGATCCACTTATAATGACCCATTTTTAACTTAGACCTGAGTTCGGATTATGAATTTAGGCTTGGGTAAAAGCATAGTCCGGTCATGTTTTTTGATACGAGTACATGTGTTCTTTATCTGCTACCCATGTAGGATTAAGTAGGAGTACAGGTTTTCTAACTTCTACTTAGGTTTTTTTCTGTTTTGGTAAACTGAATAGTTTTATTAAAACAGAGAGACAAAACACATATAAAAATAAGTACCCCAGTTGAGTACCAGTTTAAGCATGTTTTTAATTTGATAAAACGGTGGCTGTTGAAGGTTGATTTGACTCCATGACCAATTAAATTTGCTAGTGGTTGCATTTGGGCTAGTGAATGTGTAGAAATACGGCAAGGCCTATTTGAATTCGTTACACCCATTAAAAATGTGCAGCATATACTTGTATTTATCATATGAACCTTATCATGCATGATTACCTAGACAAGCAGAACTTCGAGGGATGGTTCAGTTGGCCTGAGACTACGGTTTACACTCGAAGGTTGTAGGTTCGAAACTGCACTACCACCCTGAGGCCAGGAGGGAATTTTACTCATCTTTCACTCCAAGGCTCGTAGGGATTATTCTGGCCCAAGGGGTTGAGAACCTGCGTTATAAAAAAAAACTTAGACAAGTAGATTTCACCCATTTTATACAAAAATAAAATAAAATAGAAACGTTAGGGTGCTGAATCTGCTTTAGAAACCACTGAACAAAGGAAGAACGGTCTCATAAAGCTGAATTTGTTTTAGTTGCAATTCTCACCTGACACCCCTTAAAACACTACCTCTTCCTGCGTGTGCGGGCTCCTTTTCTATTTGTATGGGCTTTTTCCCGTGTATGTAGGCTCCTTTTCCACTTGAGTGGGCTGTCCTCTCATGTGTACGTAGGCCCCCTCTTGGGTCCATGAGTATTACCTTAGAAGGAAGAAAAGGCCCTTGTTTGTTTTTTTTTTTTATCTCTTTTTTAATGGTTAAAGGAGAAGAGAATACAAAGGGCAAAATCAAAAGAAAATAGAACGGATAATCGGATACAACAACGAAAGGTTCGTTTATTTGCACCCATTTATTCAAGTAAATGTGATATACTTATGAAGTTTCAAGTAAACAAAAAAACTATGTACAAGTAATTGTTAAATGTTTTTTTTCCCCTCATATGCCGAATGCTGTTAAACTGATGAGATCAGCTAAGACTAATTGTATTCAAATGCTAACTTGACTTTTATTTAGATGACATAACACGATAATTTAAATAAATAATTGAGTGGGCTGTCCCCTCATGTATGCGCAGCCCCCTTTTGGGTCCATGAGTATTACCTTAGAAGGAAGAAAAGACTCTTTTTTTTTTTTTTTTTTTCGTTTTTAATGGTTAAAGGAGAAGAGAATACAAAGAGCAAAATCAAAAGAAAACAGAACGGATAGTCAGATACAACAATGAAAGGATCGTTTATTTGCACCCATTTATTCAGGTAATTGTGAAATACTTATGAAGTTTCAAGTAAACAGACAAAATATGTACAAGTAATTGTTAAATGTCTTTTTTCCCCTCATATGCCGAATGCTGTTAAACTGATGAGATCAGCCAAGACTAATTATAACACGAGAATTTAAACAAGTGATTGAATTTAATAACCTTTTTCAAGCTCATTTTTTCTTAAATCCAAACTATTTTCTTGTTCAAATCATATAATTGAGCGGAAGATTTTATGTGCATACCCTTTTCCTACAATCAGTGCAATATCTGCTCTTCCTCATCAAGGAAAATATGGGAGAAGCAACTTTTTTTATCTTGCTAACAAAGAAATGATTAAGGATGGGAGGGTTTACACAAACGTGTCCTACATGTCATCTAGATGGGAGTTCTGGCTTAAAATTACAAAAAAAAAAAATGATTGTGGATTAAATATCCACCTAAAATCAGTTTCAGGTGGCACTTCCACTGTTAAATTTAGGTAATAATTATTAGTTGTTATTATTATTATTTTTTTTGGCATCCCCGCTTCAGGTGTGCCTGTCCCCACAGGTAAAAACCGGCGCCTCTTATCACTAGGGTAAGAGGCTATTCTTTATTAGTTGTTACCTTACTTTTATTTTGAACTCCACTTTTGAAGTCTTGAACCTTAAGATTCCTATTTTCGATGGTAGTTCACTCCAAACATTTTTATTTTGTGTGGACTTGTTAGGGGCTCTTAGCGTGCATGAAATTAAATTTATAGGAGTTTATCAAAAGAATTCCCAGGAGTTATAAAGATGAGAGTGAAGGATATCTCATATCATGTGGAGATGTAGTCATACAAATGGGATCTTTTACTTTCCTAAGGTGATGGTGGCCCGTTCGTTTTACATCTCCTTTTAATTTATTTTTTGTTGTAGTGAGGAAACCAACGCACTCATAATTTATTGGTGTTAGCATCACGGCAAGGCCAAAGGTTGAACCAGAAAAAATACATCTCAGCAAGGCTAGGCCAGCACTATATTCATACATGACAACAATGCCCGGCACGAATCGATGATAGGTCCCACCACCTTGACCTTTATGTGGGTCCGAAGCAAGTGCAAGATCAATATTGCTATTGAGTCGTCCCACCACCTTGACGCATTGCAGTTTTGAACAGCTGGGGCAGCTCTATTTTGATACCTGACGACAATGCCTTCACGAATCGATAATGGCCCCTCCTCCTTTTATTTAGGACTTGTGACGCATCATTCTCTTATCGTTTTTAATTTTGTGCTCAATTCAAATTGTGTTAAGATCGGATTGTGCCAATACTATACTCTACAGAATTTGTTTGGCATCATTATATTAAATTACTTACCTTTAAAAATTATAGAGTGGGGCTACCTTTTTCAATTATAACTCACCTTTAAGAATTATAGAGTGGGGCTACCTTTTTATGATTATGGATACGAAACTCACTTTTAGAAATTACAACATGGTGCCCACGTTTAGAAATTAGAACATGAGACCTTATAATGTGGTCCCACCATTATCGGAATTATAAATGGGCCCACTTTTTGTAATTGTGACCATGTGACTCATATTTATGATTTATAAAGTGGGGCCACCTTTCTTTGAGATTATGAGCATGGGGCCTCCTTGTAGGATAAGTGAGAAGATTTGGAGTCTTTAAATGATATTCTTTAAAAGGCAAGGGATGTGTAGAAAATAATTTAAAAATAAAAAAGTTTTTTGCTCTAACTTTCTCATGCAGCAAGTTAAGATTTTGGAATTTCCTCTAGCAAGAACAAAATTCAGAATAATGATTTACACTTACCAAATATGTTTGCTAACTTTCTATCTATGGCTGGAGAAGTGAACAAAATTCAGAATAATGATTTACACTTACCAAACATGTTTTCTAACTTTCTATCTATGGCTGGAGCATAAATAAGAAGAACGTTGCCCCCGAAAAAATTCCAATTTACACCCACTAAGAAAGGAAATGATTAAGAGAGTCCTGACCTATTTTTGGAGAGAAACACAGGGAGAGTATTAAGAGAGATTTAAGGGACAAAAATAATTTAAATTAGAGTTTCTAAATCAATTTAAATTTTCAAAATGATAGAAAGATTTTAGGAATTTTTGACCTATGACCAGAATAGTTGGTAATAGAGTCATTTCCATTGTTGTAGAGGTACCCATCCAAGCGGCCCAAACCATCACAATACTAATAGTGTATGTCCTATAGTGTTCATTGGGCCCACCTACGATCTACTATCAATCTTACCTTCGTTATTACTCTCCTCCAATCATAGTTGGAAAACTTTTCCAGAAGACTCTTGACACTCCTGAGTCATCTTATTTTGTCAAAGGATCGAGTCAAAAATAAGGGAAACTTGGCCGAGTCATCGTATTTTTATAAGTTGTTTGCATTCGAAACCATTTAATAGAGATATCTAATTTTAAATAAATAATATTTATTTATAAGTAATTATGCATGAGGTTTGGAATTAGTAATTTAAAAATTATAATTGGAATGTAACTTGAAACTTATATTTTATCTTTTATATTCAATATTTGGACTAAGAAATTATGTAATATATAATATTTCTTCTTTCGTTTTCTTTATTGTTGTACTTTTCTAGCATATATAGATTTATTAATTTGAATTGATTATCATGAATGCATGTATATAATTATATTTTTATATTTTATAAGCAATAGATTTATTTTTAAATATATTAAAAATCATTTTAGAAAAATATGACTCTTCTGAGTCTCCGCGTTGACTCTATCCGGCTAATTTCTTTTTGCATTGGAAGAGTCAAGTCCGAGTCACGAGTCTTCCAACCTTGCCGTCAATTGATAAGGTTTGTAATATTATACGTGCTATCTCCGAGTTTTCTAAGCTGTTGCCATGTTCTCTAGCCCTTTTTTTTAACATTAGGGGCGACTTAACTCCATCCAAGTAATTAGCCTTAGAGACATTGCTATTGATTTTGCAAAAATCGATGAAACCCTGTTAGCAACATATTTGTAAGAGAAGAAAAAAGTAACAAGAAAGTAACTCAGAAAGCTTTATTGGAAAGAAAAGAGAAAATCAAAATTATTGAAAATCAAATCAGAGATGAAAAGGTTAAAGCACTTAAGAATCTTTGACAACGTTTAAGAAGATTGCCTAAATGGGATACATTTAATATTCTTAAGAAGATTCCCTAAATGGGCCTGGTTGGATACATGTAGAATATAATATTTTTAGATTTAAATAGTAGCAGAATCAAATGTTGTAGAATATAATAGTGCAATGTTATAATATTGCAACATTGTCATTATTTGCCATTTTTTCAAGAATGCAACAGATTTTAAACTGAGCTATTTGGCAGTTATTGAAGATTATAATATATGCTAAAACAAAGGCATCACAAATTTTAGAGTCGTTATTTTTTGTATATGAGGATTTTTCATCTCCTAATTTTTTTTTCAAGTAGTACCTAATCAATTGGAGAGAATTTGGTCCATCATCAATTGGGACAGTGATTTAGGGTGGTTTAGATTCAGAGATGGTCCACAATGATGGATTATTGGGTTGACCTAACTCAATTAAATGACAATATTAATCACAAAAATGAGAAATTATAATAATAATAACCTAAGGAGTTTATAATATAGTGTAGGGTTTGAACTCTGAAGGCTTTCCTTTTCACCCTCTCTTGTTAAAATATTAAATTAATTCAAATGCCATGCTATTTTGTCAAATGTGTTGTTTTTTAATAAGTCATTTGTTAAATGGGTCCTTTGAAGAAGTCACTCTATGTTGATGAAGCATGTCCTTCGGGTCTAATCATTCCAAAGAGCTATTGAGGAGGGTACATACTTCATAGTATCTGATATTATAGCTACTAAAGAAGGTGTACTCGTAAGTCATCATGATCTAGCCCTTGATGAAACAACCGATGTTGCAGACCATGTAGGGGTGGGATGGTTTGGCTTGGGACAAAAGGTAGGATCGATTGCTTTCATTTAAGTTTCGGCCAGCTGTTGAAAAAATGATCCGTGATTGTTTCGCAAATATTATTGTTACTATTCATATTTTGACATTCATTTCGCAAAATCAAAAGCGGAAATGGGCAATAACATCCGGTGGGACTAGGAAGGCAGAAACATCACTATAGCGCAATCCCAAATGACCCCTTTATCTATGACGAATTTGAATAGTTCTGTAAAGAGAAAATAAAAATATTAAAGGCCCGTTTGGATGTCTACCGAATAAAATATTTATAGATTTAAATATTGTAAGAATAAAATAGTATAAAATACAATAATACAATATTATAATAGTATAATATTTTTACTGTTTGGTAATTTTTTAAGAATATTAAAGATTTCAAATTGAGCAGTTTGGAAGGTGTTATCATTAAAGTAAATTACATTATAAGAAAAAAATTTATTAAATATTTTAATTTATATATAATTTACCGCGTCTAGATAAAAAAGTAATGCAGTAAAGTAAAGTTTAACTTTCATATTTTTACTATAAGTTACTTTTTTTTATCACGGAAAACCATGGTAAAGTATAGTAAAGTAAAGTCAATAAAAAAATAACTACTTTATAACTCTCTCTCCCAGTTTGCTTTACCACATACTTCATCTAACTTTACTTTACTTCACCTTTTACCATGATATGACATCAATTAATCTTTATTTTACTTTACTACACCTGTAAACAAGTTATTTTTTTTTTACCATATAAAACTAAGATAAAATGTGATAAAGTAAAGTAAAGAAAAGAAACTACTTTACCAGTCATTCCCACTTTACTTCACCATGCACTTTATCTCACATTTACTTTACCAGACCTTTACCATCCTGTGAGATTTACTTTTACTTTACTTTACCATATGTGTAAACATAAACATTATGATGCATTTGGTGAACTAAAGTCTTTACTTTACTCTATCACTTTGTAATAGTCATTTTAGAAGATTCTTATCTTGTAGAAAGTTTTCTACATGGGGGAGCTGTAGAAGAAAATATTGAGCTTTTTGAAAGAAAAGAATCTTTTTTTCAAATTTTTCTTGAGTTACCAAACGCACAAGATTTTCTTCTTTAAAAAATAAAATATTATATTCTATAAAATATTATTTTCTTATGTTTTCTTGTACATCTAAATAGGCCCTTAGGAAAGAAATTTGGAGGCAATAATTAAAATAGAGAGATTTAGAAAAGAGATTTGAAGAGATGCAGTGGTTCACGTCAAAGCTAGTAAGTGGGCCCTCTAGAGTTCCACTCCTTTCCTATTTGTATAATATACATTCATTTCCTGTTTCGTGTTTTGTTCTTTGAAACGAATAAAATTAAGAGCTTTTTACAAAAGGATCCCTATATGTTTATAAAACCTCAAAAAAAAAAAAAAAAGGAACCTATAATTTGTATTTTTACTAAGAACCCTTTGACTAACGGTAGAAGTATAAAAAATGTAACGGCTTCCCTTCTCAGTTCTCACTCTCTTGTTTCTAGTTTCTGACCAATTTACCCTCTCGGTAAAAATTGAATGAGCTAGTCCTTGAGTTAAAAAATAATGGACGATTTTGCCCATATATATATTCAAAGAAAAATTGAAGACACCTACTTAAGGAATAGAATGGGCAGATCGGACTATGGTCAGTTATGGGCCCCACTTTGCAGAAGGGGTTTAGATTGTGGGTGGGCCCATTGAAAAAATTTGAGAAAATTGCATGCATCTGCCAAATTAAATTGAACATTGTGGATTATCAAGCATGGTGATATGATGGGCCTCACAATGGACGTGATATTTTTCTAATATGGGGCCCACTTTGCTGGAGGGATTAGGTGGGCCCATTGAAAAAGCAGGAGAAAACTGCAGACATGTGCCAAAATTTAACATTCGTAGATGATTAAGCATGGTGATATGATGGGCTCAACATCAACAAACGTGATAGTTTTCAACTATGGTGCCAACTTTTGTTGGGGAGACTTATGGTACGTTTTTGTAGAGGCAATTTTTATGGAAAGATGAAATTGCCACATCTGCAAATTCTATGATTTTAAAATTTTTTAGAAAAGGTTTTCTGAGGAAGTTAGAAATTCATGTTTGGTGTAAAAAGTTTTTCCTCGATAAATTTGTGCTAATGTTGTTTGATTTAACTGCGGATTTATTTAATAGAAACCACTTTTATAGTGAAACTATTGAGTGAGTGGGTTGGTATGTGCTTGGGGTGGGTGGGGTTGGGAGGGGAGGGAGAAGAAAGAGGGTGGCAATGTGGAGTGGGGGTGGGAATGAGGAAATGAGGGGTCAGTTTTTCTTGAAAATGGACTTCCAATACTCCCCCATAGGAAGTCCATTTCCATGCGTAGGAAGGAAAAAACTGACATAGCAAAAAAACAGTTTCATAGAAAACTACCACACCAAACACATGAAAAATGAGTTTTCTGTTGAAAACTACATCCTTTTTTGTGGAAATGAGCTATACAAACGTGCCCTTAAATTGTAGGTGGGCCCCATTAAAAAAGCTGTAGAAGATTGCATGGTGTGCCAAAACTGCACATTAGTGGATGGCTAAGCATGGTCGAATGATAGGCCTCACCATCAATGTGTTGCACCGAAACCCAAACACATATGATCACTATTAAAGTGGAAGAGTCCTGCTACATGGACAAACTTTTTGGCCAAAATTTTAGACAAACCCCTAGATATCCCTTGAATATCACGAGGAAGAGTCCTGCTACATGGACAAACATTTTGGCTATAATTTTGGACAAACCCCTAGATATCACCTTGAATATCACTAATATTCAAGGGGATATCTAGGGGTTTGTCCAAAATTATGGCCAAAATGTTGGTCCATGTAGAATTTTTGAAAGAGGAATACCTGCATGGGGCATCAGACACGGTTGGTTTGATAATTAAATCATCACCAATGATGCAATAGAGGGTTTTATGATGCAGAGACCTGGACCCACCACTTTCAGTGAAGTGCCCTGATTCAAATGTGTTTCTCTTATGACCATTAAAAAAGTAGTCAAACATCATTTTCAGAAATTTTTTCATCGGTACGCATCATTCCTCTCTAAATATTTCTTAGTGGTCCTATAGTTGGAAAAATATCAGATTTAGTATGTAAATAGCAGGCTGGGCGCGGGCTAACTACAACCCAAAAATCCATCCAACCCTTTTATTATCTGCAGTTCATCTCGTCATTTTTGGGTTGGACCTATATAGCGTAAAATTGTCCTTTTGCTATATAGGGTAACTCCTGAGATTTCTCAAGGGTAAATTGGTAAAGACAAGAAAATGGAGGGTGGGATTGAAGAAAAAGTCTATTTGTCCTGAACATTTGGGACCGGTCCATGGATGATATTTGCCCTGAACATTGGGACCGGTCCATGGATCGGTCCCATGTTCAGGACAAGTAGCATCTCTCGGGATTGAAAGCCGTGTATTTTTTTTGCATGGTTTGAAAGTTAGTCAACGGGGGTTTTTAGTAAAAATATAAAATACAGAGGCTGTTTTGTGGTTTTAAGAAAATACAGGGACCTTTTTGTAAAAACCTCTAAAATTAAAGATTCCGTAGAGGTGACAAATATTAGCCGAAAGGTGTTTCGGAAAGCCAAAAATAGCCACTTAAAACAGGACAAAAAACGAAGAAAACTTCCAAATACGAGATCCCGATTCATCTTACGTACACATTGCCAATAGATGAGAAACAGTGACGACTGCACACCTCTAAAAATCTCACTTGCTAATACACGGCGTATTGTAGAGATTCACAACCACTCAAACTCTTAATAACTCTCTGCGACGAGCTCGATAGGAAAAAAAATCTCTCTCTCTCTCTCTCTCTCTCTCTCTCTAAAAATAAGAGGCCCGCAACGATTGCAGAGCAATTCCTCATCTGGGTTTTATCTGACAATCCACAAAGAATCTCAGCAGAGATGGATGCAGCAAGCAGAAAGATCGCACCTGCATCAGCAAGGAATCACACCAGGAAGTCCAAACAGAGTAGCATCTTCTATTTTCCTTCTGGTGGATTTCTCTTTTCCTTGTCTTGCATTGCATTTCTTTGCCAGGAAGTACTTACATTTGTCCAAGATCACATCTTTTCTCTATCTTGCTATGTTCTGATTTGTGAGAATATCACATCTTTTCTCTATCTTGCTATGTTCTGATTTGTGAGAATTTCTTATCCATTGATATCATCCCTCCTTTCTGTCTGCTTGAATTTCACTGTTTTATAAGTGTGGATTTTATTTTTATTTTTTCAAAAAAAAAGTGGGATTTTCAGCTAGATTTAACTCCTTGAGGAAATGGTGTTTCTTGTATCTGATATTGTATTGGGTCTTTGTTGTTATTAAAAATGCAGCAGTATCTCTTCATTCTTTTGCCCTCTGTTTCTTGTTCTTTTCTTTTATGCCTCTTCTGTTGATTTGTTTGGTTTTTGTTGAAAAAAAAAAAAGAATGAGTGAGTTTGATGGGAGAATAGTGTATATGGCATATGCCCTTATTTTGTGAGAGGTTTTGATGTATGATAAACATTTCCAGGGATGCTTAGAAAATTTTTGGTGGTTATCCTGATGGGATCAATGGCATGGGCTTATCAGGCCATTCAACCTCCACCTCCTAATATTTGTGGATCTCCCAATGGTCCACCCATTACATCACCAAGGATTAAACTTAGAGATGGAAGGCATCTGGCCTATAAAGAACATGGCGTCCCAAAAGATAAGGCCAAGTATAAGATTGTCTATGTTCATGGCTTTGATTCTTGCAGACATGATGCATTGCCACTCTCTCAGGTACCTCTCACTCTCACACACATTTATTGGTGTAAATGGTGGTATAGTTGGTTGATTGTATGATATGAATTTCAGAAAGTAGCAGAAGAGCTGGGAGTCTATTTTGTGTCTTTTGATAGAGCTGGTTATGGAGAAAGTGATCCAAACCCAAAAAGGACAGTGAAAAGCACACCTTTAGATATTGAAGAGCTCGCAGATCAATTAGAACTTGGATCCAAGTTCTATGTAATAGGGTTTTCAATGGGAGGGCAGATCGTTTGGAGCTGCCTCAAATACATTCCTCACCGGTATGATTTAGTTGATTTTCTTCTCTTCTTGATCCATATATTGAGTTCTATATCATCTACTTCTCACATGGCTCATCCGTATGATGATCCAATCTATAATACCTGGATACTTCAAAGTTGAAACAAGAAGGTTTATCTGTATTGTATTGTTTCTAAGTTCTAATACTTCTTTTTGTTTGTAAAGTCGATGTCACTTCTGTATCTCTCCATCATCTATTCTGTTTCAACCTTCAAACTTCCAATAACCAAAGAACCACTAATTGGATGATGCTTGTGATACATTAATTATTAAATGTGGCAGATATTTTTAGGTGTTCTCTGGTGTTAAGACTGTAAGCCCATTAAAAGGTTGTTGACAAGGAAAACAAGACGTTTTTTTGAAGAAAATCTAATGTTGCTAGACTTTCTTTTTTTTTTTTTTGGTTTGTTTGTTTTACAAAAAATATAGATGTGAGGTGCCTTTTTTTGAAATGTAATTTCAATGCCCCTCTTAATTGGGTGTAGAACTCAAAAGTGACCATTCAACCTTTCAAAGAAGCATTTGTGGTTGTGAGAACTTTGACATTTATATGGTTAGATGCAAACACCTTTTAGTAGCCAATTGTGTGCCACCATTAAATGTTGGTGTCTGGATCCTCTGATTCTGGGCATCAGAGAAATCCTATGGCTAGACCTAACATTCCTTCGGTGGGTCCAAAATAAATCAATCCATCAGCGTTCTGAGCTGAGCTTGCCCCTGCATGTTGGCTCTGGGATAGAATTCTGTCCATAGGAATTTGGCCCACCATCAGAATCGCGTGTAAAACACGTGAAACTGTTGAGGTCTAGATTTCACAGGTTATGTGACCACCAACACATAGGCCTAGCCATAGGATTTCTCTGTTTCTTGGCATCAGAGGATTGTAGTCAAGATGTTGGGATAGTACCATGTTTATCTTGGAGTTCAAAGCATTATGAACCCATGCGGCTTGCCATGATTTTGAAAATGCATCCATATAGCCAAGGTTAATCAATCGGCAGAACAATCACTTCAATCTTTCCCACAAGTCTCAGTTCGTAGTATAAAATATTATAGTTTGTTGTTTTGATCTAATTACACCCTTTAGTTCTTCCTTTTCTGTAATCTGAACAACCATTACCAAATGCTCCTCTCATGAACAAGCAATTCACACCACCGTGACCTTTCCAAGGGATATAAAGGACACAAGCATGCCACATAAGAAGACAGGGAGAATTCGATATAAGGACACTTTTTATTTCAGAATAGGTTAATTTCTGCTAAACGAAACATCTTCTTTTTCAAATCATGAAGTTGTGTTTCTGTAAATCAAAAGGAAAATAAGCAGACAAATTGACTCCGACTTGTCTAAACTAATTTCGTGGCCAGATTTGAGCCAATAAAGTTATCAATCAAGTTGAATTAACCAACCTTTTTCTTTTTGGAGTCACCACATAATTGATTCAGGCAAATCGAAACCAGCTGTCCTCAAAGAACTCAATTCCTGGACCAGTGCTATTGGAGGCAGTGGGCCCAGTTGGATTGGCATAACCAATTCACTGACTGAAGCTTGCCCAAGCCCACCCCATTTAGCTATCAGGCCTAATAGGTAGGCCCGGATGCAGCCCATGGGCCTGATAGTGAGGCCTGGACTCAACACTTTAGTAATGGAGGCCTGTTAGCGTTAAACATGTGGGAGTAGGATGTTCGTGAATCGGGCCTTTAGAGTTTAGTCAGAGATTGGCCGTGGGCCAGCCTGTTCAGTTATTGTGCAGGGAAATATGCCCCTCACAATTTCCCACCAAGGGGCCTACAGACTCGGGCAAACCCAACACGAACTGGACTGGACTTTACCCTGCCTGGCCTACTTGCAATCCTGTTTAGTTGTGCTGTTGGTGAGTTCTCTACTTAGGTTTCAAAATACAGTTCACACTTAATATTGTAACCCTGTTCTATTCCTTGTTCCAGTTTAATTTCCATCATCTCATGTTGGAAACATGTGACACTGCAGGCTAGCTGGTGCGATGTTAGTTGCTCCTGTTGTCAACTACTGGTGGCCAAGTCTTCCTACCAATTTATCTATAAAAGCTTATAAACAGCAACTTGTTCAGGACCAGTGGGCTGTAGGAGTTGCTCACTACATTCCCTGGCTGACATACTGGTGGAACAGCCAAAAATGGTTTCCATCTTCCAGCGTTATTGATCACAACCCTGATATTCTTTCTCCTCCAGATAAAAAGATCTTCTCCAAGTTTGAAGCAAGAGGACACTATGAGGTAATTTTGTATGGTCCAAGACTAGTTGATACCTTTATGTTAGACAGGAAATCCTGTTGTAGAAACTGTTTTTTATTGATACGGAAAAAGGCATAACATTTATAGAGCTTATCTGTATAGGCAAACACCTTTAGTGCCTGTTGAATCTGAAGACCACAGCAAAACCACGAGAAAAACAACTTCCTTGGCATTTTTCGTGGCAAGTGTTTTACTAAATATATATTGGAGGAGATTCAATGCCAACAAGATCATGAGGGCATCAAAACCATTTACTTAGATGACAGATGAGATCCGAAACATTCGTACATCTAGTCCAACCATGAATGGACCAACAACAAAAATAAAATTAATCATACAATACCAATCTTTTAGCTGTCAGTCTACAGATTGTCACTAAATGAAACATTGATGGTTCATGTCAACGAGAGACTCTTCAATTAGATGGGATGGTCAGGATGATCCAACATGGGCAATATTTTGTTAGTGGTCAACGTAACAACCCCCATCATCATATGCATGTATCAAGAGTATGGAGTACAAAGTGAAGAAACATTTTTTTTTTCATCTGTCAGCAGATCTCATCCCAATATATACAAGACCCTATAGCACAGTTGGAAGATGCTTTTTGTCGCAACCACAAGTCATATTACAAATAAGTAAACTGAATACTTTAAGATGTGTTTTAGATTATTAAACAGGTTTGTCATCTTAGATCACTGTCACACTGTTATGTAAAATCATGATACATTTCTGCCTATAGAAGTTCAATTCAGCATGTATGAAGAAGATGAGTGGTAGGATAAAGTTGTTGGCTTCTTTAGATGTACATTTATGTATCAACTTGACTCAGTTCCAAATGTCACAGTCATCAGTCAAGTCTGCATATAGAAATGAAACTCTATGCAAAAGAAAAAATTAGGCTTGAGCCCCATGAAAATTTGCCTCAGCATTACAAAGCCATCATTGAGTCGACTGAGTTTTGACCAAGTCGTGGCAGAGCCTAGACAGTTTTGAGTTTATTACCCTGAAAATCTGGTTCAGTCGAATCGACTCAGCCTAGTTGTAGCTGTGTTCTTGTGTCTTTAATTAGTGGCTAATCTATGATGCCTGCATTCTAAAATAGGGGATGTTGATGCATCTGTGATTTACCTCCTAAGGCTGGCAATGGGATGCAACAATCCGTTGGGGATGTGATTGAACTATATTTTGGTGTTCAATTGAATCTGTACTTGATGGTCATTTTGCTTAGTCACCTTTGATTCTTCATTTTTAACTACTTAAGAGTCTTTCAATTCCTAGGAATTCAATTACACGACCTAAGTGTGGATTGTGGAAGTCATCCTAAACACACATGACACTATTTATTCAAGATTCAATTATCTATGACGTTGTCTTTGATTCATCATAATCATTGAAGCTTGATCCCATCAATGGGGCTGTGACATTGTCTTTGCTTGTGGTACCCAATTCCTTTTGCGCAGGCACAGATAAGGCAGCAAGGTGAGTTTGAGTCCCTCCACCGCGACATGCTGATTGGTTTTGGGAGCTGGGAATTCGACCCCTTGGATCTTGAGAACCCGTTTCCAAACAAAGAGGGCAGTGTTCACTTGTGGCATGGTGATCAGGACATGCTTGTCCCTGTTAGCCTGCAAGGATATATCTGCAGCAAGCTTCCTTGGATCCACTATCATGAGCTGCCTGGTGCTGGTCACATGTTCTTGCTTGCAGATGGAAAGGCCGATGCGATGGTCAAGAATTTTCTACTCGGTCAGCAGTAGGCCTTCTTCTACAAGCACATCATAATCAGTTAAATATTGCCCTATTAGTTCTACTTTGGCCCTTGATTTTGGTGGAGCCCATATGATGATGCTCTGGGTCATCACACATGGCTATGCTGGCATCAAGATGTAAGCATTATGAATAAGAACCATGTGCTCATGTTGTTTCTTTTAAAGTTTTTTTTTTTTAATCGGTAACTAAAACTTTCATTGAGAGAAGGAGAGAATACAAAAGGACAAACAACAATATGGCAAGAACAAAATAAAAAAAAAAAGAGTAAAGAAAATCAAACTAAAGGGTACAAGAGCATTGTACCCCACCAAACCTCAATTACATAATAAAACCTTTCCAAAGATAGCTTCTCTCCTCCTTTTGCTTGGCTAAAGCATCGGCTATACTGTTGGTTGTTCTAAGCTCGTGATGGAAGACAACAGTACTAGTAGTAGTGAAAGATAGAATTTCGTTAAAGAGAAATTGAAATCTCGAAAGAAAAGGCTTTCTATTAGACACCTAAGTAATTACATTAGATGAATCATTTTATAGTTTTAAATTGTATGATTTTAAAAATAAAGGCACTTACACTTTCAGATGGTTTCTATATTAGAACTCCTTTATTCTCTGATCTTTTATGTAAACGCCCCTTCATTTTGTTTGGTTCATTTACAATTTCTAACAGTAATTAGAGTGAGCCTCGCTCCTGTGCGGATGTCTCGACAGGAAACTGTGCGGACTCTCCTATGTGGCCCACCTGGGCCGCCAACAATCATGGTTGAGGTCGGAGATAGAAAGATCATGAGACCTAGCGGTGCAATCATGGTTGAGGTGGGGGATAGAAAGATTTAGATGAGACCTAGCGGTGTTGTCTAAAATTTCAAGTCTGTTTGATCGCTATAATCCCTTGATTGATTTATGACCCTCAAGTTTAATGATGATAGAACGCATCATTTTTCCTTTTCTTTTTTATATATATTTCAATTCACTGGTCCTTTCTATTTTGATTGGGTGAAGGGGTCTGACATTCAATGAGGAGTTAGATGGATTGTACGAGCCCCAGATGGGCCGGGCGCCATCTGGACAGGAGCACCAGGCACTTAATGAATGCAAAGTAAGCATAAATAAAAATGACAATAAATTTTGCAGGATTTCTGCTTTCATCCACTCTTATTCTGATCCTATTGTTGTTTCCTCTTTACTTTTTGGATTCAACTTTTCAACATATATTTTTTTCTACATTGGCAATTGGAGCTCACACGCCCCATGATCACTCGATTCTTCGTCAAAATGAGATGACTCGGGACACTTAAGTGTCAATCCAAGGGTTATCAAACCTTGGTAGCAATGGACATTAAGGAGGTTCTTACTTCTAAAGAAAACAGGACCTGCTGCAGCAATTACACACTTCTCATGTAATAGGTCTCCAAAACGCCATTGTGGGTTCACCCATAGTCCAAGATGAATTTCAATAAAATTGGTGTGGGCTGTCCACTGTAAGATTGAACGCATGATTGAAAACGTGACTTGACACTGATGTGGTATTAATCACATTTCAGCCACATGCTCAATCAAATGGTGGAACCCACTCCTATATATCTGAAATTTGATGATTCATTTATTGCACGAGGGATGATATTCATCTTGAACTAAAAATAGATGTCCTTATAGTGCATTAGATATCTTTCAACTTTACTTTAACAGGAGTTGGTTCTATTATAAAATTGAGCATATGATTAAAATATAATTAAACATGAGAATGTATTAATTATTGAGTATATGATTAAAATCGTGATTTTAAGATGGGCTATAGCTTTAATTTAAGATGCCGATGGTGATCTTTGATCAGTAAGGCCCATTAAAAAACACTCTCCTATGGTGGGCCCCACTTAAAATTCGTGCCACTCGCAAGCTCTCCATGTGGCTCTAGGCCATTGTTCACTCCAATTGGAGTTGCAAGTAACATGATGTTCATCATCACGTGAAAACACCTGAATTTCTAATTAATGATGTGCCTAATAAAAAATTAACTTGACGGTGACCCAACTCCAATTAAGGCTAGTTTTGATTCAGTGGCTAGTGCTCATGCATAGTGGGGCCTCATATTTGGCAGTTTGGACTCAAGAAGTTCACCGCCACAAAAAGGACACATTGCTTTGGATTACTCATCGAATTAGCATCAATTTCTTTGCATGTTTTTGGTCGATACCAAAACCTTTAGTTCCAGAAGAGGGAGGAACCGTGGTCTTAACCACGCGGCCAACCCCTTGGGAATGAATTCCTCATTTTGAATGATGAGATAGATACCGAAAAACCTAGCCCCATGAAATGTCACTTTTGACCTATAAATTTCAATTTCCAAAACGCTACTATCATCCACTCAAGCATTTAAAAAAATAAAAAAAAACAAATTGGTCCTACAAGAACTTAGTTCACTTTGAAAGATCAGCACAGCAACATTTTAAAACACATTTGTCCAACGTGACGATTTCAATGTAAATACATGAAAAGGGAACCGGATCCCTTGTTTGGTCTAAATTAGGGGGTCACACATGGGAGGAGATGTCAAATCTCATCTCCTCCAATAAATAAAAAAAATTCATCTCCCCCATGTGGTACCCCCGATTGGCCCAAACAGGAGATTCGTTTCCCACGAAAAGGTTTTACTGTGATAGTCAACACAACACTTTCAAAAGAGAAAGAAAGCTTTTTTTTTTTTTTTTTTCAACTTCATTTTCTACGCCTACAAAAACATTCTACGTTGAACTAAGCAAAGCCCAACGACTAATCTTAATTAAACATTAAGCCCCGTTCTTTTACTAGAATTCATAGAATTCATGTCTAGTGGTTGTATGGGAATTTCAAATGCTAGTATTTGAAATGCTGCCAAATTTTAGAATTCTAAATTCATTATATCATTCATGGCTTGAATTCTTGCTTGAGCTCTCGGAATGCCATCGTCCATTTCCCGAAATTCTTGTGCCAAGTGAGATTTTCAAATCCTCCTTGTTAAAGTAATTTTTCAAATACTGAGTTTTTTGGGATTTCAAATGCCTGAAATTTCAATTATCCAGAAATTCTGATAAAAAAATATAAAATTTCTGACAAGAATTCTGAATTCCTATGCAGCGTGAATTCCTGTCAGGAATTCTAACAAAAAAACGGGCCCAAATGGAAAGTGACGGGTACTTATCTGACCTCATATTCTCAGTCATGGCATATTTTTCACATATGGTTCTAAATGCACCCACCCCTTTTGCTGAAGGCACCCACCTCCCTTATGAACAGTGATCACCTCCCCTTATGAACAGTGAGCACTGTTCATGAGGGGAGGTGGGTGCCTTGAGCACTTCATGGGGGTGCATTTAGAGGGGGTGCATTTAGAATCACCCATTTTTCACACCTGTCTCTCTCATGTGTAAATTTGATCCATTTTATACTATTCCCTCATCTGGGTGTTGTTCCATTTGCAGAAATGGCTGGCACAAAGCAAAACACCAGGAAAGAAAAGCAGCACAGCTCCTCCCTCTCTCCCTCAGGTGAGTGTCTCTCTCTCTCTCTCTCTCTCCCTCCCTCCCTCTCTCCCTCAGGTGAGTGTCTCTCTCTCTCTCTCTCTTTTCTATGTATTGTATGTTTTTTGACTCCAGGTTCAAATCTCTATTGTGTAGCTTACTGCTTACAACATGTCTCTCTGTTTCCTCTGTTTTCACTTTTCTGGGATTTATTTTTATGAAGGAGTGATTTTGAAAGGAAGAGTGAAATGTGGTGTTTAATTTTTGTATTTTTTTTCATATTAATTTTATGGTCTTGAGCCTTTCTTTTTGTGAATGATCTATAAATTCCGCCTCCTTTACGTAGTTGTTAGAAAAAGAATTAGCTTGATAAGTTTGTCATTTACATTGTCTATCCCAAAATTTACCATAGTTTTTCTAGAGTTAATTAATACAACTCTTTAAGCTGGCCCCTAAATTGATAGGATAAGGCCATGATGATGATTGATGACTATCTACCTCGATTTTGGTTTAAGATTTGTTTTTAATAACTTGGTTATCTTGAGTAAACTTGTAAATACTCTCTCTCTGCAATCAGGACATGAATTTTATTTTGGTCCTCAAACCTCAAGGAAACCAAATTAAATGTTTCCTATAAGCTTTTACTCCCTTGTAATTTAATATTTCAGATCCAAACTTGAAACAATTCCAATATTATTGAAAAGGGATTTTCTTTGCTCTACACACCAATTTGGTCACTTTTAAGTTTATCCCAATTCATTTCTCCAAGAAAGATAAATTTGAAATCAACTTCTAGCTTTTTAGCCATCCAAGTTTCACTCCGTTCTCTTCTTCTCATTTTTGGAGATGATTTTGATGTAAGAGTTGACATTTTCAGGGATGCTTAAAAAAATACCAGCAGTTGTAATTGCTGTGTATTCTAGCTTGGGCTTATCAAGTCATTCAACCTCCACCTCCTAATATATGTGGATCTCCAAATGGCCCACCGATTACTGCACCTAGGATTGCACTCAAAGATGGTAGGCATCTGGCCTACAAAGAACATGGGGTCCCAAAAGATATGGCCAAGTATAAGATTATCTATGTCCATGGCTTTGATTCTTGCAGACATGACGCCTTGCCATTGTCTTTGGTACTCGGAATTCCTTGACAACTATCTTTTAACTCTTTTTTTTTTTATGGGCTAAATGATTTCTTTTGATACTCTCTCAATCGGTTGAATATATGGATGCATTTTTAGGAATTGGCTGAAGAATTGGGAGTCTATTTGGTGTCTTTTGATAGAGCTGGATATGGAGAGAGTGATCCGAATCCGACAAGGACGGTGAAAAGCACTGCTACTGATATAGAAGAACTTGCTGATCAGTTGGAGCTTGGTTCCAGATTCTTTGTGATTGGATTCTCTATGGGAGGACAGATTATTTGGACTTGCCTCAAATACATCCCTCATCGGTATGTTTGATCTTATTTCTGAGCATTCATTGATTCTCATTCTGTTTATTGTTGTTGCAAAAACTACAGAAAACACACTGGGTTTCTCTCTGGATGTTTATACGGTATGTAGTCATTATAGTCATCCTTGGTTGGTACAGAAGGAATATGCACTAACACATTCTACATAGAACACTGCCGTTGGTAATGCCAAAAATCATTAAATTGTACCAGAATTCATTAGATTCCAAAACACTCAGTTGCTATAAGTCCTAAAGTTTTTTTAGTGTTGAAAATGCGACTAATTTTCGAAGTTTTGGGTTGCAATATTTTTTTATTAAGGAATAAGTGATAGGATACTAAATATTCTGATTTATGTTATTAAACTTGTTATTAGAACCACATATTTGGTTATAAATTTGGGGACATGCCCTGTAGAATCAATGTTGCTGATGTGAGAAAGGTAATTTTTGTTCCACCCACAGAAGTTAACGTGTCCTCTGGGTTTTCTAGTTTCTAAAATTGTACTTCATTGGTGAATCAATCACCCTTGAATTGAGTCAACTTTGCCTAATCGCATGGAACACAGCCAAGTTGAACAAGACACAATCTAGAGCTCAAAATACCTAAAAGACCATAGAAAATGATATAAAATCTAAAAAAATATGATGTCCTAAGAATGTAAGATTTTAGACTCGCCATGTCTTAATTATTAGGAATGAATTTAAGTAGGCGTTTGTGCTTGTTTTCACTTAATCGCATAAGAAGTGCTTATGGTCTTTGGATTCTCATCTCTCCAAAAGCTTCTCAAAGCTTTTTGCAAAAGATAAAAGGAGGGAAAATGTGCTTAGGCCTTCTTTAATAGGATTGGATCAGGGTGACTTTGGGGGTGACTGGATTAGTAGGCCGATCTCTAAAACCATGGTACGGGAATCATAGCTGAGAGGTGCACCTAACCCATGAAAATTGCTTGCCTGAATGCAACATAAATAATTTGGGCTGAGCTAAGCATCATATATCCCCTCTTTATATTATAAAATTTCAATGTATGTTGGATTTTGGATTTAAGATGAAGTGTCGCCTGCTAGATAGATTGATGTGTGATGAACCTTATTTTGGACATTTGAAGTAGGTCATTTATTTTTATTCTGTCTCATGTTAAGCATTGGGATATTGACAGACTTGCAGGAGCAGCACTAATTGCCCCTGTTGCCAATTTCTGGTGGTCTGGTTTTCCTGCCAATGTCTCTAGAGAAGCTTTGGACCAGCATCTTGCTCCAGACAAATGGGCGATTCGAGTTGCTCACTACTTCCCATGGTTAACATACTGGTGGAACACGCAACAGTGGTTTCCAGTTTGTAACGTTATCGCTCATAGTCCCGACATCTTCTCTCCCCAAGATAAAATGTTGCTCCCAAAGTTTGAGGGAAGTGTACAATATCAGGTACATAGTTCTCATGTCATTCAGACGTTATAGATATTGGAGGATTTTTAAGGAAATAAATTGGATGTTAAAATTCAAAAGTATAAAAGAAAATGTCTCAAGCAGTCAAGCTAATTGTCTACCTTTATCCATTTATTTCCTACTCACTATCTACAGTAGTAGTTACCAAATGAAATTAGAATTATTAATAAGAGAATAAAAATACAAACACATGAGGTCCTTTAATATCAATGTAGCAACCAATATCATCATTTAATATATTACAATGTAGGCTTCCTTTGTGAAGGAATGAGCCAAAAAAGCCTTCCTCTGTAAGAGGAAGTCTTCATTTCTCAACGGAGATTTCATATGACAAGTTTTGGCCTTCCTCAACCAGATAAGTTGTCACTGTAAACTATGGCGCTTCATGGCGCCTGCCTGCTAGTGCTCATCACATGTTAACAGCTGTGAAGTTGAATCTCAATGTTGATTTCGGGAGCAGGTAGTGCTGATGAAGGTACATTAAGTTAGTCCCCTAAGGGCTGGTAAATGTTTTGGAGTTGAAGAAAGCATAGACTTGGCAATTTAAAGAAGGTTTGAGGCCCCTCAACTCTTTCTTCGTTCATTTGAACAAAGCTGCTTGTATACATGTCTGTATATGCAGATTGAATCTACCATTGATTTTTCATTGACTACTGACCAACATAATGATCCATGGATAAAACAATTCACATCATTCTTCTTCATGGTTTTAATTGTGATAATATACAGGAACAAGGCGTTTTTGCTCCTGTAGTTTAAGCGAACATGAACATTTATTCAAGTGAAAACCATGGACATATAACTAAAATATACTTTAAAAAGTTCAGAATTATGTGAACATTCAACAAAATCATTAAACGTACAAGTAGTTTAAGCTGAAAGAATCACAAATTATCACTATCTCTAATCTTAGTTTAAGTGAACATTTGTTTTTTGCATTATCAGGAGATAAGGCAACAAGGTGTTTTTGATAGTCTCCACCGCGACCTGATAATCGGCTTTGGAAAATGGGAATTCTCTCCCATTGATCTCCACAACCCATTTCCTAAGAATGAAGGTTCTGTCCATCTATGGCATGGCGATGAGGACTTGATTGTGCCAATTGGCCCAATACGCTACATTGCCAAAAAACTTCCTTGGATTCGCTATCACGAGGTCCCTAGCGTGGGTCATATGTTCCTACTAGCAGATGGTTTCGGGGATGCTATAGTGAAGGATCTTGTTCTCGCAAGACAATAAGCTTGAACAGGATAATCAGTGCAGCCTTTTGTTATCATTCTATGCTTCTCAGGTAGGCCCTCTTCTTCATTTCTGTTTGATGGGATTTTTTCAGCAATGCTAGTTATGCAGATTAGTTCATTGAGAGAGTAGGATACAGACAGTAGTGAGAGTAACTGTTAATCTTAGATTGAACTTGTCGCTACTCACTTCTAGAGCTCTTGTAATAATGATATCTTGATCAGGTAAGTCCTCCTGATAGATCATTTTGCAGTTTCTCCATCTCATCTTCTATATTGTATATGGTATGTTAATAATGGCTGTGAAACAAAATCAAACCATTAGATTGCGACTTGTTCCACAAAATTGATCAGGAAAGATGACATGGTTTGAGCCATAATCTTACTGGATCTTATCTCTTCTTAGTGTGTCCCTCCTTAGATCGATGGTTTTAATCATCTAGAGCTTGAACAACTTTCTTCTTCTCACTTTATTAAATGCCTGATTAAAGATGGGTGATTATGCCCCTCTATTTAAAATCCCTTCAAATGATTCTCTTCCCATTAATAGAACCCTTGATAATTAGAGTTCAAGCAAAGTTCATCTTATCATTGGCTTGCTTACATGATTACATCCCTGTCAATAGTCCACAATCAAGGAACAAAGGTTAAAGATTGTATTTAATGGTTTTACATGCCACTAGGTGGACTGTATATCTTGTTGGCCCCATCTCTCTTGCCATGACTCTAGTCACTTAGACTGGATTATGCCAACCCAAATAGTGAGCCACAGATGGATGGTCCCAGATTTAAGCATTGAACTGAAAGTCCCAAATGTCAATTTGATTGTCCATTTTCTTCCATCATATGTAGATTCAATGCCTTGTCGTATAAATATTGAAAACCTTTTTTTTTTTTTTTTTTTTGAACAATTGAAGGTGTCGCAGTAACATAATGGCCCCATATTTGATGGAAGCCAATGTCCAAGATTCTTCTCAATTTAATTTTAACTTGCCTTGAGTTGCCCAAGCCAAATTGATTCAACCCAATTGGCCTGACTTTCCCTAGTCAGGTCGAGTCGAAGGGCATCAAAATTAAATTAGTTTGATCGAATTTACCAAGAACTCGGTCACACACACCCATCTTCTTCTTCTTCTTCATTCTTTTTTTTTTTTTTTCCAACGGAGGGTTCCCAACCCTTTGGGCTGGACTAGTCTTTCTAGGCACAGAGAGAAGTCAGGTAAAACCCCTATGACACCTAGGTGGTAGCACTAGTGAACTCAACCTTTGGTTCTTGAAGAGGAGGGAATCGGGGATCGATACCAGGACTTCTAGCTCCGGAAGAGAAAGAAACCGTAGTCCTGACCACTTTACACACACACCCATCCTCATTACATAGCTTGTCGGACATGGGCAAACCAGATTTTATAATATACATTGATGCTTAATAATGCCCTCCTTGTTTGATCAAATTACGTAATTAGTGAAGTGAATGGTCATATCAAGAAAGAATAAAAGAAGATGAGGTCGAATAAAAAAAGTGATAAATCACAAAAGAATATTTAGTGGCACGAGAGATTAGTGGTTTTTTTTTTTTTTTTTTTTTCACTATTTTTTGTTGTAAGAAGAAGAG
The DNA here is from genome assembly GCA_003546025.1 of Camphora micrantha. Classification (NCBI taxonomy): domain Eukaryota; kingdom Viridiplantae; phylum Streptophyta; class Magnoliopsida; order Laurales; family Lauraceae; genus Camphora; species Camphora micrantha. Next base: position 12,636,475 of record QPKB01000004.1, on the reverse strand, counting down.
AGGTTTTTTTTTTTTTTTTTTTTTTTTTTTTTTGACTTTTTTTCGGTAAAAAAGAAGATTTGCATTTTTGAATTTTCAGTATTTTTTTTATTTGACTCCCACTTTTTTCTTATATATAATGAATTGACATTTCACCACACTCTACTAGTTGAATTACAAATCTAATTCTATGGCCATTTTGGCAATAACTGTAGATTCAAATTTTACGGTTTTTTTATTAACATCTTCCTTGTAGATAATCCCAAAGGGTAGCTCAGTTAGCTCATTTTGGCAATAGCCATAGTGTACACCCGCAGGTTGTAAGTTCGAAACTGCATTACCACACCGGGGCTATATGATAGTTTACTTGGCTTGCCTCTAAACTCCTGTGGTCCAGTTCAAAGGATCAGGAACCCTCCGATAGCAAAAACAAAAAAATCTTCCCTGTAGATTCTGGACCATGGAAAGCAAATCCGTGGAAGAAGTCATGAGCCCAACTCCTCTTCAGGCATCAAAGTTTTCAAAATAGAGAATATTTCTTCGAGATATTTTCTACACCAAACATTGGATTAGCATGCAAATGTTGAATACTTCTCTAGACTGGATGGTGGAGGAAAATCAAAGCAGTCCCATCAAATGGGTCATAAAAAGCTGAAAAATTAGTGGGGCCCTTTGCAGTTTTCGTCAAAAGAAAGACCATCCTCTAGGTAATCCAAATGATTAGAGACACCAAGAAGGAACAATTGGAGAGGGCTGATGAGAAGATGCCACTGAAGGTGGCAATTAGTTGGGTTAGGTGGGGTTAACTGTTGAGGGTGGGTTGGGTTGAACACTATAGGCAATATGTCTAGACTCAACGTAATGGGGTCGAAAATGTCAACCTGAACCCAATTTTATGGTGAAAAAGGATCAGTCCAAATCTTGATTAACGAATTTGAAGTGGTGGGTCATAATGCAATGAGTCAGTTTTAGGTTAGAATATGCATAAAAAGCATGAAAACTCCAAATGCGACAGACTACGCCTAAGTTCAAAGATTGGAATTTTGCAGTGGAGCCACCTATTTTGAACTTGAGCCGGTCAAAATCAACCCCCTCAACATATATGGAATCTTCTAGGGTCATTCAAGGGTCGGCCTAGTCTGGGTCCAGCTCACTTTGGACAAGGCTTGGATATGTAATCTTGGACTGTTTAATTTTTGAGCCGAGCTTGGATGGAGTTATCAAAAGGTTAAAGCCTACCTCGATTTGGCCCAGATTGATTAACCAAATGGGTGGATTCGGCCAGACATTTACAGCCCATGTTGGATTGGCACAGAAAGGGCCTGTATTTCTTAAGCCCAGCCCAGCCTATATATACCTCAACTCAGCCCAACACCACCCATGAATTCCCCTAGATTTTTCCCCAAATTTTATTCCAATAGGTATTGCCCCACTGGTTGATTGGACCATATCATGAATAACTTGATTAACACTATCGTATGCACATTAAGCATATTTATTAATCATGTTATTCATCATATGGTCAATCTTACTATGGGGCAAACTCCTATTAGAGTGAAATTTAGGGACATCTAATACATGTTGAGGGCTTTCGTTTTGAACAGCTCGGATTTTCAGTAAGTGAGCCCCACTGTGGAGTTACACTCCTTGAGCCCGGAGTTTCTTTAAGTTCAAGACTTGGAAAATTCAGTCTCCCATTAAAAGATCCAACTGAACAAACTGATTCAGATAACGGTAGAAATTACCTAATGAACGGTGTAGATCTCATTAAGATGACCCATAAGCATGGGGATTAAGGAAGTAGGGAATTGTATAACATTAGTCCCACTTTGGAGTCTTAGGAGTTGAGAAAATTACCGATAGCCTTTTGCTTTTATGATTTTACAAGTAACCACTGGTCATATTGTTTAATATATAATTTAGGGACAATTACTGTATAACAGGTCTAAAACCTGACAATCACCCAAGAACTGTCGGAAAAAATGTAATTACCGCAGAACTGCTCGTTTGTAGGATATTCCACATTGTGATATCCTAGGGATGTAGGGTATCACATTATTTGAAGCGGGAAGACTTGCGAAGCTACAGTGCCATGGATGATAATGCTTCCCTCAACGCTTTGTTTAATTTTTGTTAAACTATATGACCATTAATGATGATCCAAACCGTCGGAAACATTAATACGGTCAAATACGGCCCATATACCAAATTTCAACTGTTGATCAATCTTGGATCTTAAGGTATTTGATAAAAACATAATAACCACACATCTATTTTTTTGAACTTTTGTGGGCCCATAATCACAATCAAGATCATTAATCTTCTTTGAAATACTGAAAACTGCTAGCCATAAAATTTCCAGTCTCTGATTAAATGTATAGCTATCAAAAAAGAAGAAAAACTTTAGAACCGTTGATTTCACATGTGACAGTATCACAGTAGAATAAATGAAACTTGAGCGGTCCTTTTTTTTATATTTTTTCCTCGACTGTGAGACCACCAAACCGCCATTTAAACCGTTGGATAGTTGTATGAGTGTAAGAACTAATATGGCACCAAATTTGAACCGTTGATCTATTACGATTATTGAGAAATTTGTAAAAAAAATAAATTGTGACTTATATAATACCAGGTTTGAGCTGGAAGGGGTAATTTGCGATATCCTATGGTCATACGATATCACATAATGTGATATTCTACATATGAACAGTTCTACGGTAATTAAACTTTTTTTGACAGTTCTAGGGCGATTGTCATGTTTAAGACCAGTTGTACGGTCCTTGTCCATATAATTTATCTATGATGTTTTTTTGTGTGTAAGTGGTAAAATGAAGAACTAAAGGTGAATATCTAAAAATGACCATCAAATAACTTTTCTTTTAGTGAAAATTGAATAAAGAGGGAAGATTACAAACGAATGCCCAGCCAATGCCCTATTAAGTTGATACCTAAGAAAGTGAAGGTCCCATATACATCTCAACCTCTTATCCTTCACCCCTGCCCTTCACCTGTTTAATTGTCCTTTGGTGGGGTTCATTTCACCGTGAATTCATGTGTATTTTATTCAAACAAATCTGCCATAGGCCCTATGATGATGGTGATGTCAATCTACTAGTAGCTTAGTGGTCATGCATCTCCCTTGCACAGAACCAATCAATGATCAAATCCCAGCAGTAGACTGATGGTGACCTGAGTGGGCGTGTTTGAATATTTGCCAAAGAAACAAAAAAGGACTGGCCTTCTTGTTTGCATTAAAATACATATTAATACCATAAGTGGTTAAAATGAAAATCAAAGAAGATCTATTTTCTTTGGTTAGAGATATTTCTGGCAGGAATTGGGCTTGTTTGGTTGCTTTCAAGTTTTGTCCCTTGAGCATTACAAATGCCATATTTGATATAAGAACCCTGAATTCCAACCCACAGAAAAACCACTTTTGGGCCTTATGAATTCCCAAAATTCTATCATTCAAATGCTAGAGTGGGGTTGAGTATAGGGAATTTCATTCTTTAGAGACAATATTTGGAATTCTCCAAATACCCTTGGAACATTGGAATTCTCACAATTCTTGCAAACAAACATGCCCTCACAGTCAATGCCAAGATGATTTGGATTCGTTTACAGGCTTAGAGGAATTGGATTCTTTTACAGGCTTATTGCAATTTTCCTTGGATTCCTGGCATCAGAGAAACCTGGCTCCTACTGGTATATAACCCACCTCTCAAGTCACAAATATCAGGACAGATGTGGCCCAATTGTGGCAGTGGAACCACTTCAATGGTCCTGCATACTACTGAAGTGGTCGCTTTATTAATGCAGCACTAAGCAGACTTAATTGGCAGGATTTGCATGGTAGAAGTAGAAGTATGTAAGTCCCAGAATCTGCACTTCATAGATACAACTAACAGTCAGAAAATAGTTCTCTTCTCATAAAACTCAATAAAACAGAGTCTATTTTCTTTGTCAAGCAGTCTCAGGAACTCCCAGGTGAACTCCTTGGAAATGTGTGTAACTGTCCGACACAAATACAAGCATTCAAAGGACAAAGATGTTAAAGGAAATAGGAGGATTTCTTCTGGTGGCTTTGGGAGGGTGGATTTATAAAGTTATCCAACCTCCCCCTCCAAGGCTATGTGGATCTCCAAATGGTCCTCCTGTCACTGCAACCAGAGTGAAGAAGGCATCTGGCCTACAAAGAGAGAAAGAGTTCATCATCCCAGTATCTAAGGTGAGATGAACAAAAAAAAAAAATGCTTTTTTGTACCGGTTTCCTAAATGGGTTTTGAGTTAGATGATCCATGTCTTGTTTTATGTGGTGATTGATCTTCTGGGCCATACTGTACATCAGACCTGTGCAGGCAGCCCCTTGGCTAGGGTCATAGGAGGAGTGTACCCGGCTGGAGTCTCTGAACTGCTAGGTTTTAGGGGTATTTTGGTAACTTACACCAAAGATATTCTCTAATAAAATTGTCAAGAATTAGTTTATTCGTAGAGGCACTAGGAGAGTGCAACCCTTAGTAACCGGAACCTCCCCTCCCCCTCCCCGATCCAGCGCCCAAGACGTGGATCGGCGTTTTCAGAGAGGATCCATCCTTGGAGCGCTGTTCAATCATTTTCTGAGTGCGGTTCGAAGATGCTCCGAGTGCATATCAACCGAATATTAAGCGACCCGTGCAGAATTTTTAATTTATGTATATTTTCTTTTTCTGTAAGTTTGACATTTATCTTTTAAATGAAGAAACTTCTTCCGACTTATTAATTATTGTCTATTTTATGTGATAAAATCGCAGTGTTAATTTTTTTTCTCCATTTTTGATACTTGAATATATGGATTTCTTCGAAAAAAAGTACTTGAATATATGGATAAGATACAATTATGCCCATTAAACCTATAAATACTATGATGGATAGGCACTCTGGACATGTAATTATTTTAAAATTTAGCATTTCAGCGCTCCAGCGCTCCGGCACTTAGGATTGCAGCCCCATAAATCTTAATCCTAATTTGTCAGAGATACAGAAAATTGCTACGTAGACAAACTGTGAAACCAAGTAAAATTTTGTTGTACTCTTGTTCTGCTTGTTTGTTTTGGTGCATCATGATTCGTTACATTCATCAGTTTGCTGACTGGTTTCTGACTCGGAGTAATGCCTTCAGCTGATTGTACTTTCTTTTTTATTTCAGGAGCTGGTAGAGGAGCGGGATTTGTATCTTTTGTCCTTTGATAGAGCAGGTTATGGAGAGAGTGACCCAAACCCCAAGGGTTCTGTTAAGAGTGAAGCTTTTGACATGCAGGAACTTGCAGACCAATTGGAGATAGGATGAAGGTTGTAAAAGTCTACATGGACCGAATGTTTGGGACCGATCCTTGGACCGGTCCCACCCTGATATTGGGACCGAACTTTGGGACCGGTCCAAGGATCGGTCCCAAATTCGGGTGGGACCGGTCCAAGGATCGGTCCCAAACATTCGGTCCATGTAGCAGGTTTCATCAAGGTTTTATGTGATTGGAATCTCCATGGGGCCTGATGCTGCTTGGAGCTATCTCAAACACATACCACACAGGTATGATCCTGCCCAGTTTTTCCTTTTCTTTTTTAATGTATTGTTTCACACCCATGAGTCATATTCAGATATTGCTGAGTGATTTTTACATATAACGTTTTAGTTTAAAAGATAATCTGATATCAGTCGCAAAATTGATAATATTATTGCATAATTTGATCAAGCTAAGCTCAATTTTAGTTTAAATTGAGCCTAGTCTAAGATCCAACTCAGGCAAAGCTTTGTCAGATTAAACAAAGTAGGATTTGTTTTCAATGTTAGTTTAGTGCTGCTGGTCTAATTACCTACCAAATCATTTCCACGTAGATTAGCAGGGGTAGCACTCGTGGTTCCAGTCATCAATTATTTTTCATAATTGAAAAGTTGCCTTCTATGTACAGATTAAAAAAAAATGTATTCCTTTGATTTTTTTTTCCTTTGAGAAGATTATCCTCTTAAAAGCTATTGTAACTGATACACCACATGTTCCTAGATATATATAGGAGAATATTCATGTACATTCATCATTTACCATAGGGTGAGGGACACTTACATAAGTGGATATATTCATGTGGAAAAGAAGAAAAGTCATATATGGTCATATATATGCAGAAAAAAAAAAGTTCTTGTGCAAAGAGTGAAAGTCATGTAAGTGTATGATGAGGGATGGATGCACATGAATGTCTCCGAGGAGAATATTCATATGCATACATCTCTCATCATAAGGTAAGAGACACTTACATAATTAAAAATATTAATATGCAAAAAAGGAAAAGCCATATATGGTCATATGCAGAAAAAGAATGTTCATAATATAATAGACATTCATGTGCATCGATCCCTTACCATAGGGGTGAATAATGTAAGTAAATAGCTGTCTCTCACGCTATGGTGAGGGATGAATGCATATGAATATTCTTATATATATATATATATATATATATATATATATATATATAGAAACATTTGTTTTCTTTCTAAGCAAGAGAGAACTTTCAAAAATCTTGCGGATTGTTTTAACATTAAGCCCACCCTGCTTTCATTCAAAGGACGTGTGGTGTAGAAAAAGAACTTTTGCAGGCGTGCAAATTTTCAACGTTGGCACAAAGGCGTCTTATAAGATCTTTTCCATTCAAAGAGCACTAATGGAAACCATGCCATTCAATGGTTTTAGCAGGCAGTTTATTCATCCTCTGAAACACAAGGATACATGCAATCTGTCCAGGGCCTATTTATGGTGTGAATCCTGATCCTCTAATGCCTGTAATAAGAAAATGCCAATGCATAAATGTACGATCTCATCCATCCATTCAAAATGCACAAATATATTAATCTTCCCAGGGCCTATTTATGTGGGAGTCCAGATCTACTATGCCTGAAATAAGAAAAAGCCAATATATCTGCCACAAGAGGCTAGATAACCTATGATGTATTTGGTTTTGGACCAATTTACAATGCATTTTTTAGCTCAGTAAAAAGGGCCCAGAACTCTCTCTCGGGTGAATTTTATATATATAAATATATGTGTGTGTGTGTGGAACTGTATGTATGGTACAAGCACTAAAAGATGTTCAACGAAATAGTAGTAGTTCTTCTGGTGGCTTTGGGAGGGTTGATTTATAAAGCCATCCGACCTCCCCCTCCAAGGTTATGTGGATCTCCAAATGGTCCTCCTGTTACTGCGACCAGAGTGAGGCTCAGAGATGGAAGGCATCTGGCCTACAATGAGAGTGGAGTCCCAAAAGAGAAGGCTAAGTACAAAATCGTTCTGTTACATGGCGTGGGCGGCCCCAGAGAGAACATCTTCCCAGCATCTCGAGTAAGATGAAATTCTGCTTTTTCTATCTGTTTTCCTAAATGGGTTTAGTTCTTCAACTGAATTTAGTATACTGATAAATGGCTTATATTGTATAGTGATTGATCTCCTGGGCCATAGTGTACATTAGATCCAAGGTAGAGTTCACCTGCTAGGGCCACAGAAGACAAAAGGCACTAAGACTAGGTTTTTGGCTAAGGGCACTTTGTTAACTAGAGAGGAATCAACGATTTAGAGGATTCCTTGCATCCCCTGGAATCAGGCTTTCATCACCGCAGAAAATTGAAGAATCATCGCATTCCACGTTTGGATCGCATAGCGGAATCACACCATTGGATCGCATAGCGGAATCACACCATTTACACCATCCTACATCTATCGGTTCACCATTTTTCACATATTTCTGAAAACTAACGAGGAACCAAGGCATGAAATTGACCTTTGCCCATTTTTAATCTTTTAAAAAATATGAACGGTTCGGATCATGATTTAGGGGCCCATGGAAGTCTAGAAGCGATCATCTACATGTATAGAGTTTTTTTTTTTTTTTTTGGTGTGTGTGTCCGTGTGTGTGTGTGTGAGAGAGAGAGATTTCCTTGAAATCCATGATGAGTCAATGGCTCAAAATTGACTCAGTGGCATTTTTGGCCTTCTGAAGAGGATGAACGTTTCTAATCATAATTTAGGAGACCACAAGTTTGAAAAAAGTAAAAATGGGGTATTTATCCTTGCTGAGGACGCTATCCAAATGTGTCCCGGTCGAGTCTCGAGAATTAGTGTAATTGGAGAGGCACGAAAAGGGTTAAACTACTGTAACCTTATTTCTCAAATATAGTGAAAATTAATTTGTAGATGCACTGACCTAACCACGTAAATCCTGTTGTGTTCTTGTTCTGTAATTGGTTACATTCACATAAGTTTGCTGACTGGTTCCTGAGTTATACCTTCAGCTGATTGGCCTCTCTTTTTTTATTTCAGGAGCTGGTAGAGGAGCTGGGTATATATTTTTTAACCTATGATAGAGCAGGATATGGAGAGAGTGACCCAAACCCAAAGCGATCTGTTAAGAGTGAAGCTTTTGATATTCAAGAACTCGCAGACCAATTGGAGTTAGGACCTAGGTTTTATGTGATTGGGATTTCCATGGGGAGTTATGCTGCTTGGAGCTGTCTCAAACACATACCACACAGGTATGATACTGCCCAGTTTTTTCTTTTCTTTTTTAACGTATTGTTTTAGACGCCCAATTTTTTCTTTTCTTTTTTAATGTATTGTTTCAGACGCCTAGTTTTTCTTTTCTTTTTTAATGTATTGTTTCAGACTCTTTAGACTTGATAATATAATTGCATAATTTGTCTAGTCGAGAGTCGGCTCTAATACCATTTGTAACGTCTCACCCTATACGCATGCATGATATTGTCCGCTTCTCATGGTGTAAGCTCTATATATAATCCCATTTACTTTCCTCTCTTGGCATCACACTAATTACCTACCAAATCATTTCCATGCAGATTAGCAGGGGTAGCACTCATCGTTCCACTCATCAACTACTGGTGGCCTTCTTTTCCAGTCAATCTATGTAGAGCAACCTACAGCACACTGCTTGTACAGGACCAATGGGCACTACGCATTGCACATTATGCTCCTCATCTAGTCTACTGGTGGGCGACTCAGAAATGGTTCCCTACATTTAGTGCTTTGGACGGGAGTACCCTTTGCCAAAAAGACAGGGAGATCATTCAGAAAATCTCAGCAAACCAACCGACTACTACTGAGGTTGTTACCCTAACCATATTTTTATAGATTTAAATTCTAAGAGGGATCCACAATTTCACATACTTGAACTGGATCCCATTTCTACCTAATATGGCAGATAATTACCTTGCCACCTAAATGGTGCACCAAAACCTATAGGCATCCATTCCTCATCATCCTCGTCCTATCCCATCTATCGGAGATTGGCTTGAAGAGTTCTACTAGGGAAAAGTTAGAAAATATTATCCGATTCATAGCTAGTATTGTTGCTAATTTTCGTGCCACCAAAATTCCCTTAAATTGTTACTGGCTTATCCCAAATTCCCAATTCCCAAATAGTGATTCAGAGTAGAAAAGTACCCACACCTACCTGCTATGTTGCTAATGTTCATTAGCAATCAAAATCATGCAGCATGACATATAATGTTCCCTTCTGCTGAAGTACTCAAAACAGAGTGTTTGATGCACATCCAGAGGCACTCGGGAACTATATGTATATAAACATTCAAAAGGAACAAAAGCTCATAGGCCCCAGCAGGGACTTCTTCAATCATGGCTGGTTTATCTCAAGCACCATCAAAGCCTTTTTAATCTTTTAGCGACTATTGGTTTGACTATAGTTAACCCCAGTAATAATATTTAATTGTTGGAAAAGTTCTCCACGGATGATGGGTTTGCTTTTCAGTTCCTATACAATGGATACACTTCTAAAAGTTGGATGATAAAGAAAAATGCATGTAAAGTTATAAACCATGTTGCAACTAAGTGCTTCTATTATCATTATTCACATTTATCAACTATGTTCTTTTCCTCTTGTGAGAACATTCTCAGTAATGATAGTGTCAGGAAAACAACCATTTTCTTGGTTCCAGGACAACGGAAGACAACAAGGTGATTTTGAATCTATGCATCGAGACATAATGGTTAGTTTTAGCAAATGGGACTTTGATCCTATGGATCTCGACAACCCATTCCCTCACAAGGAATCTGTGCACATATGGCAAGGCTATGAAGACAAGATCGTTCCTACTATCCTACAACGCTATGTTTCAAAGAAGCTTCCATGGATCCAGTATCACGAGCTTGCTGATTATGGGCATATGCTCATCCATGTTGATGGCATGAGTGATGAAGTCCTAAGAGCACTGCTTGGGGAAGAGTCTTCTGCTAGTTTGGCCGACATCCCTGACTAGGATCTTGCTTGAAAACTGCTACTGTAGTTAACTCAAACAGCTTGAAGACTTCCTTTTTTCTGGCGCTTAAAGTAACTTTTCTTGTGGCAAAGGATGTTCAGCTAAGAAAATAAGGATTGATATGCATGTGAGGCCCAAATTCCAACAACATAAAAAGTCCAAGCCATTTGGCAGTCGAGTATTATATCTTCTGTGTATGAATCTAGTTGTTGAATTGCTTAATTAAACTTCATTTAAGAAATTACGACTAAAATTTCCATGCACTATAGGTCCAATATACCCATCACAAATAATGTGTTTTAACCATATGACCACCATTATTATATAACACCAATATCTCTCACAGTCGTTTGAATTCTATATTAAAAATTGCAATGAAAGTATGAAACTCAAAATCTTCATTTTGCAATTGACTAAATTACTTTTGTTGTGGTCGAGTTCAATTGTTTGTGTATCAATAAGTCTTTTTTTTTTTTTTTTTTTTTTTTTTTTTTTTTTTTTTTTTAAATTTGCTGAAAAAGGAAGCCTATATAGTCCGCAGGACCTAGAGCTCACATGGACCCCAAGTCCCATGCGAAATTCTCATGGGTTTCTTACAAAGTCTGGGTCCAGCTCACTTTGGACAAAGCTTGGATATGTAATCTTGGACTGTTTAATTTTTTAGCAGAGCTTGGATGGAGTTATCAAAAGCTTAAAACCTACCTCGATTTGGCCCAGATTGACTAAGCAAATGGGTGAATTGGGGCCTGACATTTACAGCCCATGTTGGATTGGCCCAGAACGGGCCTGTTTTGCTTATGCCCAGCCCAGCTTGTATATGCCTCAACCAAGCCCAACACCACCCACGATCACCCTTAGATTTTCCCAGATTTTACTCCTATAGGTATCATCCCGCTGGAAGATTGGACCATATACATGATGAATTACAAAATCAACACTATCTTATGCACATAAAGCATATTTATTAATCATTTTATTAATCATATGGTCAATCTTATGGTGGGGACAATTCCAATTGGAGTGAGACTTGGGGACATCTCATATATGTTGAGGGTTTTTGTGTGGGGCATTTCGTGATACGAAGGTTAACCCTGACACGCAGGACGGGTTCGTCTTAACATCAACCACTCCATTCGGTCAGCCTCGATAAAAGCACTCACGACTTCTTTTTTCCCTCTTTTGCAGCTTGGTAAGACTGCCGAGCTCAAGCAGTTCGGCAATGGTGCCGAGTTGAGTTCACAATTGGCCGTCGGAACCGCGGGATGACTCTGTTAGCCGAGATGGGTATTACGTCACTCAACATTAATGTGATTGCGGCCATACACTGACAGATAAGATGGGCGGCGGATATATCCAGCCATCCCATTAGCAATCGTGGAAAAGGTCAGGACATGGTCCGATGGGACAGTGCACCTACCTACCTCCACTAAGAGGGAAAGAGAATGGTCTGATAGGACCATACTTCCACCAACCCCCACTAAGGAATGATCTGAGGAGGGGCCAACACCTATATATACGAAGAGGGCAGAGCAAGCAAAGATACAAAAAAAAAAAAAAAAAAGAAAAAGAAAAAAAGAACACATCTCCAATTCTATTTCCCTCTACTGGTTCATCTTTAACCTCGCGATTCCACTAACTCAGGCATCGAAGTGCCTTCGGCTGACAAACAGCCAAGGCCTCTAACCTCTCTCTCTCTTTTTCAAGGCCTTCCAGATCTTCTCCTTTGCCAAGCATTTAGCAACAAAACTTCGTAAGATCAAGTCCGTAATTTTTAGGCACTTACAGTTTTCATTTTGAACAGCTCAGATTTTCATGAGCTGAGCCCCACTGTAGAGTTACACTCTTTGAACCCAGTAATTCTCTTAAGTTTGAGACTTGGAGAATTCAGTCTCCCTTTAAAAAATCCAACTGAACAAACTGATTCGGATGGCAGTAGAAATTACCTAATGAATGGTGTAGATCTCATTCAGATGACCGATAAGCATGGGGATTAAGGAAGTAGGGAACTGTATAACATTACTCCCACTTTGGAGTCTTAAGGAGTTGAGAAAATTACATGTAGCCTTTTGCTTTTATGATTTTACAAGTAACCGCAGGCCATGTTTGTTTCATATAATTTACCTATGATTTTTGTTTGTGTAAGTGGTAAAATGAAGAACTAAAGGTAAATATCTAAAATTGACTATTAAATAACCTCTCTTTTAGTGAAAATTGAATCAAGAGAAGATTAGAAACAATAATGCCCAGCCGTTGCCCTATTAAGTTGATACTTAGGAAAGTGAAGGTCCCATGAACGTCTCAACCTCTTATCCTTCAAATTGCACATAACCAATCAATGATCAAATCCCAGCTGTAGAGTGACTGATGGTGACATGAGTGGGTGTGTGTGAATAATTGCCAAAGAAACAAAAAAGGACCGGGCCTTCTTGTTTGCTTTAGAATACATATTAATACCATAAGTGGTTAAAATGAAGATCAAAGGTCATCTATTTTCTTTGGTTAAAGACATTGAATTGGGCTTGCTGGGTTGCTTTCAGGTTTTATCCCTTGAGCATTATTAATGCCATATTTGATATGAGAACCCAACCCATAGAAAAACCACTTTGGACCTTATGAATTTCCAAAATTCCATAGAGTGGGGTTGAGTATTGAGAATTTTATTCTTTTAGGACTAACATTTGAAATTCTCCAAATGCTTGCAAACAAACAGCATCGAGGATTCGATTTCTTTACAGCCTTTTTGCAATCTTCCTCGGATTCCTGGCATCAGAGAAACCGGGCTCCTAGTGGTATACAACCCACCTCTCAAGTCTCAAATATCACGACGGATGTGGCCCAATTCAGTGGAACTACTTCAATGGTCCTGCAAACTACTGAAGTGGCCGCTTTACTAATGCAGCACTGAGCAGACCTAATTGGCAAGATTTGCATGGTAGAAGTAGAAGCATCTAACAGTCCCAGAATGTGCACTTCATAGATACAACTAACAGTCAGAAAATTGTTCTCCTCTCATAAGACCCAATTAAAACAGAGTCTATTTTCTTTGTCAAGCAATCTCAGGAACTCCCAGGTGAACTCCTCAGAAATGTGTGTAACTGTCTGAAAAACATACAAGCATTCAGAGGACAAAGATGTTAAAGGAAATAGCAGGATTTCTTCTGGTGGCTTTGGGAGGGTGGATTTATAAAGCCATCCAACCTCCCCCTCCAAGGCTATGTGGATCTCCAAACGGTCCTCCTGTCACTGCAACCAGAGTGAAGCTCAGAGATGGAAGGCATCTGGCCTACAAAGAGAGAGGGGTCCCAAAGGAGAAGGCTAAGTACAAAATCATTGTAGCACATGGCATTGCTGACTCGAAAGAGTTCATCATCCCAGTATCTAAGGTGAGATGAAAAAAAATGCCTTTCTGTACCTCTTTTCGTATATGGGTTTAGTTCAATTGAGTTAGGTGTATGGATCCATGTTTGGTTTTATGTGGTGATTGATCTGCTAGGTCATACTGTACATCAGACCTGTGCAGGCAGCCCCTTGGCTAGGGTCATAGGAGGAGTGTACCCGGCTGGAGTCTCCGAACTGCTAGGTTTTTAGGGGTATTTTGGTAACTTACAACAAATGTAAGTGTTCTCTAATAAAATCGTATAGAACTAGTTTATTCAGAGAGGCACGCATAAGGAGATTGCAACCCCATAAATCTTAATCCTAATTTGTCAGAGATATTGAAAATTGCTATGTAGACAAACTGTGAAACCAAGTAAATTTTGTTGTTGTACTCTTGTTCTGCTTGTTTTGTTTTAGTGCATCATGATTGGTTACATTCATCAGTTTTCTTACTGGTTTCTGACTCAGAGTAATGCCTTCAGCTGATTGTATTTTCTTTTTTATTTCAGGAGCTGGTAGAGGAGCTGGGTTTGTATCTTTTGTCCTTTGATAGAGCAGGTTATGGAGAGAGTGACCCAAACCCCAAGCGTTCTGTTAAGAGTGAAGCTTTTGACATGCAGGAACTTGCAGACCAATTGGAGATAGGACCAAGGTTTTATGTGATTGGAATCTCCATGGGGGCTTATGCTGCTTGGAGCTGTCTCAAACACATACCACACAGGTATGATACTGCCCTGTTTTTTCATTTCTTTTTTAATGTATTGTTTCAGACTCTTGAGTCAAATTCAGATATTGCTGAGTGATTTTTACGTACAACGTTTTAGTTTAAAAGATAATCTGACATCAGTCGCAAAATTGATAATATTATTGCATAATCTGATCAAGCTAAGCTCAATTTTAGTTTAAATTGAGCCTAGTCTAAGACCCAACTCAGGCAAAGCTTTGTCAGATTAAACAAAGTAGGATTTGTTTTCAAAGTTGGTTTGGTGCTGCAGGTCTAATTACCTACCAAATAATTTCCATGCAGATTAGCAGGGGTAGCACTCGTCGTTCCAATCATCAACTACTGGTGGCCTTCTTTTCCAGCCAATCTATGTAGTGAAGCCTACAGGACACTGCTTGTACAGGACCAATGGGCACTACGCATTGCACATTATGCTCCTCATCTAGTCTACTGGTGGGCGACTCAGAAATGGTTCCCTGCATTTAGTGCTTTGGAGGGGACCCTTAAAATTTTTAGCCAAAAAGACAGGGAGATCATTCAGAAAATGTCAGCAAACCAAACCGACTACTACTGAGGTTTTTACCCTTACCATTTTTTTTATAGATTTAAATTGTAAGAGGGATCCACAATTTCACATACTTGAACTGGATTCCACTATCCTCTTCAGCAAAAAAAATAAATTTTGTTAAAATTTAGTCCAAAATTCTTATTTTGCATTTTTGGACGAAAATGAGTCAAAAATCCATATTAGGTGGGATGGAATACTATTGTTTTCCCTCTTTGGCCTATATCACCACTAGCGTTAGTCCCAAATAATTATTTCAAGAGGAAACGTGAACGTAGTATCCCATTTCTACAATTATCTGCCACCTAACTGGTGCACCAAAACCTATAGGCGTCCATTCCTCGTCATCTTAGCCCTATCCCATCTATCAGGGGTTGGCTTGAAGAGTTCTACCATATAACCATTGCTGATTTACTGGGGAAAAGTTCAAAAATATTATCCGATTCATAGCTAGTGTTGTTGCTAATTTTCGTGCCACCAAAATTCCCTTAAATTGTTATTGGCTTATCCCAAATTCCCAATTCCCAAATAGTGATTCAGAGTAGAAAAGTAAAAAAATAGTACCCACACCTACCTGCTATGTAGCTAATGTTCATTAGCAATCAAAATCATGTAGCATGACATATAATGTTCCCTTCTGCTAAAATACTCAAAACAGAGTGTTTGATGCACATCCTGAGGCACTCGGGAACTATATGTACATAAAGATTCGAAAGGAACTCAAGCTCATAGGCCCTAGCTGGGACTTCTTCAATCATGGCTGGTTTATCTCAAGCACCATCAAAGCCTTTTATTCTTTTATCGACTATTGGTTTGACTATAGTTAACCCAAATAATCAATGCCAATCAAATATTTAATTGTTGGAAAAGTTCTCCACGGATGATGAGTTTGCTTTTCAGTTCCTATACAATGGATACACTTCTAAAAGTTAGATGATAAAGAAAAATGCATGTAAAGTTATAAACCATGTTGCAAATAAGTACTTCTATTATCTTTATTCACATTTATCAACAATGTTCTTTTCCATTCTAAGTAATGATAGTGTCATGAAAACAACCATTTTCTTGGTTCCAGGACAATGCAAGACAACAAGGTGATTTTGAATCTATCCATCGAGACATAATTGTTGGTTTTAGCACATGGGACTTTGATCCCATGGATCTCAGCAATCCATTCCCTCACAAGGGACCTGTCCACATATGGCAAGGCTACGAAGACAAGCTCGTTCCTTTTCTCCTACAACGCTATGTTTCAAAGAGGCTGCCATGGATACAGTATCACGAGCTTGCTGATTGTGGGCATCTTCTGATCAAAAGTGATGGTGCGAGTGATGAAATCCTAAGAGCACTGGTTGGTGGAGAGTCTTCTTCTAATTTGGCCGATTTTAATGACTAGGATCTTGCTTGAAAACTGCTATAGTAATTGTCTCAAGTAAACTAGCATTTAGATAGATTACTTACAAATGCATGATTGGATGGGAATTATGTTCCGCTACGAATGCAAGGATTGATATGTGAAAATTTATAATTCTACCTTAGCACAGGTAGAGGTCTCAATAACCATATCTTTAATTAATATCAATCTACAAGTGATTCAACTAATAATTAATCCTAATTCAAATTAAAAGCAATCAAACCACAAAGAGAGAAGGACGTAGGATTTTTACGTGGAAAATCCTGCTCGGGAAAAACCAAGGGCCTTATCGTCTAGACCAACAGACAACCAAACACTATATGAAAAACGAAAAATACAAGAACACTTACAATCATTTTCCAGTTGTTGGCTCAATCTAAGGACTGCTTCAGATCTTGTTGACTACCAGTCACAAATCTTCACCGTGCTTGAAACAGAACCACCTTCAAGAAGTGAGGATGGAATTAAATCTAAAGCTTGAACATTAGCACAACACAGCAAATAGCCTTGGGGGAGTCTTGATGAATTTCTCAGATTTTCTCTTGAGTCTTGTTCTTGAGAGAGAGATAAGAAGCCTTTATATAATCCATAATTCGTGTTTCAAAGGCTTAAGGAATAGAAAGTTACCTCAAAGAAAAATCCAGAAAAGAAGTTTGTCCAAAATTAGAAGTCTCAGGTTCGCTCGAGCGGATAGGGAGGTTTGCTCGAGCGAACTGCTTTCTGTTTGAAGACGTTCAGCGCAGAAACTTCTTGGGTCGAGCGAAGAGAACGGGCGGTCGAGCGATCATCATTCTGTGAGGGATTTGCTCAAGTGGACATATGGTTCACTCGAGCGAACTACTTTCTGTCGTCAACTTAGCATTCCAGAACTTTGATGGCTTGAGCGAGCTAGAGGATGGGTCGAGCGAAAGGGTCGAGCGAAAGAACCACAGTGAAGGGATCGCTCGAGACCTCTGTCAAAAGAAGAGTCCGGAAATTCTTTCAATAGTCTGGAGTAGATCTTAAGCAGTCATTTCCTAAATAAAATATAAGTTAAGATAATTCCGATTTTGTCCATTACTCAATGAATTAGCCAACCTAAAATTCTTACAATATGCGTGCACGATGAGAGCAAATATAGATGTGGGTTCTAAAGATGTCAATGCGAATTAGGTCCACTGGATTCACTCCACATGATCCGAGGGCAATTGATGTTCACTTGCTCACAGACACAGGCAGAAGAATAGCTTGATGGATAGTTGCTCTCTTTTTATTTCTTCTATGCTCTTGATTTGGGAAGTAACTGGACATATCCTTTTTCTTTTTTTTGGGTGGTGTGTGTGTGTCGGGGGGGGTGGAGGGGGGTTGCATATTGCCAACATGGCAAGTGGGGCCCACTCTATATAAAATTTTCATTATGTAATGATTTAATTTTTTATTTTTGCTGTGGTCATTTGTGTATAAACAAGCCAAAATGCAGCTATGATTAAATTTGCAGTTCAATAATGGCCTAAATGAATTACAATTTTGGATCCAACCAAATGCAGCCTTATTAACTGAAACATTAGTCTTTTACTTTCTATGGCAATATTGTCAGGGTCAAGTACCTACTTTCTTTGCAACATATATGTGCATCTGTTGATCAAGGAATGATTCTTACATATTCCAAAATATCCATAAGCCCCCGAACTGTGCATGTATGATTTAAGCAGTTAATGGCATCACTGGATGCTACAATAACGGCTTCAGCAAATAAACATATTGCAGAATTTTCAAATTGGCAATCCCCAAATATTGCAACCAAGTGAAATATCATTAGAAAAAAAAAAAAAGACTGGTTTGCAAGAAGTTTCGCGAGTCAAAACGATGATATTTCATATTCTATACTGGAAATAACTAGAAAAGTATTATGAAGGAAAGGAAGAAATGTACCTAATGCATCCTTAGAACAGATTCTATCTTCTCATGTAGTTTATTATCCTGGCATGGTAGATTTATGAATTAGACTCTTGAATCCAAGGCAACTAGATCACATGTTCCACTGAAAAAAAATAAATTCAAATAGAGAAATCAAAGTCCTAATCCACAACAAAGATACAGTTTTCAGTTACTTCCATTCCTTCATATCCCATAGACCTTAGTCAGTAATCCTTACTGCTGATTAATGAGCCTAACGATAGATGATGTCCCACAGTTCTCCCAGAAAGTAAGAACATATACCCTTCTGGTCTGCAAACTGCTTTTAATCATTTATTTGTTAGCCACTGATTAGCGTTATAAACTTCCAATCTGGGGGATTTTGCATCACCAAATCCAGGACCCCACACACCAATAGTCTAGAATGGTATCACCAAGCAAGGGGCACGCATCAATGAAACAGGTAGGAAAGCTATAGAAAACTCAGTCCAATCACGGGATCAGATGGAGCAGATCAACCAACGCATGGCCCATCCCATATTGCATGCAAGGTGTCAGATCCTACATGCAAGGCTACAATCAAGGAGATGACTCTGCCCACATGATATTTTTCATAATTGAAAAGTTGCCTTCAATGTGCAGATTAAAAAAAATGTATTCCTTTGATTATTTTTTTTTTCCTCTGATATGTTTTTCCTCTTAAAAGCTAGTGTAACTGATACACCAAATGCTCCTTTGTATATATCGAATGTGAGGGCCTCCACCCTATATCTGTCAGGTGAGAGGTATCTCTCATAAGAGCATCTCCCATATATATATATATATATATATATATATATATTTGTATGTATATAGAGTCATTTGTTTCCTTTCTAAGCGAGAGAGAACTTTCAAAAATCTTGCGGATTGTTTTAACATTAAGCCCACCCTGCTTTCATTCAAAGGATGTGTGGTGTAGAAAAAGAACCTGCAGGCCTGCAAATTTTCAACGTTGGCACAAAGGCGTCTTATATGATCTTATTCATTCAAAAAGCACAAATGAAAACCATTCCAGTCAATGGTTTTAGCAGGCAGTTTATTCCTCCTCTGAAGCACTCGAGGATACGGGCAATCTGTCCAGGCCCGATTTATGGTGTGAATCCTGATCCTCTTAACGCCTGTAAAAAGAAAACGCCAATATATAGATATATGATCTCATCCATCCATTCAAAATGCACAAGTATATTAATCTTCCCAAGGCTTATTCATATGGGAGTCCAGATCCTCTAATGCCTGAAATAAGAAAAAGCCAATATATCTGCCACATGAGGCTATCTGAGGCTAGATAACCTGTGAAAACCTTACCACTGTATTTGGCTCTGGACCAATTTACAATGCATTTTTTAGCTAAAAAAAAAAAGGGCCCAGAACTCTCTCTCAGGTGAATTCCTCATATATATATATATATATATATATTTATAAATATATAACTATATGTGTGTGTGTGGAACTGTATGTATGATACAAGCACTAAAAGATGTTCAACGAAATAGTAGTAGGTCTTCTGGTGGCTTTGGGAGGGTTGATTTATAAAGCCATCCGACCTCCCCCTCCAAGGCTATGTGGATCTCCAAATGGTCCTCCTGTTACTGCAACCAGAGTGAGGCTCAGAGATGGAAGGCATCTGGCCTACAATGAGAGTGGAGTCCCAAAAGAGAAGGCCAAGTACAAAATCATTCTATTACATGGCATGGGCGGCCCCAGAGAGAACTATTTCCAAGAATCTCGAGTGAGATGGAATTATGCTTTTTCTATTTGTTTTCCTAAATGGGTTTAGTTCTTCAACTGGATTTAAGGTGTGTTTGGATATGTGGTGAAGTGAGGTGAGGTGAGGTAAAACCTCTATTATCCAGATAAGAAAAGACAATGGATCATATCAAGAGTACACAATTTCAAAATTCCCTCCATCTTTTTTTTAAAAAAAGTCAAAAATCAACATCTTTTCTCCACTAAAAGACAAAAAAGTTCCACTTTTCAATACAAAAAGTCAAAAAAATTCCATACCAAACAACTAAAAACAAAACACCATCATAACACCTTATATTTTATTCTCTCTTGATTTAATGCTTCACATCATCATACTTCCCTTCACCATACATCCAAATAGGCCTAGTGTATTGAAAAATAGCTTATATTGTGTACTGATTGATCTCCTGGGCCATAGTGTACATTAGATCCAAGGTAGGGTTCACCTACTAGAGCCACAGTAGACAAAAGGCACTAGGACTAGGTTTTTGGCTAAGGGCACTTTGATAACTAGAGAGGAATCAACGATTTAGAGGATTCCAAGCATCCCCAGGAATCAGGCTTTCCTTACAGCAGAAAATTAAGGAATCATCGCATTCCATGTTTAGATCGCATAGAGGAATCACACCATTTACACTATACTACATCTACTAATTCACCATTTTTCACATATTTCTGAAAACTCACGAGGAACCAAGGCATGAAATTGACCTTTGCCCATTTTTAATCTTCTAGAAAATATAAACGGTTCGGATCATGATTTAGGGGCCCATGGAAGTCTAGAAGCGATCATCTACATGTATGGAGGTTTTTTTTTTTTTAAGATTTCCTTGAAATCCATGATGAGTCAATGGCTCAAAATTGACTCGGTGGGCATTTTTGGCCTTCTGGAGAGGATGAACGTTTCTGATCATGATTTAGGAGACCACAAGATTGAAAAAAGTTAAAATGGGGCATTTATCCACGCTCAGGACGCTATCCAAATGTGCCCTTGTCGAGACTCGAGAATCAGTGTAATTGGAGAGGCACAAAAAGGGTTAAACCACTGTAACCTTATTTCTCAAATATAGTGAAAATTAATTTATAGGTGCACTGCCTAACCACGTAAATCCTATTGTATTCTTGTTCCGTAATTGGTTACATTCACATAAGTTTGCTGACCGACTCCTCGGTCATACCTTCAGCTGATTGGCCTCTCATTTTTTTATTTCAAGAGCTGGTAGAGGAGCTGGGTATATATTTTTTGACCTATGATAGAGCAGGATATGGAGAGAGTGACCCAAACCCAAAGCGTTCTGTTAAGAGTGAAGCTTTTGACATTCAAGAACTCGCAGACCAATTGGAGTTAGGACCTAGGTTTTATGTGATTGGGATTTCCATGGGGAGTTATGCTGCTTGGAGCTGTCTCAAACACATACCACATAGGTATGATACTGCCCACTCTTTTCTTTTCTTTTTTAATGTATTGTTTCACACATACAACATTTTAGTTTAAAAGATAATCTCATATCAGTCACAAAATTGATAATATTATTGCATAATTTGATTAAGATTGAGCCTAGTTTTAGACCCAACTCAGCAGCAAGGGACCCCACCCACCCTACACGCATGTATGATATTGTCAACTTTAGCCCACGGTCCTCACGGTTTTGTTTCTGATGGGCCTCAACCCATCAAAAGACCTCATGCAAGGTAATAGTGTAAGCTCTACATATAATCCCATTAACTTTCCTCACTTTAATCGATGTGATGCGGGACTCTAGTGCTCACACTAATTACCAACCAAATCATTTCCATGCAGATTAGCAGGGGTAGCACTCGTCGTTCCTGTCATCAACTACTGGTGGCCTTCTTTTCCAGCCAATCTATGTAGAGAAACCTACAGGACACTGCTTGTACAGGACCAATGGGCACTGCGCATTGCACACTATGCTCCTCATCTAGTCTACTGGTGGGTGACTCAGAAATGGTTCCCTACATTTAGTGCTTTGGAGGGGATTACCTATAGCCAAAAAGACAGGGAGATCATTCAGAAAAAGTTAGCAAACCAACCGAATACTACTGAGGTTGTTACACCTACCATATTTTTATAGATTTAAATTCTAAGAGGGATCCACAATTTCACATACTTGAACTGAATCCCACTATCCTCTTCAGGAAAAAATAAATTTTGTTATAATTGAGTCCAAAATTCTTGATTTTGCATTTTTGGAGGAAAATGAGTCAAAATCCATATTAGGTGGGACGGAATACTATTGTTCTCCCTCTTTTGGCCTATGTCACCATTAGCATTAGTCCCAAATAATGATTTCAAGAGGAAAAGTGAACGTAGGTATCCATTCCTCATCATCTTAGTCATATCCCATCTATCAGGGGTTGGCTTGAAGATTTTACCATATAACCATTGCCGATTTACCGGGGAAAAGTTAGAAAATATTATCCGATTCATAGCTAGTATTGTTGCTAATTTTCGTGCCACCAAAATTCCCTTAAATTATTACTGGCTTCTCCCAAATTCCCAATTCCCAAATAGTGATACAGAGTAGAAAAGTAAAAAAATAGTACCCACACCTTCCTGCTATGTTGCTAATGTTCATTAGCAATCAAAATCATGCAGCATGACATATAATGTTCCCATCTGCTAAAACACTCAAAACAGAGTGTTTGATGCACATCCAGAGGCACTCGGGAACTATATGTATATAAAGATTCGAAAGGAACTCAAGCTCATAGGCCCTAGCAGGGACTTCTTCAATCATGGCTGGTTTATCTCAAGCACCATCAAAGCCTTTTTATTCTTTTAGCGACTATTTGTTTGACTATAGTTAACCCCAATAATCAATGCCAATCAAATATTTAATTATTGGAAAAGTTCTCCACGGATGATGAGTTTGCTTTTCAGTTCCTATATAATGGATACACTTCTAAAAGTTAGATGATAAAGAAAAATGCATGTAAAGTTATAAACCATGTTGCAAATAAGTACTTCTATTATCTTTATTCACATTTATCAACGATGTTCTTTTCCATTCTCAGTAATGATAAGTGTCATGAAAACAACCATTTTCTTGGTTCCAGGACAACGGAAGACAACAAGGTGATTTTGAATCTATGCATCGAGACATAATGGTTGCTTTTAGCACTTGGGACTTTGATCCCATGGATCTCAGCAATCCATTCCCTCACAAGGGATCTGTCCACATATGGCAAGGCTACGAAGACAAGATCGTTCCCCTACAACGCTATGTTTCAAAGAAGCTTCCATGGATCCAGTATCACGAGCTTGCTGATTGTGGGCATCTGCTCGTCTATGTTGATGGCATGAGTGATGAAATCCTAAGAGCACTGCTTGGGGAAGAGTCTTCTGCTAGTTTGGCCGACATCCCTGACAAGGATCTTGCTTGAAAACTGCTACTGTAGTCAACTCAAACAGCTGAAAACTTCTTCTTTTCTGGCGCTAAAAGTAACTTCTCTTGTAGCTAAGGATGTTCAGCTAAGAAAATAAGGATTGATATGCATGTGAGGCCCAAATTCCAACAACATAAAAGTCCAAGTCATTTGGCAGTCGAGTATTATATCTTCTGCGCATGAATCTAGTTGTTGAATTACTTAATTAAACTCCATTTAAGAAATTACGACTAAAATTTCCATGCACTAAACGTCCAATATACCCATCACAAATAATGTGTTTTAACCATATGACAACCATTATTATATAACACCAATATCCATCTCTACCACCAATATCTCTCAGAGTCATTTGAATTCGATATTAAAAATTGCAATGAAACTCAAAATCTTCATTTTGCAATTGACTAAATTACTTTTGTCGTAGTCGTGTTCATTTGTTTATAAACATGCTAAAATGGAGCTATGATGTCAGGGTCAATTACCAACTCTTTCCTTGCAACATATAATGTGCATTTGTTAGTCCAGGAATTACTCTTCCATATTCCAAATATCCATGAACCCATGAACATATATGCATTCATGGTCTTATCAGTAGTTCGATCAACTTCAGCAAATAAAGAAAGGCTGAAGTTTCATATTGACTCTCCTCAAATCTTCCAACCAAGTGACATAATATCATAAATGACTGCTTCCATTGTCCAAAGTTGTTGCATAGCAAGTAACTTTAAATCCATTATAGCAAGTGCTTAATGAAGTACTTTTCTATCCAATCCACTACTACCCAGATTTTCCAATTTTATTCTCCGATCAGTAATGTGAAAGATGATGAGTGTGGTGTGCGTTCCCAGAGCACCAAGAGTCACCTGATTAAGTGGACCCATTTGCCGACTTTCATGATGCTTTGAGCTAGGGTTAGACATAGGCCTAAAGACAATGCCCAAACATCTTCCATATGCAGGTTCTGCAAAATCTGCAATTCCGTTTGGTACTGTCCCGGGCTTAATACTCAAATCTCAAGCCCAATTTTAGCCTATGATTTTGAAGTTAGGCCCAGTCCCAAAAAATTTCCAAGCATGGGGGATTTTCACTTTTCAGTAGTGCCTTTCTAATTCATGGACTCCGCTTTTGTGTACTATGCAGATACGCCTACTGTTTGTCTATCTAAATGGACTGTAAATAAGGAGGATCCTTGAATTACACTGGATCCATTGGAAATATATTCCTACATTCGAATGGACTGGGTCTTGCGATCGATTGGATATTTTTATTTTGTCCCTTTTTTAACCCTATATTGCTTTATATTGTATCACACTTTTCTTCGTTTTAATATGAGTTTTATTACAGATCAAATAAAGATTATGGCCCTTTGATGAAGGGGTTAGGACAGTCAGATGGACACCATTTTTGGCATGGAGATAGAGCCCACACATGGGGCGCATGTGGACCGCACAGCGAGCACCTGGTCCAGGTCTGGCAAGGCCTAGGCCCAACCCATTTATCTTTCATCAGAAAAATTATAACTGGGCCAGCTCATGGGCCTATGAACGTAAACCCTATAGCCTAAATGGTCCTAGTTGTTATGATCATTATTTTAACCCTGGTCACTCCACAGTTATACTTGAGTTGCTGGAGAGACTGAGAGAGAGAGAGAGAGAGAGACAGAGAGAGAGGGGAAGGAGGAAGAATCGCATGATCCTCCATCCAAACAGGTTAAGAAATCTTTCTCTACTCATTATCTGCTTTGGGGCTTGTTTGGATGTATTTGTACACAAAATGCCGTTTTTTCTTTCTGTTTGCCGTTGTTGGTGTTGTTTTCTTAATGAATGACGGATTTTGCCGCCGAAAGAGCCTTTTTTGCTTCAAGGGTCTGTTCGATTCTGCCCACCAGATGTTTGTTTTTATTTAGAGTTTTTGTAGCCCTTGCTGAATGTTGAAATGAACCCATGATGCTGTGAAATAATGAGATATTGTACGCCCTGTTTTGACCCTTGGAACTCGCTTGCTTTGTAATCAAGTTGACTGTATTTCTAATAAGCTGTAAACTTGTTTGCCTGTGATCGCTCATGGAAAATAACAAAACAACTGCAACTCGGCCTGGAAAATGTCCAAACTGATGACCCTCATTTGTACATAATCCAAGTTATCTGTACTTGGTTTATGATCATCCAAAACTGCCTACAGTATGGTCTGTTTGATTTTGCCCACCAGGTGTTTGAGTTTTTGTTTATAAGTTATGCTTTCCTTATTGAGCGGTGAGATGTACCCGATATGCTTTGAAGCGGTGAATTTAGCGAGGAGAAGTCATACAATTATCCCCTTGGCATTTTTCAGTTGCTGTAAATGGAATTATCAAATAGTTTTATGTAATTCTACTATTGAGTAGAGGAAGTTATCCATATGAGTTATCTGACATGACTATTCATCTATACATTTTTTTGCATCTTTTTATTTTTGTCTTTAAGTAGAAACCTCTTGAATTTTTTATTTTTTATTTTTTCTGTTCAGAAGAATAACTTGCTTTAATTCTATTATATTAGTATGAATATTTGGAAATCAAGAGACCGTACTCTGTAATGGGTTTCCCTTTCCAATCATGAAAGAGAATTGCCTATGTGCTATGTATTTGATTTTGTAAGTGGTCATTGGGAATTTTTTGGCAAAAGTAGTTTCTCAAGATCCTGGTCATTCCATTGCCTTACTTTTTACTCATTGAGTGAGGATTGTTCTTTGGCCATTTCTTTCATCTGTCCATTTCAAGATCATTGACGTGAACACGCAATCTTGTGGTGAGCAGAGAGCAAACTATTCTTTCAACTTTTTTTCTGCCTTTTACTGATGATCATTGATGGGATGGCTAAGGTAGTCCAACTGTCATTATTTTAGGTTATGGGCCACCTCTGTTCCAATTAATGGTTGCAACTTACAATAATCACCTTACACCTACGCCCCCAGAAGAGATGAGCTAAATAAATGATTGTGTTTGTTGGCCTTGTTTAATCCACATACAGTGTGGAAAAATCATATATCTAAAAGAAAGTCAAACTTCTTTTTTGAAGTGTAGATCGTTGTTGTTCATTTACTTGCTCATCTTCTATCAATAAATTACAGGCCAAGATTTACATGGTCAAGATTCCCAAATTGCTCTATAATTTTGAAGGCATAGCCTGTCTATGTAAGGGACCACTATAGATGACCAGACAATATGTTCCTCTCATCATTTGTGATCCAGGGGCAAATTCTTCTGTCTCTCATTGCATTAATTCTTAGGTGATTCTCTCATCCTCAAGCTTAGAATTCCAGCGTCTCTAAAACTGTAAAGTTTCTATCCTTGCCATATCCATGGCATCCCCGTCATATCCTTGCCTCTTCTGGGCATTATTGCTTTTAAGCATCAATCTTATACTTGTGGCCCTTTCTTATATTTTGACTTGGAAAACACAGTTCTGAAATTTCTTGTTCTTCTCTACTACCACTCTAATTTTCTAAAGAACTCTCTCATGGATTGCGTCACATCCTTGACCTTCTATGTTTACATGAGTCTGATTCATTGCTCATATCCCAGCCCTAGTGGAAGAGCCATTAGATTATTTTAATACGTTCATAAATTGCAGAAACAAATTGAAAGGTGTCATAAAATTCACCAGTGGGGATCATTCCCATCAATGACCAGTTGCTCTGGTTAAAACTTGAATCAGGTATAAATAATGCAGCCGTTGGCTGCAGCTGCACCGTGTACCACTTCTGGTCAATAAGTTCATAATAATCTTCCAAGCCGTATCATATCTCAGCTTCATGAGTTCTATTTATCCAAATGTCCCTTGTTAGCAATGGCACAAATCTAGTTGTTACAATATTATCATCTCTGAATTATATTAATGTTTATCAAATTTTGGGTGGAATCCTGGGGTACTATTGGGAAAGTGCCGCGAAAGTAACTGATTTTTAAATAATGGAAATACAAGAAACATAAAATTACTTTATAATTAGTTAAAATCTCCCTATTTTTTCCACTTTATCTCTTCAATATCAATGTTTTTGTGATAGGGAGTCGACTGTAAAGACTTTAAACAATTATGAAACTAGCCAAAAGAGAGGGGATGTAAGGCTTCAATGAAGATGATGATGATACTCTTGCAATAATTTTTTAATGTTGTCAAAATTTCCAATATTTGAAAACATTGTTCCACACAAATCTCACCATAAATCACAAAGTTTTAGAAATATCTCATTATCTGTGACATGTATTTTAGGGCTAAGTTGTCTGTCCCCGAATCGGAGATTTATATGAGTTTGTTTAGTTTTGTAGTCAACTGATTAAGTTGCAAATTGCAATATAATCTACTTCTTTTTTTCCCTTTTTGTCTTCTGTTCATATCTAATGAGACGAATCTTAAATGTTGTGATTCTGATAACCTGAGTTTGATGATCCTTCATGCTCCATTCATAGACTAGAAGTGTTACTCTTTTCTAATAGGAGATAATTATCCTATAGTTACCTGATGTGGATGATACATTTTTTTTCATTGGTTTTCAGGTGATATACTGTATAAGCAGAACAAATTTTCATTTATTATATTAACTAACAATAGAAAATCCTTTCGTAGTCGCGTCCATTTTGATAACATAGAGAACTTACCAGCCTTTATTTTTGTTCTGTCTGGCTAATTTGTAATTAAAAAATTTCTTACCCCAACTGCCAGACTCCCTGAAGCAGCTTAGTTACCTACTAGAAAACCATGAAACCCTTTGCATTTATCAGAGTTGTTCGTGTTTCGGCCCAACTTCTTCCTAAACACTGCAAACCTTCTCTACAATGTCATCCATTCCACCATGACTTTGTACCCCGGGACCCCAAGACGAAGCCAAAGAGGTACAAATACCCTGCTGTATATGATCCATGTGGCCCCAGACCACCACCTTCTGATAAGATTGTTCAGCTTGCTGACCGCATTGCTGCCCTCTCCCCTGAGGAACTGAAACAGATTGGCCCCACCCTCAGAGATAGGCTAAGGCACCCCAAAATGCAACCAATTTCTTCAGATGGCTTGGACTTGGGTCTGCAGGGTGGGCCATCTGCTGGGTCGGCTAAGGCTGAGGAGAAGAAGGTAGAGAAAACAGCTTTTGATGTGAAACTGGAAAAGTTCGATGCGGCAGCAAAAATCAAGGTGATCAAAGAGGTTAGGGCCTTCACTAATCTGGGGTTGAAGGAGGCCAAAGATCTGGTCGAGAAGGTGCCGGTGTTGGTGAAGCAAGGGGTCACCAAGGAAGAGGCAAATGATATCATAGAGAAAATAAAAGGTGCTGGTGGTGTTGCAGCGATGGAGTGAAGAGTTTCTACCATCATGCCCATACCTGTTTTTCTGTTGACCGGGTAAAAACAACAGGGAATTGGGTTCCCCTCATCTGGATCTTAGATATTGTAATCAGCTTTAATGGAATCAAACAATAGTTCAACTTCTATTGTTGGTTTGGAGAGTTTTGGTTGGTGGATGTGCGCTGTCATAATCATTTTATTTATTTGCAGCCAAGCATGTTGTTAGGAAAATCAGTGGACCACTGCTGAATGCCTGTCATTTGTAGGATAGAAAATGATTTGGATAGTACTCATGGCTTGTCCATATCTTTCAACCCAACCCACCATACACCAACACCCCTCAATGAAGGCAACCTGGCTGCAGACAGAACATGGAGGCGAAGCCGGAAAAATAGCCTTCACAGTGGTTTGTGTTAAATTCTTTTTACTTTTTCATGGTGGTGATGATTTTTATGGATGAAAGCTAAACAACATGAGAGACATAAAATAAAACACTACAAGCACAGCCTAATATCCATACAAATGACATATACATCCGTTGAGAAATTCCTCATTAGCATGTTTAATAATGTCCTCATATATATTGGAGGCTATGGCTGTAACCAGGGCTAGTTGACTGGGAGTTGAAGGTGCAGTAATCCATTTCTCCCGTGTGTTCACCACAAATCATCGTCAACACCCACTTTCGATGTTGGTTTCCTTTGGTGAAGGTGAAAAATGTTATAGTCAAGTATATATTAGTTGATCGCTTGTTTTACATGTGATTAATCCAATTTTGCAAGTAAGAGCATGTTTGTGCACAACAGTTTTTTGTGGCATTTTTATTTCATGGTGATTTCTGCAGCATTTTTGCAGAAATGTGTTAACAAAAACGCGTGCTTAGTATCTATTGTTCGGTGATGCAAACTTTTTCCGTGGTCAAATGTGTTTTCCCCCTCTTATATTTAAGACTGATACTTCTCAACTTTGGGTTCAAACTCTCTTCCTGCAAAATTGCAACAAAAAAAATATAAAAAAAAAATCTCAAAACATGAGAATTGTGGAAAATGTCAACATGAAACAATAGTAAATTATTATTTTTCATTTGCGGCAAAGAATGCTCTACTAAACATATCCTGAAGTCTTTAGAAATGTTTCAAGACCTAGCTGGTCTAAGATGGTTGAGTGTGTCAGCTGGTCGACCAAGAATTGGAGCAGGACTCAGTAGACCTAATTATCGAGTAGTCCTAGTACCACGTTCTGATCAAACAGAATCAGAATCGTCATTTGGCCCAGATTGATTAACCAAATGGGTGAATTCGGGCCTGACATTTGCAGCCCATGTTGTATTGGCCAAGAAAGGGCCTGTTTTTCTTATGCCCAGCCCAGCTTGTATATGCCTCAACCCAGCCCAACACCACCCACGATCACCCTTAGATTTTCCCAGATTTTACTCCAATAGGTATAATCCCGCTGGAAGATTGGACCATATATATGATGAATAATGGAATCAACACTATCGTATGCACATTAAGCATATTTATTAATCATGTTATTCATCATATGGTCAATCTTACGGTGGCGACAATTCCTATTGGAGTGAGACTTGGGGACGTCTCATATATGTTGAGGGCTTTCATTTTGAACAACTCGGATTTTCATGAGCTATGCAGTTACACTCCTTGAACCCAGTAATGCTCTTAAGTTTGAGACTTGGGGAATTCAGTCTCCCTTCAAAAAAATCCAACTGAACAAACTGATTCGGATGACGGTGGAGATTACCTAATGAACGGTGTAGATCTCATTCAGATGACCGATAAGCATGGGGATTAAGGAAGTAGGGAACTGTATAACATTAGTTCCACTTTGGAGTCTTAAGGAGTTGAGAAAATTACAGATAGCCTTTCGCTTTTATGATTTTACAAGTAACCACCGGCCGTGTTTGTTTCATATAATTTACCTATGATTTTTTTGTTTGTGTAAGTGGTAAAATGAAGAACTAAAGGTGAATATCTAAAATTGACCATTAAATAACCTCTCTTTTAGTGAAAATTGAATCAAGGGAATATTAGAAACAATGCCCAGCCATTGCCCTATTAAGTTGATATTTAGAAAAGTGAAGGTCCCATGAACGTCTCAACCTCTTATCCTTCACATGTATAATTGTCCTTTGGTGGGGCTCATTTCACCGTGAATTCAATTTACACAAATCTGCCGGTAGGCCCTGTGATGATGGTGATGTCTATCTACCAGTAGCTTAATGGTCATGCCAATCTACCAGTAGCTTAGTGGTCTTGCACAGAATTGCACATAACCAATCAATGATCAAATCCCAGCTGTAGACTGATGGTGACTTGAGTGGGTGTGTGTGAATAATTGCCAAAGAAACAAAAAAGGACCGAGGCCTTCTTGTTTGCATTAGAATACATATTCATACCATAAGTGGTTAAAATAAAAATCAAATGTGATCTATTTTCTTTGGTTAAAGACACCTCTAACAGGAATTTGGCTTCTTGGGTTGCTTTCAAGTTTTGTCCCGCGGGCATAACAAATGCCATATTTGATATAAGAACAAAACCCATAGAAAAACACTTTCGGCTAGAGTGGGGTTTAGTATTGGAAATTCTACTTTCTTTTGTTTTTAGTACTAACATTTGAAATTCTCCAAATACTTGCATACGAACAGGCCTCGAGGATTCGATTCTTTACAATCCCTTTTGCAATCTTCCTCGGATTCCTGGCATCAGTGAAACCGGGCTCCTAGTGGTATATGACCCACCTCTCAAGTCTCAAATATCACGACAGAGGTGGCCCAATTGTGGCAGTGGAACTACTTCAATAGTCCTGCAAACTACTGAAGTGGTCGCTTTACTAATGCAGCACTGAGCAGACCTACTTGGCAGGATTTGCATGGTAGAAGTAGAAGCCTCTAACAGCCCCAGAATGTGCACTTCATAGATACAGCTAACAGTCAGAAAATTGTTCTCCTCTCATAAGACCCAATTGAAACAGAGTCTATTTTCTTTGTCAAGCACTCTCAGGAACTCCCAGGTGAACTCCTCAGAAATGTGTGTAACTGTCTGAAAATCGTACAAGCATTCGAAGGACAAAGATGTTAAAGGAAATAGCAGGATTTCTTCTGGTGGCTTTGGGAGGGTGGATTTACAAAGCCATCCAACCTCCCCCTCCAAGGCTATGTGGATCTCCAAACGGTCCTCCCGTCACTGCAACCAGAGTGAAGCTCAGAGATGGAAGGCATCTGGCCTACAAAGAGAGAGGGGTCCCAAAGGAGAAGGCTAAGTACAAAATCATTGTAGCGCATGGCATTGCTGACTCGAAAGAGTTCATCATCCCAGTATCTAAGGTGAGATGAAAAAAAAAAAAAAGCTTTTTTGTACCTCTTTTCCTAAATGGGTTTAGTAGTTCAATTAAGTTAGATGTATGGATCCATGTTTGGTTTTATGTGGTGATTGATCTGCTAGGTCATACTGTACATCAGACCTGTGCAGGCAGCCCCTTGGCTAGGGTCATAGGAGGAGTGTACCCGGCCGGAGTCTCCGAACTGCTAGGTTTTTAGGGGTATTTTGGTAACTTACAACAAAGATAAGTGTTCTCTAATAAAATTGTAAAGAACTAGTTTATTCAGAGAGGCAGGCCTGAGGAGATTGCAACCCCATAAATCTTAATCCTAATTTGTCAGAGATATTGAAAATTGCTATGTAGACAAACTGTGAAACCAAGTAAATTTTGTTGTTGTACTCTTGTTCTGCTTGTTTTGTTTTGGTGCATCATGATTGGTTACATTCATCAGTTTTCTTACTGGTTTCTGACTCATAGAGTAATGCCTTCAGCTGATTGTATTTTCCTTTTTATTTCAGGAGCTGGTAGAGGAGCTGGGTTTGTATCTTTTGTCCTTTGATAGAGCAGGTTATGGAGAGAGTGACCCAAACCCCAAGCGTTCTGTTAAGAGTGAAGCTTTTGACATGCAGGAACTTGCAGACCAATTGGAGATAGGACCAAGGTTTTATGTGATTGGAATCTCCATGGGGGCTTATGCTGCTTGGAGCTGTCTCAAACACATTCCACACAGGTATGATACTGCCCAGTTTTTTCTTTTCTTTTTTAATGTATTGTTTCAGACTCTTGAGTCAAATTCAGATATTGCTGAGTGATTTTTACATACAACGTTTTAGTTTAAAAGATAATCTGACATCAGTCGCAAAATTGATAATATTATTGCATAATCTGATCAAGCTAAGCTCAATTTTAGTTTAAATTGATCCTAGTCTAAGACCCAACTCAGGCAAAGCTTTGTCAGATTAAACAAAGTAGGATTTGTTTTCAATGTTGGTTTGGTGCTGCAGGTCTAATTACCTACCAAATAATTTCCATGCAGATTAGCAGGGGTAGCACTCGTCGTTCCAATCATCAACTACTGGTGGCCTTCTTTTCCAGCCAATCTTTGTAGTGAAGCTTACAGGACACTGCTTGTACAGGACCAATGGGCACTACGCATTGCACATTATGCTCCTCATCTAGTCTACTGGTGGGCGACTCAGAAATGGTTCCCTGCATTTAGTGCTTTGGAGGGGACCCTTAAAATTTTTAGCCAAAAAGACAGGGAGATCATTCAGAAAATGTCAGCAAACCAACCGACTACTACTGAGGTTGTTACCCTTACCATTTTTTTTTAGATTTAAATTGTGAGAGGGATCCACAATTTCACATACTTGAACTGGATTCCACTATCCTCTTCAGCAAAAATATAAATTTTGTTAAAATTTAGTCCAAAATTCTTATTTTGCATTTTTGGACGAAAATGAGTCAAAATCCATATTAGGTGGGATGGAATACTATTGTTTTCTCCCTCTTTTGGCCTATATCACCACTAGCGTTAGTCCCAAATAATTATTTCAAGAGGAAACATGAACGTAGTATCCCATTTCTACAATTATCTGCCACCTAACTGGTGCACCAAAACCTATAAGCATCCATTCCTCATTATCTTAGCCCTACCACATTTATCAGGGGGTTGGCTTGAAGAGTTCTACCACATAACCATTGCCGATTTACTGGGGAAAAGTTCAAAAATATTATCCGATTCATAGCTAGTGTTGTAGCTAATTTTCGTGCCACCAAAATTCCCTTAAATTGTTATTGGCTTATCCCAAATTCCCAATTCCCAAATAGTGATTCAGAGTAGAAAAGTAAAAAAATAGTACCCACACCTACCTGCTATGTACCTAATGTTCATTAGCAATCAAAATCATGCAGCATGACATATAATGTTCCCTTCTGCTAAAATACTCAAAACAGAGTGTTTGATGCACATCCTGAGGCACTCGGGAACTATATGTATATAAAGATTCGAAAGGAACTCAAGCTCATAGGCCCTAGCTGGGACTTCTTCAATCATGGCTGGTTTATCTCAAGCACCATCAAAGCCTTTTTATTCTTTTAGCTACTATTGGTTTGACTATAGTTAACCCCAACAATCAATGCCAATCAAATATTTAATTGTTGGAAAAGTTCTCCACGGATGATGAGTTTGCTTTTCAGTTCCTATATAATGGATACACTTCTAAAAGTTAGATGATAAAGAAAAATGCATGTAAAGTTATAAACCATGTTGCAAATAAGTACTTCTATTATCTTTATTCACATTTATCAACAATGTTCTTTTCCATTCTCAGTAATGATAGTGTCATGAAAACAACCATTTTCTTGGTTCCAGGACAATGCAAGACAACAAGGTGATTTTGAATCTATCCATCGAGACATAATTGTTGGTTTTAGCACATGGGACTTTGATCCCATGGATCTCAGCAATCCATTCCCTCACAAGGGATCTGTCCACATATGGCAGGGCTACGAAGACAAGCTCGTTCCTTTTCTCCTACAACGCTATGTTTCAAAGAGGCTGCCATGGATACAGTATCACGAGCTTGCTGATTGTGGGCATCTTCTAATCAAAAGTGATGGTGCGAGTGACGAAATCCTAAGAGCACTGGTTGGTGGAGAGTCTTCTTCTAGTTCGGCCGAGTTCAATGACTAGGGATCTTGCTTGAAAACTGCTATTGTAATCAACTCAAGTAAAATAGCATTTAGATTGTTATATATGCATGATTGGATGGGAATGATGCTCTGCTACGAACGCAGGGATTGATATGCGTGTACAATGAGAGCAAATACAGATGTGGGTTCTAAAGATGTCTATGCGAATTAGGTCCAGTGGATTCACTCCACATGATTCGAGGGCAATTGATGTACACCTGCTCACAGACACAGGCAGAAGAACAGCTTGACGGATAGTTGCTCTCTTTTTTTATTTCTTCTATGCTCTTGATTTGGGAAGTAAGTGGACATATCTGTGTGTGTGTGTGTGGTGGTTGGGGGGGGGGGGGGGGGGGTTGGGTGTCCAATTGCCGACATGGCAAGTGGGGCCCACTCTATATAAATCTTCATTATGTAGTTATTTTACTTTTTATTTTTGCTGTGGTCATTTGAGTATAAACAAACCAAAATACAACTATGATAACATCTACAGTTCAATAATGGCCTAAATGAATTACAATTTTGGATTCAACCAAATGCAGCCTCATTAACTGAAACATTAGTCTTTTACTTTATTTGGCAATATTGTCAGGGTCAAGTACCTACTCTTTCTTTGCAACATATATGTGCATCTGGTGATCAAGGAATGATTCTTACATATTCCAAATTATCTATAAGCCCACCCACGAGCTGTGCATGTATGATTTATCAGCAGTTAATGGCATCACTGGATGCTACAATAATAGCTTCAGCAAATAAACATATGGCAGAACTTTCAAATTGGCTCTCTCCAAATATTGCAACCAAGTGAAATATCACCATGAACGACTGGTTTATAAGAAGTTTCACGAGTCACAATGATAATATTTCATATTCTGAACTGGAAATAACTAGAAAAATATTACGAAGCAAGGGAAGAACTGTACCTAAATAGGCATCCTTAGAACAGATTCCATCTTCCCATGTAGTTTATTATCCTGGCATGGTAGATTTATGGATCGGACTCTTGAATCCAAGGCGGCTAGATCACATGTTCCACTGAAAAAAAAAAAAGTTCAAATAGAGAAATCAAAGTCCTAATCCACAACAAAGATACAGTTTTCAGTTACTTCCATTCCTTCATATCCCATAGACCTTGGTCAGTAATCCTTACTGCTGATTAATGAGCCTAACGATAGATGATGTCCCACAGTTCTCCCAGAAAGTAAGAACATATACCCTTCTGGTCTGCATACTGCTTTTAATCATGTATTTGTTAGCCACTGATTAGAGTTAAAAACTTCCAATCTGGAGGATTTTGCATCACCAAATCCAGGACACCGATAGTCTAGAATGGGATCACCAAGCAAGGGGCCCGCATCAATGAAACAGGTAGGAAAGCTATAGAGGACTCAGTCCGATCACGGGATCAGATGGAGTAGATCAGCCAACGCATGGCCCAACTCATATTGCATGCAAGGTGTCAGATCCTACATGCAAGGCTAGTAGGCTACAATCAAAGTTGGCACAAAAGCGTCTTAACGCAAGTGGAAACCATGCCATTCGATGGTTTTAGCAGGCAGTTTATTCATCCTCTGAAACACTCGAGGATACAGGCAATCTATCCAGGGCCTATTTATGGTGTGAATCCTTATCCTCTAATGCCTGTAAAAAGAAAATGCCAATATATGATCTCATCCATCCATTCAAAATGCACAAGTATATTAATCTTCCCCGGGGCCTATTTATATGGGAGTCCATATCCTCTAATACCTGAAATAAGAAAAAGCCAATATACTAGTGTGTGGGGCAATCCTTAAAATGCCAAGGTTATGTTAACTCCAGCAGTAATGTCAGATCTTATATTCACTTCGGCTACGAGCATTTCGGCTCGGATGCTGATGCACTAGCCGAAACCAATATTATCGTCTCGGTCAGCCCCAACCTAAGACCGCCACGATCTCAGCCGTGTGCCCTGGCCTCAGTCGCGCATCTCGGCTGCAACTGTATGACGAACCGCCAACCGAGATAGACACTGACAGCCATTTCCCACCTCCAAACACGTGGCAGGATACGAGCACGCGCTAATGGGACAGATACATCATCCCAGCCGTTCAGAATCCTCATCAAATCTCTGACAAAACGGCATCCGGTGGCTACAGCCATATCAGGGCAAGGCCCAACAAAGGGTCCGATGGGACCTTTGCCTCCAATAAGTCAAGACAAGATCAGACCCAATGTGACTGACATTTAATGTAGTATGAGCTGATCGGACCATCATTTAATGCAGTGTGGGCTATGATGGATCCTCATTTATTACTTTGTGGGCTGATGAGACTTTAGCAGTTAGATCATCGGGCCCACTACCAAATATCTAGAGACTCTCCTCCTATATAGAATGGACTGGTTCCAACCCAGGTACGTAGACGCATACATACATGCACTCTTACTCTGCCTCTCTTCTTCTCCGATCTTAATTCAGTCCTTGCACTAACTGAGGCATTGGAGAACCCTACGCTGCCCACAGCCAGGGTCCTCTGACTGTTCTTTCTCCCCTTTCAGGTTCCCGAAGCGGTTAGCTTTTCACAGTCATTTAGATAAGTCCTGTAAGACTCCCCTTAACCTTGTAAGTTATATTTTTTGCACCTACAATAAAAGGGGCCCAGAACTCTCTCTCGGGTGAATTCCTCGTATATGTGTGGAACTGTATGTATGATACAAGCACTAAAAGATGTTAAAGGATCTCCAAATGGTCCTCCTGTTACTGCAACCAAAGTGAGGCTCAGGGATGGAAGGCATCTGGCCTACAATGAGAGTGGAGTCCCAAAAGAGAAGGCTAAGTACAAAGTCGTTGTATTACATGGCATGGGCGACTCCAGAGAGTTCATCATCCCGGCATCTTGAATAGGATAAAATTCTGCCTTTTCTACCTGCTTTCCTGAATGGGTTTAGTTCTTCAACTGAATTTAGTGTATTGATAAATGGCTTATATTGTGTAGTGATTGATCTCCTGGGCCATAGTGTACACTAGATCCAAGATTGATCTCCTGGGCCATAGTGTACATTAGATCCAAGGTAGGGTTCACCTGCTAGACAAAAGGCACTAGGACTAGGTTTTTGGCTAAGGCACTAGGACTGGGTTTTTGGCTAAGGGCATGTTTGGTAACTTGAGAGGAATCAATGCTTTAGAGGATTCCACATTTGGATCACATAGTACAATATAATACATCTAACGTTCACCATTTTTCACAAATTTCTCAAAATTCATGAGGAACCAAGACATGAAATTGACGTTTGCCCATTTTTAATCTTCTAGAGAAGATGAACGGTTCAGATCATGATTCAGGGGCCCGCGAAAGTCTAGAAATGGTCATCTACATATACGGAGTTTTTTTTTTTTTTTTTGGGATTTCCTCGAAATCCATGATTAATCAATGGCTCAAATTTGACTCAGTGGGAATTTTTGGCCTTCTGGAGAGGATGAACGTCTCTTATCGTGATTTAGGAGACCACTAAAATTAAAAAATTAAAAAAAGGACAACATTTACAAAGTTTGCATTAGCACTATAGCATATCAACAATCTCAAGTTTTCCCCAATTTTATGAAGATCCATGATGAATCAAGACTCAAATCTGATCCCCTTGCCGTTTTCAATCTTCTAAAGAAGTTTAACAGTTTGGACTGTGACTTAGGGGCTCACAAAAGTCTAATGAGAGTCATTAAACGGTCTTGATTTTTTAACAGTTCTCTCAAAATCCATGATGAATCAACGGCTCAAATTTCACCTTGTAGTCATTTTTTGCCTTCTGAAGAGAATTAATGGTTCTAATCGTGAATTAGGGGCCCACACAAGTGATTTATTTTTATTTTTTTGAAAAAAGTCCTTTAAAAAAGTAATATAAAATATTTTAAGAGCGCAAATCCACACCTGCTTCCCATGGTTTACCAAACGTAGGTTTTCCATACAAACATGGAAAATGGGGCATTTATCCTCGCTGAGGATGCTATCCAAGTGTGTCCTAAAAGGTTGTTGAGATTCAAGAATCAGTGTAATTGGAGAGGCACGAGAATGGTTAAACCATTGTAACCTTATTTCTTAAATACAGTGAAAATTAATTTGTAGACGCACTGCCTAACAACGTAAATCCTATTGTATTCTTCTTTCGTAATTGGTTACATTCACATAAGTTTGCTGACTGGTTCCTGAGTAATACCTTCAGCTGATTGGCCTCTCTTTTTTATTTCAGGAGTTAATAGAGGAGCTAGGTATATGTTTTTTTAACCTATGATAGAGCAGGATATGGAGAGAGTGATCCAAACCCAAAGCGTTCTGTTAAGAGTGAAGCTTTTGACATTCAAGAACTCGAAGACCAGTTGGAGTTAGGACCTAGGTTTTATGTGATTGGAATTTCCATAGGGAGTTATGTTGCTTGGAGCTGTCTCAAACACATACCACACAAGTATGATACTACCCTTTTTTAATTCGATATCTATTTCAGACTCTTGAGTGGAACTCAGAAGTTGCTGAGTGATTTTTACATGCAACGTTTTAGTTTGAAAGTTAATCTAGAAGTTTTTGCATGCTACCAGAATGGATACTAATTCTAATTTGACCAATCAATGCAGTGGAAATAACCATGGAAACCCTATCCAGGGAGAAAAACCAAGAACCAGAAATCAAGAGTTTTCGAACAATTACAAGATATACTCACAAGCTCCTCTATCTCAGTCTGTACTTCGACTTAAGGATTGTAGTTGTTCTTGCACAGAATCCACTAAGACGACATCCACCGTGCACCGTTCTCCTTACTTGATCTCCTCGCACCTTGTTAGTCAAGATGAATTATCTTCTATAAGAGCAGAAGCAACAATGACCTTCTAGAGCAGTCATTCAAAACAGTCTCTCAATGGCTCTAGAGAATAATCTCTCTCTAAGATATCTCTGACTTAGATTAATGAGAGTGGTAATTGATATGTCTGATCTTCAATATGCACACATCTATTTAAGGTTGAGTGCAACACCCTATTTATGGCCCCAAATTCGTCCCTTAGACTTAGAACACAAATAGGACTCAAATTGGAAAATAGAGTCTCAAAAGAAAACAATTCCTATTTAGATCAGGAGACTTTCCTGTTATGACTCGCGCCTGTCCGATCAATTGGACAGTGGCTCCTATCAATCAGACCACTCAAATAACTGGGGTGCGTCAACTGTCAATCGATCTCATAGAGGGTCCGATCGATCGGACCTGGGTGTTTCACCCTGTCTTCTCTCTTTTCTTCTTTTCTTCACTTCAGCTCTTCCGGCGACACAACCACAGTCCATTCTAGAAGAAATTTGAAAATATAATTCAATGGACCCAGAGTTTTGTCCAACCCATGAATTAGCCAACATAAAAATACTAACAATCTCCCCCTTTGGTAATTCATGGACAAAACTCCTTATGACAATACAAACGATTTACCCATAAGAAAAACCCAAAATACATTGAATTTTTAGACCAAAAAAGATTTCAACACCTGTAAATCTTTACTTGTTTTCTCCCTCTAGCTTCATTATTCTCCCTCTTTTTGTCCATAATTGACAAACAATTATTTTTCAAGCAGCTTCTATCAATCTGGATTTTGCTGCTCCCCTTCAATTTCGACTCCCCATCAATAAGATCTTCGTATCAGCACTGGGGTGGGGGGTTGATCTTGCAGATTAGGGGTGATAAAGTTTCGGAACACACCCTTGCAAATTTGAATACTTCAGCAAAGTGTGTACCAACACAGAAGATAGGTCTTCTTTCTTAACCCAAACAGCTTTGGTATTCTTTTTGAGCTCGGTCTTTTGTGTTTGTCATTGCATTCGATTTGGTGATTTTTGCAGCTTATTGAAATTGGGTCAAATGTGTCCTTTAATTCTACAATGATGACAATTGGGTATACGTTCAGGACGTGATACATTCTTCTTCTTGGCAGCTGTATTTGTAACATGAACGGCATGATTAGTAATAATTGAATTTTGAACAAAACAGTTAGTACATTTGGCTTTTGAGGTAGATGCTGCGTCAGCGTAACCAATGCCATGCATGCCTGTCTTTGCCTTTTGACTGCACATGATGTCATCAAGTTTTTTAGACCCTGTATTCATCCTGTTTAGTGAAACCTGGTAGTATCCGACTCAGAAAGAACTATCTTGAGTCTTCCTTGTAAGTCAGTATTTTTAGCTTTCAAGGTCTTCATATTGTGATCAAGTAAATCACACTATGTGCTTCAGTAGTCAATTTATCTGCCAACCTGTTATTTTCTGCCTTTAAGTGACTCACTTTAGTAAGAGTTTCTGTGGTTTAACTTTTAAAGAAGTATTATGCTCTTCAGATTCTTTCCAGTTAGTAGCCACTTTTTCATTCATCTTTAGTATCTTCATAGACTTTGCAGA
Source organism: Camphora micrantha (assembly GCA_003546025.1). Classification (NCBI taxonomy): domain Eukaryota; kingdom Viridiplantae; phylum Streptophyta; class Magnoliopsida; order Laurales; family Lauraceae; genus Camphora; species Camphora micrantha. Next base: position 12,595,263 of record QPKB01000004.1, on the reverse strand, counting down.
TAATAACTGATATTCAGCTTTTCAATCATGTTCGTCTTTGACTCACAAACATCTGCTAGGTTCAAGCTTCTTGGACTCAGATTTTTTATCATCTTCCTCAGAAGTATCATCATCCCAAGTCAAATCGAAAGCCTTCTTTTTTGGCTTTTTGTTAGCACAGTCACTAGCAATGTACCAATAACCATGACACTCAAAACATTGAATCCCTTTAGAAGATTTCTTCTTATAATTTTTAAGAATTTTCAAATCACTTTTCTTCCCCTTCATAAACAACTAAAATTGCTTTATAAACCGAACAACAACTTGGGGATTTATCTCCTCAAAATTAGAATCACTAGCAATTTTCTTAAATGATTCTTTGGAGGCTTTCAAAGCAACACCTTTTGATTTAGATTTTCCATTGGTCCTTAGCTTTGCTTCAAAAGTCTGAACGTTGCCAACCAACTCCTCAGCTTTGGGAATATTCATATTTTTATTCTCCTCTATGGTCACAACCTTTGCATCAAACCTTTATGGAAGATATTGCAAAAAAATTTTAACAATCCTATTTTTAGGAATTGGTTCTCTCAAAGTAAAGGTATCATTCACAATTGCATTTAGCTTCGAATTGAACTCATTAAAGGTTTCATCATCTTCCATCTTGATGAATTCGAAAGCTGTAAACAATTTCTAAAGTTTTGACTATTTGACAGTGTCAATCCCTTCATGCACAGTCTGCAGAATATCCTAAGCTTCTTTTGCAGTAGTGCATGTAGAAATTCTACGAAACTCAGATATGCTAACTCCATTATAAATAGCATTCAAAGCCCTAGAGTTGCAAGTGGCTACCAATTCTTCATCCTTAGTCTACTGTTCTTTAGATTTAAGATTGGTTTATCCCAGCAGTGGTGACAGTAGTCAGGGAATAGCCTTTCACAATAGATTGTCAAACTTTCAAATCTAAGGCAACCGTTCTGGATTTTCAATAAGCATAATTTGTACCATCCCACAGAGGAGGCTTATTGGTAGAAGTGCCTTCACGGTAGTTATCCATTCTAGCAAAATATGGATGAACACAGTAAAATAGTGTAACCTGCTCTGATACCAATTGAAAGTTTTTGCAGGCTACCAGAATGGATACTAGTTCTAATTGAACCAATCAATGCAGTGGAAATAACCAATCAAACAATATAAAACTAGTCATCTACCAATCACACACCACAAGAAGGCGGACACAATGTTTAGCGTGGAAAACCTATCAAGGGAGAAAAACCACAAACCAGAAATCAAGAGTTTGCGAACAGTTACAAGATATACTCAGAAGCTCCTCTACCTCGTCTATACCTCGACCTAATGACTGTAGTTGTTCTTGCACAGAATCCACTAACACGACATCCATCGTGCATCGTTATCCTTACTTGATCTCGTCACACCTTGTTAGTCAAGATGAACTATCTTTTACAAGAAAGCAGAAGCAACAATGACCTTCAAGAGTAGCCCTTCAAAACTATCTCTCCATGGCTCTAAAGAATAATCTCTCTCTAAGATATCTCTGATTCAAATTAATGAGAGTGGTAATTGATGTGTCTGATCTTCAATATGCACACCTCTATTTAGGGTTGAGAGCAACACCATATTTATAGCCCCAAATTTGTATCTTAGACTTAGAATACAAATAGGACTCAAATTGGGAAACAGAGTCTCAAAAGGAAACAATTCCCATTCAGATCAGGAGACTTTTCCGTTATGACTCGCGCCTGTCCAATCAATTGGACAATGACTCTGATCGATCGGACCACCCAAATAACTGGGGCACGTCAACTGTCTGATCAAGTGTTTCACCTGATCTTCTCGTTTTTCTTCTTTTCTTCACTTCAACTCTTCCGGCGATACAACCACAGTCTATTCTAAAATAAATTAGAAAATACAACTCAATGGACCTGGAATTTTGTCCAACCCATGAATTAGCCAACATAAAAATACTAACAAATCTAATTTCAGTCACAAAATGCATAATATTACATATTCAGTGTCTTAAGTAGTAGAAAACTCATGTTTTAATGCTACAAAAATGTTAGTAATATTACATAATTTGATCAAGCTAAGCACAGGTTGAGTTAAATTGAGCCTAGTCCAAGAGTACACAACTCAGGCAAAGCTTTGTCAGATTAAACAGAGTGAATTTTGGATTTGACTTGTAGTGTTTTCAATCCATGGTTTCAACGAATGTCTCATGTTTTTAGCTCTAATTACCTATCAATCGTTTCTGTAAGTGCCTAAAATAATACGGGCTTGTTCTTATGGAGGACTACTGGGAGGCCTCTGATGGAGAGAAGTCTTTATTTGACCTGAGGAAAAGAAATGGGTTAGGGGCCCTGGCCGTGAAGAGCCGAAGGCGCTCTGACGCCCAAGTTAGTCTAGTTGCTGGATAAAGGGAGCATGAATGAAGAGGGAGAGAGGCTTAGTATTGCTTACCCCCTGTCGTTCCGTGCCGTGCCTATTTATAGATGTTGGTATCCTGGGATCTTCCCTGAGTGGAGGTTGGTAGACGTACGGTCCCATCGGACCATACTTTTCCCATAAATGGAGGTTGGTAGAGGCTTTGTCCTGTCAGATCATACCTTGATCTTTCACATGATTGCTGATGTGACAGCGGAATGAAGTCCACGCTTCTTCCGTATTCGGCGCCTATCTCGTCCGTCTGAACCAGGACATGCCCTTATTAATTGCTGATTGACAAGGTGCCAAACCCGGCTAACCACTGCCGAGGTGGATCTCGGCGCCCGCTTCACAACGGGAATGCATCTCCTCGTTTACCAAGTTTCTCGGGTGGATAATCCTCAGCCGAAGTGGGACCTCTCCAGGAGCCGAGATCGAGATGGATTAGCCGAGCTGCGTCAGGCCCCGAGCTTGTAAAATATCCCCACACAATTGCCCCCCAAGCTCTGGGTCTCGGTATTCGACTTCGGGACTAAGAGCTTCTTTTTAGTGAGGGATCTCGTAGGTGTCTTATCCTCAAGATCTCTATTTTGAATATTTTGATGGGGCAATTAAGACCGCTGCCGTCCTGTCTGCCAAGGACAATTGATTAGCACATCCCCTTCGTTTCATCTCCCGAGGGGATTGATGGGAGCGACTCTTCGCTTTTCAAGGGAAGACAGCTGTCAGTGACACGTGTCTTTGTTTGATGGTTCCTTCAATCGTTTCAGAGGCAGCGTGCGCGCCGCTCGAGGCGGCGATTCCCGCCCTCGATATTGCAGAAGGCGATTTTCCATTTATAAGTAGGGGTGGCCCTCCCTTCTTCTCTTACTTTTGCTTTTTCGACTCTGAGCGATCTGAAGAACATCCGAAGGAAGCCTCCGCTGCGAATCAAGTTCTTGGTCTTCCCCAACCCACGCGAGTTTTCCGTGAGTTCCCCTTCCCTCTTCCTCTTTCTGTATCCCGACCCCTTAGGGTTTTTAATCTAGGGTTTTTCTTTTTTGGGAGAATGGGAATCTATAGGCACTGGGTGGATACCCCCGAGGCTATGGAGAATTTCAGGGAGATGTATCGCATCCCTGCAAACGTTAGTACCAGGATAGACGACCCCGACGACATGTTCGACGGTTTTGCATTCGCCGATGGGTGGATGCCTTTCCCTTTAGTGGCCATAGTTGAGGGAGGGGTCAGGTTCCCGGTCCATCCGCTGTTGAGGGCGTGCCTGTCAACATGGCACCTCAGCCCCTGTCAGCTAATGCCTAATGGTTATAAGGTAATAATGGGGGCTGTAGAACTCAATAGGATTCTAGGGATTAATCTCGGCGTCCACGGCATAGAGGATGCTTATGACGTGTGCAAATCGGCGAGGAACGGTACCTGTTTTTACCTCCGGGGGAGGCTAGGAAGGGAACAATTTGTTACCGAACTAGAGGATTCAGGTCGTCAAGCTGGGAACGACCGCCTGTTCGTATCAGGCAACTGGGAGTTCGGGGAGGAAGAGACCGCGGTCGAGAAGCGGTACAGGATACCCCGTCATTTCGGGATCCCTCCAAGTACTGCACCGAACTCCTCCATGCCCTTGTTTTTCTGTTCCTCTCCCTTGTTGGACTAAGCCCCTTGTGTTTCCGCTTGCGCAAAGGTCAGCCAGAGGAAGAGTGAGGCCATTAATTCCGGCTGGAGACCGAGCAGCGACTGGCAAAAGGCTGTGCGTGGTTATAAGGGCCACAACTCGCGCGCCGCTTGGTCGCTCCTCGGCTACGAACCGAGGTACAAGACATACATCAAGAGGAAACTCGCGGGTGACGCTACATCGCCCGATCTTGAACGCCGAAGGGCTTCAGGAGCCGAGGCCACCACATCCCGAGCCGAACCGGAGCCCGACCTTCAAGGGATTGTTGATTCCTATTCTTCCCCGAGCTCCGAGGAAAGGAGAATGCCGCCCCGACGCCCTCCTCTGGCAACAAAAGATCTGGGCAGCAATTTTTTTGGGAGGGAAGCTGCTGCCCCGACTCCCCCTGCCACGAGCAAACAGCAGGGTCCTGCAGGTCAGAGTTCAGCCGGCGCTCCTCCACCTACCGGTCCCCCCGTCCAAGAGCGCCCTGCGGAGATCTCAAAGGAAAAACCTCGGGCGGAGAAGGGGCCGAGGCTAGAGAAGCCGAGTTCATCCCGGCGGGACCGCCCAGCAGGAGAAGAGAGAGAGGGGGCCCCGGAGAAGCGGCCCCGAACCGAAGGTCCGGCGGAGAAGACCTCGGGGAGAGGGGCAGAACAGGCCCCAGGGGTTAGTCTGGCGACCCCTCAAGAGGGCCCGGCGATATGGAGGCCTTCCCTGCTGCTCGGGCCGGGGAGGCCGGTCACCGTGGACGACCGCCTTCATGGGAACCCCTCCGTCGCGGCTACATTTGCAAGCACCTGCGCTTTCCCGTAGGACATAGAGAAGCTGCAGCGACTGGAGGATGGGGTTTTGATGGTTGGCATCATCCAATCAGCCTTCTCGGTGAGTCTTTCAGAACATTTCGATTCTTATAAGACTTTCTTGGTATCTGATCCTCGTCTTTTACAGATCATTCAGCGGGCGAAGGTGTCTATGGGCAGAGTCCAGTACAGGGACACTCGGATCGAGAAGCTGGAGGCTGAGAAGAAGAAAGTATCCGAGGCCCTTGAGGGTGCTCGTAAGGGTCTGAAGGAGGAGGAGGGGAAAAACTTCAGCCTTGCCAAAGACCTCGAAGCTACCGTGAACGAGGTCTGCAAAGCCAAGGAGGAGAGTGCCGTTCTGAAAGCGGCGGCCGAGGTCAAGGCGAAGAGGGCGATCCAGCTTGAGGCCGAGCTGGCAAAGGCGAAGGCCGAGCTGGCCGAGGCGAAGGCCGAGCTGGGGAGGAAGGATGCCGAGCTGGAGAAAAAGGAAGCCGAGCTTGAGGTCGTCCATAAGGAGAAAGCCAGTATCGAAGCAACGACCCAAGCGGAAGTCGATGCCGCTTTTAATGAAGGGGTGGGGGAAGCCACCAAGGACTACGAGGCGCAGCTCGAAGCTTTGGGTCCGCGGTTGTTCGAGCTCGGGTGCAGGGCTATTTTAAAGAAGATGGGCGTTCCCGAAGATAGCCCTATATATCATGACCTGCCCAAGCTCGAACCCCGGTCTTCAGAAAAGGGTCTGGTCCCCCCCCAATCCCCAGCAGAAGCTCCAGCATCCGAGGCTCCCCTTGAAGCTTCGGTCGCCGAGACTGCTCCTGAAGTCCCTCCTCATGAAGTCCCTTCTGAGAGAGCCTGACTTTTTTGTTGTATTTTCTTTTTCTTCTTTTTGTAAGAATGAGTCTGTACTACTTCTTTCAATAAAAGACTCCTTTCGCGCCTTCGTGCTTTCTGTGTTTGTTGTCTTTTTGTACTTAGTGAACTTTTTTTTTTGTTACGCACTCTTTCGAGGATTGTATGCGTTTTTTTCGAATCGTGGACCCATACATTAAGGACCCGGCTGGAAGCGCCTGTTCCTAATGATGACATTTTCTGGTCATGTTAAGCAGGAGTTGATACGAATAGGTCCTGAATGCAGTTTTAATTTCGTAGCTTAGTCCGGGAAATGAACGGTTAAATAGCCGGGCTGGTTTAGGGACCGAGCCTGGGTAGTTTGTTCGTTTAACCGAGCTGGGGGAGGACTGGTTCTATAACCGAGTCTGGGCAGCTGGTTCCGTTAACCGAGCTGGGGGAGGACTGGTTCCACAACCGAGTCTGGGCAGCTGGTTCCGTTAACCGAGCTGGGGAGGACTGGTTCCACAACCGAGTTTGGGCAGCTGGTTCCGTTAACCGAGCTGAGGGAGGACTGGTTCTACAACCGAGTCTGGGCAGCTAGTTCCGTTAACCGAGCTGAGAGAGGACTGGTTCTACAACCGAGTCTGGGCAGTTGGTTCCGTTAACCGAGCTAAGGGAGTAGAAGGAGACACAGGATAAACCATAGCTGTTGGAGAATTCATCATTTTTATTGCCTGTAATGAGTACAATTTTAAAAGTAATACTTCTTGAGGTGCGCAGCATTCCAGGGTCGCGGTAGTCCTTTGCCGTTCATGTCTTCGAGCCTGTAAGCAGATTGCCCGGCGACAGACACAATTTTGAATGGTTCTTGCCAGTTCGGCCCCAGCTTGCCTTCACTTGGGTTTTTTTCTGCAGTCAGCACTTTTTTAGAACCAATTCTCCAATAGAGAACCTCCTTTCTCTGACTTTCTGGTTGTACCCTCTGGCCAACTGTTGTTGATAGGAGGCCAGGCGGATAACTGCGGTTTCCCTTATTTCTTCTGCTAGATCGAGTTCTCTGGTCAGGTTCACGTTGTTTTCATCCCTGTCGAAAAGTTCCGTCCGTAGAGTGGGAAGGCCAACTTCGAGGGGTATTACAGCTTCCATCCCGTAGGCCAAGGAAAAAGGCGTAGCCGAGGTGGATCGTCTTGGCGTCGTTCTGTACGCCCAAAGGACGCTCGGGAGCTCCTGGACCCATCTTCCCTTGGCTCTGTCAAGCCTCTTCTTGAGGCCGTCGAGGACTACTTTGTTTGAGATTTCGGCCTGGCTGTTGCTTTGCGGATATGCTGGGGATGAGTAACGGATTTTGATACCGAGCTCCTGACAGAAGTTCCTGAAGAATTTTGAATCGAATTGGGTCCCGTTGTCCGAGATCAATATCCGAGGGATTCCAAATCTTGTTACGATATTTTTCCAAACGAAGTTTCTTGTGTCCTGTTCGGTAATGGAGGACAACGGTTCTGCCTCTATCCACTTTGTGAAATAATCCGTAGCTGTTATTAGCCACCTTTTATTTCCTAGAGTTCGGTGGAGAGGTCCGACGATGTCTAGTCCCCATTGAGCAAAGGGCCACGGGCTTGAAAGTGGACTTAGGTCCTGGGCTGGCTGATGGAGAGAGTGTGAGAACTTCTAACATTTCTCGCACTTCCTGTCGTAGAGCTGTGCATCCTTCTGCATGTAAGGCCACCAGTAGCCTTGGCTGATGGCCCGGTAGGCCAACGACCGACCTCCGTTGTGGCTTCCACAAATGCCTTCGTGGATTTCGTATAGAAAATCTTCAATCTTGCTCGGGTGTACGCACAGGAGGTAAGGTCCTGTGAAGGATTTTCTATACAGCCTGCCTTCTCGAGACAGCCAAAATCGAGTTGCTCTCAGCCTGATTTTGTGGGCCTCGCCCTTGTCTTCAGGAAGTTGGTCGTCTTTCAGATAAGCCACTATTGGGTCCGTCCAACTGGGACCGAGATCGGCATATAAGATGAGCCGAACTGGAGTGAGTTCTATACTTGGTGATTCCAGCGTTCCTACTTCGATGGTTCTCTTCCAGCCGGCTTCAACAGCTGATCCCAGATTGGCGAGGGCGTCGGCATGGGAGTTTGATTCCCTGCCGATTTGCCTGACTTCAACTTTTTGGAACTGAGAGAGAAGTTGCTTTGCGCGGGACACGTACACGGCCATCCTTTCATCGCGAGCTCGGTAGTCTCCGCTGAGTTGGCTTGTCACTAACTGAGAATCGCTGAAAACCGCCAGCTGTTTTGCTCCTAAGGCCTTGGCACTGTCTAATCCTGTGATTAGTGCCTCATATTCAACTTCGTTATTGGATGCTTTGAAGCCGAGCGTCAATGCTTGTTCGATGACGAGACCTTCTGGGGATTGGAGTACTATGCCGATACCGGCCCTCTTCGTTGTTGATGATCCGTCCACAAAGACTTTCCATGCCGTACCAAGGAATTGTTTCCAGGATTGATGTTCGGCTTTGGTGGCTTCATCTCCGCTTGCGACATCATCTTGCTCGCTATTGCCCCCCAGTTCGGTAGCCAATTTGGCTGGTGCCGAACTCGGAGAAACGAATTCGACGATGAAGTCCGCCAAGACTTGAGCCTTGATCGCCATCCTGGGCTGATAGTGTATATCATATTGCCCTAGTTCGACGGCCCATTTTGAAATTCTCCCGGAGAAATCTGCCTTCCTGAAGAGGGATTTGAGCGGATGTTCTGTAACAACCACTATGGTATATGTCTGGAAGTAATGGGAGAGTTTGCGAGAGGTGCTGACGAGGGCCAGCGCAAGCTTCTCCAGTGGCAGGTATCTGGTCTCGGAGTCGAGCAGGGTCTTGCTTGTATAGTAGATAGGCTTCTGCTGCCCTTCTTCTTCTTTTATCAGCACCGAGCTCACGGCATGGTCCGAGACTGCTAAGTATAGGTAGAGTATTTCGCCCTGCAGTGGCGTCGACAATATGGGGGCTGAGGACAAATAGCTTTTGAGCCTCTGAAGAGCCTGGTCGCACTCCGGGGTCCACTGAAATTTTGAACTCTTTTTTAAGAGCTGAAAGAAAGGGAGACACTTGTCTGAGGCGCGGCTTATGAAGCGGTTGAGTGCAGCCGCCATCCCAGTAAGCTTCTGCACCTGCTTTGTTGTGGTCGGGCTCTGGACTGCTTGTATGGCCGAGATTTGTTCCGGATCGGCCTCAATCCCCCGTCTGGTGACCAGGCTTCCCAAGAATTTGCCAGAGCCAACTCCGAATGCTCACTTTGATGTGTTTAGTTTCAGCCTAAATGTCCTCAGGATGTCGAAAACTTGTCGGAGATCGGCCAGATGGTCTTGTGACCTCTTGGATTTGACGACCATGTCGTCGACGTAGACCTCCACGGATCTGCCGAGGTGGGCTCGGAACATTTTTGTGATCAGTCGTTGATAAGTTGCCCCCGCATTTTTTTACCCGAAGGGCCATCACTTTGTAGCAATAGATGCCTCTGGGAGTTATAAATGATGTTTTTTCCTCATCCGGCCCATACATCGGGATCTGGTGGTACCCCGGTAAGCATCAAGGAAGCTCATCCTGTCATGCCCTGCGGTGCGCGTCGATCAGCTGGTCGATCTTGGGAAGCGGGAATACTATCTTTGGACAAGATCTGTTGAGATCGACGTGAAATCAACACAGACCCTCCACTTCCCGCTCTTCTTCTTGACCACCACAGTGTTGCGCAGCCATTCGGGGTAGTGGACTTCTCTTATTGCTCCTGCCTCTAGGAGCTTGTCGACCTCTTCTATCACCGCTCGGCTTGCTGAACCCCCCCGACCGCCGAGCTTTCTGGATGACTGGTTTGTGTTTTGAATCCACATTCAGCTTGTGACTTATGATTTTCGGATCGATGCGGGCATTTCGTAGGGGGTCCCAGGCGAAGACCTCCTTGTTCAGCAGCAGGAAGTCGAGGAGCTCGGCCTTCTCGGACTCGGTGAGCTGGCTACCGAGTACGAAAAACCTTTCGGGATCTTTGTGGGTCGATCCGGACCTCGGCCAAGTCTTCGGTACTTCTAACTCGGGAGTTCGGCCGTAGCCAGACTCTGCTTCCAGCTCGGCCATATGTACTTGGGGCTCCTTTTCTCCGGATGTAAACGGCCATTAGGCATTGTTTTGGCCATTTCTTGGTTGCCTCCGACCGTATTTATCTCGATCCTGCCATTCTTGTCTTCCAATGGGAATTTCAGCTTCTGGTGATGGGTGGAAGGCACGGCTTCCATGCTGTGCAGCCAACTCCTTCCCAGTATTGCATTGTAGGGTGATGGCACGTCCACCACTAGGAAGTCGGCCTGCCTGCTGACTCCTCCGACCTGAACCCTTAGTGAGGTCTTCCCTTTGGGGTAAACTGGCTTCGAACTGAATCCCACAAGAGGGGTGCGAGATTCTTGCAGATCTTCTGCTTTAAGGCCCAGTTTTCTGAAGCAATCGAAGTATAGGATTTCCGACGAGCTGCCAGGATCTATGAGTACCCTTTTTACCATAAAATTTTCGAGCTTCAGAGTGAGCACCAAGGGGTCATTGTGAGGAGAGCGGACTCCGTGAAGGTCGTGATCCGAGAACCAGATCTGGGGCTTGTCGGCCCGAGCTTTCTTTGCAGCTGGTTCCAGCTCAGCCGCAAGCACCTGCCTACTGTGGGAAGCCCTCCTGGCTTCGGCACGCGTCTGGTTGATCCCTGTCGCCACGGGTGCCAGGTGGATAACGTTTATGATTCTTGCGGTCTCATCGTTATCTTCGTCACCTCGGCGTTGCCGAGAACGACTATCATGGCTGCTTTCTTCCTTTACATATTCC